>JAPFBE010000003.1:53914101-54525351 GCA_034336665.1 Luscinia megarhynchos | reverse complement strand
ATAATACTTCAGTATTAGAATAACTAAAGAGTATATAACAATAATTTATAATAAGAGTTTATTTAACAAGTCACCAACTACCCGGATTTATAGTATACCTATGCATTTTACATATATACATAATGCCAGCGCATTACATAGAATGGTTAAAATGCGACAGACTTTCAAAATCACATTAAAAATACTATTGGCAGATATCCAATCTGCACACGATAAGGTAGATATATCTTCAATGAGCTGTGAAATTTAGAAGTGTATTGGTCTGTTCTTTCCTGGTAAGAGTGGGAACATTTCTAGTGAAATGAAAGGTCTTCTGAACTGTTAAGCCTTGAGACCTGCAGCGCATTTTTTTCCTCCTTATGGGTCTTCTGTGTGTGAAGTTAGTGGTAATGCAGAATGACAGAATAATTACTGTTAAAGTATCTTTTTCCAAATGGAATGTGATTATGTAATGAATCATCTGTACAGAGAATAAAGGATATTAAAGCACCTCACTTCAGTCAGTCGGAATCCAATTGAGAGTTTAAAGCACCATAAAGTTTACTCTTTTTCTTACTTGCTTGCTTTCTTTCTTATTTTTTCCCCATTTCTTCCCATCTTTCTGGGAAAAATCTTAACCCTGATATTTTTTTTCTTTGTAGCTCTAAAGGAGCTTATGTGTCAAATAATCTCATTGAGGAGATAAAAGCGGAAGCTCTCCAAAAGTCTGCATTAGAAGGCAGGAAAGTTTCTTCAGTTGCTGAGAAAGACAAGGTAGGGTCATTTCCTCTGATCATCAGCTATTCTAATTTCTGTTTCATAGCTGTGACCCAGGTTCACGACTTCAGTGATTTCTGTCAGCTTCACATCATCACCTGCAATTTGCATAATGTAAAACTGCAGGAAAACACCGAGTAGGACAAGTTTAAATTAACCTTGTATAGCCTGAATTTTACTCTGGTTCATTAATTTCAAGGCACATGTGGTTCTGATACCAAATGAATAGAGAATGTCTTCAGCTGTACAAATTAACTGTAATAAAAATATGAAAGATTCCAACTTTAGTACTAAATCAAATAAGAATGAGAATGAGATTTAATTTTCTTGTGTTAGTTCCCATTTCTCATATGAGAAACTTAAATGCTATAATGTAGTCAGTTTTCTCTAAGGCATTGTACAAGCAGTGAAAAACTCTCTAAATCTTAAAACTAAGCTGAGGAGACAATACAGCTCTGTTTGCTAAAATGCAGTCTCTACTATCCAGCTTTGATAGTGTGCTTGGTATTATGTTTTTAATGAAATCACATTAACCACTTTATTTTATCAGATAAGTATTCTTCTGTGTTCTTTAAGCTTGCTGTGCTCTAGTGATTAATATAAATACATTTCACTGCTTCTGAAATACAGTATGCCAACATGATCAAAGTATAATTCACTATTGCTTTCACCTTTACAAATTTAAATATTGTCAGGGCTCACTTCAGAGATGTTTTAAGGAACAATAAATTCCAGCACACTTACACTTACTGTGATAATGTCGACACAGTCACATACAGTGTGTTTAGTTACATCAATCTGCAGTATAAATCGACTTCAAGTCACTGTCTATGACAGCCATTCCCATCCCATGTTTGGCTGTTCTGGGTTAAGGATATTTATCGATTTAGGTATATAAAATATTCATTTTTTTCTCACTTTTTCAGCAGGACAAAGAAAAATATTTTAATAACTTAAAGTAAACAATCTATTCTCTCAAGCAATTTCATAGTCCTGTAATTACCAGTCTTAATACATTTTCAGAAAATTCATTAAAAAAGAAACAATCAAACAACAAGAACAAAGCAAGCAAGTAAGCAAGAAAGCAAATAAACCCTAAAGACATTTCATACATGAAAAAGCATATTTCAAAAAATCAGAAAGTCCCAAGTCTCCCAGATATATTGAATAATGTTGCTGTCCCAGCTACTCCTTCTGAACTGATTGTTTCCTTCCCTGGACTTCCTTACATTAGTTTCTCAGCTGAGAGTTTCTTCATTAAACAGTTAGATTTTTGAAACAGCGTGTTTTCCCTTTCTCTGAATCCTCTTGATATAAAAATTTCAAAATAATATTCCAGCCTAAGGCAAATACACGGCATGGGAAATTTCAATACAAATAAGAAAGATTACAAAATTAAAAATAACTGAAAATAGATGTGTTGGCTAACCCTTATAATGATAAAAAGTAATGCCTTATCCATGTATTGATAATAACAGTGCCAAAAAAAGAAAAAATAAAAAGAAATCTCCCATTTAGAAGAAATGTCCTCTGAAGTAAAAGCATTCACTATGAATAGTAAAATGCTATATTTTAAACTGAAATATAAAACTAAAAAACACAAACACGTCTTGTAATAATGAAATGCTTGTTTTAAAAATACTGAAAAAATAACAAAAAATATTCAAAATACCAATTAAGCAAATGTATTGCCCTCATACTGTAATAAAGAAAGTTTACTAGATTCAGCCTGATGGCACTGTCATGGATACAGCTTTCTCAGAGTCACAGAATGGGTCAGATTGGAAGGGACCACAGGGGGTCATTTGGTCCCATGCCCCTGCTCAGACAGGGTCATCCCAGAGCACGTGGCACAGAATGTGTCCCGACAATTCTTGAATTCCCCAGTGAGGGAGACTCCACAGCCTCTCTGGACAATCTGTTCCAGTGCTCAGTCATTGCACAGTAAAGTTCTTCCTCATGCTCAGGAATTTCCTGTGCATCAGTTTCTACCCATCACCTCTTGTCTGATTGCTTGGTACCTCTGAGAAGAGCCTGGCTCCATCCTCTGGACACCCACCGACCCTACCTATGTACATTGGTGAGGTCCCCTCTCAGCCATCTCTGGTCAAGACTGAGAAGGTCCTCATAAAAGGAATGCTTGTCCCTTAATCATCTTTGTTGCCCTCCACTGGACCTGCTCCAGGAGCTCCAAGTCTCTCTTGTGCTGAGGAGCCCAGAACTGAACACAGGGCTCCACATGCGGCCTCACCAGGGCTAAGTAGAGGGGCAGGACCACCTCCCTTGACTTGCTGGCAATACTGGACCCACAGTGGTGCACACTGTTCCTGAAGGACTGCACACCCTGGGAGGCACTCACACGGGAGAAGTTAATCAAGGACAGTAGCCTGTGGGAAGGGCGCAGGCTGAAGAAGTTCATGAAGGATTTTTTCCCATGAGAGGGACCCCACACTGGGGCAGGGGAAGGACTACTCTCCTTGAGAAGAAAGCAGTGATAGAAACATCATCTGCTGTGATGAACTGACCATAGCCCCCATCCCATGTCTCCCTGTACCCCTGTCAGGAGGGAAGGTAGAGCCCAGAAAAGATAGAGTGAGCAGGAGGTGTTTATAAGATTTTTTTACTTCTCATTATCCTCTGATTTTGAATAGTAATAAATTCAATTAATTTCCCCAAGTCATGCCTGTTTTGCCTGTGAAAGTAATGAGTGATCTCCCCCTTCCCTTAATTCATGAGATTTTCTTTATATTTTCTCCCCCTGTCCAATTGTGAAGGAAGTGAGGGAGTGGCTTTTGTGGGAACCTGGCATCCAGCCTGGATCAAACCACAGTACATGGTTGCAATCTGATTTGTTGCCTGCTTCCTTCTTACCAGGTACTGAACTCCACAGTCTCATGGCCTCTACAGCCAAGGCTGTCATGACCTCTCTGTAGCTGCCCCCACCCTTCATCTTGTTTCCAACAAGTCATTCCTGTTAGTATAATATCAGGCAGCTCAGCAATCCTTGTGGGATCCTCCTTCCCCAGGCATGAAGTTGTTGTTGCTTTCCAGGAACCTCCTGAATTCTTTGTGCTTTGCTGTATTGCTGTATTGCAGGATAGGTAAATTCACCGCACAAGAGCCATTGCATGTGGCTTTGAGGCTGCTTTGAGCTGTTTATACAATCTCATCCACTTACTCCTCCCGATCTGTAGCAAAATCCACAATTGTGTCACCCTTACTGGTCTACCTTTTACCCTCAGTAACTCTCAGGGCACCATCTCCAATGAGAGTCAGGAGTGATCTTGATCTGCACACCTTGGTCATGAGCGATTATTCAATTGTTATTTCTATTCCTGGGTCTACCAGGCTGACAGTTCTACTCTCTTTACTTCTGCAATAACCTGTTCGTGTATCAACTTGTGAATGTCTCAAATGTGCTTTTGACTTACACTTACTGGTTAAAAGTCTAGGGTGAGACATTTCTGAAATGTTTGATATTTGCCTTTAGCAGAATGAGTCATAAAACAATTTTCAGTTCAAAATAATGCTGCAGAGAGATGCTTTAGCTCAATCTAATTGCAAGGAAATTGCTCACACTGTAGGTTCTTTGTCTTAGGACTTCCTTACCTGATAATTACCAAAGGCTAGGTGCCCTGAAAATTTGACTAGTTTAAGAAGAGACTAGAATAAAAAAGATAATTCTCAGAATTTAAGATAGTGTATAGTGTAGGGGTTTGTGGTTTTTTCAATTTCCATCATGTCTAGTTTAGGAATGTCTACAGTAAATGTGCTGCAAACATACTGATTGTGAACTCTTACTGCAAGGTATTTAGAAATTAAAACAAGCATTGTAGAAATTAGTACTTGTGGCTTATTTTGCTACAGAGTAAAAAGGAACATTGAACAACCAATATGCATTTTCTCTTTTCTATTCCATTGTCCATTACACTGGGAATAACACTTCTAGGGGATGATTATTCCTCTCCTAATATCAGAAATTTAGTTTTATTAGTTTATCAACCATGTGGTTTCCCATACATCCAGGGTGAGACACACTCCTGATGTCTTTTCAAAGGGTCAGGAAGAGAGTGACAGAAATATACCACAGTCCTTCCAAACTCCACAAAATCAAAATTGCATCTTCTGTAAAATGCTAATGTATGAAACCGTCCTCCTGATAGTAATAACTCATGTGGTGCAGGAGAATACTTGCAGCAAACAATTTTTGCTGTTGATTAAATATCTCAGTTTCACAAAGGGCCTTTAGACTTTATTGTTTTGTCTATTTCAGCACCACAGAAATTCTCCTTTAACTAGAAGATGACACTAAAACCTCCAGTCATGAAGCAGAAAACCTTGACAGGAAATGCTGCCTTTTTTTTTTCCTCCTTATGGATGGCAGATTTCAATACTTTTCAGATTACCCTCCTTTCAAAACTTAGAAAATATAACTGGACAGAGAAATTTGAGAGGGATAGATACAGTGAGTTTTAACCTATTCAATTTTTCAATCCATTTGAATTTTTGCAGCTTTGGTGACAGCCTATGCTTTTGTGCAGGAAAGGATTTAAATATTATTGAAAACCCGTTAGTAACAGTTAGAAAGTTTTTTCACAGCTGTAAAAATTTGGATGGATATATATATGGAGTAAATTTTCGGTGCAGTAAGTGCCGACTATAATCCAAATTGGGTCATATTATTAATTAATGTTAATAGCAACTGTTTCTGAATATAGGCATATGTTGCATGTACTGTTGTCACCAGAAAAAAAATTAGTGATAAAATAGTGTATAAACTTAGATAGATACAGAGAATGCATGCCAGGTTTTGGTTTTGTTTGTTTGACTGGTTTTATTTTCTTAAACCAAGTTCACATACCTTTTTCTCAAGATTATTATGCTTATGAATGGTATTTTTCCTAAAATGTGGAGTGTAGATGTCCCAGTGTAGATGCCTGACAATATATATGACATAGCCATGGTTTTTTTGTGCTAATGTAGCTGTAGCAAAAGTTCTGTTTTGCATCTTAATTGCTGTGTACCTGCTTTCTATAAGTGATCTGAATGTATGTACATCTGAGTTAGGAAGGTACCAGTGGAACACTAGACTCCCTAATTTGGGAAAAAGCTCTACATCTCAAGGAACAGTTTATGACTTTTCGTTATCCTTTCATTCCTCAGACTTCCATTCAACTACTTTACAGGGTGCAGAGAAGTCAATATAATAGACATATTTGCTTTCTAGTGAAGACATATTTCAGTACTAATGCAACTGGATAAAAGTAAAAATAAATCAAGAAGCTTTAAATATTTTATCTTTCTTAGTGCTACAGGTGACTCGAGCTTAAAATTTGTGATATTTAGACACATGAAAGCAAGTTGTGAAAAGAACACAATCCTTGTTTTCAGCTTTATAGCTATGAATTGTGGTTCTACTGTGGCAGTCAGATTTTATTTTTTTTAAAATCTGTGTAGCAGAAAAGATTGAAGGAAAAAAAACCAAACAGCTGCCTCAAAACTTGCAGCTGTCATCCTTTGTTCCATGTCTAACAGAATAAATGGCCTGGTTAGTTTCCAGTGCAGTTCAGGAGAGAGATTTGGTACAAATATCTGTTAGACATTTCAAGGTGCCTCAGTGGACATGACTATATGTAGTTGGAATAAATAAAAAAATTAAAGCCATCTCGAACTCTACAGAAAATGGACAAATTAGTCTTAATGAAAAAAATTCCAAAATTATACCAGGCAAAGAATCACATTTTTTCTTTCACTATGTATCCTCTGTCTGGTAGATGTTCATCTATTACATCAAAATACTCCATTAATCTCCTTATATGTATTAAAGTATTCATAAGTTTATCATGATCACTGCAAGGTAGTCAGTGCTATAAAAAGCTTCTAAATATATGATGTTGACTAGCTTAGAACCCTTCATCTTGGATATACACAAACCTATGGCATATGAATTCAGCAAAGTCCACTGCAATTAGGTAAATCATCTGAAAAAGGGGATTCATGCCATAGAAGTAAAACAGATAAGCAAATTTTTCACATCAAAAGGGCAAGTTTTAGAGAGGTTTAACCTACATTCACATTGTAAGATACAGAGAAGTAGCTTGGGAAAGTTTTTGTAGCTACAATAAATTTATTTAATACCATCATTTAAGTTGCTATATGTATCTGCAGAATGAAAGGAAAAGCCACAAGACTCTGCAGAATCTCCTCTACTTCTTTCTGCTCCACAAGAAGAAAATCATTCAGGTTAGAAGTGTTTGGCTATTCTTTGTGCATGAAGATTTTAAACACACCACATAAAGTCTGTTCTCCAAGATCAGCCTGGCTATTAAGAGTAGCAGTCAGACTGTGACAGATGATTGAATGTTCTTCAAGATGACTGATTTTCAGGTGCATATCCTAGGTTTTTTATTTTTTTTTCACCAATCCCTACATTTATACCATATTCTCTAAATTGAAAACTGACAAAATTAATCAGTTTCATCATATTTGCTTACACTACTTAGGGGGTCCTGCATACACATCCTACATGCCCTGTTAAATTATATTCCAGGCAGCAAGGTGAGACTACATCAGGGGCAAAGAAAGAGCAGGTAATGGTAACTAAACATTAAAAATTATTGGAACTTTCTGATAAAATATCAAAGGTTATGACTTCTAAGCAAAAAAATGCAAACTTCAAGGAAATCATCGCCAGTGCAGTCATCTTTGCTGCCAGACAGGACATAGATCTTCCTTTAATAATTAAGTTGGTAAAGTATCACAGTTTTCACTCGAATTAAGGAAAAAATAGACTCAGAATCTTTCTTTTATGGCATAGAAAAAGTCTTTCAAATTCATACTACTGCATGTGTGAATTTATCATCCTTCTGGAAGAGTTTCACTTTGTGTAACTAATTAAATATTTATAGGAACAGAGAGTGCAAAAATAACTCTATGTGGCAGAGGTTGTGACGCTTACGTGGGAGAAGAAAACCTCAGCATAAGTTCTCTTACTTAAGCAAAGAAAATTTGGATCAGGGCACAGACAGAATAGGCAAGTATTCTCTACTTGATATATAGGATATATTGCTTTAGGGCTGTCTCATTGTAAATCGCTCTAAATTGATGATTTTTTTCTCAGTCTAGAAAGAAATAAATTTAGGCATTTTTTAAACTTTTACATGAAGTGAGACAATCCTTCTCATTTGAATTTTATACAATGTGTTAAATTTCCCCTAGACTATTTCACTTCAGTTAAAAAAGAGATGCAGAGGTGTAATGAATATTATGAATGTTGACCTGTCTAGTCATATCTCTATTAGCATTTCTATTCAGTTATTAAATAACAAAGAATTGTAAAAGTAGAAAGAAAATAAAGCAGTAAAATTTCATCTAATATACAACAGGCAGAAATGTGTTTAATTCTAATGCTGAAGATGAGTCTGAAAAAGGACACTGACAGACTATATAATTATAATGTTTGACAGACTACTTTTTTCAGTTTCTGAATCTGAATATAATGACACTTTTCAGTTCTCAGAACTAGAAAACTGAGGATGAGTCAGAAGAGCAAGTAGTAGTTTCCATTAAATGTCCCAGGGGAAAAAAATAAAAGGAAATGGAATTTAGAAAGAGGAGACGCAACATCAGAAACAACAGAGTCAGTATAACACCATCAATAAGGATGGAAAAACTTTAAAAGTTTCTATATTGAGGTTCATTTGTTAACTGTCAACCTCTGCTGGAAATCCTGTGCTAACAGATTTTGTTTTGATAATTCAAAATTTCTGTTCCTTGTCTTAGCAGAGCCTAAATCTGCAGAGATGTAAGAAAAGAGGGAAAAAATATGTTCGAAAATTAACTATGTAAATAATTTTTCAACGTTATATAAATCCCTTGAAACGGGCTTGGAGTGACTTTTTTATTCTTTAGGTGGATTATTCTTTTTTCCATTTTATCTAAAATAGTGCAACAATAGCAGTAACACATATTCAGCAACCTAGAGGTTAGCTTAACTTTATCAAGGCTCTTCACAGCACCATAGGTGGAGTGATTCCTGTATCTGAATAACATTGGTACTTTCATGTATCTCTGCATAGACTTCAAAACAGTATTTCAGGATTACAGCAGGTTTGACAATATTCTTTAGTTCAGTATTAGATATGTATGCCAGTGGTGCCTTTTCCAGATCACCCTGTCTATTCCAGATAACAAGGTGTTGTAAAATGGAATAAAGTCCCATCACAAAAGAGGATAATTTTTTCATCAGGTAGCCAAGGAAGTCTCTGACCGCAAGTGTGAGCTTAAAAGATTTATCAGGAAATGACCTGTAGGTACAAGATGCACATGAACATACACACAGTATTCAACTCTAGTCTGCTGGACTGACTAGTATACTGCTGTATTCTGCAGAATGATGTTGGTTTTATCACAAGCTATCTAAACCTTTCTAAAGTATCACTGTATTGCAAAACATCAGAATTTTTCAGTGACAGTTCTCTGAGAAAAGAGACAATAGTCAATAAATGCTTTAAGTGCTATTATTCGTAGCATGTACAAGAGTCCTAGCTGAGGCTGAGGTACTAATTTGAAAAAACTGTTTGTGAAATGGTGGTGGAATCTGCTTGAAAGAAGTTATATTTTCATTTCAAACAAAAGGTGGGAAGATATGCAAAGCAATGGACTGATTTTCTAATTCTCATTACCAAGATTTTTTTGAGAAAGAATTCTGGAGATGATGCATGGTACTCCAGCTGCCAGTGACACTATGATACCATGAGTAGAGGACTTATCTATGAATGTACATAGATGCATGCTACAGACTATCATTCAAAACAAGTGGGATTATGGAAAAAAATGTCCAAGGACCCTAAAAAGTCTGTGGTGTGAAGTTGAGGCTGCAACTTGATATTTGCTCAGTCTATTTTTGTAGTCATAGATTCTTTGACCGATGTGTGGACTCTTCAATCATATTTTTGTATTTTCTTCTGAGGTATAGTCTTACATATTTGCTACTAAATGGAGGGAGGAGTCCTAAGGATTTACTTCCTCAGAATGAGAATGTCTGTTTAGGGCTTAAAGAATGACTGTAAACTTTAGTGCATGTCTGTTGAGTACTGCATTTTCACTTCAGACTTTGGGAACCTTCTAAATCAGAGGAGTACAAGTGAGGAAATGGTATTGCTGCTAAGCTGTGACCATGTATAGAGGACTGACACACTTAGCATTGCAGACACAGCATTTTGGAAATGTTATTTCACTAAAATCGTGTGGAATATGGCCCAATCTGACTCATTTAGCTACCAGGCTAACGACTATTTTCTACAGAAAATATAAAAGGAACAAGGAAAATAATAAATTGAACACACAGGTATACAGACCTGAGAAGGTGATAGAGTTGTATTTATTGTTTCCTTGGGTAATTTAATCCTGTGTGCATGTTTGTTTATGCTAAATTCAGTAGCAAACCAAGTCAGACTATCTGGTGGATAGGAGAAATCTCTATATGTGAAGTCAGTTGTGGGTATGGAGCTCAGGGTCTGATCATGGATATTAGCCAGGCTGAGAAACCTGTGTTAATATTTAAGGGATCTGTGAGTGTGGGGGAGACTGTAAAGAAGGTGAGGGATTTCATGCTGTTTGACAGTAAACATCAAGCTGGACAAGCCAGGGAACAGGAGGAGGCTCATTTGGAGGGGAAAGAGTCCTGGCAGCCAGACAGGGATTTTGGGCAAATGTTCAAGAGACTTAAGGATATGGGTGCACTTGTGAATGTGGAGAGTGAGAGCAGGCATGATGTCAGCAGTGAACCTCAACCACAGCCAGGGAGAAGGAGCAGGGTTTGGCCATCTGTACCTCTATCTTATGAGAGTCCTGTTTTATGTCTTGTGCTGGGTGGTGTTAAAGGCAGAGACCTGAATGGGCAAAATGGAAAACAGCAACTGTGTCCATTGGCCTGGGATGGAGACCCCTGAGACATGATGCCTTAATCTGTGCTCACCCTGGTCTGTAGATAGTATCAATAAGATGTAACTGTGTACTACTATAGAAACTGAAAAATTAACACCTTAATTATAGTTTCACTAGAATTTCTGGTTTAAATGCATAGAATTCAGACATAATGTACCATTGTTTCTAAGATACTCTAACCTTTTAGGAAGTTTTGTGTACTTATTTCTATTTATGGGTATTTTTTCTAAAGTAATTCCTGTTTGCTTGCCTTCTGCAAAATTTTACATTTTTAGGGTAATCAGGTTTTTTCCTGTATAATTTAATTTATTCTTTAGATGTTTCCAATATTATGTTAGAGTTAAATAAATAAGTGTTTCATTTAGGCTGGCATAACATTTAATGACTTTCCTGGCTTGCTTTTCTATTCTAAGACCATAGTTAGGCATTCTGAATATAATTCCTTTGTTTGTTTTTCTTCTTTAGAAGAACCCATTGGTTTTATTTATTTTTATTTTTGATTTGATAGTATTTTAAAGATAATATCTTTGGTAGGATCTTAAAGAATAAATCAGAATATTGTTTATATTTTCATGTAATCTGTCAGGTACAATTCAGTTTACAAAAACAAGTTAACAAGAAAGGAAAATAAAATAAAAAAAAAACCAGAAAAATCTTAACTCATCCACAGAAATGTCAGGGTTTTCCTTCTGAATTTTGAATAACATTTAATCTCAGTTTCTTGAATGGATAACTTACCAAAATTATTAAATATTGTTAGTTACTATAATTAATTATCAGTATTAATTAACACTTTATCACTCTGAGGAGTGCTTGTTATTTTTTTGTGATAAAAAACTCCCCTCTTTTTTGACTAAGAGAAACTAAAATAAAATGAGAGATAGATGAATGCAAAAATCCACAGTTTTTTAACCATTCCAAGCATATCAGCTGTAAATTGAGAAAAAAGCAGAAAGATATATTAAAGGCACACATCAGTTTAAATTATATCATGCACAGAGGCTGGTAAAAACCTGATGATACGAAGATGCATATATACTGTTTTGATTAACTAACCTATAAAAATAATTTTATGCAATCTGCAAACAAAAAATATAACTCATAGCACATGAAATTCATGGGAGAATTAAATATTCTGTTTTATGTGCTTTACACCTGAATTTTGGAAAGCCATTTGACACAGTGCTTTGTGAATTACTAGCATCTATATACCCACTGAGTGTGTTTACAGCATAGCCTGCAGTGGAATGAAGAGACACCTGAACCAGCCCATGTGCCAGATGCAGCGGAGTCCTGACAGCGCAGAGTTCAGCATGAGCTTATTTCTCCCACTCATGCCATCACAATACAGTCAGCCAACTGTTACCAATGCTAATTGGAGCCTCACAGAGTTTTGAAAACAGAATTAGTGCTATGGTTTCCACACTGAGCTAACTTGGTCAGGATCAGCCTCATGAACAGTCCCTTTTGCTCTATGAAAGATGCTATGCTCTCCAAATGCATGGAGCCACTTTGGTTCTGGAGCTGTGTCCAGCATCTAAACCAATAAGCCCTTCAGATATGACAGAAAGCATGGTGTGAAGACAGCTGGAACAGCTTCTGGTCACTGGCAAGGGCTCAACACAGCATGGAAGCAGTTAAAATCTTCTGAGCCAAGGATAGATGCCATTGCACTCGTGGCTCTATACTTGGGCAGCAATCTGTGCAGCATTTGTACTGGCCTGCTTAGATCATCTGGGAAATTTTTGGACCTCTGGCACGATTTAGCTACAGCATGGATAGCTACTTCTCAGATGATGCAAAAGTTACTGAATTTGTTACCTCTGACCAGCTGTAGATGTTAATAATGTATGCATCTGAGCTACTTAGCCCAATTCCCTGTGTGGTCAACTGAGAAAAATAACAGCTTTCAGGTTGTGATCTATTTCTTCAAAATCCTGGTGAGAATTGCTCTTCAGTTTGCCTAATTCTCTACACTGAATAAAAGAAGCCTCAGGTATGTGTCTCAAATGTGGATATATGACATGATGTCTAGAGCTAGCTAGCATCATTTTTAGCATCTAAAATGGGTCTTGTGCCTCACTATTTTAAAATGCCTTATCAAAAATCTCTGGTAGAAGGAACAAAAAAAGCTGATTTTTCATTTACAAATTGACATAGGAGGGACATGTTTTTCATGTTCAGAGTTCACAGAAGCTGTAGATAACTGATATTATTTCACCCTGTGAGACATCCATTTGATTTGTCAATTTGGGAATATACAGACCACTTTTGTATGGCACTGATATGAAATACAACAGTGGCTTCAGAGCAATTATCCTGCCTATAACTAGGTTCATAACATCAAAGCAAAACCACTAATTTTGTGAGTTTCTTAGTCTCTTGTGACACTGGTCTAAAATGCTAGATCATACTGCTATTTGGATAATTATAGATGCAGAGGGAAATACATAAACCCACAGTTAATGGAGTGGATAAAAAGTTAGTAACTGCATCCAAAGGAGAGCTTTGGATGAACGAGCCTTAGCTAAAGGGACCATATGGTAGGTTTGTAAGTAAGGGAACATACTGCATTCATCTTGAGACTTGCTAAGTACTCAGCCCTGAACTTGAAGAATGGGCCAAGAGGAATGCTGTATAGAACACTTCACTCATTATTGAAACATTTTTAGTTTTGTTGAGAATAAAAATTAATGAATTTGAAGGCAATGAACAAAAGTGTGGAAGGGAGAAGACCAACTTCATCTATTTTGAAAGACAAAATATCAGACTGTTGAAATGTGCTGTTTTGACACCTTCCAACTTCCAGATGAGTAACAGCAAATCCTTTTATGAATAGAAAATCACTTCTTGCCCACATCTAAATCTACTACAGTTGTAGGTATGATGCTTAATATTCTAGCTGGAGACAGTCTGAGGGCAATGCTCATTTAAACACACAAGTTGTGACTGAAGCATTTGGAAGTTTTCAGACACCTACAAAACATGTGTTCAACTGGCTTTCTCCTATTAATACCACAGCAAAAGAATGTTTTCTGCAAAGTATTAAATTAATATTTAGAGAAGTCAGTGCTAAATTTGTTAGCTACAAATTTATATAAACAATATTGATTATATGACTTAATATATATTTTGGTTACATGTCTTCTGATTTATAAAACTTAATGAGCTGCTGAAATACAATGTTGTATTCTTAAAATAAATGCCAGGTCAGAGCTAGGAAACTGGATAAGGGCTTAATACAATGAAAGAACTCTGTGTTCTGATCACTGTACTTGTTTTCAGACACAGGTATATTACTAAAACAGTGTGCTTCAAAACCCATCTTCTGTGGCAATAAAATTATGTAGATTGTACAAACTAACTGCGACTCCAGCTAGCAACTAACCTGATCATTCTGTCACTCCTCTCTAGCAGGATGGGTCAGAAGAGCAAGAATGAAGAGCAAAAAGAAGAGCAGAAGAATCAGAAGAGCAAAAATGAAAATAGGTCAGGATAAAGACAGTTGAAAATGTGAAGCCAAACTGCATGGACAAGCAAAGTAAAATTAGGATCTCATTCAGTACTTCCCACCCATGGGCACTTTTCAATCACCTCCTGTAAAGCAGGGCCTCAGCATTCATGAGAGCTTCTTGGGGAGACAAATAGCATTTCTCTGAATATCTCCCATTCTTCCTTTTTCCCCCCAGTTTTTATTGCTGAGAGTGACATGATGTGGAATATAATATCCCTTTGGACAGTTGGGGTCACCTGTCCTGCCTGTGTCTCCTCCCAGCCTCATGTTCACCCCAAATACTGCAGGGTCAGAGTAGGAAGAAAGAAAATCTCAATATTGTGTTGAACTGTTAGCCATAGCCAAAACACTAGCATGTTATCAACACTGGTTTAATCACAAATTAAAGAGACAACATGCTGCTGCTGTGAAGAAAATTCTCTCTATCTTCCCCAGTTCCAGTACAGTAACTGAAGAGTCTTTAGTCAAATAATAGCAAATAAGAAAAAAAAAAAATAAAGCTATATTTTGGCAGATTTTACTTGAGTTACTCTATATAAACAATAGAGCTTAGGTCAGTACAGTTGTATAAGATGGATATATTTGGGATTTTTTTTTGTTGGTTTAGCAGGAGAAAAGTCATACAACGATTTTACTTTTGAGCTTCTAACATGTGATTGCAAAGAGGAGATGGAAAGGCCGTTTGTAAAAGTAGACTATTGAGATAAATGTATACTGGCTGTTTATAATTCTGTGAATGGCTGCCTAGGAAGTAGCCCCCAAGGAGTTTGAATGAAGTCTAAAGGAAGCAAACCACCAGATTTACAGCCAAAAGAATAAGTCCACAGTCTGTCCTTAGCTCACCTTATTGATACAGCACAACAGTCTTTTGCATCTCTAACAGCAGTCAGGAGGAAGGAATCCCACTCTACAAAGCAGGTTAAAAGCAAAGTTGACGCAGACTGTGGAATCCCAAAAAAATGACGTTTTGGTAAGAGCTTCTATTAAAGGAAAATAGAGCTTTTTAGCTGCTTAAGTGTTAGGACAAGATATATAAGCCAAGTATATATTAATTATTTAGAAATGGACTGAAAACTCAAACATCCTGTCTCTAAAATAAGGTGTCATACTGTTAGCCAGTTTTATTCACTATGCAGCATTTTCAGTTTAAACTGATTTGGAGCTTAACACCTTTTGAACCTTCATTTTTTTGGATTTCTATTGCCTCTGTTTAAATGTGTTTGCTGAGATGTTGTTATGATCTGGTTATGAAAATTGTAAGAAAGAAGGGTCTGCCTGAATTAAGGTGCAAATGAGGCCATATTCCAAAGTCAATAGTATGGATTTTATGTAACAGTAAATCTGAAGTAGAAAGTGAGAAAGAAATAGAACATGGAAGGGTGTGAGAGAAAGAGAACGATAGCAAGTTAGATTAAGTAGAAAAGATCAGCACTCTATGGATCCCAATGGCATCCCATTGATCCTCTTCCCTGGTCTTCTTGGTGATGATGGTCCTGCAAAACATAGAAGTTCAGTGGATTATTAGAGTTCAGTATGTTTGGGCCAGCTGGGAATGCCCAGGTACCTCTCCTGGGGAGGGGTAAGCTGGACACAGACTCTTGCAGCAGACTCTGGGTGTGTTGCATCACTTTGCATCACGTGCAATGCTCTGCTGCAGGGCCTCAGCAATGAGCCTGGGGATCATTCTGGGGTCTTTGATGGATGATGATACCTCCTCAGCTGTCCCCATGTGAATGTCCCCTGGTGTGGCCTTCCTGGGTGGGGGAATGCAATTGAGCCAGTTTGTGTGAGGGAGGGTGGATGGTCACTGCCTTTGATCAGCGGTACCACCACGTCCCCAAACCTCTCCTCCTTCCCTTTGTTGTGGGGGAGCCTGTGCAAACCTGGCCTCAGCAGATGAGCCCGTGGGCTGTGGCCTCCCTCACCTTCAGCCCTGCCAGAGAGGATTTTCAGGACAGCTGCTGTGTTTGTTTTTCTTGAGGATACATTCTTCTCTCAGCCTCGTTTACTTCTCCCCAGTATTGAGATAATTGAACAACAGTGTCACCCTCTATTATCTCAAGTTCCTTTAGGCAAAGTTCCAGTCAGGAGGCTTATTGAGGGAGGAGTGGCCTTGGTGGTCACAGCTTCTGTCTGTGGCTCTTGTCCTATTGCCTGGCACCACCGAGAAGGGGATGGCTCCATGGTGTTCACTCCCTCCCCTCCAGTGGCAAGATCCTCTCTCAGGCATCTCAAGTACAATCTAGATGATCTGACAGAACCACCTTCAAAAGAAGATTCTTTTATCTAAGGCCTACCAGTTATATTTGATCTTTTAAGTTCTGAGACATTGAATTCAAAGGTGTAAACCACACAAGACAAACAAGGAGTTCACAAGGAGACCCCTGTGAACTATTTTCATTTGAATTACCAAAATGTTCCTACTAAAGGACTTTTTCCTTTACTCTTAAGATTTTAGATTCTAGCATGTGGGACTAAACTTCTTCCATCTGTTAAACTGAGCTACTGTGTAAAGTAATTGCAATGCTTAATAGCCATCCCTCCCTGTAAATCAATATTTTATTTCCCCAGTGTTACAAAAGAAAGGAAAAAAAATCTTTGAAGTCACTAGTGCTCAATGTTAATTACATCATGCAAGAAGCAAATTTCATCAACTTGCTTTATTCTCTGTTGTGTAAAAGAAGACTTACAGTCTTGGGGCAGGAATAGCATAGCAAATTTCTTATGTGAATTTTCAGATAAAAATTTGTTTATGTAAGTAAAAACTGTCAGAAAAATTATTTGTGACTCTGTGAGGTAACTCCAGTGTTACACTGCTGACTCCCTTTAGATTTGTGTGATATTATCTTCATGGAGCTCCTCCATGCAAATCAAAGAATAATACCCACCAAAAGGCATGCAGACCTTTGCCAAACCTAACACATTTGCTGCTTGCACATGAGTCTGTCTTCTTCCCTCCATCACTTTGTAACAACAGCAGCTTATGTAATTCTTGAGAAGGCTTTAGGCTTTCCATGAGAAGGCTGCCTACTGTCTAGGCTTGTGTTATTAATGATGAAACCCATTTTCTGTGGTGTTTTCTGAAGCAGCTACACAAGTACTTTGCCTCTTAACTATTGGGCATTATATCAGAGTTGGTATATTGAAGTGGGAACATTAAACGTTAGTGTGGGCTGGATCTAGTGTTCGTCTTCAAAGAGGCAGTTCTGAGCTTATCCTTGAATTTTCAGATAAGATCTGCTTTCTTCAATGTGGGGAAAATTTTCCAGTTTGGTCTTAATGCTAAATTTCAGCCTTGAGCAAGTTTTTTTTTAAAGAAAAGATTAGTGTGTGACAAACAAGTATCAGTGATAGGCTGATAATTATAGCAATGTTTGACTGTACTGTTGTGACTTGGCTTTGTAGTGAAGCTTGTGAAGCATCCCCTAGAGTAAATTGCATTTTTCATAAATACCAAACATTCAGGAATAATTACTGCAAAGCATTTGAATGCCTGAAGGCTCACTCCTTTGTGAATGGAACCAACAGTGAGAAACAGACATGGAACAGCCACTCATTTCTTATGTGTGTCTGTCTTTCCCAAATGCATTCATTCCATCCTGTTCTTCAAATCCACTTGAAAAGGCTTTTTTTTCCCCTTTATGAATTCAGAACATCGTTAAACAATCACTGCTTTTCATGTTTGAGCAACATGCTCTTCTCAGTTCTAGATTTTGTAATAAAGTCTAAAATTTCTGAGATGAGACATTTTCTAAATGAGCCATCTTTTCTACCAACTGGGAAGATTTTGTAGTGTGGTTTTCATCTTTTTGTTTTTCTGTGGGCACATGAGTCAAATAAAGGTTATGAAGTGCCAGAGTGTTGACTTTGCATATTTCTGTTAATACATCTGAATACATTTGTTTTCATGATTTATCTTTCCAAAGTATAGTTGAACAATCTTTGTAGAAACTACCAACTGATATACAAACCTTCATAGAAAAAAATATTCTCTCTTTCAGATACTTATTATTTTCATCCCTTAGTTTTCATACTTTCTCACTTCCTAAAATTTTCTGGTTTTTTTTTTTTGGTCTTTCTTTATCTCTTAATTACATCAGGTAATCTCTTTAATGATATTTTCATATGTTTTACCTCTTTTTTAATCCTTTGTTTTTACCTGTTTATGCTGGCTTGTTATTCACTGAAAATGTCTCTGTGAAAGATGATTCTTTCAACACGGACCAGAGACCAGCATTTTTTTTTAATCTGCCAGTTGTTTCTGTTAACTGGTGAAGATGTACGCTGCCTTGGAAATAACCTCTGTTAGGAATGACAGATTATTCCTACAAAAATAGCCTATTTTGCTATGAATTTTCTGTTACTGGACATATTGTCTTCCAAAATTGCTAATTCCAAAGAAGATGCCAGTGTGGAAAAATGAAGCCTAATCTATCCTGTGTAGATACTAATTTCAGCATTTTTTAGTTTCATTTTTGAAATTAGCTTACTTTCATTGTCTGATTTTATTGACTGTCTTGTTTTAGAATAAATCCCAAAATAATACTGGCTTTGAGAAACGAAACTGCGTGGGTAAATAATTTATGTTTTGTGATTGAATTCAAGTTCAACTTCATCCATACACATGCCAAGTTTTCTACACACAACATAGACATCTGTAGCCTCCCTCCAGTCAGTGGAACTGATTGTATTTGTGGGTTGGCAGTTACAGAATGACTAAAATGGCAATGCACAACAGATTTCAAGTTTCATCCATTGAGAGTGGAACTCTTTTATAATGTCTCCTGTGGCTTAAATTATTGATGTTCAGAAATGTAGAAGGTCTAGGACACACAACATTCAAAAACTTAAGCAGATTATTTATTAACATTGATATTACTGAATTATTGAAGGGCTGAACATTATTTGAAAGGTAAGAATTTTTAAAACTCTGCTAAAGAGAGAATACCACATAACGTAAAAACTTTGAACAACAAAATGTGACAAAATTTTTGTAATTGACATGCAATGTGAAATCCAGAAGATATCTTGGGTGTCTAGGATCTGTAAAAACAGAGGGAGTTAAGTAACACAGCAAGATACAAAATGAATCAGCATATTGAAACCACTACACGAAAGAAGTCATAAGATACTGACCCATACAAAAAGGCTAGATACAGATAGGGAAGAAAATCTCATATTGAATATGCAACAAGGCATAGAGAAAGCATTTGAATTTGAATGTGCACAAACTTGAACCATTATTAGTTTCATAATTTCTTTCCGAGACTTGAAAAATTCTACTTTTTTTCAAAATATGTATAAAATATTAGCTTTATTTTAATAAAATTGTTTGATGATAACTACCCACTCTTCCCATTTTCAGTTTTCACAGAGGTGTGAATGCAATGTCTTCCTTTATGCAAAAGAACTCAAATATATTACTTCAATTTCTACTGTCATGTAGTGAAGAAAGAGGTAAAGGCATGGGATAGAGAAAAGAGAAGTACATTTTATCATGCATTGAAATGTTGAGAAGTATTAAGAATAATTTTACTGAAAGGACAATCATGAAACTCATTAACTTGATATTTCAGTTTTCCCAGGTAGACATCAAAAAGAAAACAATATTTTTTTTAAAAAGTTATGACTATGATGAATTTTAGCTTCCTTAATATTCTGAACACTCAAAGCTTTTTACACTGAAACCTTCCACTCTAATGAATTTTAAATTATTATTATTTGCATTTCATGGCATTCTGAAATATCTTACTCATGTTATATTGTCAAAGAATTAACGGTAAAAACCATAAACTAAAAGTCTTTATATATTTCTGGCAGATGGAGACTGGAACATTACATACCTATTGTAATTAGGCAAAAATACTGCTTCTATTCTGATTCTATTATTATTTCTGATGGACAAGTTGTTGCCACTTCACTGATTTATTTGCTTTTTTGTTTTCTGAAGTACCACCAAAATGCTCTTTACAGACATGGTCTAACCAGAAAAAAAAATAGTGTCACAGAATTCAATATCTACGAAGATCACATTCACTGGAAAGTATATGTTTTACAAGTGACCGCCCATGTTGTTATAAAATAAGGAAATTCAAGTTTAAATTATAAGATATTTATCTTAAGTCAATTGAGTATATTTTTCATGTCTCAATGTCGAGTTTTCCATTAAGCAATTATAAAATTCTCAATAGAGAGTTACTATTCTATGTGAGATTACAGACAGAAATAATCTTTTTTCATAATATTATCAAGATTCCATCAAAACCACTGCCAGTCCTTGCTGCCATCACATACATAGTAAATATTACTCTTACTCTACACTTTATTGTCTTTTCAAAGTGTGTGCAATCAGATTGAACTCCTAGATTTTTCATGTTATGACATGGTGTAAAATTAATGCAAAATCAATGCAATAGTCCCACTGAACAAAAAAAAAAACTTTAAATCACTGCTTGTCACTGTAGTGATGCATCTCAGGTTATTTTATATTTGTGATTCAAAAAGAATCAGTTATTTACCTATGTAACTATTATTTTAATATGGAAATAAAAAGCACATGTTGGCATAACTTCTGGTCATGACATAAACTGTGCACCATACCATAAAATCAAGGTTAATTATGGGAAAGGGGAGTGTATCAATAAGAGTTTTTACTATCTGTAATTTAAAAGAAAAGATGATTAAGGACACATTTTTTGTCTGTTATGAACTGTGGTGTTTAACTTGTGTCTGAAGCATGGAATTGATCCACAGCAGTTTATAGTAGCTGATTATTTAGCAGGTAACACCTAATTCCAATCTTCATTTGCACCAGTAACTACATGGCTGTGAAAGTAGGCTGATTTATGAGAATGTGAGCAAGCTTAGAATTAGAGCTATAGACTTTACAACTACACTAGCAAAACAAAGAATAAAACAAACCGATTCTCCTAAACTATTTATATGGCTCCCAACTCTGTATATTCTGAGTTTTTCATATATATTAATAAATTTATCCACGCAAAGTTCATTTGAGAAAAGGGAATATATTTTAGGTTCTCTGAACAATTGTTGCTGTGGAAAAGAATCAGATGTTTTAAATGTCCAGCATCAAAAATTTTATTCCCAATATTACTAAAAAATCATAGTCTGGAGAGATGAAAAATGAAAGGCTAAATTCAATAATGATGTTTCAATATCATTTCAGTACTGTGTGAGCTGGTGTCCCACAGAAAGCTATTTGCAGATTTTTTTATAGCAGTTGTTCTTACCTTTTTTTGAGTTACCCTCAGTATAATGATCTTCCTACTATCCACATACCCCATCTTCCTGCCTCTTTAGCAAGGGCTCTATCACTGTTCCCTTCTCATCTATCAGGGTGCAGTCCTTTGGCAGGAAATCAGTGGAATAAATGGAACCATGTTACTTCATCCACTGCAACAATTCAGCTAATCCTATTTATTTCCAATTCCCTGGACAGAAAAAAAACCTCTATAGAGTGCACTAGCCTCTTTCTTGAGACGCACCACTTGTTTCTGCCATAACAGAATTGATACCACAAGTTACGGGCAGCACGGAGAGGCAATGAAGAGCTGATATGCCATGCAGGTTGTGCAGGCTGGAATAGCCAGTTTGGAGAGAAATGTGTCTTATATTTCAGATGTATTGAGAATCCACAGTGGTAGAAGGACAAGAAATGAGACAATCAAAGTTGCAAGGAAATTGGAAAGGGTAGTCTGATGGCAGATTCCATACATGATGGGCATCTTTTCTATGGATTGGCCTACTATTTTCTTACCCTGCATGGATTCACTAAAGGTAAATCATGTTTGACCAACCTGATTGGCTTCTACAATTGACAAACTACCTGGATGGAGAAGAGGAGAAAAGTGAGTATTGTCTACTCCCACCTCAGAAAAAGCTTTCATCAGAGTTTCTCACATCCTTGTAGGCAAGCTCAGGAGGACTGGATGAGTGAAGAGTGAGTGGATTGAGAACTGGCTGAAGAGCAGATCCCAGAGGGTTGCAATCAGTGGCATCAGGTTGAGTTGGATGCCTGTCAGTAGTGGTGTCCCCCAGCATTCAATACTGGGCCCAGAATTGTTGAACTTACTCATCAGTGGCTTAGATGAAGGAGCAGATGCATCCTCAGCAATTTTGCTGGTGACAGAAAGCTGGGAAGATATTGGCCAATATCCCGAAGGGCTGTGCAGCCCTTCAGAAGGACCTCGGCAGGCTGGAGAGATGGGCAGAGAACAAATGTCTCAAGTTCAACAAAGGCAAAAGCAGGGTCCTATACTGAGGAAGAGTAACTCAAGCTCCAGCACAGTCTGGGGGCTGATCTGCTGGAAAGCAGCTCTGTGGAGAAGGATCTGGGAATCCTGCTATACCACAAGCTGTCCATGAACCAGCAGTGTGCCCTTTACAAAGAAATCTTTGTAAAGATGACATATTTTATCATGTTAATCTAGGAAATGTTGCCATTTCAGATAATTCATAGTTGTCTTTTAAAAGTGAAAATAAGTGTTAAATTTTCTTGTTCATTGAATAGCAATTTTTTCTTTGCAATTAACATTGGAAAAATATTCTTTATCTTCTGGCTTCGTCTAGTGTTCTGAGAATTAATTTCTCAGTCATTCAAAAAACATTCAAATAGCTGTTTATTTTGCTAACCAATAAATGTCTTTGTATTCCATATTGGTACCATCCAATTTATAAACCATCCAGTTTACAAAAGGATCCCACAAATACCTGTGTCATTAGAAAGAAGAGTGTCCAGCAATGGAGATAGATAAATTCATTTGGAAAGAGGTTTAGATTTTAACTGTGCTTGATCATCTCCTAGAGTACTGATCCATTTTTACTAAGAAGTCAAGAGCAACCTAAGTATCTCAATAAAGCATTTGAAGTTAATGATGTGGATCAATCCATAAGCTTTTTAGATTCACTAAGCCTACATAATTTTTCTCTATAAGACTCAAGAATAATGATTTATACACACTGTTGTAGAATATATTCTTAAAGGTTGATTGCTTTCCTAACAAGCTGATTTGAAGTTTATGGTACCTACATACAACTCATGCTGAAAACTGCTATGAAAAAACTACAGAAGTTTCATACACTTTCAGAAGCCTTAAGAGCAATTTAAATACTATAAGCACCGCAAATATTAAAAGAAACTAACGTTCTGTCATAGTCTTTTAAACTGAGCCTAAAATAAAATTCTTGAACAGAAGCAGCCCTTAAGAACCATGATCTTATCTGTGGATTAAGAGGGGATTCTGTTAATTACAGATTTACGGATGAGAGACATTACCTCTGAAGGATTTCAGGCCTGTCACTTACTATGAGAAACCAAAGTTTTCTTCAATATTTCTTTAATTAACGTGGACTTCTTTTAAAAAAAGCAACCAAATACAACTGCACTCAATTATCAGTTCAAGTATTTTTTGAGTCAATGTTTATCACTGAGTATTTCAAAGAGTAATAGAAGTAAGAATGAAATTGTGAGTTACTAAAATGACAACATATATATAATAGCAAATGTCTATCAAAATATATGAATCTAGGATTTAAAAAAAAAACCCCAACATTTTTATATATCACTCACCTTCTGAACTCCTCTTATGCTATGAGCTCATGTTTGTATTCTGAGGTAAAAGATGATCAACAGCTTTGGATCTCAAGATTTCCTGGTGTCAAAACAGAGTTTTAAAAAAGGGAAATCTACTTCTATTCACATTTTCAATTATTATTTGTATTTTCTTTTCAAATATAGATTAATCAACCCAACTGCTAGTGTCTTTAATTGCTTTGCTTCTATAGAGGGCTGTCAGATATGACCAGAAAGTTTAACCTTGGCATTGCAGACCATTATGTCTCATTATCTACAAGAAGATACTTGGATTGAGAATTTAATCAGATTGTAATTGCTGACTTTCTAACAGTCTTTTTACAAGTTTAATCATTGTATAACTACCTTCAAAAAGAACTGATAGAATGACCCATTTTTAGTAATATTCTAGTTTTAGAGAATTAATTAATTAATAGATTAATAATTAATCATTAATTTCCTGACATTAACTTGTGCATGCTTTCAACCAATTTCTAAACTGCTTTTTAAAAAATCAAACGTTTATGAACTGTGTTTTCTATGTATTCTAATAAAAATACCATATGATAACAGCTGTGTTGAGGTTTTGTTCGTAAACTACATTTGTTTTGAGAAAGATCACTCTCTGCTCTTTTATCATACTTCAATACTTAGTTTTTTCTTACTTTTGTGTACAAGCAATTTTTTTCTCTCTGTCTATTAAGTGGACAGGAAAAGCTCTTTACTCAAAGTTTTCTCTTTATTACTAAAGTTATCTGAACTTCTAGTTGGCACATATATTGATTTTTAACAAAACTTGTAATAATTTTAATTTTTAACAAAACTTTAAGAGAAAGGAAAGCAACACTTGCTTGTTGAAAATGGATTTACAAATATAAACAGGAGTTTGTAATAAAAATTTTACAAGGGTAAAGGCTTTGGTTTAAAATCACATGCATACATGCTCTTTGTAATGCCAAGGTTGTGGTTTTGACCCCTACGTGGGCCATTCTCTTAAGATTTGGACTCTATGATCCTTGTGGGTCCCTTCCAACTCACAATATTCTGTGATTCTGTGACTAAGATGAGCTATCTGAGCTGTCTAAATCCCTGAGGTTCACAAAAATTGAGTCTTGAAAACTTGAGAGGCCAGACTTTTCTTCTGGTGCCAGCTGGTTAAGAAGCAGTGAAAATAGCTTTTCTTATCTTATTTTAGCATTAGTTCTCTTGGACAGATTAAAAAGTGTAGAGGGAAGCCAAATGAATAATAATAACAAAAACAACAAAAAAATTATGGAGCTTGTAAAAATATTTCATTTGAGTTTAAAACTTTTGTTATTTTTAAATGCTTGATACATTCAGCCACAACTGTGTACATCTCTTCCAGGTCTATCTATAGCTATTTAAAATATATGGGATTGCTTGTTAATCTGATATTTGTGAAAACTTTTCATTGACTTTGCAGACAGACAGACTGAATTGTCATTTCTGTATATTTCATATACAGAAATATACATGCCTGTATACTTCATATACATAAATTTCATGTTTGTGACAGTTCAAGAATGATATCATTCTATGAAGCAGTCAAGATTTCATTGCACAGGAATTATTGCAAATAAAAAGCAAAATCAGTGATGTATTCTGTGCCAAAACACATGAGAAAGATAACTGCCTCTTTTCAGTCAGCTCCATTGAGTTCCTGTGTAAATAGGGAAAATCACCGAGTATCATATTTATTTCATTTAATGTTTATGTACCTTAAAGTTGGTATCTGCTTAGTTAATGATAAGGTACCTGTATCTCCAAAGTTAATTCTCTTCTTCAGATGACTAATGCACGTGAACAAAAACCACCATTTGGATAATAATAATTGACAAAATTAGGCTTTGGTTGAAACAATCCTAATTTTACTTTCTCCATGTCTCAATGCCATTTCTTTAGGTCCAGACTGTACTCTTTTCTTCAGAAGTTCCTGCTGGAAATTTTAAAGCTCTTTAGAATTCTAGTTTTACCATGACAGTTGTCATCTACTAGTTCCCATTATTACTGATGATTAATTCTAGCTCTTGAATTATACACCTTTCCTAAATATTTAAAAAATATAAATATTTGATGCAGTAACACAGAAAAGTTTAAGAAGCTGTTGCATATGGTAGTACCAGAAGGGAGAGAAACCTAGAGGATAACAGCTGAGATCTGCTACTGTGTTCCTCTGCGTGTACTCGACTCAGCAAGATTATGTATCTTATTAATGCCATCTACTTTGGAATCAAACAGCATCCACATCATTTTTGGTCAGCTTGACAAGCTGTCACTATTAACTAACTTATGACCTGTCAGATATTGCTCTATTTTCCCAAATGGAAATACTTCAGATTTCTTGTCATTCTTTCCCTTCTCTTTCTTCTTTTGAACATGTTCCAATTTTGCCTTCATGCTCAGCTGCTTTAAACAGCTTTAACAGTCCATGTCAGTACCAGTAAATTAACTTTTTTCTAGAGTCAGTTACTTCCTCATCTCTGTCCTACAAGTGATACTGTCTGTAAATGTAGCCCAGACCACAGAGATATCTTTTCTCTGTAAACAGATCTTCCCTCACTCATAATCTCCCCAGTCTAACTAACCTTCCCCCAAAAATAGTAAGTCAAAAGACATTTTGCTATTTACTCTTTGTAAAAAAACCTCAACAAATTGAATTCTTGTTGAAGCAGTTCTGCAAACTTACTTTTCCACTCCAAGGAGTCACCTGCCTTTATTTTGTTTAAACATTGTCAAACATATTAGCATGCCTCTATCTACATTTTTCTACTGAAGAAAATTTTATTTTATTCAAAAGATTTCTGAAGGCTTAAGGACAAAAAGGTGAGATTGTGATCACAATTAGGAAAATCATAGGTAACTAAAAGTGCACACCTGGTTAAAAAAACCCTACACTTTTAACTCCTAGTTAATTATTTTTAAGACTCCCATGGTCAGTTAAAACTGATCATATACCTCAATCCTCTGGATTTTGACAAATCTTTTAAGATCACATTATCTTCTTTTCATAAAAAATAAATTGTGCTTATCTAGGATCTTGTAGATTAGTCTTGCAACCAGGCAGATAAAAGAAAGTGTCAATTACATATTTACCTTTTATTTTGTTTAGAATTTCCTGCATACTTTCTTCCATGGAGATCATAGAGTACGATTGCAATTGTTTATCAACCTAAAATCACTTTCTATAGGTTTTATCAAATTTATTAAGCATGGAAATGATCAACATTTTTTGCTGTGTAATAAGGGGATTCATATCAGTTTTATGCTTGGCTAGAGAAGAGTAATTAGATTCTTTTAACTTTCTCAGCTAGTTCAGGGGTCTTCTTCATTCAGTCTATCATAATTGAAGTAATTTCAAACAAATAGCAAACATGTCATCATGATGCATTAGCATTTTAATGCTGATGTTAGGGCACTAAAAGATTGAACAGGCCTGATCAGCCTCACCTGAGGCTTCCAGCCACACCTGTGTGTGTCCAAAGGCTCCAGCTCAGTCCTCAATGGGCTCATCAGGCCCCCGCAGAGCTGTGCTGGAAGTGTTGAACCTCTGCTCAGAAAGAGGAAAAGCAGGCATTCCCTTGCCTGTCCATGGAGCATTCAGAGCTCTGTGGCCACCATGGGGAGCTGTGCTGAGCCCGAGCCTTGCTGTGCACTGCTGGGCAGGTGCTGGCTGACACTCCCCCACACCCCTCTGCCTGCTTAAACCAGAGCCAACAGCGGGGTTATGATGGCTCCGTCCAGTCCGCTCTGCATTTTGGGGGACAGATGGCAACAGGGTGGCCAAGGGCTGTCAGGAATGGTGGCCCAGATGCCTTGCTAGTATGCTAATATGAATATAAATCCATCATCCCACTCCATAAATAGCAGACAGCCCAGAGCCCTTGAGCTCCCCTGCATGTCACTGGGCTGCATGCCAGCATCTCCCCTTGAGTAAGGACATCTTTGAAGGTTACTCCTCGAAGATGAGATGTTCCTTGCTGCAACAGATCTTTGGTAATGATTGTGCTAAACTTTGAAATATTAGCTGAGTGATGTAAGGATTGATTGTGTGCATATTATCATTTAGAAGTAAATAGCTGACCAAATGTAGGACTAGGACTGGATGCAGTTGCACCTAAACTCTTCTCTGAAATGGAGTTAAGAATACAAAGAAGTCCTTTCTGGATGTTGTGACTCAACAGGAGACTTTTCCTGCTCAAATTCAATAGGAAAGAAATCATCTATATAAAGACTTTAGGAGTTCTCAGAACATCAAATCATCAGTTTGATGGTCATTCACATAATTTCTTATTCCAGTGCTAGTCAAAACAGGATACACTGAATGCTGATTATATTTGGTCATAATCTTTTGAATCAAATATTTTTCCCCTAGGGAACAGCAATTTGTCAAAATTAAATACTATATCAGAAATGTTGAATTATAGATCCTTCACACTTATATGATGGAATTTTACAGTGACTAAACGTAGTCTAGGATGAGGCAAACTTCAGGGACCCCTCCTCTCATAATACTGCAGTTTTGGAACATGGTAAGTACTGATTTAAGAAAAAAAACCAAAAAATCCAAACAAACAAACAAAAAAAAGAAAAGCAAAAAAAAACCAAAAAACCACCACAAGGAGGCTCAAATATTGGAGCAGGTTGCTCAGAGAAATTGTAGAATGCCTATCCTTAAAGGTGTAAAAGATTCAGCTACAACAGCCCAGAGTATCTTGATTTAATTATCTGTATTTAGAGCAGAGAAAGGGCTCAGTACCTCCAACTTTTTTCTAACCTAAATTGTTCTATGATTTTTCAGTTCTAAGAGTGATGCAATTTCTGGCCAAAACTAGTGGTGCTTATCAATAACAGTAGAACTATCAACCTTGTATTTAGGACAACTTCCTGAAATATCAATACTTATATCAAAGTACCTTCTCTGACTGCTGAAGTCTGGATTTTTTGGGAAAAATTGATCTACAATATTTTACATCTTAATGCTGCCTAGTTCCAGGATCTAGATTTTGTCAGATACCATTTCTTTTTTAGGGAAGAATGGGAACTTTTTTCTAAACCTGAAAATGAGTGGGATGAAACCACCATTTCTTGCTTCCATTTTTCTTGACTTTAGGAATCGTTGGCAAAAATGAAAACCAAAACATTCCCCAGGGACTAATGTAAATCTACTTGTAATAAATCTGTTCCATACAGTATTTTTAGACAATCATATTCTACAGTTTCTCCCCTTTTTCATCTTGTTGGCTTACATTTATTGTCCTAGAGTTTGTTTGATACATTTTAACTTTATTAAATTTATATTTGTTCTTTCTTTAAGTATTATATTTTATCTTGGCTTCAACCCTCTTTTTCTAATACTCTTAGTCCTTTTAAATGCACAATCTGGAATTCTATTTTTACCAACCTTCTTATTTTTTAACTAGCTTTAAATTTAATTCGTTTTTTAAAATATTCATAATATATCTGATGATTCTGCAAAACTATTGACATTTCAAGATATCACAGTCTGTCTTTCAGCTACCAGATATTTGTTAGAACAGGTTCACTGGGAGGAATTTCTCTTTTATAACTAGGACAAATATTATCAGCAGTCTGAAATAAAACAAGGTTTAGCAAGAAATACAGCTCAGCTAGTTTTCATAGGTGTAGAAAAGCTCACCCTGAGGGAACCTGCAATATGCAAACCACTGCTGTGCTATTCCTGACTGGAAGAGACACAATGGATGCAAAAAAGACATTTGGGTTATCAGTTTCCCATGAGTTCACTTTAAAATACAGATGGGTTTTAAAAGAAAAAAACAAAAACATTCAGCTGTACAATAGAATAAAAAGTTCACTTTTTGATTGTAACCTTTGAAATAAGGTCAAAAAGAAATCAGAAAATACAATCTTAACCCAGTAAAATCAGAAAATGGCATCGAGACTTGATACTAATCACTTTACTGCTCATCATTTATAATTCCTTGAGATAGCCCATCTTCAAAAGTTACTCAGCTGCATCTTGTCCTGACTGTGCTGTTATCCAGTGAAAACATCTCTCATTCCTATTCTCGTTATACTGAAATCTGAGCTGTATTTTCAGAACACTATAATTTTAAGGATATGTCCTAGGACCTTCAGTTTTTGTTTCTCCTTGCAATGTGCTTGTATTTTTAATTATTCATGGTCTTTTCTGAAAATACAAATAAAAGTCCGATGAAACTTGTCTGGAAGTGAAAAGCATATATAGCAATATATTATTTTAATAATTTTTATTTCTAGGTTTACCTTCCTGAACATGAAATAAGTTGTACTGTATGTATGGTGAGCTTTCAGGTCTTGCTACAGACAGCAAGATTGTTCATAGGAATTTTTCCCTTTTTCAAACAAGTTCAATACCTCTTTGGGGATTGGGTTATTTTTTTCTTGTTTGTTTGGGTGGTATAATTTCGCTTGTTTTAATAAGGAAGTATAATTTATCTAACTTTATATTTTCAAAAGATGAATTACTATGTTGCATTTCCATATATGTAGTATATTAATAACACATATGAGCAGATTGTCTTCTGGACTGATTATCCAGTAGTCCTGCAGCCACTGCTCATAATTGGTTTGAAGATTCATTCTAAGTGCAGCTTGCAGATTCCTCTGATTCTCACATCCTCCTCAATCCTAGTAAAATGATAACTTTAAAGATAATAGGCCCCTAGGCAAATGGTACAAGCAGAGAGCTGAAGGCTCTATCAGCTATTCATTAGGGGGCAGAAAACCAGTACCAGGCAGTAGAGAAGTTATTGGGGAAGATTAATTTTTCCTACCATAATAATTTGAAATTTGTCTTTAATATTGAAGATCGTGGGTCTTGGTTCATCTTTGCTCAATGAAAAGTGGATACTTAAAGGATATATAAAGTATATTTTTATAAAGGACATATAAATTATATGCCCAAGGACATACGAATTTCTATTTTGATACACTTATTTTCTTTCAAATATTGAAATAAAATTGTATGTATCTAATTTTTCAGATATTTAAATTTAAATGATTCCCACTTACCCATGCAAGTCTATGCTTTCTCTCTGTCATGCAAAGTAAAAGAACACAGAAATAATTCAATGGCCTGTCTGTAGATAAAGTCTTTTCTCAGAGAAGGGTGGGGTAAAATAATCTCTTGGATTAACTCCTTCATCCTCTTTCACTTTTCCTCCACAGATAAGGAAATACAGATGCTGCAGGATTCAAATCACTGCGAGATCATAACTGTGGCATCAGTGGAGGTTTCATAGCAAAATCAGCACAATTTAAAGCAAATTGTATGGCAGTTTGCCTTTGGAGTTTAAGACCTTCCTATACCACAGCAATAAAATATACAGTACTTCAAGATCTGTTTAATTTCATCTGTAGAGATAACCTCTGGCATACCATCACAGCTTGTGGTATACAGGTTGCCAGAGAGTTTTATCTACTGAACTGAGATTTCAGAAGTTTATTTACAAAAACAAAAGAAATATTCTCACTCACACGCACAGGTTTGGACAAAAGAATGAAGATATGTTTTTTTTTCTTGCAAGGCAAGGTTGGATAAATAGTCACACACTGTTAGTCACACCATAATCTATTTGAGACTTAAGTGAAACGAATTGCCTACTGTTACACAAAGAACCAAACTTTACATATTCAGTCAAATTTATCCCAGCAAACACATTTCCAACCCAGAATGCCTCTCCAAGTGGCCACTCAGTCTGTTTACACAAGTATCACATCACGGTTAACATGGTTTCTTTTTTTTAAAACACACTTTTATCAGTTGGCATTCCAACAGTCCTCTACAGCTCCATGTCCACATGCCCAGCCATCAGCTGGCATGTGAACAAAACATTAACTACAAAATATAGTCTCCTTAAAGTTTAATTTTTTTAAAGTTAATGTTTTTTGAAGTAACAAAAATACTCCAAGGATTCTAAGAAGAGCTTCAAACAAGTAACTGAAATGCTTTCCTCCCTTTGACAATCCACAAGTCTCCTTTATCTTTTCTGCTCCTAAGGGTAAATTGAGTCACTTTCATGGAAAAGTTATCTTCAGGCCCTTCGCTGAACTATCTAAGAACCTAATCAGCCTAAGGTAATTCTAAAAATGAATCAGGAAAAGATAAAAGTCTGTAATCCCTATGCTTCCATCAATTATACAGGAAGCTGTATGAGTGTTTGAAGAATTAAATAAATTTAATCTCAAGGTGTTTTAAGCAGATTTTAAATTCCTGGGATAAAATCAAGGCACATTTGAAACCAATTGAAAATATCCACTAATTCCACTGCAGCACAATTTTCATTCCTTGAATTGCTTACAGAGAAAATATTTGCTAAGAGTCATATTTAACAGTGATTTAACAATATTACTTGTCCAGCTCCTCTCAGAAAAAATCTACAACCAACCAAATAGAAAGAAAAAGAAAAAACAACCCCAAAAGTCCAATATTGTAATTCTTTATGACTGTGAATATTTTGTTGCTTGAGCACACTTTATATATTACTGGGAAGTAATTGCTGAGCTATTACAGTTTACATTAAACTTACAAACAAGAAAATCTATGCTTTGACTTCATTTCAATATCTGCAGGCTTTGAAAATTAAGCATGAAGATGAAACAATGTGCAAAAGACCTTAAAACTGTTATCTGTCAAGTTCCTGCACTTTTCCCTTTTTCAGTGCTATCATAAGAATGTAAGACATCTCCACCTTAGAAAATTAAGATAATTTGCAGTTCAAACTCTAAGGTATCAATCAAACCCCCAGTCTTTTAGACCATTTAATATATGAGTATTGTAAAATGTTGTTAGAAGTGGCTGCATTATAGATTCCAGACTGGGATCTTTTATTGTAACTCTTAAGACTAAAGCTGTACAACCAAAATTATAAATCTATGACAAATCATTGACTGCAAACTGCAAAAATCTGGGTCAGCTTCACTCTTGAGTTTAATCAAAATTGTCTGGAAATTACCAAGTCCATACATATTTCAAATTTTGCATGTCTCAACCTGTATGGGTGTGTGATTTACAACGCACAACAAACATTCCTTTCATGGTGGTCTCCATTTGTAACAATATGAATGCTCTTTTATTTGTGCTCAGGTAAGTTTTGGGTTGGTCTGGAGGTCACAGCTAACAGGTCATAATTTCCTGCTCTCAGAGTGTTGCTTGGCAGTGACCATTCAAATAAAATTATCACTGAGGGACTGGAGGCTGTATCACACAGCTAGGAGGCAATCCATACAGTGCTACCAGGTTACCTTGTGGTTTCAGGCAGATTCCTTTATTTTTACATCTGTAAAATGAAAATAGCAGTGGTTCATCTCCTATTCTTTGATTGCCAGAAAAAAAAATAGGTCTGCTCTAGTTGAAGAAGTAAACAATGTAAGGCAATCATTTATGTAAAGACAAAACTAAAAGAATAGGAAGGAAACATTACATATAAAAAACAAGACAGAAGAGAATTGTTAAACTTGAAAATAGAATAGAATGGTGAAGTCAAGGTAATCAGTTCTATCAATAAGAATGTGCAGTTTGTACACAGGGAATGGAACCCATGAGATACAAGGTATATTGATCAGTATCTCACTGCTTAAATTCTAGACTCTGATTTGCCTAAAAGAATTCAATAAACTTATGATATGCCATGAAAGAAGGTGATGATGGAGAAAAAAGATGGCATTTTGATCATAACTATCCAAATCAAGAGGACAGTGTAAATACATAAACTGGTTAGGTATATTTTTCCTGAATTGGATTCAATGTGTTTCATGCTGTAATTCTGACTCATAAAAGTTGTTGATTTAGCTGTTTTTTTTGTTGTTTTTGAAATTTCTTTCATCACTTCTTGATACTGTGCTGAAGATTTAGAATATTTTAGTTCAATATAAATTTGCTTTCCAAACAGGTAGAAATCATTATTTTTCATCCGGGGGCAGGAATGCACAAGGAATCACTAAGTATATTCACATTCTACAAGTAGGATGAAACAACAAACGTTTCATAGAGGAAAAAAGGCTAGCTTAACCAAATAACTTTTCATTTTGTTATATTTCAATGGATGTAAAAAGTGGAGGATGCTTTTAAAGGAAATTGTTTTGCATTGTTGTGTTTCTAGGCCACAGGCAATACAGCTTGATTCTTTTCCACCAGTTTTGTATCTGGATAATGCAGTAGAGGATTTCTGGTAAAAGGAATGGAGTATTAGTCCATGAAAACATATTTATTCTATACTGTAAATTTTTTAAAGGCTCAACTATTTGTTTACAAATTGGTACGTTTGATAACTGCTGTTCCTAAAGGATATAGTAGGAACAATGGCTTAAACATAGACATATCCTAGCAGCATTTCTGACAAAATATAAATACTTAAACTGTGTACAGGATTCCTATGAATGCATATGTATCCTGAAAACTAAATGTCTGCATATCTCTGTGTCATGTCATATGTGAAAGACTGCATAAAGTGAGTAGATTCCTTTAAAAGAGAAACAGATCACACAGAAAGGCTAATTGTCTTCTGCAAAGTTTTAAATAATCCTGTGTTTCTCAGTAGACAGAATGGCCAAATTGCTCTGCTCTGGCACTCTCTATCCTCTATCCCTGATGTGATAGGTCAGCACCCATTAGAAAAGAGGATCTGCACCTCCTTGATACCAAATCCTAGAGTGTAAAATTAAAGTGCCTTAAGTTTTATGCTATTAAACCCCAATCATTCTGGACTTCTTTACAGTCTTGTAATTACTCCAGGCACTCTGACTTGAGAAGAAAAGAGGAAAATAACTCCCCTTCAAATACTTATGATGTTTTAGATTCTCAAGGGCATCAAGGTATGAAGCCAGAGGAGATCAGGGAAAGGTAGGTTGAATTTTAAAACAGGTTGGTTTAGAAGGCAGCATCTCTAGGAAGGGTGGATGAAAAGCACAGTACCTGTCCTAGGTACTTTTATGATTTATTCTTGAAAGCAGATGAATTCTTACAAAATGTTTCAGTCTTCAGGATACAGGCTACATGAAAAAACTATAAAGCCATTGAAAATGTGATGATTAACATGAGGTAGAGCACAATTTTAACAGTGCCATTTTTACTGATGTTAATTCTCTTCACAAAGAAGGGTCAATGACTATGACCTGTACAGCCTTTTCTGCTGTTAAACAAATTCTTTATTGAAAATCACTCAAACATGATTAAATTAGCTGGTGATAAAAATCTCAGGTAGCTAATGTGCTAGATATATATGGTTTAAAGGTAAAGCAATATTGAAAGAACTTTTCAATCAAGCTTTTTTCCCCCTATTATCCTACCTTTGCTTTTACTTTTTCACTACATTTAAAGTACTTTCCTGAGTGATTGAAACTCCACTCTTTCTCTTGGGCAAATTAGGAGTTTTTTTTCATGCCCGGATCATGATTCAAAGGTAACTGCCTGATTATTTACCTTGTAGAGCAATTTCATTTCAAATATCAGTTTGGCAGAAATTAGGTCAAGCTAGTTTGTGTGGTAAATGTAGTGAAATATGACAAAAAACTTCATATAATCTATTCAATATATTCCAGTTTCTAAGCCTCATACAAATATATGAATTGTGTCTTTTCCTTAGATTTTATTAACTTATGGCAATAATGTTTAACATACCTGCTTATAAATCCAAATAGATTTTATTTGAAGGTGTTTTCTCATTCAAGACATCAAGACTAAACTTTCTATGTTTGCCAGGCATTTTAATTTAAGAAATTTGATAACTGAGTTTCAGATGTCCCTCAGAGACAGTAAATAAAGTATTTTGCCTTGTACACTTTTGTAATAAGAATTGAAACAATACATTTCTCAGCAGTTGGTATGCACTACATCCCTGCTTATCGCTGTATTGCTACATACCAAATAGTATGCTATATAGCCCATTATTTCCATTCAAGACAAGTTACCTAATGTTTGTTAATTATTTTCTACATATGGAAAGTTGTATTAAATTCCAGTTTTCTTTTAAATTGCATTGTTTCAATTCACTTCTACAAGAAACCCAGCACAAACTTGATCATGTAATTCAAATACATGCTTTTATGATTTTCTCCTGAACCCTTGATTTCTGCACACAGGAACAACTCCAATGGAAGCAGTAGAAACACTCCATAGTTAAATTAGCTGGTATCTGGTGACATAATGTCTAAATGTTGGATCTGGAGCTAATTTCTTTCTTCTTGAATGAACATTTCCATTTTCAACTAATTCATTCAAATGTCATTATCTCCAGTGTTTACAAAGGGTGTGTATGGCTAGATCCCCTCACCAGGTCCATTGGGGAAGCTAGGTAACACCATTTTAGTTTCTGGAAATAGATCTTGAGTTCTCTTTGTTAGACTGGCTCTGGCATGCATAGAAGATCAATGTGTGTCTTATAAACTCACATTGAAATAGCAAGCTTCTGCTACTCACATGCTGCATTGACATTTTACATTTTAATTTTTAATTTGGGTTTTGGTTACAGTTCAAATAACATTTAGTTTATGGAATTTTCCTATCTTCTGTTTACTATAACTATGATTTAACAGGAAATATTTTCTGATTCTTCTATCCATAAATTCTATAATTAGAAAAAAAATTTAAAATATTTTTTGTTTAAAAAGAATCATCAGCTGAAAATAGAGATTGTTTTTTTTTCTCCAGCAATACATTACATCACAAGTGAAATCTTGTCTTTTTACTATGCAGGTTTATTTTATTACTTCCCATGTGTCATTGACATGAATAGTGTAGCTACCAAAATGGGCCACAGACAAATCTCAACAAGAGTCTCTGTAAAAAGTGAACTGATGAGAGTCATATGAGCCTGAATAACAATAATAATGCACAAATTTCTTTAGCTGATAAGTTGAAATAATATACAACATTTCAGATGACAAAATATATTAATCAATGAAAGAATAAGGATATTTCATCCTTGTTCACGTTCCAGTTCTTTACCATGAGAAAGATAACCAAGAGGCAGAAGCTCTAGTTTATTTTCAGTGCTAAGATGCAAGTGTGAAGTAAGGCTAATTGCAGAACTTCCTGCCAGCATGCATAATGTTTCCCACCTGAACAGATTTTGGTCTAGCTAAAAAACTGTTTCCAATAGGCAACTAGAATAAAATGCAAAAAAACCCAACCAAACCAAACCAAAAAAATCCAAACAAAGCAAACTCCAAAACACAAGCAAAAAAAACCCTCCCTCATGATTAAGTATCACAGTTCAAGGTTTCTGAATTGACTGCAAGTTTGTTACACTCAAAATGCTTGCCATTATATGTCTGAGGTGAAACCAGTAAACTCGGGATTATATGTTATAAATTCTCATTTCCATGCCCTTATGCTCCCCACCACTCTCCTTAGTAGCAGAGCTACTTGGAGTGAAGCCTTGCAGTAGGTTAAATGAAAATTCCCTGGGGGCAGCATGTCTTCCAGAAAACAGCAGAGACCTAGTACTTGCTAAATCCCATGTCTTCCAACCTTGACACAGAGTGAAGATGCAGCATGTAGTTTGACACAGATACTGATTGCCATGATAGATCACATGGCAACTCAAAGAAACAGCTATGTTTAACAGAAATCTTTTGTCCCCTCTATCCAAAATATATGACAGTAGTGAGGTTTAAAAAGACACAGTTGCTTCAACTCACTGATTTGCAATGATTTTTGTGCAGAACTGCTCTGTGTCCACAGGACCTTTGCAAGAGGATGGGTGAGGATTACATGTTGAATTAACAGTACATTTCATGATAGGGTTTTTTCTTTTTCTTCAAATGCTTGATATGAGACGTGAAAAAGCAAAGTTCAATCCCTGTACCTTTACATAAAGGCTAAATAAACTACAAGTGATGATGGAGTTCAGGGGAATAAGTAGCAGTAGTGGTCACATACAGTTCTCCTGGGGTCAGGTCTCACTCTTGGAGGAAGGTAACTCTCTTCTGGCCAAAGAATGTAGAAATTTTCTGTGCAAAGCCAATATCATGGACTAATTTTCTGGTAATATATATTTGTAAAGAGTTGCTCTTTAATTGAAAAACTCTTATTAAAACTATGATTGTATTACACAGTCAATATATTTTTGTTTCCTAAGTCTTGGAGAGAATAGTTTTCTCTTTCTTGAGGGAAGAAAGGAAAAAGAACAATATTTTTAAACTATCACACTAATTTATTTGTCTTTTTTTAAATGTTTTCTCCTCATACAAGCTAATCTGAGCTTGATTGTGAAATGCAGCTTTGAGCTGGCAGGCCTGAAGCCTGATTGAACTGCTAAAGAAAAAAAATACAGCCCTTTATACCACAAATAAAGCAAGAAAGCTGGTTTAGTGTTTCTGCAATAGAATGGCATAAGGAATTATCTAACAAAAATAGGTTCCTGGATTTTGACAAAGCCATCACTGCACGCAGAAGTCACTGAAATTTCATTCTCCTGTTTTGTGTATTATACCACCAAATTACCTGCATGTCCTCATTTTCATAACTTGTAACATAATAGATGAAAAAAAGAAAGAAAACCATTGCAATGGTGTTGTATTTGTTCTGAAGTTGAGACGAGACACACTATTACTCCCTTCAGGATACAGACATGGACTTTAGGGATTTTGACAGATGATTCATGACTTTTAAAAGACTTGTCCCCATTGTATTTTAGAAATTAAGTATGAACAAACCTGAACAAACTGCATAAGCATGTTTAGATCTCAGAGGGAATATGAGGGATCTGTAGTACTGTGCCCAGAACTGAAGAAAAGTCTAAACATTTTCCCAGGAAACCTTTACATGTGAACACAAGGAATCAAATTATCCTGATACTTAAGAAACTGCATACAAAGAAGCAAATTATTTTTCACTCTGGGAGGGCAAGATAAACCTTGTTTCAGTCAAGGAAGTAGAGCAGATGGCAACCTTAGGTTAAGCAACATAAACACAAGAACAAGTTCAAAAAATAATTATAAAATAAGATCTGGATGACTAAAGCAATCTAGTATTTCTTTCTTAATGAATTGCAAGCAAATATTTGAAGTTTTACTTGCATATATAAGTAATAATTTTGTAGCTTTTTGGAAGAAACAGACTTGTAAGATTTTAGTTACTGTGTGTAACCTTTCTGTGTTACTGGAAGAAGAAAAACATTGGGATTTGCAATTTACCCAGTTTTAAAAAAATATTTAATTAACCCATATTGGTAAGCCAACCTACTGGGCTAACATCAACCCAGGAGTTCAGGTAGTCAAGGAGCAATGCAGAACTTTCTAGGCATGAAAGGAATAAGCTGCCAAGTAGACCGAAAGCTGTGTAAAGGAGGAATGTCTTGTACATGGTGAAATTCATGTCTGTCATATGATTTTCATGCTGCAGTTCAAAATCTGTCAACACTGAGAATATGCAGAGGATTAACATTTCATTATGACTCTTCACGGAATACAAAGAACTGTCAGAGGAAGGAAATTTGATGTGGAATTTATCTGGGCAAGCAGTAACTCTGTCTCTGTGGGATTCAACCAATGAAGGTTAAGCACATCTGTGGCACACATCCCAGTAGTGGCATGTATCAGAAAAGATGGAGACTCTTTCAGTGAAGAGCAAGGAAATGTCTAAAGCTATGATTATCTCTGTATGTGATGTCAACTTGGATTTGAATCCAAACTTGAGTTCAAACCTCTTGTTGTTCATGTGTTGATTTTTTTTCTGTGGTCTGATGCTGAACAAAGCATCTGGTTCCCAGCTGGGAAAACTCAGATCTGAAGCAAGGGGAGGATCTGGGTTTTGTGTGACAGGACGGATGTTACTCCATGTCTTATATTCAGATCTTGACATTACTTTTCCAGACTCTTAAATTTATTGAGATTAATAAGTTTTAGATAAAATTGTGAATACTGTCGTCAATCTCATTTCATATGATACGTGATACTGTGATCCTTCTCTAGTTGAGTTAATTTTGTCTATATTTTCTTACCTTATTTTTTTTAGTATGTGTATGGTTTTTTATTTTTTGCTCTTTTTTAATCATCAGGAACATTTCCCAGTGATCATGGACCCTTGAATATAAAGAATAGTCCTGCAATGATCCTATTTAGCACCCCCAGTATATTTAGATGCTTTGATGTCTTCACATTGAATTTGGTGTGTAAAAATTTGGAGTGTGTGATTTCTAAGTCAGTTTCTCTCTGCTGGGGTGATGGTTTAATTTCTACAGACTGCTGCCAGGTTTAGGGACCTGGTGAGCCTCAGAGCAGATCCTATCATTAAAATTGAGACAGAAGTGGCTTTAAGTCCTTTCTGCATCATTTACCACTAGATCCCTTGCCTATTGAAAAGTAAGATTACAATTTTGTTTGTCTTCCTTTTGCTGCATGTGTACCTACAGAAATCTCATTTGTTGCCTTTTGCATTCTTTTCTGTTTCCAACTCCAGTTTCAACTTCTGGCTTTCATTTCACATCAGTATACTCGAGTAATATTCTCTGTAGTTCTCTCAGGTCACTGCTTCCCACCTCTACCTTCTGTGTATTTTATTTTTGCATCTAAGCTCAGTCATGTGTTCCCTGTTCATCTATGCTGGCCATCTCCCATGATTACTTGACTGTCTGCACATTGGAAAAGACTGTTGTCCCTGAAGATGAGCTAGCTTTCCTAGGCTATACAGGGCCATTTTTTCATATGCCCCCACCAATCAGATTCCAGAAGAGCTAAAACCTGATATGTTTGAAGTTCAGATTAGTAGCTCTGCTATTCAACTGATTTTTAATTTTTAGAAGAAGGCTTTGTGAGGCTTGAGAAGGTTTGTGAATCAGGTGGTCTGTAGCAGATGTTCACTTTGACATCACCCATGTTGGTCTGTCCTTGACCAGCTTGCTCTTTGCTTCAAGGTAAAGTTCTATGCATGTTTACTGCTCCATTGCACTAAATTCACCCCTCCTGCTCGTCTTCCTGCCCCATCCATGCTAAAGGGCCTGTATCCATCTGTTGTACCACTCCATTCGTGAGTCATTCCCTGTTTACATCTGTGATCCTACTGAGACCACAGCTCTGGAACTGTTCACAGGCAGTCACTAATTTCCCTAGCTTGTTTCCCATGCAGTGTGCAGACACTCGCAATGAGTCTCAGGGTTCCACAGCAGTAATGACACTGCCTCTGTCTATATAGATTTCTCTGCACGTCTCTTCATTTCTCCTGAAGCCTCCACTCCTCTTCAGGTATTTTCAGTTTTCCCAACAGCCTTTTTCAAAGCCCTTCTCAGTGAAGTACCACACCACGTTGCAGAGGTGCTTCCCTGGCTTTGTGAAGTGGCTTGTGTTACTCCTCAGGCAGTTAGGGTAGCAGCAGTGTGAAGGTGAGGCAACACCAACCTCTGAGCAGGTGGTAAAGCTGTGCCTTGCATTGTAGGTTCTCCTTAGCTGTGAAAACTATGCTGACATGCATTCCACCAACTCTTCATTTGTCTGCTCTGAATTCTAAGCTTGCTCTTGCCAATCTAATTCAGGCTGACAAATGAATTATCTTTGTTTTTACCAAATGGTTACTCAAGGTAGCCCTATTTTAAGGCTACAAGAAGAGGAAGAAAGATTTTGTGCATTTATGAAATCAGAGGTTAGAGTTCTGAACTCTGAATAGGCTGATGGTTTCTGTCTTGCAGAAGGAAGATGCTACTTTAGTATCCCTGCATAGGGGTTTCTCTGTGTAAGAAAACCCAGCTGTAACTGTGAGCCAGAAAACCCCATTTCTTGCTAGAGAAACTAAGTACCAAGTACTGCCATCTCCTAAGGAATGTAGAATTCAGTGAATGCCACAGAACCCCTGTGTAATTCTATAAAATTCAGCAGCTCATAAGCAATGCTGCTACCTCGTGTCTTCTCTGTAGTGTTTAGTGGCAGATCAAGAAGGAAGAGGTGCAAGTTGAAACACAGGAAATTCTACTTTAATATTAGAAAACATGTTTTCTACTGAGTGTGGTTAGATACTGGAACAACTTACCCAGAGATGTTTCAAAGTTTCTGTCCTTTGTGTCATTCAAAGTCCAGCTGTACACAGTCTTGATCAATCTGTTTCTAGAACTTTGCTTTGAGCAGGTGGCTTGGAATAAAAAAATGCTCAGCGCTTCCTCCCAGTTTCAAAGACTCTGTGATAGTCATTACTACCACTAAAAACTTGTATTTGTTCAAGATGATGAACCTTTCTGAATTCTTGAAAGCATTCCAGCCTTTTGACTTAAGAAGATTTTTAATGATAATTTTTGAGAGCATAGGTAAGTGAAATGTGGTGAGACATCCCACTCCACTTAGAGTACTGACTGTTAAGGAGATCAGTCCTGTCTTTCCATAAATACATTGAAGAAACCACCAATCAGAATTTAAATACTCTTCTTATCTGTTGGTTGCAGTTGAGTTTGTATTTATTTATTTCTTTATTTCCTTTATTTGAGCTCTGGATTAAGGTCAAAAGAAGAAATGGTTACTAGGCAGAATCATACCACAGTGAGCCATCATTGATTTTACTGTGTTGATATAATTCTTAGTATTTTAAACATAAGCATCAATGTCAATGTTCAAAATTACTTCAGTTTTTAAGACAGAGTCAATTTTTGAGAGAAGCATTTCTTTTATGATATTTCTCTCATGAAAATCCTAGGGGCTGTTTAAAAAATCAACATCATTATGCATACATTTTTCTTGACTCATATTTTCTTAAAACCCTGCTTTATTTAATGACTTTTGTTACTCTTTTCCAGCATTTCTGCACATAGCATTCTTATGCAGGAGGAAAGAATACTCTTACTTTGGAGCATTCTTCTACTTCCTTTATTTCATCAGCCATGTTTATATTTTAAACACACATTTCATGGAAGGTGATAATTGAAAAAAAAAGATTATTTTTTCAATTATTGCCTGTATATGTATATGTATATGTATATATGGACTACAATACCAACATTGCTTTTCTCCCTGAAGTAAATCCTTTTTGAGTCTTTGCATTATGCAAGACAAGGACTTTTGTCACATCCATTTAGACTTTAGTAATTTTAGGACATTTGCTCTGTCTTTTTCATCATCATCATTGTCTTTATATTTCAATTCAACCTATAGTCATGAATTATTACTATTCTTCTTCACCTCCTCCTTCCCTTTTTGGATTTAAGGTATGTAGAAATAAAGATGATACTCTAAAGCCAAATTGAATACAAAATATAAACAGGATGCCAGTGAAAGAGATTATATTATACAACAGAGCAAGTGTATTGGTAGTTTGTTAGAGTTGTGGTAGCACCCTAATTTCCTTCTAGATTCCCACTGAGTATGTGTGGATGTGATTGCTTAGTTTCTATTGCCTATAAGAAAATCAAAGAGCCAACATAAATACTTCTGGATAGGGAAGTATTGAGTGATGATGGTACTTTTGATAAAGGAATTAAGGAGAAGTAAAAGAGATAAACCTAATTACATCTGTAAAGTGGTTCAAGTGAAAATTACAAAAAAGGCCATGTGGGGCAGCTGAAGGTCAGTGACAAAAGGAGGAGAAAAAATGTTCAGTGAAAAAAAGAGGAGGAAAAAATGTTCAGAATTGTATTGCAGAAAGCAGCCTGACATGATCAATTGCTGATATTCTTGGCTGAAGCCACTTCTTGTTTTTGTTTCTATAAGTCTGAGTTTCTTCTTGGCATTGATCCAGTACAAGTAAAGTCAACAATAAGTCTGTTGAACCCTCAACCTGTTTTTGTGATCTTTTTTCCTGTTCTCTTTAAGTGTTTTTCATTTCCTTTTCTATCTCTGTTGAAATGTGTTTCCTTCTAGTTTGCCAGTGCAGTTAGGTTATCACTGTATACTGTCTGTTGGCTTAGTGGGGAAGTAAATCTTGGCAAGTTAACTTGGGAATTCTGTCAAAAAACTCAGGAGTCATTGAATCATCTCACCAAAATCCACTGGCTCTGCTACAAAGTCAAAAAACTGTTTAACTTTATGTAAACAGAAGCAATTGCTTGTAAAAATGTTATCCCTTCAATGAATTAGAGGTGCCATCAAATAAATCAAATTTCCTTTCCAATGGTATTTAAAATGAAAGAGTATCTGCATAAATTTCATTCCGCTGCCTTTACAATGAAGCAAGTGATCTGATAATGGAAAAGGGTCTCCTATGAAGCTGATACCTTTAAATACACAATCTTCTGAAGAAATTCAGTTCTATTTTTCAGATATGATTCTAGAAGGCTTTACATTGTTAGACTACTGACTTCTGAAACAAGTCACGAAGTCCACCAGCGCATAATGTACACCTTAAAAAATTGTATCCAAGAAATAAGTAGCCAACTTTAAATATTCCTTTTGATCAATACTCTGTTTAACAAAATCACAAGAAATCCTTTATATACATTATTAATTTCAACACTGAGTAATTGTTGAAGAACCTAAAGCTATCAGCACAAGATGTTTTCTTGTCATACTGTTTCCCAAGAACCAATCTAGCTGGAATAAATACATGGCACTATGAAATCAGTGTTTATTCATGGGGATAAAAACTAGAGGTGAGTTACACACTTCCATTGAACCGATTGGAGAAATTCCCTTTAAGGACCTGAAATTCTCAGGGAAAAATCCACACATGACATGCCTGCAGAAGCAGGATCTTTTGTCCACAGTACTTGCTTAAACTTGGCTGCGTTCAAAGAGCCCCATCCCTCTGCTCTAATACAGAAAATATTGCAAGTTGGTGTTTATTCCCTGAGTGCCTGATACTGGTGCTTAAGCTAGAGCACAGCCATAATGAGAGCAGTGAGCTGCAGCGGCGGATTGGAGCTCAGCACAAAGCCACTGCTAAATTTCCAGTGGAGTGCTGCACTGTGCCACTCTGAATGAAACACTGCAGTTGTTCTGCAAATTAGGCTTTTTTGTTTTTTTCAACTCGTATTTATTGTTTATGAACAGTGTTTTCTGACAGTCTTGGAAAAGCCTCCAAGATTTTTTTAATGACCTGCTTTTATATTCCTTTTCCTGTAATGGATAAACTGGCAAGGATATAAGCATCAGCAGAGGCATGTTGCTAAATGAGTATCAGTAGACATGGTCCTCAGCATATTATCCCTGCACTTTGTGAGTATAATTCATACTTATGATAAAATATTACCTCACAGCAAGCCATAGTGGGGCTGGAACACCACATACTAATCAGTCTGTGGTGATTGCTTTTATCAGCCTGAGCCCACTTGTTCCACAGCAGAAACAACAAATCTTATATCATCTCTGGCAATTCTGGTTTATGAGTACAATTATATGTACTAGGGTCTAATGGCACTAATATAAATAAAAGTATTAAGTTTAAACAAATCCATGCAATGGAAACTTTAATTACTCAGCTGTGCAAAACTTTGTTAAAGTGCTAAAAGTACCATGAGTTGAGAACTACATAAATTGCTCTCGGTATTTTTCTCCCAAACGTTGATTTATTTAAAGAATGAGGAAAATGTTGAAGTAATGTTACACACATGGCAACTTGCTTCACACAGTTTATTTTGTGGGAAGAATTATAGATTTATTAATGTTAATTAATGTTAAAATAAATAAATAAATTATGTTAATTTTCATAGCTAATTCCTCCATTATGCAGAGCTCTCTAATAATGATGTTGTAGCCTATAGCTTACTTAGCAATCTTTTGGTATTATGAGTATATTTAATTTTAAATTAACCATTTTGTGGGGCACACTCATGTTATCCTGTGGTAGACTAATGCTGTCTGGCTGTCAAACATCCATATGCCACTCTCATTCCACTTTCTCAGCATGATGGGGGATAAGTATAAGCCAAAATATTGGTGAATCAAGATAAGGACAGGGAGATTACACAACAGTTACTCTCAGAGGCAAAACAGCCTTGTATTAGGGAAGATTAATTTATTGTCTACTAAAAATTAGAATAGGATAGAAACAAAGACAGAACTAAAACCAAATCTGCCCTGTTTTTTCCCAAGCTTAGCTTTAATTTTTCGTTCATGACTCCTCTGCTCTCTCTCTCATCCAGGCAACTCAGGGTGATGGGGAATAGGATTTGAAGTCAGTTCATTAACACTTCCTCTCTGCAACTCATTGCTACCTACACTCTTCCTCGGCTACCCCCTCCCACAGGCTGCGTTTTTTCATGAACTGCTCCAGCATGGTTTCCTTCAGGAGCAGACTGCTCTGGTGTGGCTTCCCCACAGGGTCACAGACTCTACCAGAAAACCTACTCCAGCATTGGATCTGCTTCCCACAGGTCCACAGGTGTTGTCAGGATCTGTTCAGTGCTGTCCATAGCATGTAGCTTCTTTCAGGGCATGTCCACCTGCTCTGCTGTGGGGCACTCCTTAAGCTGTAGGATATTTGTTGTCCTCCTCCATGGGCTGCAAGGGGACAGTCTGCCTCACCGAGATCTTCCCTCCATGAGCTTCAGGGGAATCTATCCTAGTGGCTGGAACACTTCCTCCCCCTCCTTCTTCACTGACCTCAGTGTCTGCAGAGCTGTCACTGATTGACTCAGCTTTGGACAGCAATGGGCCCATCTTGGACCCAGCTGGAATGGCCAAGTGTTGGGGCAATCCTTGGCCTCTTTGCACAGAAATCATTCCTGCAGTCTCCATTACCTCCCATCAAAATCTTGCCACATAAATCCAATACATATCTTTAAGAAATTTTTTAAAGGATTGAAATACCTGTAGGTTACAATACATGCAATGAAACAACAGGCTACAAAGAAGTACAATGTGAACACATGAATCCTGTGTCAAATACATGGAGCAATAATAAGCATGAGAACTTGCATAAGGCACTGAGCAGATGTGGGTTTTTTTCTCTAGTTAAATACAGTGAGGATAAAGGATGGAAACAAGTCATTGACACTGATGTGCCTGTGGAGCATAGAGATCCTTGAGCTAATCTTCACTGAGCTGAAAAATCCATGTAGAAAAGCAAAGGGCCATGTGGCTGCACCAGCTGGTGTCCACAAATGTCTTATCCACACATACACGCCCCACATCGAAACAACCAGGATTTGCCAGCTCTCCAGGTTATGCTGGGCCAGTTTGCTGACAACATCCCAGGATACCTAACAGGCTGAATACTTCCAGTAGTGACTGACAGCTGATGGTGCAGCTGGGCAAGGGCGACAAATTTCATATCCTGCCTTTTGGAGGGAAAATCACACTGCTCATAGAAAAATAGAAACATTCATTTGGAAAACACCTTCAATATTAAATCCAGCTGCAAACCTAACACTTGTCCCACATCTACATACTTTTTACGTATCTCCAGGGCTGGTCTCTCAACCATATCCCTGGACACTCTGTTCCAATACTTGACAAGCCTTTTGGTGTAGCAAATTTCCCCTAATATCCAATCTTAACTTCCCCTGATGCAGTTTGAGGCAACTTCTTCTCACCTTTATTACTTAGGATATTGATTTTTGAAGCTGCAGTGTGCTAGATTTACCTGACCGGGTGATTTTTTTAAAGTTGTAGTGTTTACCTCCAAAACTCCTGGAAATGTGCAACATATTCAGATACATTTTGGAATTAAAAAAATTTTATTGAATTGCATGAGAAAAAGTCACCACTGTACCCTTGTTAAATTAATTTGATGAATGTCAAGTTCATTTAATGTCGTGTACTTTCCATAGCTTCAGTTCTCAGACTGAGTTTTTACATCCAGTAATACACTTGCCTACACTACATTGCCCATGCTTCATTGATTAAATTTTTTACAGAGGAACATGATGATCTGGCAGGTAGACATATATTCTGTGTACTGCGGCTTGTTTGCATCATGATTTCAGATAACCCCCATGTGCCTCAAACTATGATTTTAATGTGAGCATCTTGAACAAGCTCTGTGACAGGAGACAACTTTAGGCAAATTTATAAGCAAATTCTAATATAGTAACAGCAAATTCACAAACTCTCCTTACAGAGCTCTGTTTAGAATATAGCAGAGATTTTTTATTTCTTTTTTTTTTTTTTTTTTTTTTTTTGGTAACGTCATGTATGGTGAAAGGTTCCTCTGTCCTTTAACTGTACTTCTGTACTTCCCACAGCATTAAAAACAGTGCTACTTCAGTCTTTGAAGTCAGATACTTTGGGGAGCATATGGAAGCAAAGATCTCAGAAAAATATCATCTGCAGCAACATATTAACTTTGTATTGGATATTGGATGTTCATAAGGAAGATGTTAAAAGTCAATGAATTAGTCACACAGACATATTTTCTTTTCTTCATTATTGTTTGGAATATTTCTACTTCCTTTAATAATCAGCTTTGGGACAGATGAAAGCCTGCTTTAAAGCAGCAGATGGGAGAACATCAGGGATGGTTTTGGTATACCTACTGCCTTTGTAAACATAATTCTTTGATCTAATTTTAAGTTACATCGCATTCACAGAAAGTGCAATCCCAGTGTTTTCTTCTCTTTTCTTTACATTAAATTACACTGCTGACAGATAAATCTATATGATTCACAGGATGTGAATAGATTGATATAAAATACCTACCACAATTTTTGTCTGCTGCCTGCCTACCCTTAAATGTAGCTCAGAAACATGAGTTATAGACTATAAAATAGCTGTAGCTTCCTGAAGAAAAGGAAGATTTTTCTAAGATAAGTTCTGGAAAATGCATTTTCATGGAAAAGGGAGTGTTTCCATTTCCTCCTGGGCATGAGTGACACAACTTAATCCTAATCTTCAAATAATGGAAACGTTTTAAAAAATAGAAAAATATACAGAGGATTTTTTGTTTCATTTACCATTTGGAAACTCATTCATTTTCACCTGTAGTTAGATCACATCTCATGTAATATTAACATCCCTTTGAAGAAGAGGCTGAGGAAGACATGATGTTCATTGTAGGAAAATTAACAATATTTTATAGTATTAAAATAATTCAAAAGATAAGTTCCTTTCCAAGCCCTTTGTTGCAAATATGCAAATTTTCGATTTCAGTATTTAGCCAAAACACTATTCAGCTTGTTGGTGTGTCTCAGTTTTGAATCAAATTTAAGAAAAGACACTCTGCAATGAGTAGTCTCCTCTGAAGGGTTTTAGTAATCCCCCTCCAAAAATAGAAAAATGAATGCTAATATAGGCAAGGGAAAAAAACCCAAACCAGCAGTTTATTAACACAAGGCTCATCCTCTGCCCCAAGCAGATACACACACAGGAACAAAAGACCCCAAAATGGGGCAAATGTTGAAGAAATGCCCGTTCCCAACACTTGGTGCCAGTTTTTACCCTGAGGGCAGTGGAGCTTCCATGAAGAAGTTCCAGCAGGAGGCAAAACCTGGTGGCTCTCTGGTGCCAACCTCTTCTCCATAGCAGATGAACAGCTGGACTGGGGACTCTTGTGTGCTTTCTCTCCCTGGCTCAGCCCACCAAGGCTTGGGGCTGGAGCAGGGAGATGCTGCTCCTGCTGATCCTGCTTCTCTGGTCCTGGATCAGCAGCTGCCCACCTCACCTCAAAGAAGCTCAAAGATTGCTACTGCAGCTCCTTCAAGCCAGAGAAGGCAAAAGCTTTTCTGTCCGGGCTGACAAAACAAAGCTAAGCCAAGCAAAGACGAACTGTACAGCACCACAGAATGCCTGGGCAGGGAAGCTTTGAAAAATGCCCAATGAAGGAGCCCAAAGCTCCCCCCTCCCTGACCCCACACACACCCAGTTCTGGGCCTTAAAAATACAGCAGCCATTTTTTGGGCATAAAGGGGAAGATTATGGAAGAGACTATCACTCCAAGATGTGGTGTCACTTCTGCAGGTGTGAAAGTGCTGAGGCAGTCAACTGATTACACTCTTTGAGCAGTAGTTAATGGACTACAAAGATGAGGATAACACCCCAACATGCCTTCTGAGAACACCTGTGGTGGATTGACCTTGTCTGGATGCCAGGTGCATGCCGAGCCACTATATTTTTGTTATCATTTCCCTCCACAGCTGTACAGAAGAAGGAAATAAGGTGGAAAACACCAAAACAAAACAAGCAAGCAAAAAATCGTTATGGGTTGAGACATAGGCAGTTTGCTAAAGCAAAAGTGAAGGTTGTGCACATGAAAGCAAAGGATGAAAAAAATCCCCAACAATGAATATTTTATTCCTCACTTCTCATCGATAGGTCATGTCCAGCCACTTCCTGGGAAGCAGGTCTTTGGCACACACAGTGGTTGCTTGAGAAGGCAAACATAATAAACAATGAATACTTCTTTTCCTCCTCCTTTCTTTTAGCTTTTATATCTGAGCAGATGCAATATTGCATGGAATATTGTTTGTTCAGTTGGGGTCAGCTGCCTTGTCTGTGGCCCCTCCCAAGATCTTGCCCACCCCAGCTTGCTGGTGAAGGTGGAAGCCTGCTAGTTGGAGAGACAGTGCTGAGGCTGTGCCTGTCCTGCTCAGCAGCAGCCAAAGCACTGGTGTGTTATCAACACCTTTCCAGCTACCAGTGCAGAGCACAGCACTGTGAGGGCTGCTGTGGGGAAAATGAGCTTGTCTCAGCCAGACCAAAGGTAGCCCCATATGGATCCTCAGCTGTGGTGGTGACATAAGAGATGATTCCCAGCAGACAGTGGAGCGACAGCTCCTGAGATGTTCAAGGCCTTGACCCAGTTGAAGCTTCAGAAGGAGGATGCAGCCCTGCAAGGTTCAAGCTGCAGGAAGCTGTGGAGTCTCTCTGAGGCTAGGGAAGATTCATCTGCCTCCAGGAGGTCTCCAGCTGTTGATCAGTCAAGGTGGAGATCTGCAGTCTGTGTATCATCAGGGAAGATGAGAGAGAGATCACCCAGTTCTTCTTGGAGACCCTGCTGTTTTAAGAACCTAGACTGCCCACTGTTGCAGAAGAGTCTGTGTCTGTCAGGTTGGAAAGAAAAAATTCCTTTGATAGCAAGGACTGGAAGCTGATGACTTCAGACACCAGGAGAAAGACTCCTGCTGGAGCCTAAAATTTGCAGTTATACAGTAGATTGACTGCTCTCTGAGTTGATGAGGAGCAGGGAGAGTGTTGACCAATGAATTATTCGTGCTAGCTGGCCCTGAGCCATGCAGCAGAACCAAGAGAAATGGTGAATGACAGCTGTGGGAGGCTCCCTGGGGAGAACAGCAGAGGTCCCCATCTGCTGACCTGATCTGTCATCTAGCGAAGTTTAGTGCTTTCCATATCTGTCTTTCAGACAGATTTGTGGAGGTGCTGCCAAGGTTTGTCTGTCACTCAGACCTGCTGCTCTTTTGTGTCGGCACTGACAGAACGGTCAGGGGAAATCTGGATAGTATGGGGCATGACTGCATGGCTCTGGGGAGGGTGATCAAAGACGTTAGGGACCAGGTCTTCATCATTTTAGAGGGGGGACAGGAACCCTCTTTCTGAGGACTGACGACTGCTTGGAGGAAACCAAGATACCAAGATCTTCACCTGGAAAGAAGTAACCCTATGTCCCAATATAGGCTAGGGCTGGACCACACTGGAAACAGCTTTTCCAAGACATTCTATGGTTTGGTGACTAACAAGCTGACCACATGTCAAAGCACTCTCGCAGCAAAGGTCAACAGAATTCTGGGAATACATCAGGAAGAGTGCTAGATGGACATGATCCTTCATGTCTACTCAGCATTGGTGAAACTACATCTGGATTGTTGTGCCTGATTCTGGGCTCCCTGTCAAAAAAAAAGATAATGAGGAGCAAGTGAAAGGCAACAAAGATTATTAAAGACCTGGAGCATCTGTCATACTGGGAGGGACAGAGAGCTCAGGGACTGTTGAGCCTGGAGAACAGCAGAGTCAGAATGATTTTAGCAATGTGTATAAACCCCTGATGGAAGAAACTCTTCTTAAAAGAAAAAGATATGGAATTTTCTCACTTGTTCTCAAGAAAATAATATGAGACAATGGACACAAATGTGAGGAATTCCATCTACACCCAAGAAAAAATTTTTGTGAAAAAATGGTTAAATTGATGAATTTGTTAAATATGAGTGAATAGTTAAAGTTGTGCTGAAATCTGATTATAGTATAGACTGGACATATCAAGAGGAAATTTAATAAAAAACTCTTACACCAGAAAAATTCCCCCTTTCAACAAGAAAATGTTGGTACTTTTTTCTTCCAGTGAGTCCAGTGTAAATCTGGGGGGAGCATACTGAACATAAAGATATTTCTTATTGATATGTGTGTCAGGAAAATGCATTGCTGCCCGTACACAGTGTTTGATTCTGGCTTCCTTTCTTGGTCGCAGAGTGCAGAGTGTGGATCCAAAAGGTCTCTGCCCTGGGTTGTCTGGCTCCTCCAAGCAGAACTTTGTTCCTTTCATCTTTTTACACTATAACTCCTTTGTGGGAAGAATGAGTTGAGAATGTCAGGGGTGTAAACGGCAACTCAGAAAGAAGTGTAAATATTGATCTGATCCTTGGCACATGAATGTAGCTCAGAGATGCAGAATTTCTTTTTATGCTTTCTCACACAGTTCTTGTTCACACTGGCCAGGTCTGCAAGCAATCCAGTGGGATTGCTTACACAATATAAGGGCTGCAGGATATAGCCTGTCATATATTATGAAATTTCCTTCAAATTTTGATTATTAGGGCTTTATAGAGCTCATTAAAATTTTTGAAATATTTGTCAGTACTGCTAAATGGGTTCAACACTGACACTTGCAACTTAGTCTGCCCTGGCTGATTTTAATAACTCAAAAAAAGAGAGAAGTATGGCATGTTTTTCCTACCTATGCATATTGGAATCTGGCAGCATTCACAGCCAAGTGTAAAAGACAATGGTGTGCAATACAGAAAAATAACAGATTTTGAGTCATTGACTCATCATTCAGTCACCATATATGTCTCTTTCAAAAAACTAAATTTCTTTGACTCAATTTCTCATTGTACCATCCCTCATATCCCTAGACCAGCTGCAGTGTTTTTTCCTGGGAGATTGTTCCCCTGGACATTTACATAGATTTACATTCACATTCTATAATGAACTATATGGTAAGAATAAAGAATGTTCATTCCATCAGTGTCCAAAAATAGATTTCTGATGGTAAAAGTTACAGGACTTGTAGTTATTGGCGGACTGTTTAAGAAGTCATTTTGGTTCCTTGAAGACTCACAAAATCCCAACACCAGCTACATCCAACCATAAAGCAAATAATAATTTGATTCACTCACACACATATGTGAAATCAGCTGTTGTTTTCATTGAAGATTCATTTAGACTGTCAACCAAACAACATGAAGTTCTAAGACTAGAAGAAGGACGAGTCAGAGGAAGAATATAAATAAGCATTTAGGAAAAAACTGAATATGATAAAAAAGTTTAAAATGAAAATTAGAGCCATTGACAAATTTTGGGTGATAGCACAACAGAGGTGTGAAAATCCATTTATTAGCAATGATTGAAAATATTAGCAATCTGGAAGTTGTAGAACAGTGTTAGAATATATTCTTGAAAGTGTCTCTCAGCAAAGCAGAGATGCATTAGGGACTCTTTCCTGCTGGGGATGTCAGTGAAATATCTGATGTTATTCCCTATTGTTCATCCCATTCCCACTGTATTACAAACACATAGGTATGTAGGTATATGTGCACTTTTATAGATATTTACACACAGACACACACAGGTGCTTACATACACACACACACACACACACACACACTAGCAACAACTGTCAAACGAGCAAACAAAAATTTTTGTGTTGGTAAAATAAAAAGAAATTGTGATGTCTCTTGGCATAAAAGTGTTTTAAATGTTTTTTTGTTTTGCTTTGGGGTTTTTTTAATGCAGAAAACATATAAATTATTTAAACAATAAAAAGAAGTTTTGGCAATTCACAGTTCCACGTAACTCACATGGTTTTTCTATAAGAAATGTGCAAAATCCAATTTAGTTTCTAGATTTAGCAACCTGTATATTCACCCCCATATTTTCTTGTGTCATTACTTTAAATGGCAGCTCATCTGTTACTTCTGAAAGATAAAACATAATACATGTGATACAATTTAAAAGTATCAAGTTGGAAGTTATTGTTATTTTGATGGGAGATGGTGTACCTGAGATGGGGATATGCCTTTTACTGCTTATGGCCAAACCTACTGTGTCAGAACAGCTTTTTGAAGATGCTGTTTCTAATTTGTCATACCTTTTGAGCCCATGTAAAGAACAGCAGATCCCAGGGACTGAGGGATAGACTTAATAATAAATCTTACAAACATTTAGACAAAATATTCTTTGTGAACTGGATTGTCTCTGTAGTTCATTGGTAGAAAATTAATGCATTTGCTATTTGCAAGGTAATGTGCTCTCCCATCACTGCTCAGCATCTGCTGTTTTAAGGATCCTTGAAGTCATGATGTGAAGGCTGCATTAGGTGAAAGATCATTTTACAACTGAATGCTGCAAAGACTGTTTTTGTCAGATTGCATTGTGAACTGCTGCCTTGGAGAGTAGGTAGCTATAAATGACAGCAGTAAATACATGAAGAAAAATGCAACCCATGAGTAAGTGTTTAGCACTTCTTAGAAATATTATCAGTTTGCTACTAGTGAAGAAATAAAATAAGTATTTGACACATCATTTCTTGAGAAAGAAGAATCATGTTACAGAATAACACTGTACCACAAATACATTCTGGAATACCTTATTTTTTTACCTTTTTTATGTGAAAGGCTGCAAGTCTTCCTGTATTTTCTTCTGTTCATTTTCTTCTGAATCTGTAGTGAATATTGACTATGCAATATTGAATGAGATTCTTTACTTCTGTATGCTTGTGTTTAAACCTTAGATATCTGTAGTGAGAGGCAAGATCACTCTATTATCATATAAGAAGTTATGGACATGCCTAACAATGATCCATTTAACTGGAATCCTTGCCTTCCATTAGAAGTATTGAACCATGTTCTAGAGGGAATTTCTATCCATTAACTTAAGGGTGGGATAGGATGAAAAGTTCTGACTTTCAATTATCTACAATAAAGGCAGGCAAACCCAACACATTATTTCAAAACCTGGGTGATTTAAAAGACCAATTCATAACAGTATCGTGTGTGATTCAGCAAGAGTCTTAATATATTCTGGAATTCTGAAACTTCTGGACAAATAAAAGAACTAATGCAAATGAAGCTTTTAAAAGTTTAGTGGGTTTTTTGTTTGGCTTTGGTTTTTAGGATTTTGGGGGTTTGATTAACGTTTATGTACCAAAGAAATTAATGTTGAGGGATTGGATGGAGGTGGTGAGTGGATACAAGATCTTGTTTTAATTTGTAGTATTCAAAAAATAAATCCGGAATTTTAACTGAAAATAAAAATAACAATTTTTAAAATACACGAGGAGGAAAGATACTTTCATCAAATACATTAAAAGATTTTGTAATTCCTTACTGCAAGACAAGAGATCAGAAAGGTGGAAAATTAATAGTTACTCCTTTTACTCAGAATGGGATCAGGCAGGCATTTTAGCTAATAGATTTCAGCTGAGAAAGACTGACATATTTTCCTGAATCCATTCAAGATAAATAATAAAAATATTGGGATCCTCTCAGGCTACAGGCTCTACTAACATCAGAATTGTTTCAAAAGGAGTTGTTCTGTAAATTTAAATTTGCAGGCTATTTGATCAGGATTCAAGCAAATGAGATTTCTACATCTCTTTTTGCAGGTATGAGTACAGACATATTTGTGCATACAGATCTTAGACATTTAATAGTCTATAATTTTCCACAGAGAGGGATTATTTTGCATAATAGGAATTAATATTTATTCACTGGAAGTTGTTTTTGCAATAGAAAGTTATTTAAAAGAAAAGAGGAATTTTTTGGGCTCTTCAGACAAACAACCTTCTATTTTTTCCTCTTATGCCAACATATTTCTCTTCTTTGCTTCTTCTTTCTGTTTTGGTTGGTTTTTTTTATTCATATGTTTGTTTGTTTTTCTTTTTCACCTCTTGTTCAGTGTCAGGAAAAAGAGCTAGACAATTTAGCAAAGCACAGCACAGTTGAGTACTTACAGGGCAAGGAGTGGAAACATTGATGAGGTTGTTTAGGATGATTGCTAGCTGCTTAACTGCCAAGCTTGCAAGACAACATTCTTAAGTTTAAAATATTTCCTTTACTGTATAAGGTGTTTAATTTCTGATCTCTGTGGAATTGCACATTTTATCCATATTTATGATTTTTGCTTATGGACCTAAAGCCTCACAACGTTGCCTCTATTTTGCAAGCAGTGTGTTAATAATAATGCCTTGAGCAGATGTGTCTTACACTGCAGCCAGTGAAGAGATTTTTGCATTCTTACCCAACAGTGTTTGGGTCATACTAAAGCAAAATTACTGAAAGCTGTATTTCCAACAGGTGCATGTACTTCCTGTGCTGGGGGCCCCAGAGCTGGGTGCAGAACTCCAGGTGGGGTCCCATGAGAGCAGAGTAGATGCTCTCATGTAAGGGACATCCCTTAACCCGTTGGCCACTCTTTGGATGCAGTCCAGGATGTGATTTGATTTCTGGGCTGCAAATGCATATTGCTGGCTCATGTCCAGTGTTTCATCACCAAAACCTCTAAGTCCTTCTCATCAGGGCTGCTCTCAATCTGTTTATCTGCTATATCAAAAACTGGGATTGCTCTGACCCTTCTGGCACAACTCATCACTGATTTTCATCCAGACATTGACCATAACTTGCTGCATTTCTTACCCACCTAAGAGTCCCCCACAGCAAATGCATCCCTCTCCAGCTTGAGAGAAGGCTGTTGTAGGGGACAATATCAAAGGCTTTACAGAAGTCCAGATAAATGACACCTGTATCCCTTCCCTCATCCACTGAAGCTGTCATTCCATCGTAGAATGTCACTGGTTTGGTCAGGCAGGACGTGACCTTGCTGAAACTGTGGCAGCTATCCTGGAGCATAGCAAGGCTTCTACAAGGCTTTAATGAATGATCTTACCTGGCACAGAGGTGAGGCAGAGAGGCCAGTAGTTCTGAGTTGGCCAAAGTATGGGAAAAAGAAATTTGGATCCCATCTATGCTTATTAAGCTTTCCTTCCTTTTAATATAACCCCTGTAAAATTTGGATTTCAGATGTTTTTTCTGTGTTTAGTAGTTCTGTCAATTAATTTAGCAGTAAATGCTTCTTTATTTGTGTTTCTTATCTTCTTACTTTGTAGCGCACAGTCAGATTAATTTGTCATAATAGATTATCCTTTTTTTCACTTAAAAAGCTACACTACAGACTGAATGTAATGATTTCACTTGACTGTAATGCTTGAATTGTTTATGCTCTTGTGCTTAATACAGCTCCTGACTTGTATGATTCCTTTCAGAATTTTGTGGCAGCTTGGCTTTGAATGTGGCAGAGAAGTCAGATTTATTTTCACTGCAACAGTCTGCCACAGCATTTTGTGTATGTTTTTTCTTTTGCCAAGTACACAGCTTTCATGTTTCTGCCCCCCCTTGCCCACCCCTGAAAGGAATGGCTTTGGAAACAACTGACAGTTTACAGCCCTGCTATTCAGTGCTTCAGTTCTGGATTTTTAAGCTGGTTATATATCAGAATATTCTTTTTTATACTTAGAGCTACTGCCCAGTTTTAAACATAAGCTGTAGAAGTCAGTGAGCTCTATTTTCAGTAGATAAAAATTAAAAGCAGAGGAAAAACAGGAAGAATGAAATTAAAATTTCCGGCGTTCCTCTGTAACTTTGACTATTAGTTTCAAATTATTGAACAGTACTAGGTCTCCTTTTTGAAGACAGTGATCTTTAAAATTTTAAAACCCACACAAATCCTGAAAGACTTTTTTATTTTTTTTTTTATTTCTGAAAGATGATTATAGGGAAATTGGCCTGTTAATGGAAAAGCAGAGAAGCAGTAGCATGTAACAAGCAATTTTTGCAATGATTTTGAATATGCTTGTTGCCTGTACATGATTTTTTTTAAGCAGCTAGGAGATAAGATTGACACCTTCATTCATCACTGTGCAAGAATGTGATAGCAGTTATGAGGATGAAAGCACTCCTTATTTTGGTTTATCAAACTGCCAGCTCCTGGATCCTTTTTTTTCCTTTTTTTTTTTTTTCCTCTTTTACTTAAAGAAAAGAACAGTAAATATTTCATTCCTAGCTGGTTTTAAACTGAATCTATGTGGAAGTCAATATTTCTATATAATTAAATATGCATATAATATTCAAGTTAGCATTTTTAATATGGGCCATTTAAATGTTAACAGCTAAGCATATCTGGGAATAGCATGGGAATGTTTCTGTGACTGAGAATAGTTTTGTGTGCTGCAATTTTTTCCTGCCTCTTTTTTAGCAGCCGCATGATAAGCCTCCAAAAGCAAAGTTGTTAATTGACGTGGTTGCTCAAGGAAGACTTCAGCCTTTGGAAAGGTCTTCCTTGGAAAGGTGTATACCTTGGAAAGGTATAATCATATGAATAGGTTTGTTAAACTAATAGGGAAACAGAAAATTCAGATATATAATTAATCAATTTCAGTTCTGATATGTTTAGTTTTCAAGTCTAGTCCTTTTTATCAACTAAATTCTAGACACAATAATATGACTAGGAGTGTGACCCTAATTTCCAGTCTCTTTCATTTGCTTTGTGAAGCCATGTGTATGTGGGTGAAACCAGATGATGACGACAGCCGTGAAATATTATCAGTCACCTCACCCTTCCAGTGTACTGTCAGGAAAAAAAGAAAATAAATATTCTCAAGTTTCAAGGGACATGGAATACAGTTTGATGTGAGCCTTGCCACTGAAACTGTAGATGACTTGATATAAAATATGCTTACTGAATGCAGTAATGAAAACCCTTATCAATCCAATTCAGAGGATTAAAGATTAAACATCTCATATTAGAATAAGAGTAGCTTTAATTTCACTCTCACTTTACTCTTGAGTTTTCAAAGTACCTTATGCTAACAAAACCAAATAGCATGTGTAATCTTTGCTATAATTTCTGTTTCTTCCAATTATCAAAAAACTAAGAGAAAACTAAAAAATAAAAAATCCTACCAGTCATTCAGTCAGTCAATTAACAACCTAGTGAAATAAGAATAAAGGACAAGCTTTTTTTTTCTTTTTCATTTTTTTTCAGAAAAAGATTCAAATCATATTGGGAATTTTTTTTCTTTGAATATACCTTTTGAATAATAATAAGCTCGCTAAATTTGGATGTGTTATTTAAAAGCAAAATATGGTCAGAAAAGTAAATCTAATTTTTTTTCATTATTATAATGTATAGACTTCCTTGTGGTTGAATTATAGACAGTAATAGCATGGTTCTACTTCTAGTTATTTCCAACAACTTACTTCAAATGCAGGATTTGAAACTTTTTCTCACTTGCCTTTTCCGAAAGAGAACTCAGTTAAAAAAAAGTTATGAATAGTTTTCTTCAAGGATCTTTGGCTCCACCTTGTGTCCTTTGTGTTTTCTTAAAGAAGCTGGTATGGCATTACAAAATGTGAAAGAAAAATATAGATGAAATTTTCTGCTTAAACTTAGGGGGAAGCTTTATCATCGGCATCTGTCCTGTTGGATTTGACTGTCACCGTCCACTAAGGAGCTATGAAACTCAGAAAGTAGTGTATTTTCCATTTTTAATAATTAAAATATTTAAAAGACAATAACATTTCAAACGGAGACATACATAAACCAATCAGAAATGTTTTCTATACCAGTAAAGACATTATTTACTGGAATAAATCTTCAATTGATGGAGGTGAATTGTTGAATTTAAATGGAGTTGGACTAGGAAGGTAGGAAAAGTAAAGTCAAATGGCAATATGCTCTGCTTGTTTAGGGTTGTGCCTAAACTTTGAAAAAACCTGATTTTACAAATTACCCTTTTAGATTCAGCTAGGATGAAGTCAGTTTTGTAAAAAAAACATTCCTGTTTTTTTTTATTTTCTACTGTACAGAGATTCTTTCTCCACAAAAGGATCATATGAAGGAAAAAGCATCTGGCCTAACATCAGGCAAATGTCTTTTCAGGTAAGTCACATATATGTAATCTTTTTCAGATAAGTCACATATATTTCAGTTCCTGTATCCTAACTTTTTATGTCTTTCTCCTTCTAAGTCATACTGACAATTGTGTGCTGAGCAATAACTGCTAGAAATGCAAGTGGTATGTAATGAATGTAATATTTCACAGTTATCATTCTAAAATCACTTAGTGTTTCACTCTTCCCATTTAGGTAGAGTTACACTGGGAATCATTTGGGGGTGGGGGGGCTTACCCTGTTAGAAGGGAATATTAAACTTTGTTGTTTCATTTATGTGCCTTGTCTTATGGTCCACATCAGATCATCCAGAGTCCTCCAATGAATACCAGAGATACCAGCTTAGGAAACTTCCCTCATGAACTTTTCAGAAGCCTCACTATATGAAGTGTACGTCCCAAAGCAGTCAGTAATGATCTTAGGAAACAGGAATATCTCAGATGTTCTAACTTACCCAGTATATTATAAGTGTAATACATTACATAGGAAAAGAACATTTTAGTTTACACTCTAGGAAAAGGGTTGAATGTGTTTGCAATAAACAAAGTAATCTCTCTGTTTTCTCATCTTTCTCTATTAATTTCATTCCTTGCTGTATTTGCTCATCTTTTTCCATTTACTCAACTTTTGTTCTTCAGTTAAGTCTAAGATATTATTACGTTTGGGTTGATGTTTTGGGGGTTTTGTATTTTTTTTGTTTTGTTTTGTTTTGTTTTGTTTTGTTTTGTTTTTTTTTGTTTTTGGTTTGTTTTTTTTTTGTCTTTTTTTTGTTTGTTTTTTGTTTGTTTGTCTTTGGCTTGGTTTGGTTTGGTTTGGTTTGGTTTAGTTTTTTGTTTTGCCTTTGTTTTCTTAGGGTTGGTTGTTTTGCGGTTTTTCTGTCCTCTATTTTTTCCTCTGGGTTTTTTTTTCTTGGGCAAGAGATGTTACTGAGAATTTATATTAGTTTTTCTTCTTAAAAAATGAGATATTGCACTTGGTTTCATGATTTGTACAAACATCTATGTTCTTGCTGGTTTTTTTTATTTCATTTGAAATTTTAATCCATGGTTACTGGTCTACATCACTGAAGAGAAGAATTTTCCCATCTGAACTTTTATCAACCAAACCGTGCCATAACTTTTAATGCAGAGATTTTTTTTACACCCTTGTTAAAGAAGGACATGTTGAAAATAATTGCATAGACTAGAGTTGATGACCATTGCACTATTAAGCTCAACCAAAAAGAAAAATTAAATGAGTGCTCTGTAAGGCAAGAAAGAAAAGAATAAAACCTCTGTACTCATTTTACGATATTTTCCTCCAAATTACACATTTTTCTTTAATCAGACCTCCTCCTCCCTTGTCCCTGGGATTATAATGACTATTGTGTTCTCTGAAGCAGGGGAAAAAAGAAGGACTCAAACTGCTATGCTGTCCAGAACATGGAACCTTATTACTGGCATTGCTGCTTTCTTTGGCTTCTGTTAAAGAGCTGTCATTTCCTGATGAACAAGCCATAGATTGAATGATGATCACCATGGTAGCTACAGGCAGATGCCTATGAGAATAAATCAGTCTGGTGTACAGTACAGTTTTTTTAGCAACCTTTGGGGGCTCAAATTTCAACATTGCTGGTTTTTAGGCAAATGGAATTTGGCCTAACTGTTCTTTTTCTTTACTAGTCACATAGCTTCTATTCTAACATACATAACTTCAGAATTGCTCTCAGTCATAAGAAGGAAAGTTACAATACAGCTAGTAAGGTATTTTGAGCTTGATGTTATTAAGAGCTGATTACTACAGGGTACCTTGGCCATGAAACTGCTGGTAATAGTGCCACTCTTTCTCATGGGCATGCTGATAACACCAAGACTCTTCATGTCCTGCCCAGAAGTAAACAGACACACACACCACACTCAATGCAGCCAGTCCTGGCTCTGTCATTCAAACCAGAAAGAAGTCAGAAAAAGTCTGAACTAGATAAAGCAATGACCAAAGCAAGCCCCATAAAACATGAACCACTACATTATGACAGAATCACAGAATATTCTGATTTGGAATGGACCCATCAAGTCCAACACTTGGCCCTGCACACGACCATCCCCAAGAATCATATCATCAGTGCAAGAATGTTGTCAAAATGCTATTTAAACTCTGTCAGGCTTGGTGCTGTGACCACTTCCCTGAGGAGCCTGTTCCATCCTCTGGGTGAAGAACCAAAACCTTTTCCTAATACCCAACCTAAACCTTCCCTGACACAACTTCAGGCCACTCCCTTAGGTTCTCTCACTGGTCACCACAGAGAAGAGATCAATGTCTGTCCCTCCTCTTTCCCTCATGAGGAAATTGTAACAGCAATGAGGTCTCCCCTCAGTCTCCTCTTCTCCATGCTGAACAGACCAAGTGACATCATATGCTCTTCATATGGCTTACTCCCAAGGCTTTTCACCATCTTTGTGGCCTTCCTTTTGACACTCTCTAATAGCTTTATATCTTTATTACATTGTGGTGCCCAAAACTTCACACAATTTTCAAGGTGAGGCTGCCCCAGCTCAGAGCAGAGCAGGACAATTCCCTCCCTTGCCCTGGCTGTGATGCTGTGCCTGCTGCCCCCAGGACAGGGTTGTTCCCTCCTGGCTGCCAGGGCAGTGCTGACTCTGTTCAACTTGCCATCGACCAGGACCCCCAGGTCCCTTTCCATGGCACTGCTCTCCAGCCTCTCATTCCCCAGTATGTACACATATCCAAGGATAAAGGAAATCAATTCAGACTTGAAGTTCGTCTAATTTAAGTTAGGTTGCTCATAGCATTCAAAGAAAACATTTGGAATACTCAGTTTAATTCATTGAAACAGTTTTATTGTGAATGAAGGCTATTCAGTTAGGAAAATGAATAGATTTTGATTATGCTGAGTCATGATCAAAGAATGCCAACTACTTTACCTATATTTTCCTGGTAAAATTAAAGAAAAATCATTAGGGTGTACTTCTATGTCTATTCTAATAAGCTATAGCAAAATTGTCAATTAATTAAAAATATAATATTCATATTCTTCTAACGTGAAATAAAAGCAGAGTTCAAGGAAGTGATTTCTAAGTGTATAAATAATATGACTGCAAATATCTTACTTGAGATTATCACCAGTGATCATCTTTTGAGATCCTGTAGAAATGGTTAATGGTGTATGCACGGCTGTCACAGATCCCTGAGTCTCTCAGGGGCTTGAGGCAGAATATTTCCTTCCTTTTTCTTGATGTTCCTGAAGGACATTGGCAACTTCTGTTCTCTAAAGTGAAGTCCTCCTTGTACACATGCACAGGAAAGAATCTGGAGAACTGCATCTCTAAATAAAGTAAAGCTGAATTTCTTGATGAAATACCCAAAATATAAGCCCTTTAAAGTAAATCTCCCATTTGTCCACCATGTTTTTCCTTTATCTTAAATATTTCTTTCCAGCCTAGGCACTTTCAGAGGATTTTGTAGTTGAAACAACTTAAATGCAGATATCTAAGATTTGGTTTCTAGTCCTGCAGGCAGGTCTCTGTCTTCCTAAGCACTTCCAAATTGCTGAACCCTAAAGTCCTCATTTGCTCCTATGTTCAAGTATATCCCCTAACAACATCCTGAGAAGACCTAGATGCACACCAAAACTGGTTTATGTGATAGTGTCTTCAGGAAGAAAAGTCAATCATAAGCAGCAAAATAGTGTCATGACATGTTGCAGACATGTCCCCCGTTCAGTAGAAGTGTCCTAGAGTACAGCAAAGTACTGGAATGTCTGTATATTGTTGCTGGTACTGCCTGTTCCAATCTGTACTTCAAAAATGTTTTAAATGGGAAAATATTTAAAAAAATCAAAATATTTCAAGGCTCTTCCTCGAAAGGCTCTTAAAAATGCTCTTAAAAACACCAGTGAGTAATAGGATACAAGGAAAGGTCATCAAATTAAGGGAAAGCTATTGGGAAGAGAATAAATGAGGGGTAGGAATAGATTCTCATTATTTCACAGTGCAGGGAGGTCACAGCAACAAAGAACTGGAGTCAGGAGTTGTGTTTTGGCTGTACTCTAAGCTCTGATATTGTAAGGAGCAAAAAACCAGTTTTTTCACAAGCAACTTTTCCAAGAAAATAAAGGCAGGAGCAAGAACTGCAAAGGCATCTTTCAATAATCATCAAGAAAATGGCATATTGAGTTCTGTCTAAATAAAAGTAATGGACAGTCTGAAATGTAGACATATAGTGATGTACTCTGAGCTAACTATAAGAACACAGGAATAAGATCTTTGGGGAATAAAGGAAAAAGCTTATGCTACCTCCTGTTAAACAAAATACTTGTGTTAAAATACACAACATTCCCTATCAAAAATGAGTAAAATATGTAAGTTTCTGAGGAAGATGTTTTTAGTAGTTCTGCAGATCCACAACTTTGATGATAATTATTCCTCATATCTGACACATTTTGAGTGAATAGTTAGTTAGCTTCAGAAGGTTAACATCATGTGGGTTACTTACGAGTCAATGGCAAGGAAAAGCTTAGCCATCTATTGTTCAAGCTCATTTAATTTTTTGGAGGCTAAGATTTCCCTCAGAAAACTGCAAAATAAGCAATGGCAGCCAATTATTCAAGTTAAATGGGCAGTAAAAATGCATCATTTACTTTTTAGCCTTCATTAGGTCTGGGCCAACTGTCTCAGAGTTGCTACAAAGAGTGTTGCTTAGCAAAGTATAGTGAGTGAGGAGGGGAAGGTAAAGACAGACCCAGTCATCCGTGGGCAGCTTGGAAACAGAATCTATTCATATGTGGGAAGGTTTTGATAATTACAGAGGATATTTGGGTAACCAATTACTGTTGACTTGCTTTCAGAAGGGGGTGGCCTAATTTCAGAGGATGAATATAACATTGCTGTTAAGAGCTTTGAATTTAGCCTATATGAATATATTGCTTTATAGCAAGAGATTTGACTAATCAGAAAAAAAAGAAAGGCATTAAACCTGTTGCTGTGACTTTGTAATATTTTTTAATTTTTAAAAATTATTTTTATTTTGGTGATTTTTTATTTTTATTTTTGTTCATTTTAGCTGAAAAATGCAGCCATATTTTATCAACACAAGATTTGAAATTATGAAATATTGCCTTGATAACCACAGTAATTTACAGAAATTTTAAAAAAAACTAACATAAATTAGTTGCAGTTGGCTTTCAAAATTATTTAAGTACTTTAAAGGCTCACAAATTTTATGAAAATCCCCAAATTTTATGGTCTTACAAGGAATGAAAAAACAAGTACAATCAAATATACAGAAAATGTATAATTATTGTTTTTGTGCAAATTTACTTCAATGGGTTAATTTTGAGTGGTGATCAATGCAGCTTCAAATTTCTCTTATGGTAGTTATGCTTGATTTGATATATTGATAAAGAGGTTTCAGACATGGCTTTCTGCTCTGAGATCCCCATTAATAGGGAAGGTAACTGGGACTTCTGCAGGTTTACATGATCACAAAACTGAATCAAATCTAGAAAATTATGCCAAACAAACAAGAATCTGTTTATATCGTCTTGCTGTTTGACTGACAGCAAAATGCTCATCTGTTTTGCCACTTATTACATAAACAGTCAAATAATATCTTTTTTTGGCAATCAAATTAATTTCTGAGAATACTCACAATGGTCACTGGAAAAGAAGGAATGCCAAATGCTTGAATATTTATCTTGTGCCTGTAAAAGTTAATGTTCTTCCACCTGTTAATAACAGGAAAAATATATTATGGAGAATAATGTAATTAAAAAGCAAAACAGATGGTATCTTCAGTGAGAAAATTATCCATAACAGTTGAATCCTAGAGCATAGAGTAACTCTTGTCCATACAGAGGACCTTATTCCAGAAAATTTGGATGCATAAAATTTAATACTGCACATGTTTACTCAGCTGCTCAGACAGGAGCAGGGGCAAAAGCTGTCCTTCATTTTTCTAATGAAACAAGGTCCAGGTCAGGAAATGCTTTGCAAGGATAATTTCTAGGTACTTTAGTGAAGGATATGAATTTGAGACTTTGCTTTGCAGATCTCTGGCCATTCAGTGCTGTGATATCTTTGATCTTTTGTCAATCCAGGACATTTTTAGGTTGTTGCACTTTCTTTCCTGTCTGCAGAGGCTAGTGACCGTTCTGGTCCTGCTATGAGACATTTAGCACATTCTGGTTATCTTTAGGACAAGATCTGCCATTGGAGGCTGGAAGATGTAGAATTCAGTTTATGTATTTGCAGTATAGCTTGGGTACTGAGCGGTGTATTTTTCTTACAAAGATGACAACTTGCATTTCTTTGCAGTTTTGAGGTCTGGGTCAGGTGGGTTGCAGAGTCTGATCCTGCTCTTGCTGCATCTGAAGACACACAAAAAAGATTATGTAGTACAATGTAGGGTAGTCAGCAGTGTGATAAAGCTATAAAAGAGGCATCATGCAGCATGAGTGAAGAAATAGTGTGGAAAAGAACACGAGTGATTTTTCTTTCGAAGTGGCATAAAACCACAGCCCAAAGCTCAGCTTTCCCTGTCCTCCTACTGCCACTTCTTTTTGTAAAAATCATAGCTACTTCTTCATCCTCTGTGTAGAAAATACTTTCAGTAATTTGACCTCCTTGCTAGGGAATTCAGATGGTAAATTGCTGATGAACTGTGTGCTTGGCCTCTTGTAAACTCACTGGATCTCTCCTCACACTAAAGGGGAAGCTGTATGGCTGTGGGTAGAACAGAGCTAAGCCTAAGATAGGAATGAGCTTGGAGCACAAACAAAGCATCTGTGTCCAAAATTGTGTTTTCCTGCCAAAGAAATCGTGAACAGTATGATACTGCAGAAAGGAAGAAACAGCTGGGTTTTGGCATTAAAAAGACAAAACAAAACAAGATGCTTAACAGACCTATTAGTTTTCATAGGATATGATGTTTTTCATGCCAGTGGCTCCTGTGTTTCTGTTGGAAATAGAGGTTCAGCAGCTGATGTGTCAGGGGCTGCCTGTGTATTCTCTCCCATGCTTGACAGTTGAATACTTACAGTTATCAAACCCATGCCTTGAGACTAATAAAAATCCTGTTATTGAATCACTTACAAGGCAATGGGCTTCTCTCTTGCTTCCTTGTTATTAACAAAGACAGTGCTGGTGAGATGAAAGGCAGTTCTTTGCTGATATACGGATGTTTTGTGCAATTAACATCCTGTCCTGATAGTTCTGGAATGAGCACTATCCAAATCATTCATGTTGTGAAGAAACAAGAACTTTATTTTCTCACTTGTCATCATGTGTAATGGTGAGAGTCAACTGATACAATTAGCACTGGATTGCTTTTCATCACGTAAATCCAAGCTAATCCTGTTCCAGAAGCCTGTCTCCAATTAGGAAAGAGTGAATTAAAATATGATAATTTCTATACTGCAGTGATGCCTCTTGGGCTATTTTGTCATTTTATCTGTTTCTATGATGGACCATATGCCTCCAGCTCTCATTCATTTTAATGAGAGAATAATTTCACATGGTCAAGGCTTTATCTCCCTTTGTCTGTTACCCACTTTGGTCTAGAGAAGATGCTTTTTCCCCAACAGATTTCAGATGTATTCTGTGATGACATACATAATCTGTGCACAAGCATCCTTTGTTATTCCATTTGATATTGGGGATTATGTGAAACTAAAAATTTTATTATGAGCCTGAGGCTTGATTATTTCCCCTTTTTTTTTTTTTTTTTTTTCTCACTTTCAGCTTTAGGTGCAGTTCCAGGAAAGCGACACAGATGTAATCCATAAGGCAGCAGGACTGAACTGTGGCAATCCTTTGTCTGAAAATAAATGCTTTGGGGAAAGGATATCATCAAACCAAGGAAAAGAGCCAATCCAGGCACATTGTCAGCAAACTATATCATTGTGGATTTTGGTCATATGCTGAGGCTGGTCAACACTTAACTAACAGAGAGATCTACAAACTAAGTAGGAGGACCATTCTCTTATCCATCATTTTAAAGAGAATGAGAAAGTTCATGTTCTATGGAAGAAAATAGATGGAGGGAGGAAGAGACAGATACATAGAGGGAGGAAGAGGAAATATTCAAGACTGAAGAGAAGACTACGGCAAGATATGAGACTGTCATATTGGCTGGATATGTATATTGGGCTGTATAATAGAGTGAGTTTCTTTTAAATCCTGAAAGTTATAATGAAATCTGTGTATTGTGTCTTGTTCTGCAGTAGTCATGATAGCCAATAGTTTAGAGTGGGCAACATTTGAGAGTGTGAATTATTTTATGTTTAATAAAACATACACTTGTCAAAAAAAAAATGTATCAAAGGAAGAGACAGTACTGCAGTCTACTGTATTACAAAATCTTTAATGATACAAGACCAGCAAGAAGCATCAAAATGCTGCAGCCAGAAGAGCCAATGAATTCTTTGGCCAGGGCTTTGAGAATTGCCAGTCTGGAAGCAGAAACAGGAAAACTGGACTATCACAAGTTCACCATTCCCATAAGGTGGATAGGAGTTAAAACAGCTGCTCATAATCTTTTTAAACCCTGAATTGTTAAAAAATATAATTGAGAAGTGCTACAAAAGCATGAGTAAATAGAAAAAGAAATTATGGATACTATGTGAAATCTTTTTATAAAGAGTTAGGTATAGTTCATGTATCAGCCTCTCACCTCCAGACTTATTTTGGTGTAAATCACTGTGCAGTTCAACTCAACCTAAAGCATGAGAAAGCAGTCCAGTCTTGGAATCAGTTCTTTCTATTTAATGTATCTTTAAATATAAAGTCTTTCTGCTCATGCTTGTGTTTTCCTTTGGGCAGAGAAAGTATGATACCAATGGGAAAGGCAATTATTCCACTCTGGTGAGTTCTTTCCTTTCATCACCCTCCTCCCAAAGTATTTACTGTCTAGAAGTAGAAAGCATGCTCCCACCTAATTTCTTACCCCTGAATAGGGAAAGAAATCGGAATATGCTGTGATTCTGTTTTGACTTTCCATGCATGGTCTAAACTGTCAGTTAACATTAGCCTTGGATGGAGTTTTGCAGTAACTTTCAACCGAAAATAAGAAGTGCTTCCAATCAGGGATTCCCTTAGAGTGGAGAAGGTGGAAAATTGGTTTTATAAGCATACAAGAAATTTAAATGAGTCTTTTGGTGTTTTCTCTGTTAATTGAGTATGTGGAGAGCCTGCTGCTGATGGAAAATTTTCCCATTATTTTTGAATTACTCATATTCTGTTTATATTCATTGGATCACCCTCCACAAAGCCTGAAAATGACTACCAGTAATTTATTGGCATATAAGCAATATTAATCAAGTGTTCACAATGGCTTTTTGGTGTTTTAAGTGTCTCTTTCCGAAAGAAGTAGAACCCCATACATATCTGCTTGCATTCAACTTTATCTGAGATACTCACAAGCCCTAAGGGGAAGAATTGGCTTGCAAAAACAAGATAAGAAGCTTGACAAGGGCATTCAGAGACAGTATTTCCCTAGACTACTGCCAGACGTCTTCACACATTTTATTTATTTTAGGAAGGAGAAGTTTGTTTATTTTCCTCCCTGGAAAGAACAAAAAAAAAAAAAAAGCAAAATACCCAGTATAGGAGGTAAAAAGTTGAAACCCCACCAATTCACTTTAATTTTAAATAAACCACTACTAATTATGGGCAAAATGTGGCTGTTGAGCAGGAAGGAGGGAAAAAAACCTACCACAAAACCATCAACGGTGAGGGTCTGCTCCTGGACCATTCTCACATAGCAGAAGAAATCATAGTTTACCAAGGTAATGGTATAAAGACTTATTCCAAGTTTGGACGGCTGATGTAACCCACTGTTTAGTAGGCTAGGCTCACTAGTTATTGAATGCCTAGAAAATTGAGTGGGCTCTGTTTTTCTTGGCAGCTACAGCTGCATTCATTAAATTTCAGGGTGAAAATTTCAGCAGGCAACTTGATAATGGCTCCATCCCGTGGCACAACTGCTCCATCGCGGGCGTTTGGCACCTCCAGCCAAGGAAACCAGCTTCTTAATTTTGGCTAAAAGATCTGTTTGGCTCATCTTGTCGACAATGAACTCTGCCAATAACTTTCACAGGACAGTTGTTCAGAGATAAAAATTCATTTCTTCTAAAAGGCCAACATCCATCATATGAATCCAATGGATTTAGAGGAGCTCAGATGCATCTTGGAGGGTGTCAGCAGTTATATTAGAGATAGATGTTCATTACATGTCTCTTGTTATTTTTTCCTGGAAGTAAGAAAAAAATTTCAGTTTTAGCTACTGGATTTATTTCCTCATGCAATGGAATAACTTCAGAAGTTCTCTTTTGGCTGAAAAATGAGGAAACAATTAATTTTGAGGTATTACAGGGAATGCCTATATGCTGCCTAGGAATTGGTCTCAAAGATTTACTCTTCTTTTTTTTTTTTCTTCTGCAGCTATAAATCTGTACATAATTGAATATACTGGATATGTGTTTTGGTTAGCTTGCACAGTTTTTTCAAAGTACTTTATTAATTAAATGCTTACTATGTCAAGAAAATATTGTTCTGCATCTGATGGGGAGATAGAGTCAAATATAGCTTATGGAAAACTTGGATTTGTAGACTTCAGGTTAAAAAGCTTCATGGTACTTGTATCTCTGTAGACAAATATGCTGAGGAGTATGAACTGTCTCTTACACCAACAAGATAATTATACTTAGGATATAAGCCTTCTGCTAAGCGTAGGGTATATATTTGAGGAAAGCAAAATAACAAAAACAACCAATGAACCCCCTTGTTCCCACATCCCTCCATCCCCCAAAACAGCCAAAAAACAAACCAAATCAAAACGATGATAAAATTAAAAGGACTAGTTAAAAAGGAAAAAAAAAAATTCTTTGAATGTGTTATCCATTCTTTATGGGAGAAACTCAGAAATTACAGATTTTTGCATTATTTTCATTTGAACTCATCTGCAGTTTCAGACTTTATTACCTATTCCCGTCCCTACTTGATCATGCTAAGATTGGTGGTAAAACTGAGTTTTAACTTTGGCATTTCCTCTGTTCTTTTTCTAGTCATTACATGGCATTATGAAGGCTACTATCTGTCACATATGAAATATTTTCAATAAATTCTGTAAAGAATATTCTTTAGTAACTAATAAAACTTCACTCAAATATAAAGGTGCTAAAATATTTTTCAAAACATAATCACTGCAAGAGAAAAAAAGAGATCCATTCTAGATGATCTCACAGTTTAAATAACCCAGAAAAGCAGAAATATATGGATGGAGCAATACTGGAGTTAATATACTCCTTTTTTAGTGGAAATTTAAGGATTCAAGCATGTAATTTCATTGTCACTGTGAAATTATCTTGTCAAACTGCTAAATAACAAAGTTAGCTTCATGATATTTTGTGTTGCTTAAGAAAAAAGATATGCACAGTATTTATTGGCTTCGTGTAGCACCAGTTCTTCTCACATAGATTATTAACTGTAAAAAACTGAGTCCTCAGTTTCGTCTGAACTATTTTTTTTTAAATTTCCTTCAACTCTTAAAGTAGAATAGGCTGCTATACATCATTTCACACCTTATCTATGCCCATAAGATTTGTGAATTCTGGTGAAGAAGTTACTCTTGGAAGCAATCCTGCATCACTCATGTTGCAGCATTCCACAGTGTGGGACACTCCTAATATGTCCCAATGGAATCACACAGAAATCTAGGCTGGAGAGGGTTTCTAGAGAATCTGGTTCATTTCTTTCTCTGAAATCAACTCTATCCAGTCCTCTAAAATCAGACCATGAGATTTACAGATATGTCATCTTTTCTACAGCTAATGTCCAGAAGATCAGGTTGATCTTTTATATGGAGCAAAAGTTCTCCCCTTTTACTTTTTTTCATCTGTCTTCAACAGCCTGCAACTGTCCATTGCAGTACTTGAGTCACATGAGTTATCCCACCAAATATCTGTACTTCCAAAGATAGTGTAATTCTGAGACTGCACATGGAGACTGCAAATTTCTTCTTTTTATTTCTCAGAATATGAGTGTTGGCATAGACACTCGAGTGATTTGTCATCTGACTCTTTGCTCCTGCTCCCAAGGTACTCTCAGCTTGTCCCTAGGTTTTTGCTCATCTCCAAACTTTGGGTGCCACTTCCCAAATAACCTAGCTGAAAGTCACTTCTGTAACTTAGCTAACCTATTAAAAACTTGTCATTGCACCTTTTTGATAGGTGAGTGCCACCTCTTTGCAGTAACCCACAGACTTAGAAGAGTACTTGAATAGTAATGAGGCCAAAACCCTGCTGGAAACAACAGCTGTGCATCCAGATGTGTGCAATATACCTGCTTTTGCTTGTCCTTCCTTCTGACTGGAAGGTTATATCTACTATTTACAGTAGAAAATAACCTGAGGGACTTTCCCCTTTGCTTCAACTCCTATGTTCCGAGTCCTGTTTGATTATGAAGATATATTATTTTGTTCAATACATAACTGGATCTAGTGTAATTATAAGAAAAATACATTTTTATTACAAAGCCATAATAAATAATTTGAGGATTTTCTGTGTATTCATGTGAATGACCACACAACCATTTTTTAAAATTACTGTTATTTTATTGAATGAAAATCTGCTCCTTCAGAACTTCTAAACACTACATAAAGAGACAAAAGTGGGTTTAAAGAAATAAAATTAGGAAGCTTCATAAAACAAAATTCTTAGAAACGAACAACTCTTTTTTTCAAAGAAAAAGAACTAAAAAGATTTCTCAGCATAGTTGCACTGCATTATTATTGTGACTACATCAAAGGCAGTAACCTGAGATACTACCTTTATGAATCAGATGTGCTTTTATTATTTTTTTTAAAATAAGAAATTTTAGGGATTTTTTTGTCTTTTCTGTTATTCAGGATGAGTGAACCTGCTGTCCATGAAACTGTCTTTGAATATGGCAACAAGGGGTTTCAGTAGCCTAAATCTAAGTATTTGGTGTCATTTTAGACATTGGATGTATGTTCTCCAGAAGGATGAATGTATCTCATAAATCTTATGCTGTACCTGCAGGTTTCACATAGAGGCCATGAATAACTCAGTTGTTCTCAAACTCAAGTGCTGAAACTTTATGTGCTTCAAGATTTCCACCTTCAGCTGCATTGATGGGGAATAAAGAGAACTGAGGAATTAAATGTGCATATGACATATAGTTTGAAAGACTATCCTACTCCTAATTTTAACCTCTACACATTTTTAAAACAAATCAGAGGATTTCCCCTAATCCCTGGCCTTCAGTAGATAGACTTTTATAAATAGCATCAAGTTTCATAGACATTAGCAGTAATACAGGCTGTTTTATCTCCCTGAAACTAGATTATCTCAGTTTAGAGATGCTCTGTTTGTTATGTTTTCCTGATCACTTTATGATTTTGATACTTTGAAATCAGTGAAAACTGGTACTAAGGATGTAAAAGATATGCTGATATTTGTGATTTAGGACATATGGTAGCATCAGATTTCTTAAAGTGACTCCATCATTACCACTACACAAGTCAGCTGTAAAGGCAAAAATAGTGTTGCATTCCAGAAGGTGTCAGTAGTGTATTAGAAACTAAAAATGAGGATGCTATCTAAGCTCTATGATATTGAGACATTATAATGGTAGAAATGGATGGTTTGTATGGTGATTTGTGAAAGATAATATTCTCTACAACTATAACATGCTACTCTTTTATAATAATTTTAAAGATGTGTTTTTCTGCACTTTCAACTTATGAGTTAGCTATAAGACACTGAAACATATTCTGTTGATAAAAAGTCCTGAGATCTAAATATTAATTTGAAAAAATGAAGCAACAACATCCTCTGCAAAGATGGCAACAACACTTCCACTGGGCTGAAGGAGTAAATTGAGAAGTTTAAGCAAGAGCATGAGAAACTTCTTGCACAGATATATGTTACTGACAAGGACTTTTATTGATCCCAGGGCTGTATCACACCTTCAGAAGTAGTATAGAAATGTGGAGATTTTGATTTATGTTCCTCTGTGTCTACTCCTGTCAAGGTGTGACTTGGGTTTTGCCAATTTTAATACATTTAATTTCTTTTAGAGATAGGATTTAGGAGTAAAGACAAGGCAAGCTTAAAACTTAAAAGGGTATAAGAAGCATTGTATTAATAGCACAAAAAGAATTCAGAATAAGATTCCTAGATTATTCCCTCCTCTCTTCATTCCACATTCCTTAACAACAACATACAGAGATCACTTCAGTTATCTACTCAAATAATCATTTCAGTTCACTTCAGAGAGAAAAGTCTCCTTTTTTGGTTTAGGCTTAGGGGGTGTCTTCACCTTCACAGTCTGCATCTGCCCGGACCTACAAAACTATGAATTTCCTCCCATTTTCACAGTCCTTCCAGAGCTGTGCTATGGGTTATGATGCATACATGGGGTATCACTTTTAAAGGCAGGCTGCTGAAAAACAAGATGCTCTTCATCTCCTTCTCTATCAAATGTCTCTGTTCATATTCCAGTCCCAGAACAGAGAGAGCTCCATTTCCCTGAGGCAAAAAGTCTTCTTCGCAAGCACCCAAACCTCCCCAAGTATATTTCGCAGTTTAAAGGAATTTTAGTGTAGTCACTGTCCCCTTAGACCACAAAAAAAAAAAAAAAAAAAAAAAAAAAAGATTTTCAGCTACTTATCAGTTGCATCTTTTCAATCTCTTCCCATCAGGAACTTTATCTTCATTCTGCTGACTTCTGTAGACTCCGCACTTTATTTCTTCTCATTCAGGGGAGCTCAGGAGATCAAGAATCTTATCCACTGCACCTCCAGAGGCCGGAAGCTGAAAGAGAGTTAGTTAACTTAACCCAATGTGATTTGTAAAAGCAAAAAACCTTTTTAAATTGGTTTCCCAAGCTATCCACTACTAAACCAGCTCTCTGATTGGTCCCATCAGCTCCCAGGGGAAGCCCCCTGAGACGGGACAGCCCCTCCCGTTCCCCAGCGGAGCGGTGCTTCCCTCAGGCAGCTCCACCCTTCCGTGTGAAACCAGCACAACTCCTCTGTTAGTAGTAGCCTGGTCCTGTTCCCTGTCAACTCAGTGAAAGAAGTCTTCACTCATATGAAGCAGCTCACATGACACGATGCTACATTTATACACAGATTTTAATAAATGAAATTACTGAGCAATAACAAGAATGTTCAATAATTGTAGCAATTTAGGAGTAAAATGTATAATTATTACTAGCCAATGCTGCAAGTGCATTAAAAATGAGAACTAGAGAAAAATACAAGCATCTTAGGGTAACCTTGCAAATTTTTTGAGAGGCTTTTAATCTATATAATTGTGAAAGAAATTGCACTAAACAAAAGATGGAATGTAGCTGCTTGTCAGAGTTGGCGTTTGCACACTGACAAAACCAGCCCATTCTAGTTTGCTTCTTTTCTTCTCAGTTAAGAATATGATTAGAGCTTGGTCTGTTATAATCAACATCACTAATGACAAATTGTACTTCCCTTAAGTAAAGAGGTAGTGGTTGCACTGATGTTTTAGGGATAAAAGATAGAAAATGTACATATAATGGAAGTACATTCTTGTACACTATTGAGATTTTATAATGTAACATTAATAACATTAATTTGAACTTCAAGTCTACACCAGGGAAAAAATAGCTTGTAATGTTCTTTCTAAGGCTGTCACATATTCACTCCATTGGAACTTACTTGTTCTGCACATCAAATTCTCATAAACTCCCCAAGAGAAGAAAACAACGCAAACAAATTGCCAGGTGTGATGTATGCTTCATCCCTTCCCAGACTCTTTTACAATACTTGAAGGAAAATGGGACTAATAGGGTCTCACAGGCAGCCTCCTGGCTCCTCAAGGCTGGTTACAGAGGCTATCCCTTAAGCAGGCTCTGCAAGAGGATTCTCATTCTCTCCCAGGACAGCTGTGAAGCCAGTTGATATTGATGGCCATTAGGAACTATTTCACTGCTATTGCAGTACTAATCTCAGCTAAGGGCATCCTAACCATTGGCTTTTTTTTTTTCTGTTTTAAACTAGAGAAAATTTTAGCTGTTAAGGTACCCTACAATTCAATTTTTAAGCTTGTCTTGGTTTTGAAGAAGAGTTAATAAAATAATTTAAATGCAATGAAAATGAAATTCTTATCTTAATGTTATTTCAGAACCTCTTAATCATAAAATATAGGGGTTTTATTTAAATACCTTATGACACTTTCATATTTTGGTAGTGAAAATGGCAGGTGACAATATAGAATAAGTGTGGAACAAATTTAAATTAAATAACGGATTGCAAAAGACACAGCAGAGTGGGGCTATACAATTAGGTCTTATGCTTTCTCTCTTAGAACTAAGCCAAAATAATTCATCCAGGCATTATGAACGACATCATTGTTTTGGCTTTCATGCTCATGCTATGAATTTGACCATTGAAGATAGTGTTCATATATGATTGTGCTGTAAAAAAATCACAGTATTCCAAATGCATTCAACTTGATAAATATCTGCTTATAAGGCTAAAATTAAAATGTGATGAGAGTTTTTCCATGTTTAAATTGCACCATACTCTTCCATACCATTGATCTTAACATGAATTCATCCAAATATTACAGATTTTCTTCTTTATTCCCCTCTAGAAAATTTTACAATAAAGAATGATCACATTATGAGAACTTTTATTGGTTGTCATGTATCTTAAGCAACTTCAGAGCACTTGTTTAAACCATTTGAATGGGTCAAGACTTTGAAGTTTAAATAAACTCTGAAGGGATGAAAGGATCAAGGACGAATTGCAGTTAATGATGTTTTCAAGTTCCCTCTTTAAGTGACTTTTATGAACAAAAAGAACTACAAAGATTTGCCTTTGAGTGAAGTGCTTTCAAGGTCTCTAATTGAAAACAAATGTACAAAACATTTTAGAATTAAATTAGGCATGCGTATGAATATATTAAAGTATGGTTTCTTGAAAAAGAACATCTGTACTTGTCAGGTATACCTACACTGTAAGTATAGTCTTATTCCATTTCCATTTTGTGTTCATATTCTTTAAGTGAACCAAGAGGGGTTTTTTTTGGGTTGCAAAGCACACTGCTCCCCTTACCAATGAGTAGGGTGTTCATTCCTGACACTTGCTAATGAAGTCCTTTCCCCTAGGACTCTCTAACAAAAATGCCTCCTCTCAGGGGAAGTCAATTGAATTAGCTAAATATTGATTTCATGCTGGTTACAAAGCATTTTTTATATAAACTGAAAGTTGTTAAATTTTAACACTTCAGAGATATATTTTTATACTTGGAACCATAGTAAGAAAAGAAATTGTGGTCAGAATGAGTATGCTTCATGTGCAATCTTCAGATTAAGATGGAGGAGGCTTACTTAGAGGCACTGCTAAAAGAAGTTTTATTACCTTCAGTGCCAAAGCTACAGAATCTTTCCTAATACAATCTCTTTTCCAAGGAAGACAGAGTGCTAAATGCTGAGGTGATCTGTCAGAGGAGGATCTGTAAAAGAGACCAATAATGACAGTGAGTTCTGAAATAAAGCAGAACTGAGATACTATTGATAGATTGCTGAGAAACATCCTTATGATGATTGGGTTATCATCACTTCAACCACGATAGCTAAAAAAGCACAAAGATTTCATATTCCTTAATTTGAAGTCATGACATCTCAAGAAAAAAAGAATTCTTACTCTGTCAATGACTTGTGAAGGAGGTATTGGCAGCTAAGTACTCCAGTAACTTGAGGTTAAAATTTTCATTTGATGTAAGTATGGCTGTGGGTAATTCACTCTCTGTCAGTGTAGAGTTATATTTAACTCATCACTGGGTGATCAATGGGCATGATTAAGCTTACCATATTTTCGGAGAAAAACTTGAGCTAGTGTGATCAGATGTTCTTTGAGTGTTGTCATTTTGTTCTAAGTATGAATTTTTAGAAACCTCATCTGACTTTTGTGGCTCACTGAAAGTACTGGGCAGAAGGAATCAATTACTGGTGTGTACACAGAGCTTTCTTAATCTGTGGTCGAATTTTGCTGTGCAAAGAGAAGCAGGTGATAGGCAGGATGCAGACTATTAGAACAAAATTTTGTAGAGCACACGGTTTAGCTTTGATCAATTTTAAGAAGCTGCAGCTGTAAGGCTGACATTCTTAGTTTGGCTATTTTAGGAACTGATCATTAAGGAGTTTCAGAAAGAATTTTACCCTTCTATGATTTACATTCCTGAATGATGAAATTGACTTCTTTTTCTAAATCTTCTGCATTCTTCCTCCTTGTAACAGATTACATCTTACTAGCAGGATGGGCAATTTTGCAATCTGCTCTTTACTTCAGATAGACCTAAAATGAGCAGTTATTTTAGAATTAAGTCAGATGGAGGACAGCTCAAAACATATCAAATTACATATCAAAGCCTAAGCATTTCATATGCTATTATGATACATATGTTTTTTAAATTACTCCACAGAGATGTACATGAACTAAAAGAGGAAGTTCAGAAGTTCACCTAAGTGTAAGAGGTCAACGGAAAGAGTGAAAATATATATATATATGGTGACAAAGGCATTTTGAAAATTTCCCTGTCTGACTACATTTGGTCAAAAACTTTTTGATTATACTTCACAAAAAACCAAGAGGGCACATTTAACCTTCCAGTGCAGAAACTATAATGAAGTAATGAAGGATGCCCTTGTAAAGTATTCTTGTAAACTAAACAGGCTTAAAAATACTGGCTTTCAATAAGATTTATTTCTGGGAACATTTTCTGGAACACTTCTGCTGTATGTCTGGCAAAAAGTCAATCCTTGGCATGGGTATAGAGCACAAGATATTTCCAGGTGGCAGTATAGGTGAAATGATCTCATTTTAAGGAGGAGTCATGTTTTAATGACATGGTAGAGAGAGTCTTATTACACCAGGTAACTTGTCCTCAAAAAAACCCAGAAAGAGGTCATGACCAAATGACATGGGCCAGCTCACACAAGCACTGATTTAAATAAACTCCGTTCATGTCATAATTTCCTTGGGAAGAATTTGCTGGAATAATCCAAAAGCATGAGAGGTGTAAAGGCAATAGTTAAGTAATTAATAATCTCAGTCTCTGCTTGGTTTACCTTTGTTTAAAGAAAGAGCCTTTTGTATAGGTATAGCCCATGATACAAGTGAAGAATACCATCTGTATATATCTATCATTAAACCAAGCTAACAAGATCGTACACAAATCTTTTGAGAGCTTGGAATCTCACTGGCACCCAAAAATAATTTGTGAGATGAATGTTATTCACCTTATTAAAACAATAGAAACTTGGGAGAAAAATGGATTATTTTCTACCTTCCTCTTGTAAAAACAACTGACAATTACTTTTTTTTTTTTAATACCGTGAAAGAAACCAAAACGAGCAGATTAATTTTCTTCCTTCTCCTGGAGGAGATTGCTGGTTTAAGTGTATGCAATCAGACTACAAGCACTATGTAAAATTAGTAGCTGGGCTGCTAAAAGCTGCAGGTGGAGGACAGAATGGTCTTGTTCTGCTCCACAGGGCTCCTGTCAGTCTAATCTTGGCCCTCTTCAGGCATTAAAAACCTCTCCATGATTATCTTCCAGGCTAGAAATAGGTCAACCATTCTGCTACATTATATTTTTAAATTTATTTGCTTGTTCCGACAGACCTTTGGCTAAATTTTCTCTTCATCCCTTAGCATGAGCTGAGAGACAAAGCTCAGTACAAGATAATGTTGCTGTTATCATTAATTTGGGTGCAAATCTTAGTTTTTTAAAGTTATTTTTTTAAATCCTTAGACCAAATAAAACTTCTGTTGCTAATGACTTAATTTAAGGTACTCTTTGGTGTGTGGGCTTAATTTGGCATCAGCCAAAGAGATGCATAGACAAAAGTACACACTGAGTTAGCAATCAGATACCTTTCTCAGCTTCAAATATCTCAGATAAAACATTGCATTTACTCTCATTCTTAAGGCTGAAAAGCTTAAAATCCGACATTTGATGTGCACTATTTTGCTTCCATTTACTTGCTTATTTGCTTCCATTATATGTTTGCCTGTTCAATATTTGTAGCACAATACAAAATTTTATTGTTTTGCTTTTTTTTTTATTTTTTTGTCTTTGAAAAATCACTGGTTTGCAAGGAAAATATAGTGTGAACTCTGCAATCTACTGCAGAAGGTAGAATCTTGTGGGTTTGTTCATTCTCTACTAGGGTTCAAAGGAAATCAGAAATGTATCATTTATTTCTGTTGGTGAAATGTTTTCCTCTGTTTTGAAACAGGTATGCTTAATCCATAGATTTTTTTTTTCTTTTTAAATTTTGGTAGTATTTTATGCAATCGGATGCCCTGGACCTGCATTATATGCTTCCCTTGCAAGATGAGATTGAAGACAGAAGATATCCTAAGAGCCCAAGCTGGATCTTAAGAATACCAATGTGGAAAATTCATCATCAAAACTCAGCTCAGCATTCAGAATCAGATTTTGTTAAAATACAAGGTGGCTATTCAGAATTTCTCTGCAGACTACAGGACTTTTGGTCCCTGTAATTGCTGCTTGAGACAAATGCTCCAAAGGTACATGAGCATCAGATTAATTGATAGGAGACTGATGTGTACAGAATTAATTAATAAGAGAGACTGAGAGATAGTCAATATGAGAATAGAGATCTATGAAATAAATTAACTGATATTTTGGGAAATTCTAGAATCTCCTTGCACTATTATCTGCACTCCATGGAAAATATATGTGATACTATTAAAAAAAAATTACTTTTAACAGCCTTTTAATTCTATTGTGCTAGTTCTGCCAGTAAACTGGCAAATAGTAAAATGGCAGCTTTCTCCAAGCACCAACACAGAAGGGAGATTTAAAGAGAAAAATTAAAGGCAATGTTTTACCTGCTACATGGGATAAATTATCTATATTTTGAACTAAAATTTTATATAATTTATATTTTGAACTTGGTTTGTGAGTTGAAATAAATATACTTTAAATAGACAGGATTCATCACTACTTGAAGTGCTTGAAATTAGTATTACAACTTGGTATGAGGGCAAATGTTTTGGAGAGAAAAGACTGAAAGCATGTTTGTAAACTTTTCAGACCAATACAACATCTTTCATTCTGGCTAAACAACAACATTCTGATGTCAAAAATCTACATAATATCTGGTACATAGATATTTGACCAGGTTCAACAGGAAAAAGAAAACAAGAAAGATAGTTAAGTTTATTCTATTATCTGCTTTGTATTTAATTGATTTTTCTATTTTTTTGATAAAATTATACCTATTTTTAAAAATTAAGATATGTGAAAAATATCTACTTTTGATCATATTGCTGGATCCATTCATATAAGTGGTTCTTTGGAAATACTCAAATAAAACTGCATGAAAAGACTGAAATTAGCATCCCAGATGAGTTTAACTAGATTAATGAGCCTAGGATACCATAGGTGTCCTGAGTAATGCATCCTAAATAGTAAAACAGACCCACAGAAGCATGAAAGTAATTTATTCTAAAAATGAAAAATAATAAGATTGTGTTAATACCTAGTATTTTTCAGGTTCAGAATCATTACAGACTCCTTATTCTCTGTCATAAAGATGGATGGAGCATGGGCATCAAAATAAATACTGTGATTTTACAAGATTTACATCTGTTTTTTTACGCATAGCTTACTGTTACTGAGGGTGGAACACTGGAATAATAAAATGTCATAGGAAGAATGTGGGGGTCCAGGGAGTCCCTCTGGACCTTCTGTGGGTGCAAGAACCCCCCTGTCAGACCCATGTGAGGTCATCGAGTAAAGCTGGGGGTTTGAGAGCTGGATTCAGCTCCATGGGAACAGCTGCCTTCTCTCAGAGAAGAAATGCAAGCTTTAAGAGAAACTAGAGTGTGAATTAGATAGTTAGCATGTAGAAAAAGTAGGTTTTGGGATTGTTTATATTATCAGCCACAAAGCCAAGATGGAGGATTTGGGGTGTGGTGTCCTTCTTCCTTCTTCTTGTTCTCCATGTTGGTGGGGGATACTGGGAATCACAGATTGGTTGGGGACAAAACTGAACATAGTAATAAGACTTTGTAGTATTGGAAAGTTATTGTAAACATAGAATATGTAGTTTAGAGTATAAAAGATCAGTCCAGCCTTTCGTAGGCAGACTTTTGTCCTGGACACGGTGGTGACCAGATCGCTGCTCGCGAGCAAGAACACTTTATAAATAAACAAGCCTTGAGCCCGGACGACTGTCTCCTGCAGTTTCTCTTCAGCAGCTTCAAGAATTCCCTGCGTCCCAAACCACCCTCCTATGTCCATCTGAGTGGTCTCAGGCACAAAGAGACCCTCGGACAGTGACAGAAGAGCACTGTAAAAAAGGAAACAATATCACTTCTCTTCCTGTGGCACATTCTTTAAGCTGTTGACCACTGTACCCTGGCCCAAAAATGCAGCTTGAACATTTTGTTAGCTTTAAGCATGTTGTCCTAAACCAGACACATTAATTTTTTGTAAGTGGAAGGTCTATTGCATTTAAAGCAATATGCTCCTACCCAGGAAGGATGAGATCAGAGGAGATAATGTGGGGAGTTTTGTCTTTGTGAAAGCTGTGCAGTTTGTCTCACCATAAAGCACTGATTCTCTGCATCATTAATTTAAACTCCAGAGAAAGTCAACTTGCTATTTGCCATCACTTTCTCGTCTTTGGTATATCCCATTAATATAAGTAAAATCAATGTTGCAAGAGGTGTACTCCATATTGTGTGTGAGGGCTGTCTTTGTAAAACACTTTTCTAAGTTACACTTCCTCCTTACTTTATCCCTCCTATTTAGCCCTAGTTAGTAGAGATATGCAACAAAACATCTGTCCGAAAAGCTACTCAGAGACCACAGTTTACCTGAAAAAAACCCAACCAAACCAGCAACAACAACAACAACAACAACAAAAAAAAGCAACCCTACAAACCCAATAAAAAAATAACATTTAAACTCATTCATATTATTGTTGTGCCATTTTTAATGACCACTGCACAACCAGACTTTACAGATGTCTTTCAGTGAAGGCTGTTTCACCTGAAATTAAAAATTTCTGATCATAAAAGAATGGGAAAAAAATGAACAAATATTATCTGATGATGACTTGTTAGCAGTACTCTGTAATTTCAGTACATTTCAGTTTTATGCACAGAAATGCTAAAATTCAGGGCCATTGGTTTAAGACATTGGGCAGTGGTCTCACACACAGAGTCTGATACAGTTTTCACAGACCTAAACACAATCAAGCTAGATTTTTATGTCAGTTTATAGCCTAGACATTTAGGGATGGAAAGGACTCCAAGGGATTAGCACCTTCAGGAAGGCATGCACATACAAGTTGTCCCTTACAGGTAAAAGTATAGTATTTTTCTTTCTTTTCAAATACTCTCTGTAGATGGTATATGTCATGCTTCTTATATTTCTCCCTTTAAAACATGTTCCCCAAATATCAGACTTTCAGCAGTCTCCTTTCTTGATGCGTAGGTGTTACATGGGGCACTGTTCATCAGTTACCTAAATTCACACTCTTCTGCCCCAGAGCCTGTGATCCCCCTCCACTCTGGCTTCTATTCCCACTGGTTTTGGATGACTCACAGTGACCCTCCTGCCTCCCTAATTCATCCCATCCTTTTTCACCCTCTGCTGGCTCTGCCTTGCTCCTTTTGCTCTTCTCATCCCCTCATGCTCAGGTGCAGCATTTTGGTCTTCTCTGCTTGACTTGTAATTCCTACCTCAATCTACCACACAGATACTAGTGAGTAAATACCAAGGGCATGATGTGTAAGGGGAACTGCAGATATGGCTAAGATCTAACATATGATGCTTTTACAGCCATGAGGATTTGTTGGAATTCTATGACAGAAATGCTAACTCGGAGAAGTGAGAAATCAAAAGAGACATCAAGAAGGGAAGACAGAGAAGATACTAGAAATGGAATTGTTTTTGCCCCAGATGCAAATTAGCTTTTTAGAGATCTGGGAATCGCTGAAGATAAGAATAATTTCAGTCTCACTGAGCTTCTGCTGCCCTGGGATAGAGCAGGTCTAGCACACATGAAACCTGCAGAAAACTGAGGTGATAACTCACAAGATCCTAATTAAGTGTGAACTCTGATTATTTTAAAGCCTAATGATTTTTTAGTAGATAGATGACTATACTGGTACATATCTAGGGCAATTAAAGAACTACATCATATTTCAAATATGTTATTTGTCAGCTTGGGGCAAGTATTTTTTTTCCCTGAAAATCATTAAATATTATTTTTTTAAATGTGAGCAAAACTATTTATTTTCCACCTATCTTCCTATCAAGGGCTTCCTCATTCTATTCCAGTACAGTTAACTCTAAATATATAAATTCTGGAATAGTCACAGGCAGTAGAACAGGATTTTTAAAAATACATGAATACTGGCAATCCTGAAATATAACTGCCATGCACATGAAGTAAGTTATTTTTTCTTTTTCCTTTCTAAAATAAAGGAATCATTTATATTGAGGCTCATCTTGAGTATAACTTAATCACTGAATCTTAGAGGAGATACCTAGAGCATGACTACTAGGCAAATTATCAGAGAATAATTATCTAATTTAATTATCAAAACAGTAATTATTCTGAGCTTGAATTACTCTGATTTATATGAAAAACATAAGAGCATATTGCACAGCAACAAACTTGACTATTTCAGATGTCCATTGCTCTTGAAGATAATTTTTCATGCACTGAAGTAAGAATGTAGGAGCAATGTTTTGTAGAAGGCACAATTAAAAAAAAATCCTCTATCCATCAGTTGGTATGTGATTTATATTCTGATGAATTTAGCATCTGAATATGTGCCATCATTGTCAGAAATTGTGGACATGGATATAAATGAACTGATTTTTGTTCCTCTATAAGCAAACCAAAGCAGATTTTGATATTTCAATTATGTTTTCAGCTTTGAGTTTGAAAATCTGACCTCGAATTAGAAATTTGACCTCAAATCCCTGGCACATCATGATGATGGTGTACAGTGAAAATCAAGCTGAATGAACGAGAAAAGTCATTGCCTCCCAGATGCTGAACACTGCTTATTCAGTTGAGAACACCAGGTCAGTTTCCCCTGTTCAGTGCAAGCCGGCACCAGATGAAATACTTTAATTTGCTTTTAATCGTGAACAAATTGATCTAATGAGATACTGCAAAATTTTATCTAGTTATTGTTAAGCATGGTCCTCAGATACAAATAAAATGTTCTCAATGGAACATTAGTAATAGACGTTTTACCCAAAATACTTTTCAGTTTTCCAATAATGCCTAGAATTTTCCATGTCCTCTATGTATGGTGAAGAGGTTTTGGTGCCATACGGTTTACAGAACCATCTGTGTACTCCAAGGACTGCTTTGATGAGCACTCAAATGCAAACTTGTTTTGTGAAAGGTTAAAGTGGCAGAAATACATATCAGAAGCTATCTACTGGTATTCCCAAAATGAATCTTGCAGCTGTTCATGTCAAATTATTTTTGTTATTATTGGGGAAGACCATTTAAATTTAGAAAAACTATAAGCCCTGCGAAAATAATATACTGTAGGCAACCAGAGAGAATCTGCCTTACTCTGGAACAGAGTAATAATTTTCAGCTAACCGTATATATTTTTGGGGCTCTTTGCATTAGACAAGATTCATCTTGCAAGAGTATGAAAAGTCACAACATCTCAGAGAATAATTGGGAAAATAAATACTATTTTAAAAATTAAATTAAAGAGGCTCTGGTTCTAAAAACCAGTTTGCTGTTGTGTAGTGAATTCATCCTTCCCTCATAGGAACTTCATTGCAACCATGTTCTCTTCATAGATTTGTTGCTGGTTTTCTTTTTAATCTTGTGAATGTTTCATTATTTCCTGCACAGACCCTCATCTGCAGGAACTGTAGATTCCCTCTTCCATTTGCTCCATGCGTGTCTATGAGTGTAAAATATGTGGATTAAGCTTTCCTGCTTCAGGATGAAAACTTGTGACTCCTGGTTCTATTTGAAATAGTAGAAATGTAAATCTAATTCTAGCACTTTAAAGACATAACTGAGATTCACTTAATTTAGTCTTCCTTGTTTTAATCTCACAGATGTCTTGCTCTGTTTGCAATCCATGGAGACAAGCCATTCCAGAAGGCAGTGGTTCCCGGCTACCACAGAGCAAAACTGGATGTGGAGGGAATCCAGAAGGCTGTCTTAGATTAGGCTTAATTTTAAGATATCTACATTTGGCTATGATGAATCCCATCCTTGTTCCCACAAAGATAATTACAGGCTATGGATCTCAGGTGGATGGATAGAATTTTTGAGATGTATTTGGTACAATGGTTTAGTTGCAGCTAGAAATTACTGCCTGTTAATTGCTGTTGTCAGGTGTTGTTTGAAATGCATATTTGAGTCATCTATACACAATTGCAAATATGGCACAGAGCCTACAAGAAATCCATTTCTGTTCGAAGTGGCAGCTGTAGTCTTGATGAGTTATATGAGTCATCTCAAATGACACACTAGGTGAGTAATCTTGAATATCTCCTAGTTTATAAATAAACACTTAGGGAGAAGTGATTTTCAGTCTTGTTATCTCTGTGGGCTAATTCATTTTAATTACAGATGCAGAGGACTTCTACAAAAAGGAATGAAAGTATCAGTGTTTATCTTCTCTGTATAGCAGTGCAATCTGAGAGTTCTTGGATCAAAGTTTGAATCTCTTAAATAAAAAAAACTAGTGCTACGTCTCCTTTTCTCTATATAGGTGCTGAAATGGCTAACTTAGGCAATCATAAATAGGAAGGCAGAAAAGAAACCAGATTGATTACCATTGTCTCTGAATTTGGAAAAAAATATGCTGTAGTCTCTCCTCTGACTTTGAAATGACTGTATATAATGTCCTGAAGCTACAAATTGCTCAATTCAGAGAGATCTTAAGGACTGAAGCAAGGAAAAACTTAGAAAGCAGCATATACTCAGCACTTTTTAATGGGCAGCCTAGACAACATGGCACTCAGCATACCAGTTTGAAAACTGAAATCTGAGGCATATTTTTCCCTATGTTTTACATAGGGATGTTGAATATCCAATTTAGAGTTTATATTCTGACATAGAGGTCAAATGCTTCAATCTTATTTTGCATCTAACTGAATTTCTTTCTTCTTCAGTGGTTTTCTGCTATTTGGATAAAAAAATACCTTTTGCAGAACTTTGGCAATAAGTGAAGAAGATGCTAACAATAGGATCTGACATCAGAATAGTATGGTTTAATATAATGTAATTTTCACACTTAATTGATTTCAGTGAAATTTTTCTAAAATAAAACAGGAAGGAAAATTTCTCAGTTATAACTGGCCATTCCTTAAACTTTATGCACTTTCAAAATCTATTTGGTTATATATTTTTAACATTAAAATGCAAAAAACATAATCAAAGAAATAATTTGAATAAATTAAAAGTAATATTGTCATCCTATATTGTTGTTGTGTTGTTTTTCTGTCTTCCATTTCTCTTCTCTTAATATTTCCTTCTATCTTCTGTTTTCTTTTTCTTATGTCTGTGTATATTTCTCTTTTATGGCAGGGGAAAACATCTCTCTTTCTTTTATCCCTTTATTTCAGCAGTGATTTTTCATTGCCTTCATAGCTGTTTTGTGAGGATTTGCAGCTGCATTCCCATGACTCCTCTTCACCCTGGCAGCAACTCACTTTTTTTTTTCTTACGATTCTCGCCTGCTTGGTGTAGGGTCTCATTACTAGTCTGTTGGTGTTTTTGTTAATTAGTGGAGACAATGTTAATTGAGGATTCATTTTGTTAATAAGTGTGTTAAACCTCTAAATACATCCCGCATTTTCTGCAGTTAAAACACTTTCCCACTGAGCTGGCTTATGCAATTCATGAAAAGTTCAGTGCTTTCTAGCCTGCACTCTAACAGCCTACCAAGCACTACAGTTTAGGTTTAGTGGCAAGATTGAAACTAAAATCAGAGCAATTTCTGAAGCCTGAATGAAGAGTCAAGAAAATCTGGGTGAGCCTGACTCATTCTTAAGTGAAAGTGGTCTGCTTCATGTCTGTTGTTACAAATCACTTAAAATTCAGTGGTTGTCCAGAGATAGTTCAAAGTAAGACAAAAAGCACTCTATTCAGTTTTGTATTGATAACTCTCACCATACCACGCTATTAAGGCATTACACTGTTACTACTACCCTATTAAGGTATCCTTTAGTTGGACCACAATTTCCTGTTACCATGGAGAACATCCTGGCACTTAGGAGCTCAGAACAAAGTTGAATGCTTTTTAGCATTTAAAATAGACAGACTCAGTTTTGGAGTCTGTGTTTTAAATATTGCATAATCCTCTCTGGTTCATTTCTAGAGTTCAGTCAGCCACACACTAGAGCTTTTAGGACAGTAAAGGCTGAGAAGAGGAGGTTAAAGGATGATAAAGGCTTTCTCCTAAGAGAAAAATGTGTATGGCAAAGGCAGAGCATCTTACCTGGCTGCTTCTCTTAATTAGCAAAGCAAACAACATCCCCAGAACGTGAATTATCCCACCCCCAACTGGACATCCAAACACCCAATGACCCTTAGCCAACTCACTACGGAATATGTTACTAATTAAGGAATATATTCCAGCTCTAACTATGCAATATGCCAGATATTCACTTCTCTATTTAACTAAGAGGGACAGGGGCTCATTGGGGATCTTATTACTTTCTACAACTATTTAGAAAGGCGTTGTAACAAAGTGGAGGTTGGTATCTTCTCCATGGAAATAAAGATAAGGAAAGAGGAAATGGCCTCTTTAGGTTGGATATGAGGAAAAATTTCTTCACTGAAAGGGTGAATTTCTTTGCAAAAAGGGCCTTCCTACCTGTCCGACACTACACGTGATTCCTTTAAACATCTTTCAAAATAAATTATTTTGGATGGTTCATGAAAAATTTTATAACCTTTTTCTTTATAATATACAATTAAAATATCTATAATGTCTACAAATCTTGAAAGAAAATATAATACTTATATATTGTTTATATTAGAAAAGTTTGTGACTCTCACTAGTGAAATATTGATATATTAAGTATCAATATGATATAAGTGAATTCACACAGTGGCTGACAGCAAAGAAAAAGAAATTAGTTATTATTTAATTTATAGTAGAGATAAAGAAAGCAAGAGTTTTTCTAAAAATAAATATTTTTAGAAAATTATTTTCAATGCTTAAAACACAGAAATTGTTGTCACCAAAAGAAATTTTCAGCTTTTATGCCACATTTATTATTTGGCCGTTAATTAAAAAAAAACAGCTTTAGCAAGTATAATGTTTCTGGCACAGCACTCTTTACTGTTAGTACATTTATAAAATAATATGTCTAATTCTGATTTGACCTATGAGAGACTGAAAAAATAAAGTCGGAGTTTGATTAATTATTTCATTCTAGTCTTAAAGATCTGGAAACAATCTGCACATCAAGGCCTATTAACTGTAGGTTATTTTCTTTCTTAAGCAGCTTTAAAGAAAAAAAACAAAAAAGACTTAGAATTTGAAGGAGGGGGTTGTTTGTTTCCAATAATGGTTTGTTAATGAATTTTTTTATTCAGTTGAGATGACTGAAAATCCAAGGAGAGTTTTATGGATTGTTTAGAAAAACTACATTTTAGTAACATTTCCTGGCATTAAACTAATGTCTAATTTTCAGAAATAACATTTGTATATAGATACATACGCATATTTTTGTGTGCATGTCCTGAAAGGGACAGAGAAATGTAAAAACACATTGACTTTAAAGTTGCATTTTCATTAAAACAGTGGATTTCAGATATATCTTGAGATTTTTAGTGAGTAGGCCATTTTTATGGAAAAAACAAAGAGTCTGCTTACTTTAATAGAATGAACTGTAATAATTATAAAATAAAAATGGAATGACTGTAACTTGCAATGGTACTCTTAATGGTCTTTAAAAAAATTTAAATTTCCAGTGACTTATTCAATTTGCTCTTAGAATTCTTCCACAAGGGGCTTTTCAGTTTTGTTTTGGTTTTGTTGTTTGGGTTGTTTTGACAGAATAGAGACATTTGATCTATATTGTCATTTAAAAATATGAGTATTATTCTTTTACCATACCAGATAACACACATGGGTTTTTTGCATTTTGGCTCTTGGAAGAGGGGATCTCTTTTTAATAACTGAGGAGAATCTCTGCTGTGCTACTAGGTTGTGCACAGGTTGTATAGCCCAGAATTTGAGGGTACAGCTTTTGTGTCACTTGACTATTTATAGAGGTGCTCAGGCATTTTTACTGGGTTTGTCAAGGTAAAACCTCTATTTACTTCTTCAAAAACATTTTTATATAGTGTTCTACTAGTAGGTTTGACTTTATTCTTATTAAAGATGGTATTTTCAAAGTAGGTATTGATATGTCACTAAATAATCTAGCTCTCCTCTACTAGATTGGGACCTGCTCCTGTGATTGCCTAAACCATAAACATTTTATTTCACTCCTGGGGTCTGTGTAGGATTAATGAAACTAGAGTATTCCTAAATAATGCATAGGTCAAGCTCTGAGTCAAAGGACTAGCAAAAACATGCAACACAAACTAGATAAGATAAATATGTGATTTGGCCCACAGGTTACAGAGTGCTCCAAAGCTGTTCCAACAGGTTTGGCACACTTACCGCTCCCTATATCACACCACAGGTATGCAACATGTGCAAGAGACCCATATCATATAAAAAAATACTTTGGTGGATGCAGTGCTGCTTTTCCAGTGTTTTGTACATATTAAGCTGGAGGGCAAAAACCACAATAAAAAAAAGTGATTAAAAAATACACCAGAAATAATTATGTCTTACTGTCACAGAAATGGTGGATGAGACTAGAAGACCCAGCAATGTAGAGTTCATACCTAGTACATAGCATCTAATTTTCTATTGAAGAATAAAATCACTTTCCTTGCCAGAGAAAGCCTTCAAGAGTGCCACTGGAAGCTACTCCTCATCTCATACTTGTCTTAAGACTAAGCATCACTCCCTGGGACCAATGCCCTTAACAATGTGCATTTAGCTAAGGGCAAGCCTTTAATGGTAAAGGAGAAAAAGACTTAGGTCATATAGGGCTAAGTCTATTTTACAGGATGCCAGGGCCTGTTCTGATTTCCTGCAGGCAAGTGCCAGTGTCTACAATGTGTCCAGATCACTGAGCAATCACATCCACAGGATATACTAGGAGCAGCCTATGGCTACTGCTTTTCCAGGAAGAGTGTCAAAGATCATCTGGGACACCATAGCTGGGTATGAGCAGACAGTGCCACTTGGCTCTAAGAACCAAAGAAGTACAAGAAGGGCTGTTTATTAACACAGCACAGATTTCTTTTCATTATAAGATTTCAGGAAAAACTAGTCACACATTTATTGCTTATTCAATTTTTTACTCTAGTATTTTTTTTATAGAATTTGTTTACCTTAAACTCAGAGGTGATCTCTCAAATGGAGTATCAGAGGCCCACTGTCATTTCTGTCTTCTGTGACTCAGGGCTTCTTTTGTATACTATTATAAATCACACTACATTTGCTTTTTGTCATCTTGTGTTATAACTTGATTTCAAATTTTTGTGTAATATCACTCCCTGATCTGTTTAACTTTCATGTTTTAGCCCTTCTGTTGATTGCAAAATAAGAGTTTCAGACCTTCATTTTTTCTTAGATGTGGTGGCTTACTTTTTTTTTCTTTCAAAATCTCATTTTGGTTTGTATGTCAATTTACTCAAATTATTAGCTTGACTTTTGTTATATTTATGTCCTTGGCAGGGTTTGAGAGGTCTCCTGAATAAGTGCAATCTAAAAATACTATTAACATAATGGTTGTTCCCTCCTAAGCAGTATAATGAAGTTGTTAAATAAGGACAGTTGTGGCACAGTTGGCAAGCTCTCCAGAGGTCCCGACCCAAAGTACATCGCCTTGAGCCACACAGTTTATAAGATCTATTTATTAAGAATAACTAAACATAGAAAGTTTTATTTTGCATTGTTTTGGTCATTACCATTTCTTATAATAAAACTCTATGGCATAGCTTCACTTGAAAGTTTGAAAATATAAAAATCATAATAAATTGCACTGAACTATCTTTTTGATAAATGGAAGAAAAAGGAAGAGCAGAAAGCAGAAGCTTTATTAAATTCCCAGAATTATAAGAAAATTAATTCATCATTACAGCACTGAAAGTTTCCCTGAGATTGATTCTGTGTTAATACTTCTAATATATATAAAAAACCACGAAAACTCGTAAAGTTATTTGGTTGTCTTTTGCTCTCTTGACTGACATTTTAGATTCCAGAAGTGGAGTCCAAAATCCAATTCAGACAGCTACTTTACTCATAACATCCTTTGTTCATATGTATTTTCTGAACAAGGTTCTGACAAGCATGTGCAGAAATGCCTTTGTCTTGGAAGCACTCAGAGACTTTTTGTTCTATTTTTGTACCTGACATATTCACAAATTGTCTCTGCTTCCTGGTCTCATTTCATAGATACTTTCACGGAATATCTAGTGGATTCAAGCCAACACAGGCCTCAGCCCTGCTCCTCTTTGATTGCTCAGTGATTAAGCAACCCATTTAGGATATGGGAAACCAAGACTCAATTTCATTCTTTGCCTCACCATTTCCGATGGGAGTGCACTAAGGACATGTTCTGCAATGGTGTAATTTCAGTCCACCCTGCTCAATCAGTTTCGCTGTGCATAGCCTGGGTAAATATTCACTAGGCTGGAGAGAGAGAGCATGGAAAAGCCAGTAAAAGATTTTGTCCCTTGGCTAGTAGACTGAAAACACAGTCTTGGGCTCCCTGAACAGGGGATTTACAAAGTGTGGTACCTCAGAGTGGAGGTCCAAAATGGTGCTACTTAGGCAAGATGCTACCATTAGCTTGCCAATGAGAAGTATTACAGAGATCTTACCTTCCACAGGGCACCTGTATCTCATACACCGTCTTAGAAATCATGACCAAAGAAATAACAATAATTCACTTAAAAAATCAACTAGACATTAAGTATTTGTTTAACAGCACCAAATACCAGTTAAATATGTTGATATAAATATATAAGCATATTAATTTTAATGTAGGTATATAAATTCTTGTATGTTCATATTAAAAAAGATATCTTCTCCTCAGAAAATTTTCCAATGGCTATTGACTGAAGAACTAGGGACCACTGACTCACCGGTATGGTGTTTATTTGCATCCTTAATAATACTAAACATTTTCAGCATTTTATCTACCTCAGTTGCTAAAGACAGGTTTTGCTGAGGGTGTGTGTGTGTGGAAACTCAAATACTAAAATCTGTACTGTCACAAGGTGGTGCTGTTAGATAAGAAAAATCTAGAGAAAAAACAGTGAGAAAGATTTTTACGGTGAGTAAAATTAAAAGAACGACAGCTTCATTCACCTCTGTCATGTCCAATCTTTCATTTCTTCTTTTGACACAAAGATTTTAAATTAGGCAGAATCATTATTCCTGTGGCTTGTATTCTCGATAACTCATGCAGTAGATACAGATCTTTAGCATGAATTTCATCCCCCTGAAGACTGACAGTTAATGAGGCTATTATTTTCATTTTTAAATTGGCCAAATGTGGGACATAAATTGGTGGTTTCACATCTCTTACTGTCACCTTTCAGTGCAAATTTTATTCTTCATCTTTTAAAACCTCTTATAAGGTGAATGCCTAAATCATCGGATGATTCAATATGATTTTTCCTATTGCAACAAGTACTTCCCTAAGCCAATAACCTTGTTTACTAGATATAAACGGCATGCTTTAAAAAAAAAATGAATGCTGGCTCAAATTGCTTTGGCTGATGTAACATCTTGACATTGAACTGCACATTCAGAACCTTGCTATCATCTAATTTAGAATCTTTCTTCAGAAATGTCCTTTTTTTCTAAAAAGATGTTCAGTGGAGTAGCTGTAAACAAAGTTTTCAATTTTACAATCATCTGTGCTCATCATAGTTCAAGTTAATGGTATTGAAAATTTCATCAGAGCACCATGGGATCTTTCAGTATCTGTGGAAGAGTATGGATATGCCCAGTTTTAAAATTACTGAATAGACTAATTATATCTTTTCTGATTGATAAAGCAGCAGATAATGACATCTTTCGGGTATGAGGTGTTGGGTTGAAATTATTTTTTAATTATGGAAGTCATTTTTAGCTCTTTTATCAGGTTTAGTGGATTTTGAACTTCTGGTGCTCCCACTAGGATTACATTATAGCACTGTATGTGAGGTCAGAAAATATGTCAGAGCTTTAGTAGGGATTTTCAATGACAAAATGAACGTTTTTGAATTGTACTTTGCTTCAAAGAAAGGGTCTCAGCAGTTGCATTCTTTGTGACATTGGTAGGCAGACATATCATTAGCATCTTTGACTTACAAGAATAGGAAGCCTGAGGGTCTAAATTTTACCCCTTTACAGTTAAAAGATGAGGAACTCAGACTATGCCTGTAGCCAACTGCTGTTTTCAATACTAGGGGCAGAGTAATCTCACAGTTTATTTCCACCTTTCACTTTTGTGCCCCATGTGTAGTTTTTTTTTAGGATTTTATTGGGGTTCTTCAATCTTTACCTTACTTTGGATTGAAAACTTGAGGGACATCCTGACTATCCTTAACTTCCATTGAGACTAGTAGAATTTGTAAATGTAAATTATGTTATCAGCACATTTTTAAATGCAGAGTATGTTACCAGAACCACTTGGGATCTGGTTCAAAGCCTTCATGTGTTTGATTTATTTTAGATGTGTTTGATTTGTATTTTATTAAAAGAAGCCCCTTCAAAGGTAACGGATAACATGCTTCAAAGACAAAATGCACTTGTGATCTCACAGAACCAGCATGGTCTACTGGGTAAGTACTAACCTGGGAAAACAAGGTTGGAATTTCTGAGTATTTCCATCATCATTCATTAGCCTGCTGAATTGCCTGCAGCAAATGCTTCCCTCACTGTGGCTTTGGTGGTTTGGTTGGATGTTTTTTGGTTTGTTTCTGTCTGTAAATAGAGATGATTGATGAAAAGCTGATGTCAAAGTTTGGCATTGTTACCACACTCAGAAGGTAGTGCTTCTTTCAATGGGGTAAAGGAGCATGAAGAGAAGCCTGAAATGAGCATGAAAACTCAGCGTTCTGTATTTCTTTACACACATTTGTATCTAAATATAGCAGTGTTTTGTCTGGTTCTTCTTTCTGTGTAACTTCTGTGTTCTTCTTTTGTATTGCTAAGTGTTTTTAAGCTAACGGCTTAAAGGAGGCTAAAGAGACCAGTAAGTCCAGATACAATAAAGAAATATACATTTCTCACAGTACACATATTTTTTTGTTCCTCATTCATTATTCAATCTGCTGTAGGAAAAGCTTGTACATGTGACATGAGACTAACAAAAACATTGCTGTCATCAGTATTCTCAAGTCCTAGCATCTTATTGGCATCTAAATCTGTGTGAGTTGTTTTCTTCCTGCTGTGGTAAACAGTCTCATTTTCTTACCATTCTCTTAAACATTGTAGTCATGGAGAATAGCTGCCTCTCTAGGGAATGAGTATACTACAGTTTGCACCTCGAGTCTCAGAGTAAACATAAACATTTGTGCTGTTATGTCAGCAATATAACCTCCCCACTCCAGCTGAGTATTCCCCCGACCATGCAGCCACATTAGCCCTCTCAGCCACAGCACCACACTGGGAGCTGGCAAGATCATGTTCAGCTGTTTTTAACTGGAAGGAACAGATTGTTAGAAAGCAACGTGCCCTCAGCTTCGTTGATTTAGAGCCTGGGTAAATCTCTATGAAGTGAGAGTTTGGGGATTTCAGTGAGATCAAATGCAGCCATATTCTTGCTTGAATAGGAAATATTTAATGCAGTATTACAGTTAAGCTTGCCTACTTAACATCATTTTGGGATGCTCATGTGTCCTACCAGGATAGGCAGCTGATATTGTCACTGAAGTGAGCAGAAAGGAATCATAATTAAACTGATAATGGGCAGCAGAAATTCACTAAAGAACACGGGTGTTATTTCCATGTGTGTCTTCTTTCTACACTTCATTTTCTTTTTGTTCTGTTGTCATGATGCAGCCACTGCAAGTAAACAACTTGATCACAGGGCTTTAGGTTTTTAGAGGGTTGAGGGCCAGGTTTCTGTAATGCTGTTCTCACACCAAGTGCAAACTAGCCCCAAAGCCGCTATAAACAGCCTGGCAAGTCCATTACAGTGCAGAGGGGATCCAAAACTAAAAGTGAGCAGGGATTTTTCTCTCTCTTCTCATGCCTGAAGCTGGGAATTACTGGCATTACTCTAAGAAAACACAAATGGCCAGTGTGTTGTTTTGCCAGGAGTATTTTACCTTGAAATAGAAGAGAGCTCAAAATCACTTCCTTTTTTGTGGTTTGATAAAATGAAGACTGAAGGTGTTTAGGTTTCTATAGAGGTCCTAGTTTAAAAATAGCAATATCAAAACTGAATTGATAATCTAAGTCCTTGTTGGTGGGGAATTTTGCTGCTGGTGTAAGACAAAAGGGCATCATGATGCTCTGATTCAATGCAGAGCCTTATGACACCCTCTCAAAATGGTTGAGATCCTTATTGATATCTCTGTATCAGCTGATGCCCAGTATCTTGACTCCATTTTTCCATTTTATCCAGAAACAGAGCAAAAAGAAAAATACCTATGTATTTATACTGTAGTATATTTATCTGAACTCTGCCTTTCTTTTAGCCACAGATCTAAAAATAATGTCTCAATTTGCTGCTTCAGCAAGGTAATCTCTGAACTCTCTAGTCTGGCTGAGTCCTGATTTTTTCCTACTATTTATCTCTTCTCCCTAACTTTTACTGTCTGAGGGCTTGAGTGCCCACATCTTAAACTGTTTCAGGGACTTGATCCAGCTGAGTGCTAGTAGGTGGGGTTTTTTTGGTTGTTTTTTTTTTTCACTCTGTGAATTTTTATCTGTTCAGCTCTCATAATGTTTCAATATATGATTACACAAGACATAGTGCCAGTGCAAGGCAGGAGAGTGCACAGCTGGGGATGGAAAAGGCAGCTGAGATCACAGCAGTCTCAATTTAGGTTTGTTGAAATGATTATGGATATGCACCTTCCATTTCCTGAATTTTAGCTGCTGCAGAGAGAAGTGATCCCAGGAGACAAAAATATTTTTAACTACACCAGTTCATCATCCAGCTATAGGAACTTCATGCACTTGGCATTTAGAAGGTGGTAGAAGCTAGAGGCAAGGAACTGAGGGAATAAGGGATATATCTTTAGTGACAGTAACAGTTTATTTCATCTTATAATGATATCGAAACTTTGTGCGTTTTAATTGAAATGCATTTTAATTTCTGAAAATCTGTTTAATTTCTTAATGAGTTTTAGAGAGCTACAGTTATGTTATTTGAAACCTTATGTGTTTAGGAGTTTTCCAGAGGAATTTCAACCTGCCCATTCTTCACAACCTCCTCCCCTTCTTTGGTCTCTGTTCTTCACCTTGTCAGCTCCTCTAGATGTTCGGAATGCAAGGAATGATGTGGGAGAATATAGAATGGGTTTTTACGTTGTTATTATCTAGTGATTTGCAAGATTTCAAGGTTGTTGGTCTTCAGAGATAAACAATTCTGATTGTCTCTAATCATATTAGTTGCCTTTGAATATTATTCAAATGTATACAACATCTTGCAATAAATTGGAGATGACACACAGTGAAAAATAAATATGTGTGAAACTTGATACTCAGGAATATGTCATTATTCTTGATAAGCTTCTATCTGGCTTGCAAGCCCCAAAGAATATAGTTCCACACTTTATTAATTATCAATGAAAAAAGGTGGCTTGTTTTCTAAGATGCTACACACCAATAAAAACACTGTTTTTTCTGAGTCATGCCAAGGACATTACTGTAACATGGTTGCAAACTAGATTTATTTTGCGTGCTTCAAGCTGAACTCCTAAAATGAAACATAATTGATCAAATTTTGTATTGTGAACAAATTAGACAAACGTGGGAATTTTACTTTAAAGATAATTTTTTAAATTTTGCTTTCATTTTCTTTGTTTAATTGAATAAAATATAGTTATATCTAAAATCTTCCCTCTCACAATTTTACAAAATAGGTAATTATAAAATTGATTTTAAATAAAGTGAAAATAGAAAAATGGAAAAGAAAATATTTAACACTGCAAAAGGAATGAAAGTATTTAATATGAACCATGATACTAATACTGTCTCATAAACGTATTTCTATTCAAAAATTAACAATTTTTTATAAAATGGATGAATGTGAAGTCATAACAAAAGTGATTTTTTTCCCAGAAACATAAACGTTGTGGTTGGTATACATATAATAGACACAGAATCCTACCATATTTTTTAAAACCCTAACTAGGCACTTTCATACACGTTTTTCTCTCAGTTCAATATCAGGCTTTGCATTCATTGACAAAGCTTTTACTTTTTGAGTAAATTTCTAGTTCCTTCTGTCTATTATTAGAAAGTTTATAGTTTAATTAAATTGCCTTATTGATTAGCATAAAATAGTCTTCTAATATACAGATTCTAATAACTTAAATCTTTTGCAGTTCACTTGACATGTTATTTTTATTTAATTGCAAAAAAAAATCTGGCCTATGGCATCATCAATTTTCATTAGCATTTCTAGGTGAAAAAAATATAACAGAAACCCAGAAGAGCATCTTTTATTGCAATGCCAACACTGGCATTTCATTAGCTAACAAAGGTCTCCAGCTGACTTCATCAGTGAATAGATTAATATAATTTCTCTCTAACCAGGGAATAAAGTCACCAATATTTTAAAGTTCTCATGCATACTTGCCTGTTGTGAAAATTAAATCTATCTTTTGTTCAAAAGCCCAGTATAAAAGCTCTTTACAAGATATAATATCAGTGTCCTGGCTTTAGAAATGAAGAACCTGGAGAGCACTGGCTACACGTGAATGCTGGAATGTGAATAAAAGGATGTATGTGTGTAAAACAGCCTCTGTTCTTTCAGATTAGCAATAATAGGTTTTGCTTCCTCATCCATGTTTCGCCTTCAAAGAGCCAAAATAATCAGTTATTATTCTAAGAATGGTGCATCAGAGATCACTGTGATGCCAACACTTAAATGTTTGTAACTGAATGCTTAAATGTAGTACTGAATGCTAAAAAAAAAATTTTCTGGTATAAACTTGTTAAGTTATAACCTGTCAGTAAAAGCTCAATTTGGATTGCTGAAAGCACTGCTGAAGAATTTTGGTTGGAACCAATCACTAAACCTTAGCTAGTCCATCTCCTGCTAAAATCTTTTTTCAGAGCTAGAGCAGTTTGCCCAGGGTTTTCCAGAGCTTCTGTGGGCACAGCTGGGACACAAAACACAGCTGTTTTCTCAGAACCACTGGGTCATATGGAGGCACAAGTGTCTTCTTGGCAGGTGTTTGGAAGTCCCTTAAAGGGACTTTTGGTTAGCAAATATTTACATATAATCTTATAATCTTTGTCTAGAGAAGCCACTGCTGTCTTGGAGGTGCTCCAAGGCATAACCTTCACTGCTGATGCTGGTATGTGCTGGAGGCCTTGGACAGGTCCAGTCCATTTCTAGTGCTCTGCATGGATCTGTTCCTGTGGTTCAGTAGAACATTACATCATGGCAACACCTTACACCTCAACACATACTTCAGTTTTCTTTAGTTTGGTTTCTTTATTTTACCTTTTTTAATAACTACTTCTCACTCCACACCCATAAGTTCATCATAGAAGACAATGACATAAACTTTCACTTAAAGGTCTTTTTTGACACTGCCTGCAGCCTCAGGTAGAAAAGTCCCAGGAAGTCAATTTTGGCTGAGGAGGCTCCTCTCCCTGGAGGTACCTGAATCAGCCAGCACAATATCTGTCACCATGATGACATGACCATCTTCAAGCCCTTTTTGCATGCTTTTGCCTGCCACTCCACATGGTAATGCCTTGTTCCTGTCTTGGTGCCCTTCTTCTCATGCCACTGATTGCTACAACTTCCTGTCAGTTAAGTAGGAAACCCATAATAAATCTACTGCCCCTCCAAGACTTTCTGCTGAGTATGGGTCGTTTGTTCCCCTGTCAAGGTTCACAGCCGTGGTGAGTCTGTCTCATATCTCTTTCTCATTTTCTATGCTTCAAAGGTGCCCTTTTGCATGATTGCACCTTGCCACGGCCACTTGGAACTTTTTGGAATTCACTGGATTTCAAAGCATAATCTTCTTAAAATATACTCTTAGAAATCTCCTAACAGATATAAACCAGAACCTTCCATATGAAAATGTACATCAGCTATGTAGATGTTTAATTTTATTTTAATACATTTGTTTACCTTTTTTAAAAATGCCAGTCTTTTACCTTCTTTTTATCTAGTGAGCAACTTAGGCTAGCTATTTTATACAATTTTTTTCTTAATCTGCACCTGCTTTAACAAAAAAACCAGAAAAAGAAACCAACAAAAAACCCACAAAAAATTCAAAAATAAATAACATATACTTTTCCCTGGCCTGTATTGAAGTATCTCAGTTACATATGCAAACCCCACTGAATTCTGAGCAGCAACAGCTGAGCAAATAATTTGAAATAAATGCCTCCCTTAATTAATCTTTTATATTTGCAAAATGCCTATAGGCAAACCACTATTTCCTTATATTTATTCAGTATTTGGATTTGCTCAAAATTTTTCCACTTAATTGTTTGAATGAGTGGCTGTATGTTGTTCAGTACTCAGCTTGGCTGGCAATTAAAAAGCTGTTTCTGATCTTAACTACTCTATAGTTTCTTCTTATCAAACATTTCTTTGTGACCTCTATATCACAATATCTGAAGACATTGGGAACTTAAATGTGCTTATTTTTATGGCTTAAGAATTCAGGATTTTTTTCTTTTTTTTCTGTTTTATGGATGAGAAGCAGCATGTATAAAGCAAGATTTTTTAAAGGTGCTTAGGCATAGTTCCACTAAACTAGAGAAACGACACTTCATCTGCTGCCAGCTTACTTCCCAGAAAATTCAGCAGCCAATAAATGTTTTGGCTCCCAGTAAGGTATAAAGAAGAGCCAAGTGCCTAAGGAATGGATTTTTCAGAAACTTGCAAGCTAAGCAGAGTCTATGTCAGTTAGATATGAGACAAATCCATACCAAAGGACATAAATAAAAGCTGTGACTTACAATCCTTCCATTCCAGTCATCCAGAAAGCAATTGATCCAACCAGCTTAGGTTTGAGGAGCTAATGCTGTTGTAAAAATGAGGGCACATCAATCTCTAGTAAGTACTAGAGAAGAGCAAAATGCCCACCTTCCCCTTGGGGATCAGTGGCAAGCTGCTCATTGTTTCCAGACAGAAAATGCCTTGTGTTTCGTATAAGGACATCAGGGCCCTGGAGACATCAGCACACCTTAGTGTCCCCGACAAGCTGCACCCAGGGCTTCCCCTCCTGTGGCACCAGGCGTTGATGACAGCCCTGAGTCAGGCATGCAGTCCCCCCGAGCTCTGTGCAGGAGATTTTACCAGACCTGGCACTGCCTGTTGTGCTCAGACCCTGTGGGACTGTGACCTATCGGGCATGGCCCTATATATGCACCTATAGGGCATTCGGGGGTCACCCTCACCTGCCAGCTTGTGCTCTTGGCCAAGCCTGAGAAAATACCAACAGAGCTGCAATCTGCAGCCCAGCAACAGAACTGACAAGTGCAAAGGCTTTGGCTGGGCAGAAAAGTACACTCATGTATCCTTTTCCCTTTCTTTCCTCTTCCAATTTGCTGTGTTCTTTGACTGTCGTGTTGTCATCATGTTAAAAAAAGTTCCAAAAGCAACCAGCTTTCCAGGAAAAACAAAGGAACAAAAGGAAGAACAAAATCACACCCAGCTCTCACTAGGATAAATCCCTGAACCAAACTGAAAGTTCTACTTAGATGATCTGAACTGGAAAATCAGATTGCCTACCACTGTCTACCAGGCACATTCTGGTTGTTTTTACCATAACAGTTGAAATATATTAATAAAATATTTATTTTTAATGTTTATTAATTAGATAATTATAAATTATCCATATCATAAAATGGAGTTCTGAAAATATTCAGAATGTAGTTAGGACTGTGCATAGTTTGTACAAAAAAAATCTGGAGATATGAGATAAGAAAGATTGTTCATAAATAGGATTCATTTGTTCAATCTCAAACTTAGGATTCAAGTAGAGATTAAGAAACTAATGTTTTAATGTTGACCTTTAGATGTCTCCTTGCAATTTTAAATATTTAATTAACCTAAATGTCAAAAACTTATTCAAAGTGATTTAAATCTTCATGTGTTTGGAAGGAGGGTGTTACTTTGTAGTGATTTCTTTGGTTTTTGGGTGGTTTTAGGGGTTTTTTTTGTCTTTATGATATTAAAAAAGGTAAAGAGGAACAAGAATTTCCATACTTCATACAGGTGGCATGTACGATTTTACAAACACTTTTGTGTTCATAGCTTGACAGCAAAAATCATTCAAGAAATAAATGTTTTCTCTGTTAGCATTTTTATTTTTTTAGTTTTGGCTGTGCCATTAATTATACATATTTGTTGTTTTTTCCTTATGTTTAGTGAGATCTGATAAATGCAAGCTGGAAAGACTTTCTTTATTTTCACAACTTTATCTTCATGGGCTAAAAATGAGCAAATATACAGATGTTATCAAAGAACTGCCTTTTTTATATTCCTACTGATAATTCCAGACTTTTTCAAATAAAACTCTTTTACCGTCCCAACAAACAAAGCTGGAAATCTTAAATAAAGAAACTAAAAAGAATTTAATTCCAGTGAAGGTAGAGATGAATTGATGACTCTGCAGATAAATTGCGGTGACTCCAAATGAAATATCTTCTTATGAATAAAACACAATCTTTTAGAATCCACCAAATCATTAGATGCATTTCTAAGTCAAAGATTGAGTCTCAAGATTATATAATTCATTGAAAAAAATTGCTTTTGGAACAATCTTTGACATAGAACGAGAATGAAAATATGGTAAATATTTCACTATCACATACAAGCTTGTGCAATTACATAGAAGCATAGGTTCAAATTTTCACATGAAATTCCTGTGAATGGGCCAAGTATTTTACAAGGGATGTGAAAGAAAATAAACTTTTAATAAATCATGATGTTTTGGATAAGTGCTGTAAAAATACTACAGTTCCAGCACTTTATCTGCCTGTTGTGATTTTATCCTGTGATTCTAAATTAGTACTTCAGAGAGATTACAACTGATTAATTTTTCTTTCCTGAAAATATTGAGATACTTCTTTGATGAAGTTTTGCAAAGTTATATATTGTTCTTGTTCTGTTGCTCAAAAATGAAAAGACCATAGTAAATCACTGTAACGAATCAACAGAAAATTCCCTGTAGTAATTTTATTTCATAGGTGTCCTGAATCCTGTGAAGTTTACACTGTGAATTCTTTCTCATCAGCAAATCTGAAGGAAAAAATTGAATAAGCCTTTGGTACAAATAACTTTTGCAAATCAGAGTCCTGAGCAGAACTTTTCCCTTGTTTTTTTAACTTTTATTTCAAGACTGGGAGTGGCTGTATAAACAGCTGATTTTTGAAGATTTTTCCCTCAAATATCCAATTCTTCATATACCTCATGAAGGAAAGCTAAAATTAATGATTGGTATGATTTTATATTTTTATTAGTAGCATTAATTAATCTATATGTGAATTTCTCTATATGCTGATTCTTGATCAGAAAAGTTGTTCTTTAATTACCTCACAAACATATAGTGAAATAATTAGATTAAGATAGTGCAGTGCTTTCTACAATTACACCTATATAAAAGTCTGACAGATAAAAGAGAAATATTGAGTAGTCATGATCTTGAGAAATTTTGAAATTTAAAGTTCTAGCACTATTTATAGAGATTCCAATGTTTTAAAATTTAATATTTATCATGTCTGCTGAAAAAAGCAAGAAAAATGAAAAGAAAGCAAGCTCTTGAAATTAAACAGCTGCAAAACATATCTGCTAGATACAAATTATCAGCTCTGTCCACAATTAATGTTTTTTTTAAATCTGAGAATTTTTCAGTACTGTGAAATGATGACATGATTGGTAATTATGAAAAAAAACCCCCAACATTTGCTTAAAAATGTATGTTTGCTTGTTTTCTAAATCCTGTCTTTGTTTCTGTCTGCTCTAGTCATATGGAGCATATATGGATGGATTTGGAGCAGGCCAGGTGGTTACACAGTACCTTAAACACCTTATTTCAAATTCTGAGGCATCTCATATCCAGGAACTTAAGCTTAAAGAGGTATATATTGTGCCAAACCTATGAGAGACCAACACTGCCCTTGACTGGCACTTTAAACCTGGCTGAGATGTTTCTCACGCCGTCATTCAAGTAACTGAACAGAGCTCCTCCTCCTCTCACAAAGTCTGTAGAAGTATTTGAATCACAGGACATTAAAAATTCCTCTATTTTTAGAATCAAAAGGAGCTTCTGTTTCCAAAATGTTCAAAATGTTTAAGAAAATCTTGAATTTTGGGAATAACAAATAGACAGAACAAAATTCAATTATTTCCTTGTAACAAAATATTGGAAAAATGTACATGAGCCAAAACCTGCTTAATCCTATAGACTTCACCTAAGAAGCTGTAGAACCATGTACTTATTCTAGTTGAGGTACAAAGGATGTCATTATTAGAGAATTCACTATTATCTTTATCACACAATCTAGGGTGTAGCATCATCTAAGTTTGCATAATTAATTTTTGAGGTGACAGTGGGAATTTTTAAAGTATTCTGTAAGCAGTGGAAGATGCCACCCAGAGGATGTTCCAGGCCATGTGGTCATGGTCAGCGTTTAAAGTGGGGGCAGAAGGAAGGAGAAAGTGGGGGGTGCTCAGGTTGATGGTTTTGTCTTCCCAAGCCACCATTACAAGTGATGGAGCCCTACCTTCCTGGAGATGGCTGTACACCTGCCTGCCCATGGGAAGTGGTAAATGAATCCCTTGTTTTGCTTTGCTTACATGAGTGGATTTTGCTTCATTTATTGAATTGTCTTGATTTCAACCCACGAGTTTTCTCACTTCTACTCTTCTGATTCTCTCCCCATCCCTCCAGGGGTGGTTCAGTGTGTGGCTGCATGGTGCTGAGTTGGCAGCTGGGATTAAACCATGACATGCTGAAAGAAGCAGTATGAGTGCAGCTCTGACTTCTCAGCCTTCACTGGAGTCCTTGTCTTGCAACATCTGCTTCATTGTTTGAGAGGTGGCAATAGAAATTGGACAAAACATGCTGGGAATGATCATTTGCTGAATGCCTGCAGTGCTCTTTGAAGACAGCAAGTGTCTTGAATACTTTACACTGGATAGGTGAAAGAAAAGTCCTGCTCTCTACTTCAGTAGCAATTGCTGTGGAGTGAGGCTTTCAAGAGGATCCCACAGCACGGTGGGAATGTGCATTTTGCAGCATGATTTAAAACTGTATCCTTTCTCAGACCTCTGACCAGCTCTTTGTTCAGATAAAAAGAGAATTTGTATTCTTACTGATAATTCTGACAGCACTTGGTGTTGCAGCATTGTCAGATCTTGTAGTCTTGTTCCATATCTGTTGATACATGGTATAGTTTATAAAGATTCACATGACTATCTGATGCTCAGTTTCTGTGAATTGAAAAACTATTATTGTTCCAGCTGTCAATCTGATTCCATTTTCTAAAACATCACCAAATAGAAAACACAAGACAAAAAAAGCCAACCCAAACCTTTTTATCAATTCTGAAATTAGGAAAAAATAATTGCACAAAACTGTAGTTTTTTTAAAAAAAATCTCTGATTTTTATGCCAGTGTAGTTCTTCAGACTTGATGGCTGTTTTGGATTAATCCCAGTGGGCAATTAAACACCACACAACCTGTTGCTCACTTTCTCTTCATGCCCCCAGTAGAAAAAGGAAATAGTAAAAGAATAAAAGCAAGGAACTGGGAAGTCAAGAAAGAAAAAAAACCACAATAAGTGAATGGTAAGTGGAAGAAAAGAGAAACAAAGAGAAGTGATGCAAAAACAATCATTCACCACGTTCCACAAGTAGACTGATGCCCATTCTGTCCCCTAACAATAGATGACTAGCCCTCAAAGCCCCTTTCTTTTCACTTTTATTGCTGAGTGTGACATTAGACAGTATGAAGCATCTCTTTGGTCAGTGCAGGTCACCTGCCAGGTTGTGACGCCTCCCAAGAGATTGTGCATCCCCTGGGGGACAGAGTGAGAAGCAGAAAAGGCCTTGATGCTCTGCATGGTCATCAAACACTGGAACATTGGTATGTTATCAGGACTGTTTTGGCCTCAGATCCAAAACACAGAGCTGTATGAGATGTATGGAGAAAACTAACCCTGTCCTAGCAAGGCCAGTACCCTGGAATAGTTCTTCATGGATTTTGCTAAGTGAAATTGACAGTGTCATGATTGGAAATTTCTAAGTCAGCCCAAGCTATTATGCTCCAGATGTTTTGCTTTCTGTTTAAACTTGTGAGGCTTTTCAGCCAACCTGCTATGGCTTAAACACACAGTTATTTAAGTAAAATCTTGAATCATCTGAACGAACCTTCACATTACACTTTCAAAAATAGCTGATGTAGATGGACCATCAGTTCTGAAGATGTTAACATCAGTTGCAAACCTCAAGTTATGCACTTTGTTTAATCATTATAACTTAAATTGCAAGTTTACTTCTAAATTTCCTATTTATTAATTTTTTAATCTCTACATGAATCAGCGTTTCAGATTTACGTCTATTATTTTCTTCTGATATGCTTTCAGAAATAAAAACTGTACTGTAGTAGGCTATAATATAGTATGCTTCAACACTACAGTTGCCCAGCAAGGTTTTTTGGAGACAGTCTGCATCTGAAACGATTTGAAGTGTTCATATTGTGCTCTCAGACTGCATGACACCAACAAAAGTAAAAATTATAGAAGGCAGTGGTGACTCAGACTTGTTTTAAAATGCTGAATTTGGCTGATAGAGGCACATTAAATAATAATTCATCTCACTACTCAACAATCAGAAAGACTTCACAAGAAATGAGCTACATTTAAATGAAAGATGATCCATTTCTACATCAAAACCCATGCCCAGGCTTGATCCTGTTGCTGCACAGTAACATAAATGGAGCAGACACAGCATAAAAGGAAATTGGGCTTTTTGCTTATATCAGTTGAAACACAATGACAATTATTCACTGCATTTAAAATTCTTTAATTGAGTATATGTAATTCAATCTGGATAATTACAGAAGGAACAACTATTAGTCTTAGAAATCATTCAATAAAATTATTAGATGCTTTAGGAATATTGAATATGGAGTTACCTAAATATGTATGATTCATTTGAATGGTGTCTATGCATGTTCTGGAGCCTTGTAATGAAAAAAGATTTCCTTTCAAACTCCTCTTTGGTCAGTTTACTGTATGAGGGCTTTTACTCTGACTAAGGTGAAGTAAGGGTTCAAAACTTAGACTAGAACCAGTTTTCTGCTGTGATAGCACAGTGACTGTGGATAATCACCGTGGTATCATTTGGGGGAGGAGAAGAAAGATTTTATTACAGAATTCTCTTGGTAATTTAAGGGTTATTGCTCTAATATTTTCTTCCTTCTTCAGTTCCACCTACTTGCTAATATAACTATATATATCTTCTTCACATCTCAGTTTTGTCTGGGTTTTTTCATAGAGCCATAGAATTTCCCATAGCCACAGAGGCTGGAGGGATGTCTGGAGACCATGCAGTCCTCCTGCAGCAGTATGTAACAGCTCTGTGAAAATAATAGAAACAGTTAAATAAAACAATCAATCATATTTTTCTTGAAATAATTTATCTTCAGGTTCATGATCAATAAAATATAATTGAAATCTGAGAGATGAGTTGAGAGATTAATGATGCATTTTTTTAAACCTACTTTTGTCTTCTGCAAGCCCATGAAATTGAAGAACTGACCTGTTATCAATTCTCACCTTATGTGCATGTACTTGGTGCACAGGAGTGAAATACAAAAGTTTGTTTTAGTTTAGCTAACCTGATTGCTGGAATATACATTATTCCTGGCAGTATGTTAATTTTATCCAGTTTCTAGCTGTAAACCATGCTATGGTAGTTTTACTGTGTATTACATAATTCAGAAAAGCATAAAAGCATAGCCAGGGAGTTCAGAAGACCAAGGCATGGGGAGAAGTCATAGCTTTCTTCCAGTTTACATTAATATCCTCTGTTCATTCTTCATAGGGCATTAGCCTGATTTTTCCATGGACAAGTTTTTTCAGGCTCAGCTCTGTGCGTTTCTGTAGTCGCTTTTGATTTAACCCAGTGCAATTGAAGAAGGGTAAGGTTACATAGTTCTCCTGAGACCTCTGGTCAAAAGATGCAATTATAAAGACCAATTGTTACACTATTTTATGGCTGTTACTATGCCACCAGACAAGCACTTTGGGTCAACTCAGCCAGCACTATTGTGAAAGGAAGAAAATCTGTGTATCTTGATTTAGCTTTACTTGAAAAGGAAAAAAATTGCTGCATAAATCTCCCATTTCCAAAACCAGAATCGCAGGAATGGAATCTACAAATCTCTTGTCAGAGTTCACTAGCAAATTACTAAGAATGACCACATTAACTTTCTCCAGGAGATGTCACTCAAGACACTGGTAAATATACATTTCAGAAGTTTGCTGTAGGAACACAGAACAAACTATGGCATAAAGATGTGTTCGCTCCAAAAATACCTTGGCCTATTTCAACATCATTACTACTATATATACATGTCAGGAGCAAGGAGCAAAGTTTTCAGTTCTGTTCCTTTGTAAAATACACTTGTTTATATCAGTCTGTTAATGAGTCATCATTTATTTACATCCACAAGAGACTGATGCTCCGGAGCAGCTCAAAGAGTGAAGAGAGATTTGGGACAAAAGACAATTCTAACAGGAATTATTGCAGCCTGAAGGAAACAGATACTGCTGGCAGTTTACTACATATGCTTTTTACATACCAATTCATTTTACAGTTGCATTACAATAAGTAGCCTGTAACTACTGAGCACTCTTTCATGTTGCTAGGCATTCAAATCAGACTTAGAAACCACTTTTAGACAGAAAGCAGATCTTTTTCCTTGTGAACAGAGAAAAGTAAGGGAAAAGAGAAGGGGAAAGGGAAGGAGAAGAAGAAGAAAAGAGGAGAAAAAAAGGTGGGGGGAGAAAAAAGGGAGAATGGGGGAAAAAAAGGAAGAAAGCGAAAGATGGGATGGGAGGTATTAAACACTGAAGTGCAAGAAGACAAAGATAGGCATGGATTTTTATTCTAGTTTTGTCAATGTTCTCAGGAAACCTTTGAGCAAGAAGTAGAGAGAAACTTGATGATTAGTTATTTAGTCATTATTTAATAGACTGAAAATGTTGGAAAGAAACTGTATGAATGAACAAAGGCAGACTTGTGGTGGGCTGGCACTTGCTGGATGGAGGTACCCAGCAAAGTCACTCTATCAATCCTCTCCACAACTGGACATGGGAGAGAAAATGTGAGAAAATGTTCATTAGTTGAGACAAGAGCAGGGAGAGCTCACTCACCAGTTACTGTCATGACTCACCTTGGGGATATTCGCTAGATTTACTACCAATCAAAATGAGAGCAGGATAACGAGAAGTAAAACAAATCTTCCAAACACCTTTTGCCCACCCCTCCTTTCCTGGGCTCTACATTCTCCCTTACACTCACGCAGGGAGACAGGGAATCAGGGTTATGGTCAGTTCATCATAGATTATTTCTGTCATTGTGCCAGGAGAGGAGTCCTTCCCCTGCTCCATCATGGGATCTGTCCCATGGGAGACAGTTCTCTGAGAAATTCTTCAGTATGAGTTCTTTCTACAGGCCACAGTTCTGCATGTACTACACCAAGGTGGGTGCCTTTCCAAGGGATGCAGTGCTTCAGGAACAAGTTGCCCCAGTGTGGGTCCCCCATGGGGTCAAAAGTCCTGCCAGGGAACCTGCTCTAGCTTGGGCTCCTCTCTCCATGACTCAGCTGGTCCCTCCCAAGACCCTGCTCCAGCACAGGCTTCCCACTGTGTCACAGTCTTCTTTTAGGCACCCACCTGTTCTGGTGTGTGTCTCCTCTGAGTGCTGCAGCTGGATCTCTGCATGGGCTGCAGGGGCACACCCTGACTCACCATGGTCTGCACCACAGGCTGCAGGGGAACCTCTGCTCCCATGTCTGGAGGACCTCTTCCTCCTCCTCCTTCTTCACTGATCTTGGTGTCTGCATAGTCCTTCTTTTCTCATCTTCTAACTTCTCTCTTCTCTGAGGGCAATTACATCTGCATAAAAACTTGTTTGTCTTCTTAACTATGTTGCCACAGAGACATTACTACCATCTCTGATTGTCTTGGCTTCTGACAACAGCAGATCTGTCTTGGATCTGGCTTGCATTGGATCTGTCAAACGTGGGGGAAGCTTCTGGCAGCTTCTCACAAAGCTGCCTGTAGCACCTCCCTGCTACCAAAACCTGGCCACAAAAGCATAGTACATTAAATAGTTGAAAAACAAGGACTGCAACTGGGGAATGAAAGAAGCAGAGAGAAAGGGAAAACAGAAATAAGAATGACTGTGGAGATTCTACAGGCAACAAAGAGACTGAACCAAGAAAAGTGCAGTAGAGATTTTGCATGGCCATAAGTACAGATGCAGAAGAGGATTAAAATTCTCAGAAGGAGAAAGGAGATGAATTGTGAGCCAGCAAATTAGCATAAATGAATCATTGAGGGATGGCTAAAATAAAATGGAGGAAAGACTACTGCACATTGGTATTAGAATCTGCTAGCTCAAGTGGGAAGAGTCTGGGTTATTGATTTATAATCTACAGTCTTGGTGGAAAACAAAGGTTATTCATCTAAGTCTCTACTTTCTATGACTATCATGCATAGCCCAGAAGAAATTATTATCATATAAAAATAAAGAGCTAAATCTGTACTAGTAAACAAAAGCATGGCAGGAATCCATTTCCTAGTTCTACAGTCCTAATTTACATGGTTTGGCTGTATTCAAATGGTAAGATATCTAAGATTCAAACACAGTGCACTTGAGAGCTGTTTTGAAAATTGTGCTCTGGCTTTAACCTCTCTGGGAGACTGATACTTGACCCAGATCAAAACATTGGCAAGGATTCTTTTAACTGCCTAGCCAAACTGACAAATTGGTTTGCCAGCAATTTTCCCAGTATAGGTATAGCAAATATTTACTATATTTAGTAAAATAATGGATTATGGACTCAAACAGTGAGAATAAGTTCAATGGTTATAAAACTATAAAATTATAGTTGTATATCAGAAATAGTGTGGCCAGGAGGACTAGGGTAGTAATAACCCAGCTGAGGGGGCTGGGTTTGTTAACTCTGGAGGAAAGGAGGCTCTGGGAGACCTTATTATTCTCTACAACTCCCTGAAAGGAGGATGTAGCCAGGTGGAGGTTGGCATCCTCTCCCAGATAAAAGTGGCAGGACGAGGAAATGACCTCAAGTTGGTCAAGGGACGTTGAGATTGAATATTAGGACTAATTTCTTCTCAGAAAAGTTTGCCTAGCTTTGGAATAGGCTGTCCAGGGAAGCTGAGTCCTCACTACCCAGGTATTTAAATGATATGTAGATGTAGTACTTAGGGACATGAATCAGTGGTGGACTGTGTTGGCAGTGTTAGGAGTTAACAGTTGGACTTGTTCATCTTAAAGGTCTTTTCCAACCTCAAAAATTCTGTGATTCTATACAGTGGTTGTTATGTAGCCTAGGGGAATTTTAGGCGTCACCATTAAGAGTCAAAAACAAATTCATTAACCACAAGATTTCCAAAATATTTTCTGATTCAGTGAGAACTTGTATGTAAAGCCTCTTAGTAGACTTTGTATTTGTGGTGAAGTAAAATTGTATTAAAGAGATGAAAGATAAAACAGAAATTTTAAGTTTTAATTAAAATGAATATTTGTCTAGCCCTTTTTTTGTGAAAATTTTGTACATTTGTTCATCTATAGCATATGTAAGATGTCCACACAAAAATATATACATGCCTATATCCATATATGTATGTTGAACAGCCTAGGCATGTGAAAAATGGTTTAGTAAAAATTAGAATATGAAAAGATCTGAGGTGTCTAATTTTCCCACCCATCCCAAGCTAGACGTCTTTTTAAGCATGTTGCACAGCACGATAATGTACATTTCAGCTTTCCTGGATTATTTTCTGTGAGACATGGTTATAGTAAGAAACAACCAGGCATTCTACAGGAACAAATCCTAGCAGAGCTGAAGTAATCAGACTCTCTAGAGAAACAATTAGCAGGGATTATAGACCAGTCTGGCAAGTTGTAGGTGGAAAGTGAAACTTAAACTTCTGGAACACTTGCGTTGAGAATGGACTGATTCCAAAAAGCCTGCAAATGATTCTCGTTCTTAAAAATTCAATATGTCTTAAATTTTTAGAAATATTTTTTAAAAATTCTTAAAATAGAAAATTTAATTATTACTAAGCAAGTTAGATAAATAAACACAGTACCCTTTTTACTCCTACACAGAGGGACTTTTGGAATATTGATGTTATCACTCCTCATACTGAAAAAAATAAATACTAAAAATATATCACAGAACTTGTCATTCCATTGAATGTATGATTTCTTTATTATTTATGAATTCTACAGTTCTGTGAAAAGTTTTTTCTTCATTCTTTGTTTAGGCTAAAGAAAGGAAAAGTTAGTTTAGATTCCAGGCAATTTTACGCATGTTGTAAATCATTATTATTTGAATGTTCATGAGTGTTAGGGGTTATAGCTCATACCATAGCCTAAACTAATCTAAATATTTTCTTTGAGTGTGAGAAAAATGAAAACTACCAAGAGAATCAGAGTGCTAATTGCTCATAAAGTAGCACAAACATCACGAGCAGTACAAATGATCTTTAAGTGCCACAGGCTAGCTCCATTAGATTAATGAGCCAAGAGCTCCAACTTTGATGCCTTTCCTAATTATGCATGATTCGCCATTTCTTTCGAAAGAAACATCTAATTAATTAGGTACAAAATGTCATCTATAGGTCATTGACAGCAAGGGAGATCACCACTCACTCGGTTTAGTCTTCAGGCAAAATTATTACTCCTCTGGGATTACCACCAAATGTCATTATGGAATCAAGAAGAGTTTCTGCAGTAGGAAGATTATAGAAAAGAAAGGCAAAAAACTCCCCAAAAATCCTTTCCTTTTCACCCTGACTCATACACAGAATTATCTATTCGACCTTCAGTAGGTAAATACAATACTCCTGAGATGCCACAAATTAAAGACTCCCTTTTAATCACATCAAATAAAAGGATATTACAAAGTCAGAAGTGTTCCATAAAGCTCTTAAACAGTGATGCTAATTGCTGAATTATCCCCGTAAAAATACTTAGCTGAAAATTCCTAATTTTACTCAAACTTTTAATTTCCAAACTGCCATCTTGAAGTTTCCACTTATTTTACAAAATATGCTACTGCAGCATCCTCTAAAATGTTTGCAAATTTTTGGCTTGATTTAGGGTGTAATCCAAGTCCCACTGATTTCAAGGCCACAGTTTGGGAAAATGCAGGATTGTTTAATGACTCCATCATTATACAGCTGCAAGTCTGTTAGATTACCTTTAACTTGTGGAAAATTAACTGAAACAGAGTTATTTAAAGTGTATGACTCTTGATACCAAAAACTAAAATTGGTTTATTCTAGCTGTTCTGTCTATAAACGAGAAGAAATGCTATCACTTGTAACTTGCAAGGAGATAAAAAACACTGTCAGTTGATTTCTCAGTTTGATTTATTCTCCTTTTTCCAAATGTAAAAGCTTAGATTCTTGCTAGAGTAGTCCTAGTTAGACGATCTATAGGCCTTTAAAAGAAATGGTTGAGCTGACTGGAATACAAAATTTACATTGAGCACTACAGTGTGAGTTTTATTAAGATGCTGTTTTATTTTAAAATGACATAGAAAGGTAAAGTATTTATTTATTCTTTTTCTGTGAAAGAAATGTTCAATTTATATTGCTGTGGGATTTTATTTGGATTAAGTCCTAAATTTTTTGTTTGTGTTTGGCACTCTACTATATATATTTAATACATATTGGGACAATACAGTTGTAATGAAACTTTGATACTATCTTCCTGGAAATTAAAATAAAATGTTACAGCAAAATATTTTAATTTTCTGGGATGAGCATATTCTTAGAGAAAACAGGTTAATTAGAAAGAGAGCAAATAATTCTATTTTATCTTATCACAACAAAGATATGAAATACAGTTACTAGGTGTATAAAGGAAAAAAAAAGCACTCCTTTTTTGTTTTGTTGGGTTTTTTTGGTAAGGTTTTTATTTGTTTGCTTTTGTTGTTGTTGCTGTTGTTGTTTGGGGTTTTTTTGGTTTGGTTTGGTTTGGTTTGGTTTGGTTTGGTTTGGTTTGGTTTGGTTTGGTTTGGTTTGGTTTGGTTTGGTTTGGTTTGGTTTTTCACATTTTACCCCATGGAACAGAAGGGGGCAGAGATGGGGCAGAGGATAACCTCGTGAATAGTCTTCCAGGTTCTAAACACAATATGACAGCTTGTTATCAAGGACAGCTGCAGTAAATTTTACTCCTGAGTTTGTGCCCCTTTGGGTTTCATTGCTGGGTGTCTGTTTACTCCAAATTTCACTTCTGTTCTTCTTCATAGAAAACTAATTCATAGACTCATATAATAACAACTGATGTCTGCCAAACAAACCAAAAGTTAACAATTCTATCAGACTGCAACCACGTATGGATACACAAGAAACCTTGTTCATGAGACTATGGATAGGTCCAGGCAAATCACCAACACCAAAGCACCCTCAGAGGAAAATGTGGATTCAGGCCTTCCAATATTTAGAAATTATGAAGTAATTTGCTGGTTTCTCTTTGGTCTTGGGCTGTAAGACATTTCGTCTTAGTGGTAGAAGGAAAATTGAGGGAAATTCAGAATTATTCTCATCTAAATTCAGCCTTGAATAAATGTAACCTAGGCATAAGAGACTGATTCCTTTACATGAAGATCAGAAATATCCCAATTCTCTGGGTGGCCTGGGAAATCCCTGTTAAAACTGTGCATGGACAATGAGTGTGAAACAGTTCATAGCCACTGTCACAACAAAGCATTTGACTAGTGGCTGTAAGAATTCTTCAAGTAAGAATTTTGGACCGTCCTGGAGATTGTCTCAGGTTGATGTGTCCAGAGCAATTAACAGACACTATTTGTATTGTTTCATGATTTGGGCAGAGAATCTGTCCATATCCGAAGTATTTCCAAGATGTTTCTGCTGTATAGCAGAGGAAAGTTAGGCAGAACACTTGTTACAACTCAGTAAAAGCTTTGCTGGAGATGCAGATATGGTTGTGTGGGATAGTGTTTTGTACACAGGAAGTTAGGAGGTGTTTTGTATATTGTTCAAGGTGCTCAACACTGTTGGATTCATACTTGCTGCAGGGTACACAGGGCAGATGGGTATCAGGAATTGACAGAGTATTGGTTTTGGACTGTCACCCATTCTGTCTAATGAAATCATTATGAAGATGTTTGCAACAGAGACTTGTCATTGCATGAACTAATAGGAGATTTCTTTCCTCGAAAAGTTGTTACCCTGTGCAGAGATTCCTGTATGTTTTTAATGAGCACTTTGTTGGTGCTTGTTCAACAAGGCCACTCCCTCATGCTATTCTTTTACTTTGTCTACTAAGACTCTTTTCCCTGTTTCCTAAAGCCAGAAATTCTTTGAATATGGGCCAGATTTGTTCTTTAATACTCTAACAGACATAGAAATGGAGTAAATCACATCTGAATATGACAAAAAGCTTCCTTATTTTGAAAGTGTCAGAGCACTGGAATAAGCTGTTCAGAGAGGTTGCAGAGTTTCCTTTCCTTGAGATATTCAAAACCTGCCTGAATGCAATCCCGTGGAATGTTCTCTGGGCCAATCTGCTTTAGCAGGGGGGTTGGACTAGATGACCTCCAGAGTCCCCTTCCAACAATAAACATTCTGTGATTTTGAGAATCTTTGATTCAGTGATTCTGTGATTATGGAGCCTGCTCCATACACTATCTGTGTGCCATGGAGTCACTTTCTAGTCCAGACACAGGCCAGATTAATACATATTGGTTGCATATTAATATATGTATATAAATATTAATATCTCTATATAAAAGTGAAATGGGTTTATGGGCATAACAACTTTGTTATCTCAAATTAGAACTGCAAAAACCCCTCCTCAGTTAGTATCAGCTTGTAGAAAATATCAGTTCCGATGTTGATGTCTCAGGTTTCTTAAATCTTTATAATGAAATCTTGCAAATTTTTACCTTGTTACTTGTTCAGATGGGAAAGTGCATGTGAAAGTAGATAAGTAAACTGATATACACAGGCAGCAGCACCATTATTAATATAATACTTTTATTAATGTATATAGTTGTAAATAATTTCCCTGTGTTTTTCATACTGCACAACAATTTTTTTATTGCAGATAATCAAGATGTTCAGAGCACTCCGTTTCTCTTTAATTGGTACTTCATGTAGCTAATTTGTTTTCTGCATTCCTTTGTGGTGATTTAAGTGTTTTACACCTAGGAATATATATTTGAAGTTCTGGTCCTTAAGTAGAACTTTGTCATATTCAGAAACTACTTTTATCTGCAGGGAAAAGAGATGAAAGTGAGAGAAAAAAAACATTATATGACAAGCTGGGAACCATAGACTGGAACTCTCTGCTGCATAAGGCAGAGATGATATGATCAGCTAGAGAATTTTCATGATCTTAATGTATCACCAAAAATCCAGTTTGCAACCTGTACACTGACTTCAGCAGAATATCAAAGGCTTGAAAATAATTTTAACATCTAGACTTTTAAAATTTAATCAGGGAATTACAAATGTTGGTAAATTAGAGCCTGATTTTTCAGACCTTTAAGCCAATGAAAGTTTTGCTATTAAGTTAATTGGAAGCAGCAGTGAGTCCTTTATACTTCAAGGTGTCATAGAAAATCACATGTTGAAAGCAAAATCACAACTACTCTTCATCTGTTTTAAAAGACTCCTTACCTGATCAATCACCAATCAATGCATTGTTTTGAAGTGGCAACCTTGTCTGAATGCAAATAGTAAATTAATCAAAACCTTCAACATCCATTTGTCTCCATAAAAGAGCAAAGAAATGAAGAGGAAAGTGTTTCTGCAGATATGGGGCTCATTTGGATTTGTGCTGGAAAGAGGGTTGATAATACAGAGATGGTTTCATTTTTGCTGAGCAGTATTTACTCCATGTCAAGGCATCTCACCACACCCCAGCAGGGAGGAGGTTCAGGGCACACAAGAACCTGGGGGGCAGCACAGCCTGGCCTGCTGACTTTGACCAAAGGGATGATCCAGGCACAGACATCATGCTCAGCATATGAAGCTAGAGGAAGAATGAGGAAGAGGGAGACATTGAGAATGGTAGCATTTGTCTTCCCAAACCACAGTTACATGTGATGGAGCCCTACATTCCTGGAGATGGCTGAACACCCACTTCCCCATGGGAAGTGATGAATGTATTTCTTGTTTTGCTTTTTAATGGGCATGGCTTTCATTTTACCTATTAAGCTGCCTTTATCTCAACCCTCCAGTTTTCTCACTTTTATGCTTCCGATTCTCTCCCCCTTCCCATCAGGGGTGATTGATCATGTTGTTGTGTGGTGCTTAGCTGGAGTTAAACCACAACAATACCTGAAGGAGGTTTGGTAGATACCACAGAAGAAAAAAGTTGAGGGACATTAAAATAAATTATATATCTTTTCTACCTTTTCCTATTATCCTGTTTTTAGCATGTTCACATAACTGTCAGCATGGTATAATATTTATTCTCTGGTGGGCTACACATTGTAATAGATTCCAACAACATTAGATGTGCCTCCTAGTGAGACCTTGATTCTGCTTCTGTTTTTATGTAGGTAGGATTATGGGTGGCAAATGATGCAGTCTGTATCACTTTACTGTCTTACACATCAATGCTGAAAGGAGAGGTGTATGTCGATCTTCAAGAGACAACCCATTAGTAAAGAAAGCAGGTGGAGTAGGAGTTCAGGGGCCTTGTTTGCCATGGCTCACAGCTATGAAACACATACATTTGCCTCTTTCAATATGAAAAAAAAACCACAAAAAAACCCCAAAACAAACGAAAGTCCCCCACGCCAACCAAATTTAATTTCAACTGTGTTGAACCTCCTCTTCTGAGGTACCCTATATGTGTGGTTGGAGATGGTTAGGGAGCAGTTGTCTTCACCACACTCGAACTTAGGTCACAGAGTATAATTCTTTCTGATCTGAGTTATCTCATAAATTGTCTGTAACCTGGCTCATATCAGAAGACATAGAATAAAATTTCTTCAGAGTAAAGGGAGCAGTTGCACTGATAGATGTCATTTGCAGGGCAATTTGTGCATTTAGAGGATATAGTTGGCACTTATATCACAAAGCACCCTTTGTCCTCCATTAACTGTGACTACATGGTGGAAAACAGGGACAATAAAATTAAGGTTGATTAGATCTTCAGATTACATTAAACCAAACTCAGGATACAAACACCGTATCTCCCAAAATTTTGCTGCAACTTTAAGGAGGGACAGTTTCTCTACTCCCTTGAAAGACAATTGTTGATTTTCTGTTATCTAAAGTAAAAGTCCTGGTTCTGGACAGGCGCTGAGGTACTGCTGACATTCCCTCCAAATTGAGGATTTTTATAGAAGCCAAATCAATTGAAGCCCAAGTGAATCAGCTGTAAAAATTGCTTCATATTTTGTAATCTTTCAAATGAATGCACTGACAAACATCTGGGTTTAAAAGAAAGGAGTCAGAAATGATCTTGCATTTGATTAGAATTGTACACAATGTGTTAGCAAAAGCAATCAATACCTAATTACGAGCCTATCTCTGAGACCACAGTCCTCTCTATTCTAATGTTTTCCACAGAGATAAACCACTTGCCACATGACCTGACATATTTGTTTTGACAGCTCTGCTTCAAACACGACAATGAATGTCATGCTCTAAGAATAACCTCCATCCTTAAAAAAACCCCACAATTCTATAGGTTATATTATGTCACCTGCAAAAGTTTTCACAATGAGCTCTGGTTTGTTTGGTTCCTCTTTTGTCCTTGAACAGTGATTCCAAAGACACATTTACATTAAAAGGTTTTAATACTACTGCCAAGTTGTTCATAAGCAGTCAAGGGTTTCCAAGGCCTTTGCAGAATTAAATTCTACCTCAGAAAACCTTTTTGTAGGATGCAGATTAATTCCATCCAGCTTTTGTAAATAAATCTAGACTCACAAGACAACAGTCTTGTTGAATTTTCTGTCCCAAGTGCATACAGAGATAGTAATTTCTAATCTCAGGAGTGGATTTTAGTTCCCATTTCAGGAGCCAAATCACAGCAGTAGGAGCTGCTAATGGCTTAATTGTAATTACTTCAAGCAAGTGAGTAAAATGCAGTCAGAGGTTAATCTATGACAAGAAATCAAGATATAAACATAAATCAACCTGTGCATGCACAATTGTCATATAGATGGATAAAGAGCAGTCAGGCTATTACAGTTTTCAGTCCAGTTCACATGTTTGTTTTCCAAGAAGCAACCTGAACACTGTAATGAGATACCTAGGCTAAGACTAAAACCCTCCCAAATTTCATGCATGCTTTACTAGTTTTCTAACTTCTCATGTAAATATAAAATGAAGCATCAATGGTGGACTTCCCAAGATCAATCAATTTTACTACATTCAGAAGACTGAGCATGAAAGGCTGCATATAACTGAATTTACCCAGCAAAATGTGTCATAACAACTCTTCTATGTTCTTTTGTCTCAAGAGGGAACTGAAAGTTATCCTTAGCTGAATCCATGAATAACAGTGTTACACCTGTGCAAACTAAGCATGTAATTATCCTGATAAATTTCATGGGCAAATAGCTAATTTGCAACCTACTAGTTGATATTAATATTTAAAAATGAATCTTTCAACTCTTCTACTTCCCTAACTTAAATCATCATTGTCTATGAACTCTCTACCTCGAAGACAAAAATTACATTAAGATTTTGGAGTCACATCCTTATAAAAGGACACTGACGCCTAAATGTGTAACTAAATTAAAATCCAATTTTAAACACTACCAGTATTTCATGAAAAAAGCCCAACTTCTTAAGTAAGTGAACCACTGCAATTTGCTCTATGTGTTCTAAGCCTTTAGCTGAATGACTGAGTTGCTAAACGTGCAAGTCTAAAAGCCCTGAATGACTAGATGTCAAAAGAGAAACTGTAAAAATATATGTTTGGTAAAGGACTTGATGATACCTAGAAAACATGGACATAGGTATTTGCCAGTATGTTGGGTAAAAAAAAAGCAAAAGAGAGGAAAATAACTAACTTATGTGAGACATAAACAGCAGATAGTAAGACATTATCATGGATCAGAAAACACTGAAACAACAACAACAACTACTACAACAACATTAATAATAATAGTAATAATAATAATATAATTAATAGGACAAGAAACAGGGTGTTGACGTGGATCTTGGATATAGTTAAGATCTGATTTCGAGTTCAAGAGACCTGAGGATATTAATGTGACTATGGATCAAGAGAGGAGGGGCATGCATTTGCCTGCTAGTGATCTTCAGCCTCTATCAGCTGAAGAGGACAAACATATTTTTTCTGTGTTGCTCAAGTTTTTATAGTTTTAGTGACTGCTGTTGGTGTTTATGTGGGTAGCAGTAAGGATAATGTTCCATACTTCTCTTGATTTTTTTTCTGTGTATTTGTTGTGTGTGTGTGTGTCTGCATGTGTGTTTGTACCTCCTGCTGTAAAATGTATGCTCAACCTTGCTGCTGTCTGGACCTACAAAAAGGAACATCAGCAAACACTGGAGAGTAGAAACCTCCTGAGTATTGAAGTCTGCTGAATCCAAGTTCTCTCAACAGATACATATAAAAAGAATATGATGACAGTGGAAAAGTGATCATACCCATAATATACTTATTGCTCCCCAAATATTGAACATGAAATGGATGCTGATTCTTGCTGATTTGCTGTCCTTCAACAGCCTCTTGCAGGGGTCTCTGGATAAGGAGGAAGTCTCTACTGTCCTTGGAGTCACTTCTCTCTCAGGGCAATGATTTTCTTTCAATTTTTACAAGTTTTCCCTACATGTATTTATTAAAAGGAGTAACATAAAACACCTATTCTGGGTGTTGCTACTGAAAAGGTGGATTTACCTATTCAGCCATTAATAAATGCATTCAACATTCTTTCTTTCCTCTCATGCACACATCTCCACCCAAAAAAGACAAAACACATGCCTTTGACATAGTTAGTCAAAGACAGACTCTTCTTGAAGCAACTTTTCTCCTTCACAGAGTAACTCAAAAGATGGTAAATTAGTGATTTATTTTACCAATATTTACAGATCATATTTACATGAACCGTGGGAGAGATCCAATTGTTAAAGCCCTTAAGCATCATTCCAGGCTTTGATCTTTTCTTCCTTATTTACATGCACTCATTAGTAATGACTGTGCAATTTGTTATATACAAAAAAACCCCACTGTCTTGTGGGCTGCTTTAATTTTTTTCTAGCCCTTCTGAGAGGCTGTACCATTGAAAGTGAAGCTCCCTGACACTTCAGTTGGAATGTCTTAGAGATATTAAGTGTCTTTCAAGATACATTTATAACTGAACAATCTCATCTACACAGAAGAAAATATGAGATTTAAGTGTTCTGTTTTTCATGTCTAATATGCTATTTTTTTTCAACTCTTTACCCTGTTTTTTTTGTTTATTTGTTACTATTTTACTTCATTTGATCATTTCTAACAACACTTATGAAAACCCTCTCCTTCTTGCATCTTATCATCTGATCCTTCACTTGCATATTTTCTTTCAGAGTTAGCAGTACAAATGAGAGGTTTTTCCTCTTACAGATGCCTAGAGTATTTACCTCTTCATTTTAACACAATATTCTATCAATGCTCTTATGAAATCTTTTTATCCTTTGTTTGTTGGAAACAAAATATTCCAGAATAGCTTGCTATGTAATTGAATAGAAATCCATCATTGGCCTCTTTAATGTGAAGTTTCTGCTATTGTTCATTTTCCAGTGAATCTCTTTTATTTGTCACTAAGTCTTTACATTATCATTTTTAGAATTAATTTTCCTGCAAAAGTTGGATGAGAAAAACAGGCCAGTTTGCTTATGCTTGAATTAATTTTTCTGCTAACTCAAACATGTAAGACTGAGTTGCATGTAATTCTACATGACTAGTGAAGATTTTCAACAGGCAAAGCTATTTCTGTGCGTTTTCACAGTGTTATGAGTTAACCCTGACCAAAAGACAATGTGAAATATTCCTTTATTCAATTTAGGTCAAATGCCCAAGTACTCTCCCTCCCAACTTCCTCACCCCTAGCCTACTCACTATGGGGGAAAGAGCAGGAAAAAAGAGAAAACCTTGATGCTGTGCAAGCATTGTTGAACCACATTCAAAACACTGGTGTGTTGCCAACACTGTTAAGGCAACAAATCTAAAACACAGGAACATACAGGCAGCAGTGAAGGAATTTAGCACCACACCAGCCAGACCCAGCACAGTGATCTGCACATGACTGCTCAGTGGTAAGACTCTCAGAATCTATATGAGCTGTGTGGGAAATAATTATGCTTGGGATCTGCAAACTGGGAGACAACCCGTGTCTTCTGCCCTTCAGAAGACATTTGAATAACCTCTGTAGTACACAAGAAGGAATTGTACTTGAAGAATCTTTTAGCTGCTAAAAGGATTCATGCTTTTGAAAAGGTTCCCAATGGTTGCCCTTAGTACTTCTCCTCTGTTTATGTTCTGCCCTTGCAGCTGAGGGAGGGAATGAGAAATCTTTGTCATTCTCCATCATTAGGAAAGACCCCAACTCTGAAATATATTGGCATGGACTGTGACACAATACAACTCCTGTTACAACTCTCCTGTGGCCACTTCTCAAAGAGTTAGGGGGTAGAAATGCCAAATCTCCCATCTTTGGTTGACTGGATGTTTGCATTGTGCCCATTAGGTGTGAAACCAAGATTTTATTCATACTTTTAATTTAGCAACTAAGTTTATGCTTGACTGAGCAAAGCAAACAAAATTAAAAGGAACAGTTAAGTCCTTTCTATTATCCCCTTGCCTCTCACGTAGAGTAAAGAGACAAACTATTACCTACAGGATTAACATTGCTGAAACCACTACAAATTAAACACAAGTTGCTGTAACATGTTTGACAAAAGGAGTATAGTTTCTTTCAGACAGTATTTAAATAGATACTTCAAAACATTTGTACTTTGGGTAACCTACCCTGAGAAGAAGGTTAAGCTGTTGTAGAAGTTTAGGTTACCAATCTCACTTGCAGTACCTTGCTGGTATAATATTTTCTGTGGCCCCAAAATTTGAAATGAACATGTGAAAGGCTCCACACTGGTGAGCAATTTAAAATGCATTTTAAAAAAGCAACTAAAAAAAAAAGTAATTTCATAAAATTTGATAATGTTGGGTTTTAAGAGAATTTTGGAACCAAGAGTTAAAAAGGGTGATTACCCTGTTCTGGCACCAGGTTTTGTCCTCACAGCTTTCAAACTGATACTATTTCAAGGACTTTTTGCAGCAACAGTTTCTATAGAAAAGTCTTTCAGCGACTAGAGAAAAAGTAAATCCTTTTATGATTCTGTCTGTGATGTGTAGCTCTGTGTGTCCATGCCATGCTGGTCTTAGTAGCCTTCTGTTGTCTACTACACCACATGGCTTGTAGGCTTCTCACTCCTTTGGAACATTTCTCCTTCTTATCCTGAATTATGCCACTTGGTCATTTCCATACAGTCTAAGTTGCTCCCTGAGCAAGAGTAATTTCCCTCTCTTAGAAAATATTTCATACTTTGCTTAGATAAATATGGTACAATATAAATTGTAGGCATGAATCTGAGTAAATCAGTACTAGCCTCTTACTAAACCTTTATAATCCTGCACCACAGCCAGAGGAACATATATTATTGCTGCTCCTAGTCATGCCTTGGGGTTTAGCTTTCATATTTTTCAGAGTCTCTGCTGCCTCGTATGTAACTCTGAAACTTCATATTAGGTGTTAGTAAGTTCTCTTCACAGGGTGATTAGACAAAACAATTCCTTCCCAGCTAGAGAATCAAGGACAACCAGTACCCAAAAGCAGAAGCAATGGGGAGGGAAAGGGGCCGACCCAGGGGGCTGAGACTACATGGCCTGGGGCTGTGGTTGGACAATTAACCCAAAATGTAGATGAACCAAAATTTATAAAAGTGTAAAAACTCGTGAGCGGGATCCATCTTGGATTTGACTTGTGTGTAGCCATGGCCAGGCTCTTGCACTGCCCAAGGTGTATCCTTTTAATCAATACCTATTTGATTCCTTTTGCTCTGTCCAGTCCTTGTTCCAGGTCAGCCTTTCCAGGCATCAGTTCTGGTATCCTGAGAAGAGATTTCAAGTCATACTAGTTGAAATCATATTGAAGCACACAAGGTGTGCTCGAATAATTTGGTCTCATGGAAGGTCTATAACCTCCAGTAGAGAGGTGGCAGTGAGTATCTGAAGAAGGCAATTTCTTTAAACTCATCAGTTTAAAGACTAAGCTATCTTGGGTAATGATAGTGTTTAGCACGTTGCACAAAAGACCCATCTCAATATCTTTGAAATAAATGACTTAACAAATAGGTGAACTTTGACTTCATGTATAGACTCTGCTTTAGGCAGGGAGTGAAGTGTTAAGCCCCCATGTTCCCTGATTTTTTCAATATTGTCTTGAATGCATTCCTTCACCCTTTTTTCTTCAGCTGCTGTGGTAGAAACTCTGTTATAGGTCAACAAACAGTTGTATTTGTATCTGTGAGTGGAGTGCAGGTGTAGACATGAGCTCAGGAGGGCATTGCAGGAGCAGAAGCACTTCTGCCCTAAAATGAAGCCTGCCATTGCTGTAACTTTGTGCTAGCTGATTCATGGAGCAGTAATAAAGGTTATGGCAGTCAGTAAATAACCTGTCAAATTCCTACTGCTTCCCTTACCCAATTCAAAGGATTCATCAATCTCTGTACACACTTGTGCTGCACATCTGGGTTGTTTATTGATGATCTGGATCATGTTCATCAGTTCCTTGCTCATTTAATGCTTCTATAATCACTTCAAGCCTGTGTAAACCCTTTCAGAACCACTGAGGTGTGAAATACCTTCCCTTTTGGTGTTCAAGGTGCCACTCTCTGCATTCTGACTATGCATTTAACAGCCCTGTAGGCTGCAATAAACCCACCTTCCCTTCCCTCTGGAAGGATCTTTATCCAAGAGCAGTAAGTACCCCTACCTTAAAAGACACACAAAGAGAGACACAGACATATACACACTTCTTAATTAGACTTTTTGAATTCTGTTTTTATGGAAAAAACAGATTTATTTTTTTTGTAACACAGTAGGCATTTTAAACATTATTCTTAGGAATAAAGATAAAAAGATTACTTTTTGTTTATTCAATTCTTCTATATATTGCTAATAAGGAGACAGAAGCAGTGTCGATTGAGTTTTTAGGGATGCTCATAGAATATTTCCTTCAAAAGACTAACTTTCAGGAGAATTTAAACATTTTTTCCATGGCAATTTAGTGTAATGGCATATGAGTTATAAAAACAAAACCACATTATTTTGTCTTTTTTTTTTTTTTCTTTTTTTTTTTTCTTTTGTAAAAGTCATGCTGCACTAAGAGATGCCATAAACAGACAAGAGAAAAATATGAGTGTATTTCCTGGAAAGCACCCTCAGAAGAACAGCATTCATGCCATCAGCTGTTTCTCTCTGGCTTCCCCAGGATATAGTCAACCTCCAACAGAGAGTCCTATAAATCTGGAAAGGCAGAAGAGCCAGGCATTCCATGAAGTCCATTAGAAACTCCAGTGTGATCAATCTGTCTTGTGTGGAATATAGCTGGTACAGGCCCCCTAAGATCCATACCTAAGTAAACTGATGATATGTACTTTATGTGTTTTTCTCCTCTATGTTCATTGCAGGAAAATTAGCTTCCTGTGAGGAAACTGCTGTAGGTGAAAAAGACTTAGTAATCTTCCTTTGAGTGTTGCTTTGTAGCTAACAAGAAAAAAAGTAATTACAACTGCTTCAACATTAGATGCCTATTGGTTTTTTTCGTTCTGCTTCAAAAGGAAACCCCAGAGCTTTGTTATCTAGACATAGATATTTATTGTAAATTAGTTTTTAAAAATAGGATCCGACTTCTCAATATTCTGTTGAAACTCAGTCAGATATTGAATACAGTAACTATGTCTTTATTATTAAATCTGAACTTGGAATAAAAATCTATATAAATGCAGCCTTCAGCTTTTGTGGAGATTTTTGAGGCTTTTGGGTTTTTTTAAAATTCAAAATCTTACTGAAATGTGAAGACTCTTCACGAAGCTATGAATGATACATATTTATCACTGGAATTACATCAGAAATACATTTTTGGCCTGTGTTTAATTTGAAGAATACATTTTCAGAACTGAATCTCGATATTAGCATACAGATGGAATTGAACAGTATGTCAATACAGACTGACAAAGCAGACAGATTGCTGGTTGCTTTATTTTAGATTAGTTCTAAATTTTCTCATAGAGAATATAAGAATGTAAAAGAGCATTTATATCTCCCATTTCATTTAATCTGAGAAGAAAGCAATAATTCGAGAAAAACTAATAAAAGAGTGATGTTAGAATATGATTGACGTGTGGCTAAAATGTGTTTCAGTTGTAAAGACAGTCCAGTGCTAATAAAACAACATTGACTGACTTGTAACCTTCAGGCCTCCCTTGCTCACATATAATTGATTTTAAAACAGCATCCAAAAAAGAAAAGATTCTATTCTATGTCTGCATGGATTTTTCCTGTGTTCTTCTGTCTTTTGTTAGGAAGCATTCAAAATTAAATTACAATATATCCTAGGGTGAATATAACTAACTAGTTATTTATTTCTTTGCTATTTTATGAAGAAAAAAAAGAAAGAAACAAAAATTTTGAGCTCCACTGTGAAGGTAAAATGCTTTATTTGTTTACAATTCCTAAGATGTGAAAATGCATGAGAGAAATTGAGATAATATGATGATCTGAATGCAACAAGTCCTAAAATTTTTACAGTGTTGAAGACAGAATGAGCATTCATATGTTCTTTGTTATTAGGGTAAGGTATACTAATTATTTTATTTGTTTATATGCATTAACATCTCTCATTTTCTGAGTCAGAGTATGTGGAAATAAATAAAATAAAGAGTAAATATTTACATTTGTAAATTTGTTTTAGTGGCTAGGAATTGTCTCATAACGACTTCAGCCTCTTTATATCATAAGTATTCTTATTCTAAACTAAACACCACACAGATGCTCACTCACTCTCCTCTGGGGGGATGAAGTAGAGAACCAGAAGAGTAAAAAGTAGAAAACTCGTGGGTTGAGATACAGACAGTCTGTTGGGAAAAATAGCCGTGCACACAAGAAAAGCAAAACAGGGAATTCATTCCCGACTTCCCATGGGCAGGAGGGTGTGCAGCCATCTCCAGGAGAGCAGGGCTCCATGGAGTGCAGTGGTGACTTGGGACGAAAGCGCCGTCACCTGGAATGTGCCTCCCTTCCTTTTTCTTCACCTGCTTTGACACTCTGAGCATGATAGGGTCATGTGGTCTGGGATGTCCCTCTGGTCAGCTGGGGTCAGCTCTCACCTCTGTGTTCCCTCCCAGCTTCTGCACTCCCAGCACCCTCACTGGTGGGGTAGGCTGAGACGTTTCAGAAAAGTCCTTAACACTGTGCAAGCTCTTCTCAGGAATAATGGAAACATCCCTGTGTTATCAACACTGTGTCCAGCCTAAATGCAAAACATGGCCCCATACTAGCTATTATGAAGAAAATTGAGTTTATCACAGTCAAAACCAGCACAAAAGACCAAAGGAATGACTCTACAAAACTGTGTTTTCTGTTTAATGCAAACGAGGTTATTAGTTCAGAGGCAAATGACTGCACCACAGATGTCTGAAGAAGCTATCATTAATCAAACAAATCTGTCACTGTAAACCAATATCTCAACCTGCACACACCACTGCAGTCTCTCAAAAAGGAAAGGTGTAAATATGATATTTTTTTCTTTAATATGTTTTCTATTGCTCATTGGAATTTTTAAAACCTAGCGTTACTGAAATGAACAGTAAAACTCTCATTTCTTCCTTTTTATGTCAATTTAAACCTCAATGTGTGACATAACTAGCATAATTACAGAAATGGCAACCAATCTTCCTTCACAGTCTACTGTTTTGAGCAGGTAATACAATAGGAAGACCTAGGAGCACTTACAGCAGATATTTATATACCCAGTCTACAGCTGAATAAATTAGGAATTATTATAAAAAAATAATAAATTCATTTAAAAATTTGGTGGATAACAAGTGGAGGCACAGATATACTCCATTTTATTGAATATCTTTCTCTCTATAATGTAATTATATTTTAATGTATCCTCAGATCTCTAAACAATCCCTGGTTTTAATCTCTCTTCCACAACTGTGATTAAGGGAAAATTATTTATTTAGAGAGAGGTAAATGTGGTAGATGAAACAAAATGATTAGTAGGCACTGGCTGGCTACTATGCAGTTAAGGTGATACTTATCAGGGACTCATTGACAGGAGACAAAACTAATATTTGAAATGTGAGAATATTGAGAAAGCAATGTTTTGCTGGGTTTTTTTTGGGTTTTTTTTTGTTTTTTTTTTTTTAAGAAAATTACAGTATCCTGAATTCTAAAATCACAGGTTTTCCAATGATGACCATGCTCTGAATATATCATCCAGCCTATAGTCTAACCACAGAAAAGAGTAGAAAATGTCAAGGGCAGAATGAGGACAATCATAATTTGGTTCTTTTATAAAAAAATTCAGCATGTATCCCTTTCCCCTTAATCATGAAAAGGTATGATAGTACTTTTCATAATATTGTAATTATTGTATTATTTTAATAATATTGAGATTGTGCTGTTTCATTATTAGAATTAGGCTGTATCCAGCCCCCTGTGCAAGTACAGAAAGAGAGGGCTGGCTCATTGCACCCAGCTTCCATTGTGGGTTTAGAGAAAAATCTTGTCAGTAGGGCTATCATAGGTTTTCTTTGCTTTTTCTTTTCTTTTCTTTTCTTTTCTTTTCTTTTCTTTTCTTTTCTTTTCTTTTCTTTTCTTTTCTTTTCTTTTCTTTTCTTTTCTTTTCTTTTCTTTTCTTTTCTTTTCTTTTCTTTTCTTTTCTTTTCTTTTCTTTTCTTTTCTTTTCTTTTCTTTTCTTTTCTTTTCTTTTCTTTCTTTTCTTTTCTTTTCTCTTTTCTTTTCTTTTTCTTTTCTTTTCTCTTTTCTTTTCTCTTTTTCTTTCTCTTTCTCTTTCTCTTTTCTCTTTTCTTTTTCCTTTTCTCTTTTCTCTCCTCTTTTCTCTTTTCTCCTCTTTTCTCTCTCTCTCCTCTCCTCTCTCTCTCCTCTCCTCCTCCTCTCCTCTCCTCTCCTCTCCTCTCCTCTCCTCCCTCTCCTCTCCTCTCCTCTCCTCTCCTCTCCTCTCCTCCTCCTCTCCTCTCCTCTCCTCTCCTCTCCTCTCCTCTCCTCTCCCTCTCCTCTCCTCTCTCTCCTCTCCTCTCCTCTCCTCTCCTCTCCTCTCTCTCCTCTCCTCTCCTCTCCTCTCCTCTTTTTCTTTATATTTTTCTCTCTTTCTTTCTCTCTCTTTTTCCTCTTTCTTCTTTCTTTCCCTTATTTTCTTTCTTTTTGTTTGAACCTCCCTGCAGTTGTTGCATCCTCACCATTTAGAGGCACAAAAGCATCATTCTCCCTTTCCACTTCCTGCCACCAGAGGGGCTGCTCCATGTTGTTAAGTCACAGAAATACCAAGCACTTCAGAGACATGATTAATGGCAATAGCTACTTTGCTTGATGGATTTTGATCCCCCAGCAGAAATCTGGCATCAATCATGTGGCTGAATTCCTCTCTGCTGCTAGATGATTTAGTATCCCATGTCCTGTGTTCTACAACTTCCATTTGGAGTTGAACAATTTCTCTGTCGCTTTGGAAGTGTAGCAATAATTTCCACTCTGCTTTAGATTCCAGGGTGTTGGCAAGTCACTGCTTTCAGGACACACTACAAAGGGGTTCATTAGAACTATGAGAATAGGGAAGACACTCCATTAATTATCCTTCAGTCAGTAATACATACTCCCCCCCCAGTCCCATTATAGACAAAACAGAATGGCTGTATAATTTCAGATATATGTGTGTTCTGTTTAGCATTTACTTACAATTTGAGAATAAAATCTTGTGCCATGGTATAGAATTTTTGAACTTCAGAATTACTGCTGAACTTCTACAGACAATATTTCCACATTAAAATCAAGATCTAAAAACTACAGAAGATATACTAAAACACTTAAATATTTGAAATCTCAAGAATAGAGAGATTTAAATATTTTACCATTATATTAATATGAATTCTGAGAATGCTAAGTAGGCTTCCATCTAATATTAGTATTATAGTAGTAAATTTAATTATCCAGTTAATAAAATGTTATAATCAACTGTAAGCAAGTTAAGAAATAAAATTAAAACCAGAAAACAGAAGCTAAGAAAAAGATTTTCCACCAGACTCCAGATAAGTGTCTTGCAAACTTAAATATTAACAAAACTGATTGTTCAAATACCTTTGTGAAACAATGATGCAAATAGAGAATTAGTCATGAAATGGCTTTGATCACCCTCAAAGAACACATCTAGGGGAAGTCATGTCAGGAACTATGAGACTGAGTTCAACAGTTTACAGAACCACTATACTGTCTGTAATTCTTAGAATGCACAAATAATAAACTGTCCTGATAATGTAACAGTTCGTTCAAATCAATTTTAAAATTTTGTGACTCTTGCAAAAAATACATTAGTTTCCCTTTCTGTTAGAAGAAATGTCTTACACTTCAGACCCTGAACCAAGCTAGGGTTACTAAGGTAGCTAGTGTACTCTAGTTCTAGTTAAACTATTTAGAACCAGTCTAAATACTGATCTAAATCAGTATATTTATAACACAAATAATTTGACATGAAAAAAAACAAACCTAAGGAAATTCTCTAATTACACAATTTACTTACATCCTCCCTCTCTCTGCCCAACATACGTAGATAATACCTGATTTCCCAAGCATGAGCATGCCTATCTACATCTCCCTAGCATGTCTAACTAAGCAACCCTCTGACTCACCAACACCTGTGAATCCACAGACCACTCTGCTGTGATTTACTGTTATTATAAAAAGACTTACTCTCTCTACCCTGGGAAGCCTGGTGGAAGTTTTTGGGCCAGTGCAAAGTTCCCTTTGAGAGCTACAGTGCTAATTAATTAAATCCCATGTTGTAAAGGTGACTAGGAGTTCTTTACATCTACATCATCTACTACATGCCATCCTTTGTCTCAAACCTATCCACTGCCTCATTGTCTCTGTTAGCACTGTGGCTGTAGGAGACACCTATCTCACACTTATTGCTCATAAATTAAATTTGATAGCAGTTGCCACAGGACTAATATTTTTTCAGTGCATAAACTCATCTTTGGGCTAGAGTCAGTATTCTTTTACTGTTGTACTTGCAGGGAGTAATTTTGAGGGACATTCCAAGAAAAATAATTTTTTAAAAAGCAAACCTTTTCCCAACTTAAACACCAAACATTTCCTCTTTGGTAGGCAGGTTTTTAGTCTATTTCTTCAATTCTATCAACGTGAAATGCCTTTTGGCTTGAGACAGTGTCATGCTTTGAGCAGATGTATTTATGACATCCTAAGTAGGTACTGAAATACCTTCAGCAGTAGGGAAATCAGACTGCCAAAACAAGACTTTTAGGTCTCCTATGTAGGCTCCAAAAAAGTGCTGGATGCCTCTGAGAAAGAGTCAGGAAAGCTTTTGGAATGTAAGAAATCTTCTGCCTTACAACAGATATGCTTGAACTATGCAAACGCTTGTCAAAGCTCATGGATTTAAGGTTGTTCTGCACTCATTGGATCTCGGGTTTACAGTTTCTCAGATGGATTTTCTCCAGACAGAAAATTACTCCTGTAGAGAAGTTCTTGAGTGACAATGCACAATGATTTAGTTCAGGAATTATAATTTGTGGTCCATAAACTGCTGCAGGCATGTAATGATTCCTAAATAACCCAAAACAAAATTATTAAGGAAAGCAATCTTGTCAGTGGCTAAAATTCCTAGTGCAAAAGTCTGCACTTGCATCCAAAAGGTTTCAGAATCTGCAAACTGCAAAAGTTAGAAAATATATTTGTTCATCAATGGGGACATTAATTCAGGAAATGGAAGACTTGAGTTCTGCATTGACTTCAGAACCTTTCACCTACAATTCTTTCATCCTGGACATCAGCTGTGGTTGTTAATTACTTATGGAATAAGTAGGAAAGCTGTTTTTCTTCTCTTTCTATTCAAAATGTGCCATTCTGTACACAGGAATGAAAATGTCAAGAAACCAGAAGAGGAACCAGAACAAATGACCTGACTGTCATACAGAGTTTGGAATGAAGAAATCTTAAAACTGTTGAGTGGTTTTACATCAGTAAGACTCTAAATAAAAGATGTGAATAGTTGATACAGCACAAAATAAATTGCATCGGGGCCTCTAGGCAGCATTATGCATTTCAAAATATCACAGAATTTCTAAAGCATTTTAAGCCATATAAAGAAAAGGAATCAAAGCATTACATGTTACATAATAAATTATTTTTGATTAATAAATATGGTATAATACTGCAATATCCTAGAATTATTCCCAATTTGCAAGATTCAGTTAGAAAACTGAAACTCCTGTTAGTACCATTTTATACATCCTTGCAAGGAATCTTGAGACAGGACACCCAAGAGAAATGAATAAAAAATTGTATTTATGGGTTTGTGGAATGATCCTCCACAACTGGCAGATTGCTTTTTCACTATAGAAAGAATCTCTATATCTCTGTCTCAGTGATTTATCTAGCGATTGTGTGTTTGCTGGCTCACTAAAGTACCACCTATAATGCAATACCTTCTACTAAAACAGTATTATTTCCCAGAATATATTTTTGTAATGTAATCTTTTCAAATATGTCATTTAAGACAAAAATATTTTTTCCAGATTGGTAATAATTTCAGTTAATTGACAAACTGTAATGTCTTTTTAGAAGTAATATACATGAATGAAAAGGAATAAATCTGATGACCCTTCACTGAATTTTTACTTTTTTGCTAATGTATCCTCCCAGATAAATGCTTTCTGTTTTGAGAGGTAACTTTGAACACTTGATTACCAGAATTTTAGCAACTGACACTTCAAGCAAGAGCACTCTCCGTCCAAAATCACTGCATGAAAATTTGTTTAAGAATGATCTGTTTTCTGTTAATGAAATCAGTGCCTAAACTATTTAGTTTCTTTCTAGCAACAAAGGGAAAACACAGGAATGAAAGGAATTAAGGTAGGATGTGGATAAAGAGCAGATTTAGTGCCAGGTATTGTATAAAAGCACAGACTCACAAGCAACAAAATCAGAACAGTCATCACTAGAGTAAAGTCCTCTGTCTGCACAGAGCATCAGCAGCCTATGCAATCTGTTTCACACTGCAGCAGGGCTCAATCTTGGCTCAGATGGAATAAAGCTATTTCTGTGCAGTCCCTGGTCTGTCCAATGAGATTAGTAAGAAGGGTGTCTGTGAATACTTGTTGGTAGCAATGTTAGTGATAGGGACACCTGCTTGGAGCTGAGTTGATGTCTACTGCACATCTTCATCTTGAGTGTGTTCTGGAAATCAACCAGTGACCTAAAACTGATATACTCTGATAAAGAAGCACCAGCATCAGAGAGTTAAAAACTATTGGCAACCAAGGAAAATAAGACAACATGATGGAAAGAGAAAAACAAAAGAAACAAGGTGTGCTCTATCATAAAAAGGTTTTTTAGTATGTGATCAAGTCATCCATAACTCCCATGCATAATAGGTAAGGGTCCATTATGATTATCAATCATAATTAACATTTACAAAATTTATAATATAAAACAGTACTTGAAGACAAAAATATTATATACTTATATTATTTACTATTATAGCCCATTTTCCTCTTTGTTTCAAATCCTGGGTAGTATTTGAGGCATATCTAATTGAGCAAGAACAGGAATTTCTGATTTATGTTTTGTTGTACATAAACTCATATAAATAAAACAAAGTGTTCTACATCTGAGCTTATAAAGTCTGAAAAGTAAGAAGCTACTAAGTTCCAACAGAATATGTCACTGATATGGTTGCGATTTTGAGACCAGAATTGTCTTAATTTTAACACCCTCAGAATGAAATCCAGAACAACTCAGACCCATATGGAACTTTTTGGCAAACTTTCTGATGATCTTTTAATTGTTATCAACACGTTGTTCAATTTCAATATGTTTTACAGTTTTTGATTCCCCTAGTACGGAAAAAAAAACCACCTTTCTTATCATTTTGTACGCAACTGAGAATATTATCAATGCAAAATCGGGATATCATCTGAGGTCCAGTGTTAATCAGCTGCTGTGTTTTCTGTCATTCAACATATCTAAAAAAAAATGTCCTCAACTGTTTTATATTATGGTTGTAATCCTCAGCCTTCTTATACAACAGTAGATATTGTCTAGCCATTTCTGCATTACTTTGTCCAGCTTTTTTCAGAAATCAAATTTTAAAAATACAATGGAATATTGAACTTGAAGGGGGATTCTAAGTCATGGGTCCATTCGTCCTCTCTTCACATTTAATCACTTAGCATAATTCACTTCATAAATTAGTCCATTTCTTTCTTAGCAGTACCTAGTCTTTTTCCCTCATTTTGGGGGGTTTCTTTTCTTTTATTTAGGAGCCTGTGTTTCCTTCTTGGTTTTGTTTCCATTAATCCTGTTAAACACTTTCTCTAGGATTCATTCCTTAGCTCACACACATATGTTCTCTGTCAAGGCCCCATTGATTACACATGGCTATTCTACACCCATTTATTTTGTGCCAACATTGCCTGTTAACTAAATAATTCTTTTGTGTCCCTTGAGTTTACCACTGGTTTATTTGTAGGCAACAATTATATTCCCTCTCATCCTTAGTTTTGTTCCAGACAAAATAAGTTATGTTCGTTTTGTCTCCTTTATTCTCCAAAATGTCTGAGTAGTCCTCCTCCTTCTTAAAATATTTGGATAAGGTGAAGATACAGTGATTGTCCCATATTTTCTAGATAGCTTGAAGGATGCAGAAGCATGTTGGTAGAGTATTTTTGTTAATGGGAAATAATGACTGGGACTTCGAATGACTGGGTTATCCAATTATAGTTTTTTGCTGATGAACAAATAATATGATACAAATAGTTGCAGAATGTAGGAAGTGGTCAGTTGGTATTGTAACATGGTAAATCATGATGATATTGTCCTCCTTTCATAGTTTTAATTTTCTGCAATGGACAGTCACTATATATGAAACTTTTAACTGTTCCCAGGGACATAAGTATTTTGTGAGTTCAACCACTGTGTATGTTTATTTCATGCAATGTAATTAAATATAATCCTTCCAGAAAGTCAGAGGAGCTGTGTAGTAGCTCTGACAACTGAAAAACTACTATGTAATTTGAATTATTTCTCAGACCATACTTCTATGTTGACAGGTAACTATTATGAGCAAGAAAATGATACATTACATTAAGTTTTCCTGAGAGTCTTTGTATATATTTCTTTTACCAGGGACAGTTGCAATTTAATAGTGCGTTAAAAGACCATGTGGTGTGCCATTTGTCATGTAGTATTTTTATATAACCTAAGTTATAATTTCCTTCTTGGGCCCTAATTAATCTAATAACCATCTCATTAACTTTTAGGAAAGCTTTACTCTAACTTAAGGTTAATTATTAAGCAGTTTTGGCATCATTACTACACTACATACATATGTGCTTATTTTTTGCTATTTATAAGATCCACTTGTAAATGAAAATAAATTAATGAATACAAATGTTTTGTATATCAGAGGGTGATATTAAATGTATGATTTTTTAAATTAATTAGAAGAGAAAGAAGAGATACAACTATGGCAAAGAGGATTTATTTATCCCAACATACAAAGCCTCAATGTAACCTCCCCTAGTTCCCTCACCCTTCTTTCTCTGGCAGAGGACAGAACAGACACTGTTAAGGGGTAGTCACCCTCTAGTGCATTCATCTGACACATTGAATGACTCATGCAGGTCTGCAGCTTGTGAAATGATAGTCTGTAAAATCAGATGTATACATCTACAGTCTAAAGTATGGGAAGATCATTCCATCTAAGTTATATTTGTCCTCACCATATCATATAAATGATATGTATATTCCTGCACACAACTATATAATTGTACTTTATATACTTAATTACATTTGTAGCTAGTCAAATACTGCAGAAAAATATTTTTATCAGTAAATGCTACCAGTTTAAAACAGAAACATATTTTTAAATTAATTATATTAATTATTTTTTTAATCCCTTCCTTCCTTCCTTCCTTCCTTCCTTCCTTCCTTCCTTCCTTCCTTCCTGACTGTCCATCCTCCTTCCATCACTTCAGTTGCTCAGTTTTAAAAAATTCATTTAATTGTATTCACTAATTTTTTATTTTTCCTATTTTGACTTTTCATGTTTAGAAAAACCTTTTCATAGTTTTTTTTTAGGTAGTACAGAAACTCCTTCCATAGCACAAGAAGCACTTTAAAAGGTCAGCATAAATGAAACAAACAAAACCAAGCATTTTTTATATATTAAGATCAGGGTTTATTTTGTTTTATTTTTGTTTCTTCCTTATTTGTAAGAACAAAAGAAATTAATTTTTAGCTTAAAAAATTATTAGTGAAATGATATTTGCTAGCCTTGGTATTCTTCCTACTATGTGATCTGTTCTATGTCATTCAATTATTTCATCTAAAGACAAACTTAATCTACTGGATGCAGGGTTTTTTGTACGTGAAATTTAAAGTTTTGATCTCTGAGCCATTCTGATTCCTGTGACTAGTCAGGCTAATGGGGCTTAGAAGGCATTCCTTTTTATGGACATTTTAACAACTCTGTTTGGCTCTTAACAATTAATAAAATCATGTGAATGTTCAACACATATATATTGTGACTAAGTCAGCAAAACAGGGCAGGCATGTATGCCTCTCTTTCAAATCTGAGCCATCTATCAAGTTGGCTTATGATTGATTTTCTCTAAAACTTTCTGCAGTGCAGTGCTGTGGAAGCACTCTGTTTTTACAGCACCATTTTGGGGTTTTTTTGTGCCCCAGACTCAGAGGGCAATCCAGCAGCTGGTGCAAGTTGTCATCCCTCCTCTTGATGGACAGGATGATGAGAATATACATTGAGGATTTGTCCTTCAGACTTTGCCCCAGTATCTGAAGCTCAAGTTTCCCATTCTAATATAGCAAAACATAGTAATTCATGCTCCTCCATTTTTCCATTCATATATTGAAGCTTAACTGAGAGTACTTTTAGATATCTAAGTCCTCTTTTCTTTCTTGAGTCTCAAGCTCCTAGTGAAACATCATATTTCCAGGATGTATAAAGCTCATTGTAATATTTTCTATACGATTTTAAATAGTAGACAAAAATACCTGTTTTGCTTCACACTGGATTAAACTGTTTTTTTATTAATCAAGCAAAACAGTTCTTGCTGTTTTATGATTTGTTTGCTTTTTTCTTCTATATGTAACACAAATTCTACCAATATTTCTACAAAATCCGCAGTATTATATAATTACTATCACAAAGAAAAATGGGTATATTTTCATATACACATTCACTGGAGTGCACCTGAAGCACTCAGAGAAAATCCCTTGATGCTTGTGAGGTTTTGTGTTGCAATTTTCAATATATATAGCTGCTTAATTTGCATGTACAATATTTCAGTCTCATTCCATTTAAAGCCACAAATAGTAAAATCTTCCCTTAGATGTTGTAAAGTACAGGGGCTGTCTGCATGCAACTGTCAGATCTAATACAGGACCTGGGGAATCCTCTGAAACAGCAGCCAGAGCTTGGGCACAAGGCTCTGGAAGAAAATCTAAACCTAAGATACTTGTCTCTATGAGGTATTTGTACATGTCTGCAAGACCCCTGGGCAGAAGATTCTCAGGATACAGGGAAAGAATTTAATGAGTTTAAATGTGCCACTATAATATGTAGAGAAATCCTGGTGTAGAAAATTTAGGTGGATCAAATTTTGCATGCAGTTATTTGGTGTAATTTTGTTATTTGGGAAATTGCAATTAAAGATGGTTAAGTGATATATATGGAACTGTGCAAACTGCAGGTCAGTATATGTTATGATACTTTTAATCAATAAATGTTTCTAATTTTGGGAATATATGTGGGGGGAATCCTACTTCTGCTGAATGCAACATGAACTTATTTTTGTCTTAAGGAAGATTGAGGGAACCATCTTCAGGAGCATAATCTTTCTGCTTTTCTTTCACAGAAAGATACATGCATTCCTAGAGATATTCACACAACAAAACCCACATAAATCATGTTTTATATCTAGGCACACACACACACGCAAACATTAAAGATCAATAAGAAAATAAGAATTCATATACATAACTACCTTGAATCTTGTAGTTTGTTTCATTCTCCAATTAAACTGCTTGCTATCACTTCATGAGCTGAAGCAACCATTTCCATTCCCTCCATCCAATTTTTCCCACTGTCAACTTGAAATATTTCCTCCTTTCCTAGATGTAGACAGGGCATCTATTCGGTTGTCTATATAATCAACCATTTAAATTAGTCTACAGATGTACATCACAAGAGAAGACAGGGAGCAGAAGCCAGGAAATTCAAGTTCCACAATTGAAAGTGTTTTGGTATTCTGGAGATAATTAATTTCTTAAGTATTAGTGACTAAAAACTGAAATACAGCAGCACATGAATTACCTCCTATTAGTATCTTGTGATATCCTTTTATTAGAAACAATTTAAATTTCTGGAGGTGATGAAAAGAAAATATCAAACAAGTAGCATCTAATGGTTTTCAGAGCCACAGGACTTTTAACAAAAAGAAAATTCTGCTATATGTTACTTGACAGTTGAGACCAATATTTTAAAAATGCATGCTTCCATTTACAACAAAATGATGACATTTTCTTTGTAATCTGTCATGTTTCAGCACAAATATATGCAGCTTCATCCAGTTTCTGAGTCCGCAGGAGGCTCTGATCAGAAACTTGTCTGCTTAACTAGCAGAAAATGAATGAAAAGACCAGAAATGGATATGAGTCCAAAATCAATTAATGCCTGAGGTACATTAAATAACACAGGCAACCACTTAAATCAAAATATTTCGGTCCAGGACTGATTAAAAACCCAGAAATGCCAGGGCTTCCTCAGGCTGCCAGAGGTGTCCTTGCCCATTTAGGATGGAACAAGTCCCTGTTAGGAGCTGTGAGCTGCCACACTGTGGAGAGTGGGGTGACTCAGAAAGTTGCAGCATGGGGGTAGCTGCACCTCAGGGGGGTTATACATCCTCAGGAATGATTGCTTGACATCATATGTATTAGTCAATATCATGTTGCTAATAAATTAGTAAATTACTTTGCTTGATATTTTATTTAAACTGTCCACTTTTTACCCTGGAAGAGTGTTACACTTTATTATTTTACAGTGATAGCAATAGATTATGACACTAATTCTATGTTACTGCTATGGTAAATCCCATGTTCTATAAAGTGCCAAAAAAAAGTCTTAAATTGATCAAGTGATAAGGTTTTTCTGAAAGCTCTGTGAATGGATTTGCAATAGAAATCTATATCACATTGGTACGGAAGCTCACCTCAATGTAGTGTTTGCAAGGTCTCTGTCACTAGCCTACAGCCCAGCAATTGCTGCTGGTAGATCATGTCACTGCTGAGAGTTCAAACAGAAAAACTGGGACTAAAGCCCTTGGGACAGAGAATGCAAACCACAGCATTGCTCTCCAGACATGTGAAAGACAAAAGGATAGTCAGGAGCAATCAATCCATGTTACTGAGGTGACACCATGCTTGATTGCCTTTTACAGTGATCTACCAAGGCCATACAGTTGATGATAGGACAGTGGATGCATTATATGTTAAATCCTGAATTATTTTCACAATCTTTGCCACAACATTCTCTCTTGAAAACCAAAAAGTTGAAAGCTGAATCAGTGTACTGTCAGATGGGATGAAAATTGTCTGGACTGGCAGGTCCAAGTGGTAAAACTCCATGGTTTGATATCCAGTTGGTGACTGAAGCAGAATAGCACAAAATCAAGGCCTGGGCTAATCTTGATCAATATATGGCAGTGGAGATGACAACATGCACAGCAAACCTATGGATGATAACAGATATGAATGTTGTTGCACTGAGGAGCATACACAGATCTGCAGGCCACAGACAAATACTGGGAGTCCTGGAGCTATGAGGAAAGGCACGTGGGAATTTTAAGAACACAACGCCTACTAGAATGGTTTTGTAAGAATCTTAATGACTTATAAAATTGAGAGGCTCTCTTGTCCCACCCTTTGAGAATAGTTGATGGACTAAAATTTCCCCAGAAGTCATCTTGCAGCTTTTTTGCTGTTGTTGTTATGTTAATGAGTTAGTACTTGGAGTTGAAGGCCAGGAGACCAAAACGCAGGAATTAATTAAGACACTACTAATGTCTTAATTTCCTTTCTTCCTCCTGGAATTGCAGTTGAATCAATCCTGATTCAAACACAGAAGAGTGAAGAGCACAATTGGGGATGGTAGTGGACATAAATATTTCCCCCCTACTCCTTAGCTTTCTCTCTTTTGCTTTTTCTTGACCTTGTTTATATGACCACAGACACACTAGAATCCTACAGGGCTCAAAAATGTTTTCCTCTCCTTTTACAGCTATGTAGAGGAAGATTTTCCAGGATGAGCCTTGTTCTCACACAGTTCTGGCTGTAATTCTGTAAAGGATAGTGGCAGTTCCCCTCTATCAACAGCAAATATACATAACAATATAGCAGTTTATGTTTTCCACATGCAATATAAAAAATGTGTCCATTTTATGTCCTTCGTAGCATCTTATTATAATATGCAAATGTAGTTTTTTCTCTCTGGCTTCTCAGTGAAATGTATGGAAGTATAGAGTAATCAACACAGCCATAGTAAAACAAAATACCAATTTAACCAAGTAGCTCACCAAGCAGTTAAAAATTTTTCTAATCCATTCCGTGAAGTTATTTTCCCATAGGAACAAATACTTTTCAGATGTTGCACTATGTTTTCTGACAGTGAATTCCAGAAACTCACTGCCAATTACTGCAAATACTTTTGTTGACCTACTTGGCAAGCCACTAGAGATCAAACTACACTTACAGCAAACAAGCCATAAAAAAAGGTTATTCTTCTCTTATCCTTCCTCTCAAGCTCCAATTCCTCTGCTAGCTAAATTGATGTTTACTTGGTTGCATTAGGTTTACCTGCAGCAAATCCCTTTGTTCCACTGTTTGACAGTTCTCAATCGTACTAGGCTGTTCTGTCTGTTGCTCTTCCAAAGTGGCTAGAAACATAAACACTTTGCAAGGACATCATCCTTCAGAGCAGACTAAAGCAAGGCACTCACAAGTGCCATAAACTTTATAGTTCCATTTTGCTGTCTTTTGTCGTTGTTTAGACACTATTTTGTGTCATTTTAGAAGGAGTCTTAAAGTGACAGGAGACAAACAAATTCTTAACCCTTCAATAGGTATTATCTGTTTACTCATTTGAAATAAAATCTATTTGTATAAGCATATAGTCTTTTTATTTTACTAGAATTAGGGGTTTTGTTGTGGTTTTTTTGGATTTTTTTTTCTGGAGTGTTATGGCTTTGAAACAATTTTTCCTGGAAAAAAGTATTCCTAAAATACTAAGTATTTTTGAGCACATGTTTAAAAGCCATGTTGCAAAATATGAAATAGAGGAAAAACTTTACTTCCGTGCCAAAGGCATTCCCTAAATCCTATTTTGGATAAAGTTTTTTTTATTTTGAAACTGCCTTTTTTGGAAACAAGTTAAAGATTATAGATAATAGATAGGTATTATAGTTGTTCAAGCTCTGCTGCAGATTTGATCCTAATTACACATACATTAGGGTCTTGTTCTGATTTTTTTTTTTTCAGCTGGAAGGTTGATCTAGAATAAAGAAAAATGCAAAACCCCCAAATGTTGGACATAAAACAAGAAAATATATAAACAAATTGGTAAAAGTTACAATATATCCACGTGCTTGGAAAGCTTAAAGCAAATCAGAAAGTAAAACCAGCAACTACAGTTTAAAAAAGACTCCACCTGTATTATAATTAGAAATATCAAAATATTTTTATTAAAATGTTATTATGATTTTTGCATTCCAGTGATAAATTTTACATTTGAAAATTCATGGCTAGCCATTCAGATATGGTAAATATGTTAGAAGTTTAAGAGATTAAAGTAGAAGAGGAAAAGATCTGTTGTGATATTGCTGAGAAAATGTTTTATAGGAGAAATGTTTCAATGTTAATATCTCCTCTTTCCTATCTTCTCAGTAAAACAATAAACCATGGCAAATCTGAAAATCTGGGACAACCACCTTAGTCTCCTTTGTAAAAATGATACAAGAATTTAATGCTGTTTATTTTTTGTAGGATTCAGATTTTCCTCACATAACTTTCTGCACCTAAAATATAAAAACTGTTGCATGATTTTAATTATATCCTAACTTAAGTTTTACAATTATGAGGCATCTAATCTTAACTGGACATTGCTTCCTTAAACAATCACTAAATATCACTTTGATAAAATCATCTGTGTCTTCTGAGGAGACCCCCCAACAAAATCTGGAATATTAAGTTAGACCAGGGAAGAGTTACTTGCCAGCCTGTACCTGATTCCTTGTCTGCGTTTTGTGTGCCTGCACTTGAAGGAGGAAAAGAAGAACTTTACCCTTACTAAACAGCAGCTAAAGGCTTGTTAGAAATTCTGTTGTACCTAAAATGACTGTAAAGGCATAAGTCATTGAAATTATTCAATATGCAATGTGCCATAGTGCTGGATAGCTAAATGCTAAAGTCTACTTATGTGGTCTCTTTCTACAAAAAGAGAAGAACCACTTCCAAATGGGAAACTCATTCTCTCCTACAATAATTGACATGGTGCAACCCAGCACTTTGTGATGGGATAAATAATCTTCTTGATGCCTAGAAGTAAAGACACTCCTAGGACTAACTTAAATTAGGCATGTAATTTTGGCTCATTTTGTAGACTGTGATACAAAACTGATAAAAATTGCTTTCACTTTTGATATTCTAATACAAGTCTACAGAATGGTATAGGATTAAGATTATCTAGCTGCCTGCAGGGAATAAGCTGCATGAAATGTTATATGTGTTTTATTTTCGCTGCATCCTTATCCTCAGGTAACAGGGATGAGGGGGCCACTGTTTCTAACAGTGATCTCAAAGTAGGAACTTACACAAAATACCCTTTGTATTTACTATATATATATATATATATATATATATATATATATATAAGATTTTTAAAATATTTAGAATTAGAAAAAGATTTATCTGAGAGGGAGTAGAGACTGAGTTTGCTGGGGTAGTAATATGAACTGAAATTCTGTACTTGAAAGAAAGGAGAATTAGTATTCACAATCTTTATTACCCTCTTTCAGCAATATGTTTTATTTTTTTCAGTGAGAATGGATAGTGAATATCTTTATAACAGTGTTTATCAACATAATTTGATAATTAAAAAAATAAAATCTTCTTTATTGCATTCATTGAAAATAATTTTTGGAACAAAAATGTGCAAACACTGGCATTAAAAACATTTTCTTCTCTATTAATTGCATTCATAGCAATTTTGCAAATACCTTGGCATATACAAAGCCAGTTTTTTCCACTTTGCTGCATCAGAAAAACATCCACTATTAACTTGCAACTATTTAGAACTCACCTTAAAAGAAAGAAATTACTAAAATGGAGAAACTGGTGGCTTTTTATAGTATTTTCAACCTAGCTATATATAACAAAAATTCCTGCCATTTGAAATTATAAAGGTATTTCTTCATTGTCAAAAGGACAATCTGGTAGGCAGTTGAAGACTTTCTCTTCAGATGATCTTGAACCTTCAAAGAGGAATACACTGATTTGGAAAATTAGGCAAAAAATTTTCTAAAAGGGGAAATATTTAAGTATATGGACATGATCAATTGTTCACTGAAGATTTCGTAATATGTAATTTACCAAAATGACTGCCTATCTCTTTTTGAGAAGATTAGGGAAAATATTTTTCTATTGCAAAAAATTCTTTTACTTACTCTTATTCCTGGGAGATACTGAATCACAGTACATTTCTTTTTTGAAAAAAATTGTGGCTGAATTTGAAATGCAAGAAACACTGTTTGGAAACCTCGGCTGATCTCTGTATAACTTTCTGTTAGTGGTTTGTCTTCTGCAAGTATTAACTGCTCTAAAGACATGCATACAGGTGTGGATTTAATAATCAAGTGTCATATGATATTTTTCACTTCTCTTGAACACTTGAATGACACATATTATATATCATTGAGTCCAAAATTGAGAAAATAAATCTAATATGCTGAAACAGGTACTTTGTTATAAAATTTTTAAAAAAAAAGAAAATTATTTTATGCTTTGTGATAGCATAACAACAGTGAAAGGCCCTTGTTCCCAAGGGATAGATTTTTTCATACTCTAAAATAATAAAGTCATGTAGTGGAAATAACAAGATTCACACATGCTAGGTAGGGTTTGTATAGCCTGGAGGCCCCCTGTGGACGAAGATTTGGCAGCATTGTCTGAATAGCACTGTGATTTGTGAAATGACCAACTTAATTCTCTCTGCTCCAGCATCTGTTTATTAAGTCAAAGTTTGCTTTCTGCAAGAAGCAACGTTAGCAATTTTTTTTCACCTTATGTTTGATAATTTTATAGACTTGGTATGGAAGATACAGAAACTTCTTTTTCCTGTCCATCACCTTTTTCTCCTGCTTCACACTGTTACTAATTCTAAATACAATAGTAAGTTCATGTAACACTATTGTTTTGATCTGTCTTGATTGCTACAAAAAAAAGTACTGTATCTTTTGGAAGAAATCCTTGATTGTTAAATATATGTTCAAATTCACAAAATTTCTAACCACAGAAAGTACAATGAAAGCAAAAGACAAAACATAACTGGTTAAATGTGCTTCTCTCTTGCATTGGAAAGAGAAGAAATGGATGAAAGAAGGAAAATTGATTCCATTTTTTTCTTTCAAGTATTGTAATTTTGAATTTAAAATTCTAAGATTGTTGCAGTGAAATTTTAGCAGAACTGTTGACCATGCTGCATGTCTGAATCAAACAATTGCAGTGTGTGTAATGTGGAGGCTTATCAAGGAGCCTTGGATTTTTTTCCTCGACTTCTTCTTTCAATAGTAGAAAAATGAAAGTAGGAACCAAACTCAATTTGCCAAGAGAAATATAATAGAATTACTTAGAACATTTTCTCTTTTATAATATTTTGACTAAGAAAATAATGTACATAAGTATATAAGCTTGCATTTTGGTCTTCAATAGTTGTGTGAGTGTGTGTGTGTGTGTGTGTGTGAGTGTGTTAAAACTTTTATTAGAAGCGATGTGAATTAATACTATATTCTGAAAAATTCTGAAGCATTTTATATCATTACTTGTGCTCTGCTGATTATAAAGATGAACTTGAATCTCTAGGATTTTTCTATTGAAAACATGGCTATGTTGATGAGATAGCTACTGCTGTTGTGGCAAAGTTGTAAAATATGTCTAGTCAGACAAGTTTTAAAAAATATTCTTTCACTAAAATAAACTTTTATCCCTTTGTTTCATCTTTGAGAGCATTCTGTAAACTGCAGTATAAAAAGAGAGAAAATGTTTTTTATATATTCCTTTTACAAATAAAATCATGGCTACTTTAGGTTTCAAACTTTGAAGTAAATATTTATATCTAATTTTTCACAGTTGGATAATTAATTACCACAGATTAAAAGTGTAAGTGGGGAATGAATGGCAAATTATAGCTGTATAACATTTGGTATGCAGAATTCTGTAGGGACTACTTTTAAATATTACATAAATGTTTTCAAATCAGGCACATCCAAATGACTTCAATTTATGATATTCTCTTAAACCTAACAGCTGCATCGTTTCTGGAATGTGTCTCTCTAGACTCATCAGTCAATAAAAAATTTAGATGACTATTAATTATCTTGAATAGAAACCTGGCAGTTCCCTTTTTCACTGGACAAGTCTTGTGGTGAGACAGAACAGCTATACTTGATTAATGACAAACTACAAGACACACATAATATATCATTATAACAAAACTATGCTTCTTAACTATCTATATTAAGTAAATTTTTAAAAATTACTAGTGCTTGCACTGAATCCTTTTTTATATAGTCTAACTGGGAGACTTTCAGGCATTCCTTGATGAAGTCTGGAGAAGGGCTGTGGGTTTCTAATGGGGTCATGCTTGAAACTTACATGCAGGTCCCAGAAACACTGTCTTGTAGTCATCATAATGCTGAAAGGAACCTTCAGATCATTTCCTTCCTGAACAGAAGCTTCTGTACTTGTAGCCCACTGAGAAGACACAGAGCTCAGCCTTTATTTCAGTGTCATGATAATTTATTTTTTGAAAACAGAAGAAGAGCAATGTCTAGTTTTTTTCTGTTTTCATCCTACATTTTTGTACTTTCAACCATATGCTATTCTTCAAGTATATTGTGAGCTTAACACCTGAGTGGTATTTCAATTCAAAAAGTTCTTAAAAGATGTGTTTCTGCTTCCCACCACTGAAAATATTCCAGTAGTGTTTTCACAGTCTTAGTAGGCAATGTTCTAGTGGTTAAGGGACTTTAAGATATACAGGACAAATAAAGAAACTGTGCTTGAATTTTTTAACATCAATAACTCAATTCACTTCTCGCTTAATAGTCTTAATAGTCTTCTTAATAGCCACTTTAGCTTATGCAGTTTCTCCTTTGTGCTGTGTCATGCAAGTGAATTTCAACCAACAAAATTTACAAAAAACAAAAAAATATTATTGAGATTTGAACAAATAAAACCACTGAAAGCTGCCACTATTACAGTAGCTTTGTAAATCTATGATTATAGAATCTCTGTCTGGAACAAAACTTTATAGAGGAACCACTATGAACAAAAGGTAGTCACTGGTTTATGGCCTTGGGGACAAGGTCCCAATTTAGTTTGGTAGCATAAGCATAATATGTTATGTGTGTACAAATTGGAAATTCTTGGTATTGATGTTGATTTAAACTATGTTTTTGCTGCTGAGATGCCTAAATCTCACCTCAATTTAAAATGAACCCAGTGTTGTGCACTTCTGTTAGAAGAGGGATCTTATGCCTTGTCATGGAAGGCAAATTTTGTTTCATCTGTAAATGTCCCTGTCTGAGATCAGCCTGAAGTGTATCTTCCTCTATTTGCTTTGTAAGGAGATAATTGTCTCTGTGCTGTGTATACATCCTGTGAATTTGGCATAGAAAGTAAATTCCTTAGAACCAGTGGTATTCATTAGTTTTCAAAAGGCTGTTTTTTTAAAGCTGATTCTCAGAATCACTAGCACACAGCATAAAATAAATAATATAGACAGTCAAACTCAAAATATTTTTGTAGAAGATTTTACTGTCATTTGTGAGCTTTTATTTTTTCCTTGAAAACATGATTAAACATTTACTTACCTGCTTTATACTAATCCAATAGAATAGAAGGATAATGAGGAGTAAGGGTACAGATGCTGAAACTGTCTGAAGTAAGTAGAAGTTTATCTGAGAAATTTGAAATAACATCACATTCCCATTAAGATCTTCATAGATTTTGGCTTCAACAGGCCACTGTAGTTTAGAAAGTTACATGGGGAAACTTTTTGCTGTATACGTTCATCAAAGACATATATAATAAAATAAATGGCTTTAAAATTGGTTTCCTTAGGCAAAAAAAGCAACCTATATTTGCTCTCAATCAATATGGATTTTACCAAAATTCCATATTCAGAGCTTGTATCAGAACTGCCTCAAACAGAAGAATATATAGTGCTTTTGTGTTGACATAAGAGGCAAAGAGCATGTCTAAAATGTGTAACATTTATTATATTTATTCATTTAACAAATGGAATGACCATCACAGAAAGTAAATTTTGCACCATTATTTTTAGAAAGCAGTTTTGTATGCTAGCTTTAAATATTTTTGGTAGAATAGTTCATCAGGGATTCAGCTTTAATGAGTTCTCTATTGTCATCCTCTTTATCTTACAAAGGTTCTTGTTATTTTTAAATGTTCTCAAAACTCATACATTTCAGGGGCATAGAAGAAACAGTTATGTGGCTGTTTCCAAGCAGCCTCTTTTAAGAACTGTCAGTTGCATTCTTTTTTTTTTTCTTCTTATTGTCAAGCAGAGATTAACTTTTATTTTATAAGTGTGTGACCTCTACAGTGAAATCTCTTCTTTTCAGAACGTGTTCATGAAATAGTTGTCTCTCAGCCAATATTTGCATTTCAACAGAAAATTATCATCTTTGTCTGTGAATATTAAAAAAAAAAAACCAAACCAAAACAAAACAAAAAAACTGACAAAAAAAGCTATTCTATTTTGTTGGATGGCTTTGAGAAGTGAGTGATAACAATATGCAGCTATGTTGAAGTGTGAAATCCCAGTTGAAGGCCCCAAAGGCTTTACAACAGTAATTGTAACATATAGCATCCAAAGGTCAGGGTATATCTTGTGAAAGTCCATCGATGACAGCTGTCATTACAACTTCGCTGCCAAGAAAACCAGTTATGAAGGCACTCATGGGGAATAGAAGACATTTAACTACCAAAGGTTTATTGCTGATGCTATTTTTACATGTAAGTTCTGCTTACCAAAAAGGCCAGTGAGCAAGATAATTTATGAGAATGTCTGTTAAAGACTGACAGCTCCTGTTCTTATTTCAGCTTAAAATTAGTCAATTTGATTATTCAAGCACTAGAGGTGATTCATTACAAGGGAGGCAATAATAGAAGCTATAAGATATTTTTTTGGCAGAAAGCTGATAAGCTGATCAGTTACCTCAAACACCTTCAAAAATGTTGTTATATTTTAGCAGAGATTTTGAAGGAAATAATGTGCAGGTTGATGCAGCTTGGTGTCACAGGAATCCTGTGCCTGACTGATCAGCATCCAAACCCTTACTTAAATTCTGTTCCTTGCTTTCTTATAATAACAATGACAACCATTATTCTGGTAATTATTATTGCTATTAAAATTACAATTATTGCAATTTCATTTTGCTGGTTCCTAAACACGTAAAAAGAGAGAAAGTGGCAAAAGGGATGCAATCAACAAGGAAAACCTATCTTAGATGGAAGTTTTATCAATGCTGCAATTTTTCAACTTCACTGTTTTGAGGGTGCTTACCAATGTTTCTTTCTAAATGCTCTACTGCTTTAATCACATGGATTCTAATACAAAAAGATGGTATTTCTGTTATGCAATAGTAAGAGTATTTTCACTGCAATGATGAGCTATTATTTTTGTTATATCTACAGTTTGTTTTAACTTCTAAAATCCTTATGTGATTCTCTACAGCTCTATTAGTATTAATACACTTTCCAGTTTCTTCTTTATCTCATTTAGATGCTGTAACTTTCAGTTAACAATTGGACCTCCAGACTAATTTACTTGTTTTATAGCATAGTTCATTATCCCACAGATCCAATGTCTTTCAGAGCTCTCAAATTAGACAGTGATCAAGTTCTTCCAAAGTTACTAGGTCCTTAATATTTACCATTTTAAAGTACTTACAGTCTTTCTGGGTACATATCTAGGCATTTTATTTCTATTCCTTTACTATTCAGTAACATGATCAATATTTAAGATGGGGTTTATTTTTGTTTGATAGGTTTTTTGTCATGTGAATATCAAATAGCTATTCCAGAGTCATAGTCTACAGTCTATGGGGAGGGGGTGCAAGGAGTAATTTAGTAAAGACTTCAGCAGTTTTTTGCAGAACAATCCCTCATCAAGAGTAACTTTGTCTAAAAGTACTTCTAGAAGAAATTATTCTCAATGAAAAATTTCTTTAAATAGGGTCAAACAGATACTTGAACTGACATAGTTTATGGGTCTGACAGTTCATTCTAGAATTCCTGATTTTTCTGCAGGACATCCATATACCCATTTAATGTCACCACTCTTTCCAGATGTCCAAATCTTAAAGAGATTTGCTGAAGAAAGGATTCTTGCATTATAGATCATGTCTATATGACAATAGCATATTATTTAAGAGGTCTTGCCCTTTGAAGAGACAGTCTCAGTGATTGGTTATGACTAAGATCCTCCCTTCATTATAATCTTTCACTTTTAGCAACAGCCAGGACTTGTAATTCCCAATGCCCATTAAATGCTTCAAACAAGGCATAGCTCCCAGTTTAAAGTAAGTCTCCAAAGTGCCATAAAGAACTAAAGCAGATTTAAGAATATATAAAAGATATTAAATATGTATAAAAGAATCTTTATAAATAAAAGTGCTTGCTTATGATCAGGTTTGTTATTTCCTTTGAAATATATCACTAGACACTACCCATTGTAATTAAAAATTCATAGTACCCCAGTGAAATTCCCACTGACTGGAAAAGGGGAGGTATTAACTTTATTTTTAAAACAGGAAAAAAAGAAGAACAGGGATACTACAACCTGGTCAGACTCATGTAAGTGCCCAACAAGTCCTCCTGGTAGCTATGCTAAGGCAAATGAAAAAAGAGAGGTGAGTGGTCACAGGCCAATGTGGCTTCACTAGAAGTGCAAATACACCCGACACACTCGGTCTGCTTCTGTGACAGAGTTTTAGTGCCAATGAATAACAAAAGAGTGACTGACATCATCTACCTGTTCTTTTTCAAAGTATTTGACATTGCTCCACAAAATATCCTGTGTCTGAACTGGAGGGACCTGACTTTGAAATGGACTGTGTTTGCACTCAAACAGCTGTGGTCAATGGGTTGCTGTCCAACTGAGAGCAGTGATGAGTAGTGTTCCTCATCTGGTATCAGGAAATGGTATCAGGACCACTTAACACTCTTATTGGGAATGTAGATAGTGGGATTGAGTGTGGCCACAGAAATTTTTCAGATTACACCAAGATGAGTGGAGTGACTGACATTCTAGACTAAAGGAATGTCCTATAGAGGCCCTTTGACAGTTTGTCAGCCCATGAGAACATCGTGAAGTTCAACAAGGCCAGATGCAAGGTCCTGCACCTGGACTGGGGTAATCCCAAACATAAATTCAGGCTGGCTGATGGGGAGGCTGAGAGAGCTCCTATGGAGAAGGATTTGAAGAGATTGGTAGATGAGAAGCTCAATGTGACCCGGCAATCTCTGTTCACAGCCTAGAAAGCCAACAGTATCCTGGGCTGCATCAAAAGAAGCATAACCAGCAGGTCAAGGGAGGTGATTGTCCCCCTTTACTCTGCTCTTGTGACCTCACCTGCAGTGCTGCATCCAGCTCTGAGGCCCCCAGTATAAGAAGGATATGTGCCTTTTGGACCCCATCCAGAAAAGGGCCACAAAATGGTTAGAAGATTGGAACACCTCTGCTATGAGATCAGGCTGAGAGGGGTGGGCTTGTTTAATCTGGGAAAAAGACTCTAGAGAGAGTTTATGGCATCCTTTCATTGTCTAAAAAGGGCCCACAGGAAAGTTGGTCTCTTTGTCGTGGAGTGTAGAGACAGAATGAGAGGTAATGATTTTAACCTGGAAGAGGGTAGATTTAGATTAGGTATTCAAAACAAATTTATGACTGGGTGCTTGGTGAATTATTCAAATAGGTTTCCCAGAGAAGTTGTGGATGACTTCTCCCTGGGAATGTTCAAGGGCAGATTGAACGTGGCCAATTCGAGAAACCTGGTCTAGTGGAAGGTGCTCTTGCCCATAGCAGGAGTGTTGGACTAAATAATATGTAAGGTCTCTTCCAACCCAAACCTTTCTATAGTTCTGACATTCTATGATTAGATGGCAAAAAAATATTGTAATTATACCGTTTATTAACAAAATATAAGGTGATACAATTTTTTCCAAGAATTTTATGTCAAACAAACAAATGAAATAGTTGTTGGAAGTTTGGTAAGAATGTAGACATCTATAGAGGTCTGTTCCAGCATGTTAATGAAAAACCCCAACAAACTAAAAGTCCAGTCATGCACATAGAAAGGTTATGTTTTGCATAGTACAAATGTGTTTTGCAATGTAAAACACTTCTTTGCATGGTATAAACGCCTGATAAAAATTAGGCATTTTCATTTTAGCTTTGTATGTGCATGTATTTTGTATTTTAAGTGTCACGTAAATTTTAACTCTGAATTTAACTAAAAGTAAGGAAAAATGGGAAATCACAATTTCCCTTTAATATACAAAGGCACAGGAAGACATGTATGGAAACATGCACAGACACAAATAACTCAGAAATTTGAATGTTCTGTGGAATAAAATAAAACCAGATTGCATAGCATATCCTGGATATCATAATGCTAGCTAAAGATGTTAAAAAGTGGTGCCTTGTTTTCTTTGCTTTTTTTTTCTTTTTTTTTTCTTTTCTTGTTTTTTTCCAAAACGGATAAAGTTGCATTTGTGTCAAGATTTCAAACTAAAATTCTTAATTGCCCCTGCTTTGAAATATTGCAAGTGTAAAAAATGTCATCATATGTGCCTTCTTGTATATTTTTTTTTTACAAGTTGCTGTAGATGTGCCTTCATTGTATTTTATAGAACCAAACACAATGCAGTCTTGGGTAAAAGATAATGACTTTTTGTGTCACCTAAAGAAATTTAAAACTATGATCCCACTTTTCCCTGAGGCATTTAAAGACTTTTTAATAAAAGAGGATTGTAGTTTTTCATTTTGTTATTAAAGCAGCTGCAGATGAAACATGTAACTTTCTTGTGTTGCCTTTGGGAATTGTGTCTGTAACACATTTCCAAAAGTTGGGTTTAATGTATTGAGCTATCTAAATTGTTTTGTAAATATCACACCCCAGATACTGTGTGACAAGGGGACAGAAAAACACATATATACATATTTTTCACTGAAAAATACTTCAATGTCTTGACATTTATTTCTTCTATGGGAGCAATGCTGAACAAATCCTTAGTCGATATTTACTCTATTCCTCATTATGGCAGTTATTTATGTTTGTGGGTCAATGACTGGATGTCAGTCAACTTAGCTCTTACACATCTTCACTATATTAAAAATTGACAGTTCTTGAAACAAAAGTGACGAGGCAAACAATTTATAGGCATTTAAATTAAAATAGAAAAACTTGATTGTCATGGTAGCTGTTTTAAATATTGAGAGACTGATAATCCCTTTTTAGGAGCATCTAAGTGAACACTGAGAGGCTGAAACCCACACCAGACAGTAGCTTTTGATTTCATTATCTTTCATTAGTATAAAAAGTTCCTTGAGGGGGAGCGACCAGGCCAAAAGCCTCTGAATTGAAGGTGATTCTTCACCTTAACATGGGAAGTAGCTGTACCTTTTCAAGGAGAAAATTTTATAAGGCATAAACAAAATATGGGAAAAAGTGAGTAACAGCACTGAAGGAGGGAGCAGACTAGTTATGTAGAGGCCAAACATCTTCACTGACTAACAAGAAGCAGAAAGTCATTTCAGAGGTGGACAAAAGAGAGGCTTTCTAGGACACAGGGAGGTCTTGCAGAGTTTGTGACTACTCAGGCGTCATCAGACCTGTTTGGATTTCAAAATGCAAAAAGAAACTATATTGCAAAGAAATAATAGGCGTGGCTAGAATCTTCAAGACTGCATTATCTGAAAAGTTGAATATCCTAGTCTACAACCTAATGAAATTTGACTTCTTGAGTTTTAGGCACAGTGATCTTCACTGAGGAAAATACTAAAAGGCAGAACCATGTCAAAGCATTGTCTGACTAGTTTTCCTTCAACATCTTTTTCTTAATGCTCTGAGACCAGAGTTTGTGGTCAACCAAGATGTCTTCAGTGTATAATAGTAATTTCATCCAATTCTTCCACATTATCTTCTGCAGAGAACTTTGGAAAACTGTTAGGGGAGAAAAAGTACTGGTTTACAGTTTAGCTTTTCAGGAGGTATAAACATAACCCATTAATGACTGACAGCAACTCTTGGTGTTCAACAATATGAGGAGCTTTTAATCTTTGTATACCCAGTAAATAAAAATTAGGTTTTCAATCACTTTTTGGACATATTTGCTGTAACTAATCAAATTTCATTGTAGAAATTTGAAACATTGCAACAGTAAAGAGTTCTACAACATTCACAGAAAGAATTCTATGATAAGACTTTCACTGAGAGCTAAAATCAAGGAAGAACTATTGAATATATTGCTCTTGGGATGATAATTTTTGTTAGACTAGTAAGCCTAAAATATTGAGAAAAATATAAGTAAAATCAACAACATAATGCTGATGTTTGTGTTAAATAACACAAGTAAAAAAGACGAGCAACTTGGATGTAAAGTTTGAATATATGAGCAATTGATTTGATGATTTTTTTCTCTACTAAAATTCACATTTTCATGTTTATTTTGCATGGGAAGACCTGGCAAGGCAAGTAGCTTCTTTTTTACCCTGTATTCTGAATTATTAATATATCATAATTTTAAATAAATAAAGGTTTGTTTTTTTTTTTACCAAATACTCCCTTCTCATGGCTGGGAGATATGCAAATAAACTTCTAATTGCATAATCACAGTCTTGCAAGATATTTCAATAAAAAGACTTTGAAGTCAAACAGTTTCTCAGTTTTCACTTCAAATCTATATTCCATGTGCAAACACTGATGAACCCTGCTGTCCTACTGCCAAGGCCCTATCATAAGCCTTCTTAGCCTAATCCATAACTCCATCTCAGCATTGATCAACACATCTTTTCTTATAACTCTTTCATCCACACTGCAAACTTTTAAAATCTTGGGGTTTACTGATATTTGCAACCATGATGAATATTTTCTTTGTATATACAGGGTTTTGAATGTGGTATTATTAGTTCATTGAAAAGAAGATGGTTTTCATGGGGAAAGTTTTGAAAGCTAAGATGACTTCATTATCTTGCCCAATATATACATACATATCTGGAACACTTTCACATATTGCAATAAATGAAGCAATAAGGCAAGATTGGGAAAAACACTAATATTACTGTGCTTTGTCTCATCTGCTGATGCTGGCACCAGAGCACAAAAGAGTCTCTTTCTTTTTGGCTGTATTACAGACCTTCTAGACAACTTTGGTCAAGTCGGTTTTCTTCCTTGGCTCCTGTTCCCCCAGCCAATGCAGATAATGATCCTGACCTCTTTTCTAAAATGCTTTGACATCCTTGGGTGAAAAGTTCTTCCTAAAAGCAGGGTAGTTTTATTATTATATCCATTATATAGTTACACTATTCAAGATAGGTCAATAGACCTATATATCTGAAGAAAAATGAGATCATATGACCATCAGTACAATGCAGTAATTGCACTCAAAAGTACCCAATTGAATGTTTAGTCCAAATGAAGCCATATTTAGTATGGCTTCATATATTGTTATTAAAAGTTTGATACATAGAATCTTGAACTTTCTTTGATTACAATTCTGCAGACTTCTTCAAACTTTTTAATTCATTGGCTGCTGCCCCCAAGGGATTAATACGGATTGGGTAAGAAAAGAATGACATCAACAGCATATAATGAAATTCTATCCAGGATGTCCAATATCTTTATATCTTCAACTCTATTATTGTGTTGGATTCTTTGACTGATTTGTCCCAGAATTATGGTAAAAAGGGAGGGCAAAAAGGGGCACTATTGCCTTTTTCTGCTAGAGAAAGTAAAGACTTCTGAGTGGTATCCATTATTCCTTACTACAGGCTCCACTACAATGTCTTTAGTTAAGAAAGTTTTCAACCATTATGTGAAACTCCCAAAACTTTCGTCAAATAAGTTCTTTTCAGCCAATCGAAATATCCTTCAGCATACAATGCTAATAAATATAAATCCCCTCTTGCTATTTCTATTTAGTAATGATCCGTAAGCTGAAATTTATGTGTTTCTTCAACCACCTGCACGGCAACTTACAGGATTATCCTCATTGCTCCTTCATTCTTCCAATTGCTACCATTTCTCTATTTCAAATACATACAATCTATTGTCTTACTTTAGACAATTTCTTTGGTATTAGACAAGATCCAGGAAAGCTCTTAACACTAAAAGATAGGTCAGCAGCTGTCTTGCTACAAGTTGACACCCTAAACCAGAGTTTAAGGACAATTTTCAGTCCTTGGGATTGATTTTCCAAGCAACTGCTTCTACTCAACTCGAACATGTAGTTCAGTCATGACACTATAGGGAAGAGGTAAGGTGACTGAGCTAATGTTTTTGGTCTAAATTCTCAATGAATCTTCTTCAAATCCTTGTCTATAATTTTCAACTACATATGAAATGTTTGCCTCTTAAATATTTTTTTAAAAAGAAAATATTTCACTAAGCTCTGTTTTTAAATCAGTTTATTATTTTTTTAATTTCTTGGATATGGGCTTTTTATGTTACATTACCAGCCTCTAGACCATAAGCATGAGATAAAAGTGAGATGTTGTTCCAATTTATAAACAGATAGAAACAAGGTGAATCAATAATGAACACTAGTATTATACTTACAAACATTACAACAATTACAAGGATGTGTTTTGGTCCATTACCTGAGTGCCAGGCTTTCTGAACGGTCCTGCAGATTCTGGTTGGGATATTTTCTTCACAAATGTTGGTTTGGGGCTGTTTTGGCTTTGTGCTGAACAGAGGGTTGGTAATTTAGAGATTTTTTTTTTATTTTTGAGCAGAGCTTATAAAGAGCCAAGGCCTATTCTGCTTCTCATACTGCTCCAAGAACAGTGGGGCTTAAAGTGTGTGGGAAGTTAGGAGGAGACACAGCCAGGACAGGTGGCTCATACTGACTAAAGGGATATTCCAGATCACTTGGCATCATGCTCAGTATATAAAGTGGAGGGATGAAAGAGGAAGGGTGAGATGTTTGGAGCGATGCTGTTTATCTTCCCAAGTAACAATTATGTGTGATGGACCTCCATTCTCCTGAGGATGGCTGAACACCTGCCTGCCCATGGGAACTGGTGAATGAATTCCTTGCTTTGCTTTGATTGTATGCATAGCTTTTGGTTGCCCTATTAAACTGTCTTTATCTCAGGTTTTCCAGCTTTCATCCTTTCAATTCTCTTTCCAATCCCATTGGCGGGGAAGTGAGTGAAGGTCTTAATGGAGCTTGACTGCTGGCTCAGGTTAAACCATGACAAAGCAAAGTTGGGTTACAGTGAATAAACATGTTTTACAATAGATTTTGAGTGCTTTACTATAATGAAAATTAACATGATTTTCCAAGATGTTAGTGTTAATAGGAAAGAGCAAAATTAAATGGCTGCATAATTGTTGGCTTTGCAAATGAATCACCTTAACAGTCTGTAATGCTTTAAGTTTATTCTGCTGGTAGAGATTGCATAACGTATTTTAAATATAAGAGCTTTTTGAGTAAAATAGGCTTCGGTAATTTTATATGCATAAAGGCATAGTAATGCCTGATAGAATAAGAGCCCAAGCCATCAACTGCTACGCAGAAGACCTGTTCTGAGAGAGTTTTTGGGATCAGACAAATTACTTATTTAGCAGTCTGTACCAAAATTAAGAATTCAGGCCTTTTAAAATACAAAGGAAAAGAAAAAAACAAAAAAAATCAAAAAACACACAAAAAAAAAAAAAAAACCCCAAGCAAACCCCATCTTAATTCCATTTCAATATCTATAGTATGATTCTTTAGTCCTTTTTTTCTCTTTCAGGTTTGCTTCCCACGATAAACTTCGAACAGGTGGACGTGGAGAATTTTGCATTATTATGAACCACAGAACTGTACTACAGGCCCACAGTGCAAAGAGCAGAGGCAAAATGCTCCTGAATATTAGGTGAATATTAGGTAACTACCTTAACTGCCAGCTGAGAATCCGGCAGTTTTTATTTTGCTCACAGTTTCACTGCAACAGTAAATTACAAACAGCCTGATCCCACATTGCCAAATGTAGGTTACTTGGAAGAAAAGATTAAAAAGAAACAAAAAAAACCACTTTAAACAGTAGAGAAACATATTAACAGGAAAGGGAGAATACACTTTGACCTTCCTGACTTGTGAACTATACTCATGTGGGATTTAGTGAATAACTAGCCCTGCAATCTTTTACTGTTCTTCAAGAGTATGATTTGATGATTATCAAACTGTATTGAATTGTGTGCCTCTGTTTTGAAGATTTCAGATGCTGAGTTAAACCACTGTACATTGATTATCAAAGATGATTCTTTCATTTTCCTCCATTATCTTAATTACAACTCTTGTATTAGAATTATTCCCTTTTTAAAGCTTTGGTCAACTGTCTAATAATCTGATTTCAATCTACAATATTGCGCAGATACTGTGAATTAAATGGAAGCAGTATTGTCGGTATTGTTATCAGAACTGGTGGAGAAAAACACATTCCAATCACAAGATCTGTTTCCTACCAATTTTAGCAATCTATCCATCTCTCTATCAGTTAGCGGTTTTAATTTATATCTTCCTTTGAGAAATAAGTTTTTAGTTCTTACCAAAAACTGACTTGTATGTGAAGAATTACTAAAGCCTAAAGCATCAAGGAACTCACAAGTTATTTCACCAGCTATCAAACCCTGTGTTCAGCCATGACATTAAGTTGGAAAAGGTGTTGGAATCTCATACAGACAATCGGACTGTGCTGGAAACTCTGCTTTGCAGATTCACTTTGGGAGGTGTAATTGTGGCCTCAAGGAATTGCCCAAGCTACCCAAAAAATTAACAATAGTAGTCGTATGACTGGAGAAGTAGCAGCTCTTTCTGTGTCTCCTGGGAGAGCTCCCACTGAAAAGGACTTTTCACTACTCTTTCAATAAATATACTCTGTGATTCCTGTACCTTTCAATTTTGCAGTTTCATTGGCAGGGAAGTAAGTAGGGCAGTGCCATTTCCTCAAAGGCATAATTATTACCCAGACCTTAGTTGGCACCAAAATGGAAAAGCATTTCTGAACTCCATTTACTCAAGTCCTGCCTGCAGCTTTCTATAAGTGATTGTCCCCTCATAATATTTGTCCTTTTGGTAAGCCATGCACCTGAGGGCCTTCAGGGTGGCACTGCAAGAAGAAAAATCAGGAGTTTCCCAAATGCTGAGAGGTCTCAAATACTTTTGGCTATACAACACGGGACCCTTCAAAGGTGCCTGATATCCAGAAGAGTTAAGAATATTCTCTTTCAAGACTTGGTGACTCTAAGAATATTTTATTAAAAGTATAAATTCAGAAGCTACATTTCCTAATAAATGAAATACAAGTGTTTGTTTATCACTAAGCATTGCAGAAGACCAACAATATGCATCTACCTCTTCAATCTTTTTGGAAAGAAGACCACATGAACTGTATGTAACAGAGGTATTTCTATTGCTTCAGCTCGATATGGTTCATTCCCCCTGTACTTGGCACCTCAAATCCTGTCTTCAGTTTTGGGACACTCGCTAGAAGAAGGATCTCAAAACACATGAAGGTTGTGAAGGGTCTGGAACACAAGTCTAGCGAGGAGTGGTTGAGAGAGCTGGGGCTGTTTAGCCTGGAGAAAAGGAGGCTTAGGAGGGACCATATTGCTCCCCGTGACTCCCTGAAAGGAGCTTTTAGCCAGGTGGATGTTGGTCTTCTCTCTCAGGTAATGTGGCAGAATGAGAGGAAATCATCTCAGAGTGTACCAGGAAAGCTTTAGATCAGATATTTATAATATATATATATATATATACATATATATATTCAAATAAAGGGTTTTCAAGCCTTGGAATGGACTGCCCAGGGAGGTGATTGTGTCACCATACATGAAAATGTGGTGTGGATAAGGGATTTGACTACATGGTTTAGTGGTGAACACAAGGCTGGTGCTTTGTTGATGGCTAGACTTGATGATCTTGGAGATCTTTTTCAACATTAATAATTGTATAATTCTAAGATACTTATTGTAAGGAGAGATTTGTATTTTAATTGTAAGCTCTACAACAAAGTGGGTAAGATATTTAAATGAGGAAAATCAAAATAATAAAATTTCTAAGGAATATCTGAAGTAATCTCACATACTTTTTTCAAAGTTTTTCTGTTTTATATCATGATCTTTGGCTCTTAGGAAAAAAAATATCTTTTATTTTATGAATTTTGTTGTTTAATTTTTCTCTCTGCCACCTTTTCATTTAAGCTTTCTTTTGAACATTCATTAGATTATTCTACTTTAAAAATCAATAACCTTATGGAAAATCCTGATCTACTAATGGCTCAGATTCATAGTATTGCATGATAAACAACAGATCTTCAGCAAAACTGTAGTTTCAGTTCCATGAAATTGCACAGGATAGTTGCTGTGAGAACTACTTTTTGTATGGTAATATAATGCTGAGTTATAATACTAATAACAGGATACAAAATCTCCTTTAATCATTTCTTTGCCACACACACAGTTAGGATAGTGCTTCTGAATGAAAAACCCATTAGTTTCTGAGAGTGAGATTCACTTCACCTGCATAATGACTGCAAATTGCAATGGCAGCCTCTCAAAAATCACTTTCGATGCTCTTAGGACTGCTACTATATTTGACTGAAAGCTGCTCTGCTCTTGACCTGCCTTTCAAGCCAGCTAAATGTTGTGTATTAAACCGAACTGGAGCGCAGATTCTGCATTAACAGGCCCTCTCCTTTGACAGAAGTGCTGAGGAGGTGTACTTGTGTGAATGCTCAGGGTGGATTGACCTTGACTGGCTGCCAGGCATCCAGCAAGGTACTCTCTCATTCCCTCTCCTCATCAAGACAGGGGAAGAATATAGCAATGAAAAGCTCATGGGCCAAGATAGGAAGAGCACTCATCAGTTATCATCACAAGAAAAACAGTCATTGTGGGGAAAATTGATTTAATTTGTTGCTAATTAATCACAGAGTAGAAAGTGAGAAATAAAAAGAAACAAAAGACACCTTCCACTCACCCTCCCCCTTCTGAGACTAAACTTTGCCCCTGAATCACTCACCTTCTCCCCATGAGTGGTGCAGGCAGATGGGGAATGAGGGTTTTGTTCAGTTGATAATGCTTTATCTCTGCCACTGATTCCTTTTCATGCTCTTTCCCTGTTCCAGTGGGGGGTCCCACCCATGACACTCCTTAAGTAACTGCTCCAGTGTGTAATTCCCAGGGATGCAGTCCTTCAGGAGCAGACGGACCCAGCATGGGCTCCCTGAAGGGTCAACAGGTCCTGTCAAAATTCTTGCCCCTGCATGGGCTCCTCCTCACGGGCCACAGCTCCCACCAGGAGCCTTCTGTTTCACAGGCTCTCTAGATTGCAGCACTGCAGGGCACTTCATGGGCTGCAGGGGAACAGCTTGCCTCACCATAATCTGCATCACAGGGTGCAAGAGAATGTCTATGCCAGTTCCTACAGCATCTCCTCTCTCTCCTTCTTTATTTACCGTGGTGTGTGCAGATTTGTTTCTCTTCCATATTCTCATTCCTTTCTCAAATGCTGATGTGTAGAATTTTTTTTTTTAACCTTAAATAGAGTTTTGCCCTCACAGATGTCTTACCAATGTCACTGATGGAGTCAGATTTGGCCAGCTGAAGGTCTGTATTGGAGCTGGCTGAAGTTGTCAGAAAGAGGGCAAGCTTCTGGCAGCTTCTCACACAAATGATCCCTGCAGCCTCCCACTACCAAAGCCTTGTCATGTTACTAAATACACCACACCATGATAAGGCAAATTACACCTTGCAATTAGTTTGCATGTAGAGCCCTATTTTTCTATTGCAGATCAACCTTTTAAAAAAGACACACTTCTATTTTACATGCACATGTTCACAAAGGGATAACTGACTGAGTCCCAAATGTTTTTTTTCCAATACGTGCTGGTTTTGATGAGTTTTCTAGACTTTGGGGAATAACTCTCTTATCTTCTCTGGGTTCTGGCTGGGCTGCCTAAAGACCCAGTACCTCTGGCATCTTCCCATAAAAATAGATTCATACTACAGCTTTTGCCAAAGTTAGCATTTAATATTCCATGGTCTCAGTTTGCACAGTAAGCCAGGCCAGAGAAGAGCCACTTGCTGCAGTTGGAGCTGTGACAGCAGTGTCTGGGAGCATTAACTCTAGCTGCAGCAGGACACTCTCGGGTCTTTAGCCGCAGATGGAAATCAGTGCACATCTGAGTAAACATCTCAGAATATAAATCAGTTCAGAAACACCATTTGTAGAGATTTCCTCAGAATTTCCTTGCACTGAAATTATCAATGAATTGTTGGATTTTATCTAATTCAAGACTAAACTTTGATTTTTCACATATTGGAAGCCTCTTGCTTTGGACAGCAGTCTACTGAAATGAGTGTTATAGAAAAGATAGTGAAATTAAATTTTTCCACAGCTCCTTTTATTGTAAGGCATTTGACTTATACTCTGGTGTATAAATTCTCTTTATTAATTTTGAAGTCTGTGTTGTAATCTCTAATATTGTCTGTTATAGTCTATTGATATGATTACTATCTGGAATGTCAGCAAAAGTAAACAATATCAAGAAACAAGCACTGAACATACAACTCAGCGACCTTAGGTCTAATTAATGCCGTGTTGTCAAAATTAGCAACAGACTGGCCTTGAGATAATGATGACTAAATATATTGAGAACCTCATCCTACAACTAGCAAATCTCAGCACTTCCATGGGGAATATTAGAGCAATTAACAGCAATTTTGCCTGACCACTGGGTGTCACTATTAATTCACTTTTAGCTTTGAACATTGCTAAGTTTTGTTTGCCTGTTTCTTTGTTTTAATAATAGTAGAGAGGTTTTTTTCTTTAAGAAAGCTGTTAAGGCCAAGTAAGTGACATTAGAAAGAGACTACATTTGCAATGAAAATCTTCATTAGGGTATTTGAACATCATGTTTGCATGATGGTTCACAGCATAGTCAGAAGTGCCATAACACACCAGTCAGTTCTACATACAGCATTTACTGTTTGACATCTAAAGTCAGTGCCCCATATGGTTCAAGAGCGCAGTCACTGTTTGCTATTATGTTTATTGTAAATTATCCTCATGAGAAAAGGCTTTTTGTTTGCTGTTTTTGTTTTGTAGACTTTAGTATGCTAGCAAACATAAAGTAAGCTTGAGACTGACCATTAAGAGACAATGCAGAAAAATAGAAAGTAAATTTGTATACCATACACAGGACATTATCCTTCTTTAACAGGAATGTGAATTATGACAATATCCTCAATTCAAAGAACCAGGAGGAAAAAGAGAAGGATACAAAGACGTCTCACTCCTTCAACTTTGTTCTCACTACAATTAAAAAGTGATTAATATTGTTATTGTTAGTGCTCAAAAGGAAGCACTACCAGACATAATCTTCTTCCTTTGCTTCTTCTGAAGGAAGAGATTTAGCTCAAATGTCTGGATATGAGGAACTGAAGCCAATTTTAAGGCCAAGTCTATAGGCTCTATCTCTGTATAAATAATTCTTTGTATATCAAATGATTCCAAGAAAAAGCATATGTTGCTTCCATTTGTGGATTGCAAGGGCAGTGTCCTGCAAATGCATTTTGCAACACGATATGAGATTCTGCATGATTTTTTGTGATGGATTGGCAAAAATAATAGCTGGTCTATTTAGGAAAGTAACTAAGATAGAGAAAAAAATCTTGATTTGTTCAAGAAATGAATGTAAAGATTCCTGTTTCCATTTCTGTGAGTTGCATGTATCATCTTAAGGGTGAAAAAAATAATGTATTCTGGGAACTGTCAGTAATATGCTGGCTTTTTTTTCTCAACTCCACCAAAGCAAGCCCCTATGATATGTTTGCTCCTCTTTCACAACAGAAGTTGAACACAGAGAAGTTGTTTTCTGAGGCTATATTATTATTATTATTATTATTATTATTATTATTACCACCAAGAGGAACTAGCTTTTTACAAGAGAGTGTTCAAGAAAAAAAAGTGGATGCTATGCTATGATGCTATTATGCCTTTTCATTTGTTTTTTTGGTTTTTTTTTTAATTTCACAATGACAGATTTGTGATAAATGAGAAACTAATTTGAATTTAGCTATCAGACAATAAGTTTAAAATACAGCAAATGATCCATCTAAAGTAGAAGAAACATTCTGTCCAGTTTGTATTGAATTATAGACATTTTTAACAAACAGCATTATTTTAGGATTTTCTGCACTAAAAGCCCTCAGTCCACTTATCACAGCAGATACTCTCTCTCAAAAGCATTTCAAGTGCATGATGCTTTTATATTTTTTGGAAGAAAACATCTTCAAAAACATGCTGTGCTAACCCAAAATAGTTCTAAAATATTTCTTATATAATATCTTCAGGGAAGAACAAACTAGGACTAAATTCTTCTGCCTGTCTGCTCGCCTACTTGTACCAGTCAGCTAAGTGTTGCCTGCTCGATAATCTTACTCCGTTACATCTGTACCTCTCAAAGCAATATGTTTACAAATCAAAATAGTGAACAATTTTTTTTTGCAATAAGAAGTGTCTTCACACTTGTAGCTAAGAACCACTGCCTTATGGAAGCAAAGGAACATATTCACTCGATGCCTTGGAATGGCAGACAGAGGCTAGAAAAGATTAAGAGAAGAGTAGGTATTTATAAAAGGCCTTCTGTAGGTACATCTTGGGCAGTCAAAAGCCTCTGAGAGGGACTACACTCAAGACAGGCAATGGTCATGAGTTTTTCAGACAGATATGTTTGGTTCATTTACATATCAGGGGGTAATCCTCCAATTACTGCTTCGGACTACGAAGTCAGACACTCCCAGTTTGCTCCCCCTCCCAATTCACTTCTGTTTCTACTTTCCAGGGCCTGAGGCAGTAGGGTGTCCTTGGATCTCAGGCCTAGAGGAATTGTTTTGTCTGACTAAAATGTGAAGACAGTTAACTAACACTCTATATGGAGTGTGGAGTTAGACACTAATGCAGTACAGGATTTGAAAAATATAAAGGCTAAAATCCTAAGGCATTACATGCACAACAGCAATTCCTTTGCATGTGTGCTTAATAGTTTAAATAAATATAGAGGAAAAACTTATTAAAAATACTAGCAGCACAGTGTTAAATCAGGCTTAAGGCATCTTGCCTTATCAGCTGAAATTATGAGAAATTCAGGTAATTGGAATCCACCTCAGATACACAGATCAAAATCTATCGATGTGAAACAATATTTCTAATACCAAAACCGTTAGTGAAACCAGCAAAATAACTGATCTTGTAAAAAATTTATCAACTTAACTCTGAAACAGTTTGTGAGATACCAGTGACTTTTCATAAGCATACAGTTGATTGTATTGAGCAGTAATCATGTTTTCTCAGACTTTTCCTTGACAAATATTTACACAACCTTGAATTCATATTTTAATAGTGATGATTGCATATTTTTTAGAATAACTTGCATTTTTTTCTTCATATGAGTGTTCAATTTATGAACTCTTCAAGGCTGAGAATATTTCTTACATGCATGTAAAATACTTATACATTAGTGTCTGAACACAGAGAGCTATTTGACTTTAATAATAGAAACTAATACATACATGTGAAAAATAAGGAATATGTAATGACTGTGTACATGTAGTACTACGTCACTACATCCCTTCATCTCTTGCATAAACATACACACTTGCAAAGTATCTTTCTTTCTTCCTTTGTATTTAGCTGACTATAGCAACCCTCATATTTCCTCTACTTGAGCATGTAACAGGAGCATAACAATACAAACCAGGTTGGAACACCAATTTTATGCATCAAAGTGTACAAAGTCATAATGAAATGGACTCCTCATACCTTACTAAGAAAAAGCTCTTCCTAATGCCCCAGGAGCCCTTTAGGCTGTTGAGATGTCAATGCACACTATATTATCAGATTTATGTCATTCTGATGAGGTGACCCATTTGAGCCTTTGAGCTAAAGCTAAGACATTAGGTAGAAGAAGGAAGCAATTTAAAGTTCCTGGTGTAAGGATAATTAGCAACTGGCAGGTATCCAGTGTCATTACCAGGATACTGCTGTAGGGCAAATGCAACAACTGTCTGTTTTTTGCAGTGATGCAAACATGGATCTGTCTTGGCTCAAACAGGTTTTATTTTTAGCTTCCATCTACTTCCTAATATCTTGAGTTTTTCAGAGCTGGTCTTGAACTTGGACTTCTTCAGCTTTCAGTTGTTTAGTCCAAATTCCAAGTGAACTGTTTTCAGAGCTCATTAAATACACTTTTGCAACAGCACCTGTTATTTTTGACTAAATTTTGGTTTTATTTCTCCATATATTTAACCTCTCAATGTCCTGCTTTCTTCTGCACTCTTAGCAGTATATGGTTACCAAATATCTACACTGTCAGCTTTCAAGTGATTAGAAAGGAGACTGGCTTTGATTAATTTGATTAATGTTCTGAAAGCCACAAGCAAATGTCCATGCTTGAAAGAATCTGAAACCAAGAGCATCACAATACTCATGTGGTATTTTGTAGATGGGGAAGAAAAACACATTTTCTCAGAATTAGTTCATATAAACTACTGGGAGTAAGCTACCTGTGGGATATGCACTGACAACTGTCAGTAAGGAGTGCTCTTGCATCTTCACCACTCAAGAGAAGCAATGCTACATCTAGAAACTGCAGGCAACCTGTCAACTTTTAAATGCCGTCAGAGATCACAGGAAACAGAGGCTGAAACCTTGAGGATAGTTTGCAGTCTCTTAAGACCTTAAAATAATGGAAAGGCCACAATCTTAGAATGGCTCCTAAAAAAACAAAGCAGACTTCAGTAATTTTTGAGCCAAATAATGTAACTATCTGATTTTACGTATATTTATTTTTTAAAGTTTCTTGATAAAATAATAAAAAACACTATTCAATTTAATAGTGCCAGAGAATGCTTCTGGGTACAGTATGCCTTACTACTTAACTGTAATAATGGTCCTTTGATATGTTTGTTGCCCAAGCCAAAATTCAGTCTTCGAGGCAATTCTTGAGCAAGGTTTGGGAGTTAATAGAGGCATGGAGAATTTGCAAAAGGCAGTTTGTAGTTGTCCATCCTGTTTTGAAAAATAAGGGAACAAAGATACTAACGGATTATTCTCTACCAGTTGATCTCACTTCAAGGAAAAGAAACTGGAATTTTCTGGTGTCAACATAGCCACTGAACCTGTGATAAGCATCCTGGTAGCTGTGAGGTCACAAAGTATTCATAAAGAAAAAAATAGAGTGTTATCAAATTAAAAGTTAGCTTCGTGGTACTGTAGTGAAGGAATGGCTAATGACTGATGAAGCTGTAATTCTGCGTTTATTTGAGAGAGAAAGCCTATATGATGGGATGTCATATCCCTGCTTTGACCAGGAGTGTGCTGTTAACTTTTTAAACAGCATCTTCAGGGCATCAGAGGCTTGGGATCCTCCCTAGGGTCACTCTGATTTTCCTGCTAAGACTTCCCTCCTCTTAGACAAGAATTTGTAGTAATACTTGATACTCACAATAGTTATTTTTTAACTCTTTGACTAAGTCATAAGAAAGCTATTTCTGAGTAAGGAGATAAATATTGTAATAATGAGAGTGACTAAAATACAGTATAGATTTCCAGTCAAATAGATAGTTAAGGTAGCAGAAGCAGTCTTCCAAAGCTGAATGGACATCATACCATTCTAGTTTGCTCTGGGCAGCACCTGACTGTGTTTACTGCATCAATACCTGTTCGCTACAAGCTACACTGAACTTCTTCTGTGCTTTACCTGATGCAGGGTATTTAAGAGAAAGGCAACAGATAATGACAGACAGGCACAAGGATGACATTTCTTCTAGTTCTGTTGCTGAAGAGTGCTAAATGTTGGAAGGGAGTGAGAGGCAACTAACTTGATGTCCAATCTCTAAATCCAGGACTTCAGAGGCTGTGCCTGATCTCAGCATCCGTGGCATATGGTCTACAAAACTATTCTGGGGTAAGGCTGTCCATTTCATTCTGTGTGCAAGTGTATGAGTATATATTTGTAAGCCAATGTGTATATATTTACACACATACAAATGTCTACATATACATATACATATATTGTAGACAAACTGATAAATATACATGGACCACATACAGAGTCAATAGCTTTCTCAGCAAATCCTTATAACTTGCTAAACAGCTTCTGTTCTGTAGAGTACTGCAAAAATCAGTATCCCTAAGACATCTCTTTTGATACAGAAATTAATCACACTTGGTAACAATATGAAAGGGGCCTTGTGACCTGGAGATTTGAATAAAAAATGTTTGATTTTCATTCTGTAGATTTTTTCTTGACAACTTGACTAATCATATTTGAAAAAAAAGCACCAATGACTGATGTAGGTAACCCCAGCGTAACTTAAACAAGTTTTACAACCCACTGGGGGAAAAAATAATTAAAGAAGAGTAAGTTTTAGTTTTGTTTTTTTTTCATGATCTGTTAAATTATGTGGCTTTTTTCATTATTTTGGTGGGGTTTTTTGGGGGGCGTTGTTTTTTTGCTTTTTGTTTTTTGTTTTTTGTCTTTTTTTTAGTTCAGTTAAAAGACTTATAAAATTCTATTTTCAAATCTTCCACATTTCCCTCTGGACTAACAGTCAGAAACTCATGGCTCAGAGTCAAGAGCAAAGTGCAGACAAATGAGTGATACCAGGGCTTAAACTAAAGTCTTCATGAACAGATTGTCTAACAGACTGGAGTAATAATCTTCAGAGTCACCATGCTGGCTTGCAGATTGCTGTTTTAAGTGGCTTTGATTATTATGGTGATTTGGCAGCAGTTCTTAAATTGGAATTTGGGCTTTGGCACCCACATGTATTACTACCTGAACTTTATTTAATACTCCTGAATGAAGAGTATGCAAGCAACAGAGGAGATTCCTCAGGTTAAAGTTGAAGCAACAACATGACTAGTTTAGAATCAGAATTTGTTTCACAGAAAAAAAACTTACATGCTTAATCAACTCCCCAAGAGCAAATCAGGGAAATTTACATGTAATAATGGCCATTTTAAAACCACATTGATTGCTGTTTATGAATCAAAGGGTGTTAATTTCTACAAAACCTCACTACTAAACTATTGAGAAATAGGAAACTGATTAGTGAAGAAATTAGTATCAGTGAGGCATGGAAGCACTAAGTGGTAAACATTGTTTTACAGAGGAAGAGAGAGAAGGACATACAGTATCATTAAAAAAAAAAAAAAAGACGTTATTAAATATACTTGACAGTTCAGGTTCTCACCTATACAAGAATGACATAGTTAATATCAAAATTTTCCCAATACATGAAATTAGTCCAATAAGATGAAAAATGTTTATGTTGCTACTGTCTTAAAAATGTGCGTGGAGGTTCTTGGGTCATATGGGCATCATGAAGGTCAGGAGGCCTTGAAAACATTAATTTGAGTGGTAAGTGATTTTACACTGAAACAAAACAGAATGATGTTATTCCCCACTTCATTTTTCACAGGAAATGTTGACATGTATATAATATCTTTGGTACAATCAGTCGAAGTAGACCATAACCTGATTTGCAGATACATGGAAATAGTTTGTTTATTAAATGTATTTATTATAGATAATGTATATAATAACTGTATTTATTCTAAAATATTTATTTTAGAAATGTGATTGCTGAAAGGAAAGATACTGAAGGTATAGTTGACTGGCACAATTATAATGGCTTAAAAAACTCCCCAGAAGATGACAAACAATAACAAAGGCATAATTGATGTTTTGTGACTTTTGAAAATAGTCTGCTGCTGTAGTTGGAGATTTGAAGAGCAAAATATATATATATATATATATTTCCTTCTCTAACTCTGAAGTGAAGAGAAAGGATTTGTTAATGCAAGCAGGTGGCCTACATATCCTAGTTATTATGTATAATCCATTATACAGAGAGCAATTATCATCCTATTAATTGAATATCACAAAAATAGAAAAGTTACAGTTAGAGTTAGGTAAAAATATCCTCTATTGCCAAGTACCTTTGATGGAAAGTATCTACTTAACTGCATTCTACCTATATGAATATCAAACTAAAATCATGATGACACATTGGTTGGCAATTAAGCACAAAGACCTTGCTATTGTATGTAAATGCTATTAATTTGAGCTGCATGTACCTACTGGCTAAATGGGATATATGGTTGGCTTGGATTGAAATGGCTTTGCTTAACAATTCCCTAGCTCTGAACCAGAAAAGAGTGTGGCTCTATTGTGGATATGAGCATAAGTGTATGTATTTGTTCTTATTAAAAATGTTAGTGGGATAATGAAGAAAAAACGCAAATTCATAGTACTGAAATTATTGAGTTTTTCATCAGGGTGCTTTCTTTAGATATGCACCCTGTACCTCAGCATAAAGGAAGCATGGATCTAGCTATATGGCAGTGTTATTACAAATTACGTGGAGAATAAGAAGAATTGCATGTGTTGACAATGATGAATAGACATAACCCACCATCTCAGAAAATGAAGCAATGTGCAGTCATCTGCTCTGAAAAAAACCACAACTTCTCTTAAAACAAAAAGTTTGCATTTTTTCCTATCACTTTTCCAAAATAAATGAAAAGTGGATGTCAACAAGAAAAGTAACACATGTTGGGATGTATTCATTGATATAAATGAGAGAAAATGTTACAGGGTTAGTATAAGGTATGTAAAACTTCCAAATAAATTGTGAAGTTGGATTACAAATACATGCCAGATTGCATACATCTTCAGGTAAAAGAAAATCTTAGATTAAATATAAGGGCTGTATATCCCTTCTTATATACAGTACAAAATGAATAGTAATTCCATTGCAGATGGTGGAGCTGCATCAAGGAAAAAAACAGTACAAATAGGATCAGAATCATGCCTATAGCACCTAAGAGCTTAAACCAGCCTATAAGCTTGTTTAACATATGACAGGGCTAGAGGCAATTTGGAGTCTGCAGGCACTGCTCCCCCAGAATGTGCAAAATAGCTGGATGTTCCTGCTCAAAGAACATTTTCCAACGCTTAGCATATGGTTCAAACTTTCCAAAGAGAATATACAGCAGATCACACTGGGTTTTTTTTTATTTTAACTTTCATTATTTAGCATGTGTTCATTGATATGAGCATGTGTCTAACCAGCATAACCACCTAAATCCTAATTTCTCTGTGGCCAGTGGGTTACCTTCTGTTTATGCCAGTAGCAACAGGATTGGACCATGCAGTGCTTTATACAAACAACATTATTGGAACTAGCAAAGGCATTATCAAGTCTAAGAACATGCTTAATTCTGGATGTTTGTTTTTCCTGAAAAAAAAACATAGATAATCCTTTGCAGGGAAGATATGTTGAGTGTATTTTTGTCAATGTTGTGAATGTGAAACCCTGTCCTTTCTTCTTTGGTCTAATCTAAGTAACTGACTGATTATTTCATGAGAAGCTACTTGAACATTTTTAGATTACAATTTTATTTCAGTTGATTATATTTTATCTGTTTCTCTTATACCTTTTTTCTTGTAATTAGATTATTAAAAGTTTGGTGTGTATACACCCATTCTGTAAGTGTTTTAATTAGGGATTTTTCAAATAAATTGTAAAAAAACCAAAACACCAAAAAAAACCCAAACCAAACCCAACCAAATCAAACCAACAAGAAAAACATCTCATAAAATTATCATATGGAATAAATTATTTTTAAATGACCTGAATTTCTTTAAAATATACTTATTGTCCATAACGGGTCACAGGTGTACTTGCAAGAACAGAATAATACTCTCAAACTGAATCTTTAGTTATGACAATCTTCCTGTCTATTTTCACAGATAAGGTGAAAGATATTTTCTGAATTAAAAACATCCCTCATGATAGCTCACTTAGTTAAAACTGTCTGTATTTTGAATGGTCAGTATTAGAGAAAGAAACAGAATGTAAAAGTGAGGAGTCTCTTATCATGTTGCTGAAAGTGCTGTTTATTAAAAAGAGCTAAGCAAAGAATTTCTGTAAGTTAGGATGATTAATATATTTACTTCTGGGTATTTTTATTTTTCTCCAAATTATACCAAAACAGCATTTCTTGGGATGGCATCTCCACAGCTAAAATATTTTATGCACACCCTTTTAATTACACTTTTGAAAGACTGGCCTAAGAGTTCACTATTAACTCCTTGCACAATTGATGACTAAGATTACTGAGTCTTGAGTGACAGATGGTATTCACCATGCATTTTTTTTTTCTTTTTTTTTTTTAAACCAGCTTAATGGCCAACACTGTATTTGTATTAAATCAACAGGAGACATGAGCAAGCAGAACTTGGTCCTAAAAATACTTCAGTTAACAATAGCACTGAATATTCTTCCAGAATTAATTTATTTTAAATCATTAGAATTTCAATTTCTGAATGTTTTATTCACGACTAACTCCCTCAGTTATTACAAACTGCACTGGGAGGGAAAAATTGTTTCTCAACTATCCTTGGAGTTACTCGAGGCATCACCTAACTTTTTTGGCTATCTTCCTCTGATAGGCATATTTCTTCATACTAATGAAACTCTCCACTTAAAAATCTCTCTACAAGACACAAGTTTTAACCAGGACTTTCTACATAGTTTGGAAATCTATTTTTTCAAAGCAATCAGAATGACTATGAAAGTCTGAGCTTACACTGTTTCCCTTAAATGATGTCCCCATGCTCTAAAGCTGGGAAACAGGAAACTCTATTTTAAAAGATATTTTTAAAAATAGAAGATCAATATCAGCTGTACTCTAGCTAAAGAATAAAAGATGGAACAAATCTTGTCACTAAGCCCAGCCTTGTTCTTTTTAAGCTGTGGGAAATTAGTGTTTAGCAATGACACAATCTATAGTGCATGACAATCTGTTGTCTCTGTATGGTGTAAATGTTAGACTGTCAACATGATGCCTGCAAAAAACAAACAATCAAAAGCACATTACAGCAAAAAATAACGTAGAAGACCTCAAAGGAACTTTCCCCAGAAACACTTGTAGTATTTACATCAGTAATTCTTAATTTCTGAATGGAGAGTGGACGCCTCTGTGTCAAATACTGCTTCTGTTTGCTAACACAATTTCTAGACTTATATAGTATTCTTCTCTGGTTGTTTGGTTTATTTCATTTTGTTTTGCAGGAAAAGAATATACTTTGCACATAATAAATTATTTAAATGAAACAATAATCATAAACTAAAGAGAAAACCCAAACCTTCCCTTTTCATTCCTGCATAAGCAAACAGATCACCGCTGTATCTCAATTACAATTTAGAGATAGCAGTCAAAACTGCCTTTAGGTTTCAAGCTCAATTATGAGTGCAACTGAGTCTATGGTATTTCCAGATTGGTGAATTGTACCTTGAGACATTGCTTGATACTATGCACTCTGGGATTTTCTATTCATACAGATGGTTGTGGTTATCATAATGTAATCCACTGAGAAATATCTTTTGAATGTTTTTATCACTTCTGCCAGGGAAGAAATCATAGCAGTGGTATGTACCTGAAAGATGGAGAAAGACTTGTCTTTTCTCATTAAAAAAAAAATTAAAAATCATGTAAAAACTAGGATGCAACCAAAAAAATGTTTTTAAATTCAGTGGAGAAGAGAGAGACATATATTCACTGTAAGTAAGTAAGGGTAATGTTTGACACAGTCACTCATTCAGATATGTTACAATATTATTTTAATCTAAACCAGCAGTGATTTGTATCCAAAAAGTGACTAAGATTTTAGGGAATCATTCTAAGAACCTTAATCTGCATTTTGATGACTTCTGTAAGCACTACAACAGGCCTCTTGAGTGCAAATATGTGCATTATATTCCAGCAATAAAAATACTGTATTCCAATGCATAATTAAGGAAAGTTTTAAGTAGTAAAAGCTGCTTGCAGTTTAGTGACACATAATAATGACAGATATTCCAATAAAAATAGGGCAATAGAAATAAAACAATAATAGTTTAGTAGCTTAAGCAAAAAAAGCCAACTCTTTTTTTTTTTACTTTTAAGGTCTTTCTGTCAAATAATTTTCCATCTACTTAAGCTTTGTGGACAGAATGTTGTAAAACTTGTTTAATCTTCTAAAACAAAATTGTACTTCACTATTATCTTTGAATAATACATTTTATGCCTACAATAGTTTCTTTACTTTTAGCATACACCTTAGCTTTCAATTTAGACATTTCTTATTGCAATTACAGGTCTCAGAAAATAATGGAATTAAAAGGAGGAATCCAGTACTAAGAAGAAAGATAGAAAAAAAATCATAAGATTTTTGAAATTTCACATTTTTCAATTATATCTTGGAAAAGAAAATTCAGGGATAAAAACTATGTTTTCCTGCCTTTTCATATCTCCATGAAGAACACATAAATCTGATGCTAAAGGAAGAGCAATAAAACCAAATGAAAGTTATCAAGTGTTACCATACTGCATTGCACTGAAATGTCATAAACCCTTTTATAAAGACAAATTTCCCCTCAAGTGCAGTAATACAGTCAGAGTGGAAAACAAAGTGATCTTTGGTTTATATACTTCTTACCCTCAGAGGAAAAATACCAAAAGGAGTTCTGATGTTGTTCATAAAAGATAAAAACCTTCCAGAGGGGAAATTTCCTCTTTAGTGCTGGAGCAAGGTAGAATTGGAAAGCAATATGAGGAGTAATGAACAGAACAAAATGAAATCAGATTTTAGAAAAGAATACTTTGATGTGGGGGTTTGGGGATTTTTTCAGTTGCAATGTTATCCTTTTATTTCCCAAGCCCTGACTTTTGCAGGATCCTCCTCTCTAGGGCAAGTGAACTTTTTCTGTGTTTTTGTTCCTGTGCTGATTCTGCAAGCTGGTATTGATTAGCTTACTAATGAAAAAGGCCTCAGGTGTAATCTGCAGAGGTTTATTTTGTTCTCTTTATCTCTTGTATAATGGTTATGACCCTGGAGTCATTCCAAATTCTGATACTTCTTTTGAAGATCATATCAATCACGTAATTAAAGTGTGTTGCAATCACCTTTGTAAGTCTGCTAGACTGAAAGTCGTGATCTTTGAGCACTTGCTGAAAACCAGTGCCATACTGTTTCTACCCTGACTTGAGTTGTAAATATGTTTTTGCTGTTTTTTCGTGGAATCTTTCAGTTATTACTTGCAGCAATCTGCAGCTATTAGAAACCAACTAACTAGATTACATATTGTATCAAATTATGGTTTTCATACTCAGAAATTTTCCATAGTTTCCATAATGCACACTAAAATACAAATTTATTTCAAGATGATCTTAAAACTGCCATACTATTAATAAATATCCCAACAATTTGGTAAGTGAAACTCAATGACAAGTAACAAAGAGAAATATCTGCTGAGAACAGTGATGTTTTATTAACCTTTTAAGAACAGATTCTAACAAGTAAGATGTTTCTTTGTCTTACCTGACCAACAGTGACATTATAGGCCAAGACATTCAAACAGTGATGTGACAAAGGACCAATTGGAGAAGCACGTCTTTTCAAATAGGCAAAAAAAAAAAAGGTTAGAGGGACACACTAAGGAGTCTCAACTAATATTAGATGCCCTCTCACAGACAACTACTTCATATTGTTTCCATTGATGTAGTTTTCCGTAGTAATACTGTTTGGTACAGACATTTCTGAAGTAAAAAGTGTTATGGAACTTACTGCTCTTATGCTGGCCCAAGCATTGAAATATCAAGCATTACAGCCGTCCTGTCAGACATTTTATTGAGAAAAAAAATAAAGGCACGCTTTATTTACTGTTAGTTTTGCCCTCTAGGCAATGTAACAGCCATTTTTGATTGGCAAACAATTTCTATAAAGTTTACTCAAAACTCTAAGTTGGCAAAATCACTGTGGATACAAAACAATTAAATCTCGTTATGGTATTAATGAGGGAAAAAAAGTGGAAATGGAAAGATCATTTGAGTAAACAGTATTTTTCTTTCTCTCATTTATTCTCTTTTCTCATATCTGTTGTCTCATGTTTTTCCATATGAGCTGATGACTGGAGAGTTATTTCGCATACAGAAAACCAAAAAAATACCCAAAACACAGGCATGATCTTGTTTAGAACATGAAACACGTATTCTGTTTGAGCAATACATGGCATACCTTATCATCATATTAGTGCTTGGGGTGTTTGAGTCAATACCTAAGTGTCTGGAATCACAAAAGATTCTTTGAGATAGCAAAGATATCCCCTATCTAATAGATATGACGAAGGACTTGCTTTCTGGGATGAAGATGGAGATGAGTTGCAATATTCTTTGTCATCTCAAAACCCACAAGGCACAAATGTGTGGGCAACTGAATTACACTCCTAATCCCCTGGGTAAAGTTTTAGATTCTCTTTAAGTTGGACATTGAACATAAGTTTAGGCTTCTTGCCAGTTTAGGAATAACTTTAGGAATCTTGGCAGTTCTCCATCTCTCTTCAGGCCTATTTCTGAGTGTTTCTGTGGGACCTAGATATTTGAGTACCTACTCTAGTCACTGGAATAGTTAGCTAAGACAGCTAATGAAAGGGAAAAAGCATGTCAACTAAACACCTTAGAATAAGATTTGGCCTGAACACAAATATTTACTACCATTTGAAATGTCTTAGAATATCCAAGAACTCACTATTGATGAACAAATATGAAAGAATCTAATGAAAGAAAAGTCCATAAAATTGATTTATGGTCCCAGAGATGTACTAGCTGTCTTAGTGCTTATATTGAGTGCTACAGAATATTTTTGGGATTGTGCTTTATTTTGTAAACTATAAACTATAAACTATTCTCACCATCCCTTTGCACTATAAAAATTTTACACGAATAGAGAAGTTAGTCTGATGAACTATTTAATCTATATTTTAAGACGTAAGATATATGGAATGTATTATGCTAAATCTGTATTATAAATATTAAATTTAAAATAATTTTTTAGAGAATCTTGAATCAAAACTTTCATTTAAGGAATTTAACTGTTAATGCAATATGCCATGGGGCACTGTTCTGAGATAAAGATAGGATTGAAATGTTGAAGTGAGTATAATGTACTCAGTCTGCAACTATCTTACAATAGCTGAAAGAAAATGTTTAAACTATCTCATTCAAAAGACTGTGAATATTATTTTGCATTTCTTAACTCTTACTCAGAATCACAGAGGACAGCACTCTGAATCTAAATCTATGGTAAAAATGTTGAAAGAAAATTCCACATTCTTCTAATCCAAACACTGGACAGAGTACATTATATATGCAGTCCAAATTAAAAAACATAATTTTAAAATTATTTTTGGATACTTTTTAAAGTTTAATTTGGTCTATCTTAGTTACCTAGGATTTCCTTAGAGACATGTATCACAAAAAAGACAAACTGGGAAAATAGAAGAGGTAGAACATACTTAGATGTATCTTCTAAATACAACCCAAAACCTAGTTTCTTAGAACGATATTATGAAAGGCAAAAAGGTAAAAGAAGGAAGAATGCTGGCATGATTCTAATAAGTCACCTTTTATTTAAAATAATCTTTTATAATGCTTTCTGGATCATTTGTTAGACGACCCTCAAGAGAAGCTTCTATTATTTGCTATCACATACAAGCTTTTTAGGAACAAGTGTGAATATAATTTTTTAGTCACTTTGTGATTATAGTAGTGACATTGATAAACTATGTCCTTGGCAGATAACAGTGATGATCAAGCTGCTTTTTTTTCTTGACTATTCATCATATTACAACCCTCTATGGAAGTGACAAGTTATTATTTTTTTGGTCCCCTAAACTTAGTAGTGCTTGTTGCAAACATTAACTTTTTTAATAAACAGTTGCCTTATACTATTGACTGCAATTTTTCCACAAACATCTATTATACCTGTACTATTAGTTTTCCACTAAACAGTTGCAAGCTGCCCATTCATTTTACTTTAGTGTGTAGAAATAGCATATAGTATATGGTATGTAGAATTCATTCAACTCATAGTCTGCATGCAGGAAAAGGACCCTGCTCTTTACACTATTTTCTTCCACAGGCAAATTAGACCTCAAACTATTAAATTAATAAGAACTAGACAATGCTTGAAATAATTGTGAGTCAAAACAATTCTTAGAATAATAGCAACCTTTATGCAGAAAATTCAAAAACCTCTGCTTACTTCCTGTGTACCCAGAAGATTTTAATATATATTGTGATTAAGTAGATAATAATTTTGAATGAAATGTAAAGGAAGATAGAATACTTACTAATGAATGCATCATACATTAAGCATCTTTGAGAATAAGTATAATATTCATGGGACTTACATAAAAGTTCATATTTTTACTTTTTTACTTTCATATTTTTACTGCTAAAGCACAACATTAAAATTTTTATGCATACCTATTAAATTTAGTGTTCTCTTTTTTTTTTTTTTTTGCTTTCTAAGGGAAAATTTTCACTTCATTGTTATAGCAGATGGGGTATATTTGACATGAAATCTTTATAATCACAAATAAATTAATTTAAATAATGTATAGCAAAATACTTCCTCTTTCAACTGAAGGGATTTCTCCTTTCTTTGTGAAGAAAATGTGGCTTTACACAATTTTTACCTTGACAAATGGCCTCAACCACTTATCTGTTCAGCCAACCGTTGTTCAACCTAGATCTTTCACTTAGTGTAGCACAAATAGTGTCTGGGAATTGTTGCATTCACATTTTTGTTTCGTGGTCATGTGTGTATCATAAACAACTTGTTCCAAACCTTCAGAACTTTTTGAATAATTTATATTTCTCTTTTTCCTGAAGAAATTTCTATAACAAGAAACATATTGTCTCCTTTAGTGTTTTCAGATCATCTCCATTTGCTGGGGGTTAGTTTATGGGCAGGTGCTTCATGATAGCTCTGAAGTTACTAAAGGAAAAGAAAATATTATTTCTCTTTTTATTCCCGCTTACAACCTCTCTCTCTCCAACTGAAACAAAAATAAAAAATGAAATCATGTAAGTAAACAAAGAAGCCCAAAAGGTGTCATAATATTTCTTGGGTGATTTGTAGCAATCTTTTACTTAGCGAAATTTATGTCCCCTATGATGGTTCAGCACAGTTTCTTGAGAGTAAAAAATGTAGGGTATTTTTGTATTTCAAGACTTTCAATATTCCCTTTTTGCAGTAAGTGATAAAGGAATTTGAAATCGTATTGCAAATTTTCAATGCCCAGTCCTTCTTCTTATGCATTGTCTCATTTAAATGCCTTTTATATATTTTGAGGTAAAGTTTTCCTCTAGCTAACGTCCCTAAAAAGAAGCTTTTCTCTACTCATTTTCTCCTTAAGGTCTTCAAGTAAGTACAACAACATCGAATACAGATGCAAGTACCTGAAGAGCAACGATTTCTCTGTATAGGAGCAATGATTTCTTGTGCATAGGAAAGTTTATTGGACTTGGCCCACTGTTAGATTATGCTCTTAACACTACTAATATATATATATATTCTATCTCTAATGGTGGAATAGAAATTGTCATTACCTTTAACTGCTTACCCTTAATGCCTTTAATAATTTATCAATTTATTGCTTATTTCTCTGTGGTCCCTAGCTTTCATAAGTAATTGGTACTCTACTTTTGCAATCTTTGCTGGATTTACCATACAGTTATTCAGAAATGTGTATTGGCATGATGGTAATTTGATGTGATGCATTTTAGGGTTAGTTGTCTGAAACTATTACGTCAAAATACATATAGGTTTATTTTACCTTTTTTTACTATTTTTTTTCCTCTCTACTCTCTTTTTTCTTTGAGGAATGTTGAATTTTATTTTCTCTGTCAATGGATTCAATAAGGGGTTGCTTAAGATAATAGGCATGATAATCTTAAAAGGTAAAATTATGCACCAGGTTACTTTTGAAGCAGCACAAAGATAGGAAAAGAACCAGCTCAAAATTCTCCTAACAGATGTTATTGTGCATAGTATTCACAATAATTTTACTTGATGCTAAATTTAGCACTTTCTTTGTATGTCACATTTTTTTTTAAATTTAGCATTAAAAAACTTCAACTTTAACAACATGCATTTCTTAACACTGAGATGAATAGGAAGGATGAGGCAGTGAGGAATTCAAGGCTAAGAACCAGCACTTTATTGACAGTTTGTTGTACAGAGGCTTGTAAGACAGTTGGGGTTTCATTTTGATGGAAAATGTCAGTCTTCATAACCAGCTGCCTCAAGTAGCCCTCCTCAAAACAACCTGGGGAACATCTTTGACACTACAATTAGGATAGTAACAGAATCATAAGTCAACAAGAAATAGCTACCAGTCCATCTGAAGAATCTCTTACTGCATTTGACTTTTGCACAGGACTTAACATTGACATGAAGAGGAACCCTGGCAGCATGTACTCAGTTTGGTTTCACAACAGATATTCAGATACAATTCCACTTTTTCTTTACTGGCTTTTTTTAGCATCTTACTCTTCTCTGTACCATAGGAACCTGACCTGTCCTTCTTTCAAGACAAGAACAACAGGGATCAGTATGTAAAAGTATGCCTGAATAGATGCAGAACAGAAAAGAACATATTCTTTACTTCTTTAACTCTGATAATCTCCCAAAAGGACTGGAAACACAACTGGAAACTATTTCAGAAGCTTGCTATTAATAATGTGAACTGGTATTATAATTTTACTTCTATTTGAAAGATGTCTTTCTGTTTTTTGTGAAGGTAGTGTAAGATTTTTACAGTAACAACTTGCAAAATGATTTTTTAGAATCTATTGGTATAAAAGCACTGACACTCAATTTACCTGCATGCCTCACAAAGCAGGCAGTTGCATAGTTTGATGTAGTTCATACCTCTTCAGGTCGCCCATTCTTTACGAAGTTGTCTCAACATGCCATGCATTTAAACATCCCTATTCTTGCAGTGCTTTCTATTTTGGAAGTAATCATTCTAGTGGGTGGCAATATAGTTCTAAAAGATGCAAAACACAACCAGCTTGTGAAAAATTAGGAATGTAGGTCACAACATTTCTTAGAATTCAGCTTTTTTCTTTTTTTTTGGACAACGAATAAACAACATTAAATATAGTTCTGGCTAGAGATATAGCTCTTTCTGCTTTGCTAATATTTTTGATATATCTCATTTTCAAATGTCAGTGACCCTTCCTACAACAATATTAGTTTGGACTGCATACTTAGGACAACCCTTATTTAGAAAAAGAGTGCTAACATTTTAATTCCAGCACAATTGTCAGCTTCTTTTGTGTCCCATTGTAATTCTTCAGGCAGTAAGTCGTTACTTGAGCTGTAGTGTTGTCTGGTTGAAGAAAAAACACATGCACTTAAGTTTCGTTGCTACTAGAATAACCAAAAAGGAAAAAGATAAACTTTTGATAGTCAACTGGGTTTTTTTTTTTCTGACAAAGGAAGATTTTATAAAGGGAGTAATACAGTCCGAATTAGAAGAAAAATGTTTTGAACTAAAGCCATATTTGAGCCACCAGCAAAACAATATTTAATCCAAGTCTTCATTTTTAAACCAAGTATTATAGAAAAAGTTAGAAATTTTTTGAAAGGGACACTTAACACTACTCTTTGATCTCAAAAACTTGACGTTTTGAGTCAGAGGACAAATTTTTTTGCTAATCCATAGTAAATCTACTTAAGCAGATCCTGTCAAATATATTTCTAAAAAAAACCCAAAACCTAACTTTATTGTGAACAAAGTCAACAGAAATGCCTGCTAAACTCTCCAAAATTTTGTTTGCATTAAGCATTCTTAAAACTATGGCAAGGGACAGGAATTCTGTTCACTATTCTAGAAACTGAGGATTGGATTTAACTGACCATGTAGGAGACTCACTGGAAATAATGCAGCTCTACATAAAAGGTCCTGGGATCCTAGTGGACAACGTGTTGAACATATATCAGTAGAGGAGCCTTGCATCAAAGGCCAATGACATATTGGACTGTATTGCCAAGAATGCAGTCATCAGGTCCAAGATAATGATTCTTCCACTCTATTTGGCAATTGTGAGGCCACATCTGGACTGCTCTGTCCCATTTTGGGATCATGGAACAAAGGCTTTGGAAGGGGGATGCAGGTGTGATGAGAGGGCGAGAACATTTAGTTTGTTCATCTTTGAAAGAGTAAGGCTTTCTGCCTGCATATAATTAGAGGCTACAAAGATGGAGCAGGATTTCCTAGATATGCACAATGAAGGTGATGGAAACAAGCTGGAAGGTGGGGAGGTCTGAGTCACTATGAGGACAAAATATAAGGTGGTTGAACACTGGAAAGAGTAACCCAGAGTTTGTGGGGTGTCCATTCTTAGAGACATTCAAAAGTTGGTTGAAAGTGTTCTTGAGTAACTTAATATAATTAGACCATAGACTTCCATTTCAGAAGAAGGAATGACTGTGTCTTCTGGATATTCCTTTCAACATATACATTTCTGTGATTTAGTTGTTAACCTTATGGGGGAGTATAGCAGACACTTTTCATGGAGTCATAGAATTGTAGAGCAGCCCAGGCTGGAAGGGATCTCAAGAGCTCATCTGGTTCAACCCTTTGTGTGAAATGGAGTCTAGATAAGATTACCCAACCCCCCATGCAGTTTCATGCTGAAACTTTTCAGCAATGAGAAAACTACAATGCCCCTGGGGACATGGCTCCTGGGGCTTGATTGTTCTCACTGTAAAAAATTCCTTTCTTATATCACAATGAAATCTCTCCCAGTGCAACTTGTAGCTGCTATCCTTTGTCTTTTCCATATGGCTTCCTATGAAGAGACAGAATGATCTTTTTGTAGCTGCCCTTAAATACTGGAAGACTTTATTTAAGTCCTTCCCTGAGCCTTTGCTCCTTCAGAGAGAAGAGATCCAACTCTTTCCGGTTTTTCTCACAGAGTAGGTTCTCCAGACCTCTAATCACTCATGTGGTCTCATTCTCAAACATCATAGAAGTAATTTCATATGCCTCATCAAAAATGATGTGGTATTTGGACTTCCAAATGGAAAAACATTCAGTCTTGAGAATGTCTGAAGAATGTTGCTATTGCTTGACTTCTAAACACCTGCTTGATCCACTGAAGTCCTTATAATCCCAAAGGAGATGCCTATTCTGATATAATCAGAGAAAACGTTATTTATATTCTTCTCCCCTGTCAGTTAGCATACTTGGTGATTAATGAACAGAGGGGTTGCTTTTCAGTAAAGGCAGTGTCTAAACTGTGTTACCAAAGGAGATGGTGTGAATACACTTTGTCTTCTACGTCTGTGGGAATAAAACATCCTATAGTACTAGCAAATGACCTTTGATGACACTGATTCATTTTGGTTCATGGCATCTGTATGGCTCATTTTTATTTTATGTTAGAATTTTAAACATATCTTGTCCTGTACAATTCATAAGAGATTATCCTGAATGTTTCCTCTTCCAGTACATGCTAAAGTCAGTTTAAATCTTCTATTGTCTTTGGTAGGCCTTAGAGAGAGCCCAGGGAAACCATGCTTAGAAAAATCCCAGTGACTGTTCAGCTACTATATGCAACTGAGTTTCTTTGTCTTACTGTGACAATGAAGGAAATTAATTTTTCTCAGTATTTGTGCAATAAGAATACATGCATTGACAATTCAAGCATGAAATAGTATTGGGTCATTGTCAGTGACAGGGACAAGAGATAAAACTTTTACATAGCATTAAGTTTTAAAGAAAATTACACCAATAAAAGGGGAAAAGGAAAAAAGATCATTTTCCCAACTGCCTGAAACAGTATTTATAATTTCTTGGTCCAAAACCTAGAGGAAAGAGATGTCAATTAAGTTAAAAATATTTAAATTATATTTGTCACTGGTCAAAAAAAATTGTTTTATTTTTTTGTTAGGAAAAAACCCACAAGGATTAAAATTAAACCATGTAAAATAAATATTTATTTACTCTGCAGTTTCACCAAATTTAGTGCAAATATACTAATTAGCCATTTTGTTACAATCTTCATGAAACTTGGAATCTAGTATTTTCTTTTACATGTCTTTTTATTATAATAGGATTTTCAAAAGTGATTGGCAGTTATAAACATAAAAAATGAAACATTTCCAAAAAGATATATTAATTCTTGTATGTGCATTACACTTGCTAGATTTTGAGTCATGTTAAAATGCTGTAGCCTGATTGCCACTTACAAACTCAACAACACTAGTGAAACCTGAAATTCCATTTTTCTTTGCTGTGTACAGATTTCAAAATAATAATTCACGGAACCAATTATTAAGATATTTAATTATGCTTACATAACATAAACCACAGTTCCCCTTTGATTCTGGGCCAAAATATAATGCTGTTTTACATCAGAATTTACGTTGTCTATTATATAGGTTGATTTTGTTGTTTATTATATGGGTTGCTTTTGTTGTCTATTATATGGGTTTGTTGTTCCATCTGCCACAAAAACTTTTAATTTTTGTGGTGACTAAATATCTCCATTCTTAAAAACAAGGAATTTATGACTAATCTATTAATCTTTATCTTCCAGAACCTGTACTGCATCTTTATCAGTTATACAGATGAACTCACAGTCCAGCTCTGCTTCTGACAGTGATTTAAACATTGCAATCACCTTGCTTAAAACTTCATTCTGCATACTTGAAGTTCTCTTAAAAATCTTTCATCTTAAATGGTGGACACCAACTTTATTGATCTAAATTTCATATCCAAGAATGTGGGATGCCAAGGTTTGTGCTCATTCAAACCGGCACTGGAACACAGTAAAAGTTCAACTTTTAGTCATTTTCACTGTGATAAACTTGGCCTTTGTAGAATCTCTGATTCTACATAGATAGAGATCTCACATGAAAAGTGTATCTTAATTCTTTGTCGCTTATATTTAATAATTTCAAAATGTTATGGTTGTGTATTCCCAGTCTACTATTGTGCTGCTTGAACATGGGGGGGTGAGGGGTGGAGTTGCCGGGGGGAACGGAGGGGCTGTTCCATCTCCGGGAGTTTCCCCTGTGGGATGCGGGGACCAGTCAGAGATCTGATTTGGTGGTTGGCATCCCAGGTGGCCAATGAAAAGTTATTTCGCTTTCATAAATCACATTTCTAAGTTTCTCTTTCAGCTTCTGGTCTCTCCAGAGGTAAGGTGGCTCTGGCCGGGGCCCTGGCCCTGGGCTTGGGCTCAGCCCCGGCCCATACCCTGACCCTGGTGGCCCTCGGCTTGGCTCGGCTCAGCTCGGCTCGGCTCGGCTCCCCTCTCCACGCGGAGTGACCGAGCGGGGGGATCAGGGAGCCACCAAAAGCTCTCCCTTCCCCCACCCCGTTCTGAGACAAGAGGCCTCCAGCGGCCCACATGGCTTCTTCACGATCTGGAAACAATTTTAACTCTTTTAATGCCTGGATAAGATTCTCGATCTCCTGAGCTCCCCTGAATGAGAAGAAATAAAGTATGGAGTCTACAGAAATCAGCGGAATGAAGATAAAGTTCCTGATGGGAAGAACTTGAAAAGATGCAACTGATGAGTAGCTGAAAACCTTTTTTGTGGAGGTATAAGGGGACTGTGACTACACTAGAATTCCTTTAAACTGTGAAATATACTTGGGGAGGTTTGGGGTGCTTGAGAAGAAGACTTTTTGCCTTGGGGAAATGGAGCTTTCTATTTTGGGACTGGAATATGAACAGAGACTTTTGATAGAGAAGGAGATGAAGAGAATCTTGTTTTTCAGTAGCCTGCCTTTAAAAGTGGTGCCCCATGTGTGCATCATAACCCATAGCACAACTCTGGAAGGACTGTGAAAACGGGAGGAAATTCATAGTTTTGTAGGCCCGGGCAGATGCGGACTGTGAAGGTGGAGACACCCCCTAATCTTAAACCAAAAAAGAGACTTTTCTCTCTAGAGTGAACTGAAATGACTATTTAAATAAATAACTGACTGAAGTGTTTTCTGTATGTTGTTGTTAAGGAATGTGCAATGAAGGGAGGGGGAGGAGGAAACAATCTAGGAATCTTATTTTAAATTACTTTTGTGTTATTAATAAATTTCTTCTTATACCCTTTTGAGTTTTAAGCCTGCTTTGCCTCTGCTCCTGAATCCTATCTCTAAAGGAAACTAAATATATTAAAATTGGCAAACCCATGTCACACCTTGACAACTATGCAATCCAGGTATTTTCCTACAAGTGACTTCTTACTTTTTGCTGACTTTGTCATTGATGAGTTCTAATTTTCTTACAAATAAACAATGACAAAGAGAAAGGGAAGAGTTGATTATGACATGACACCAATATAAGCTTTAAATATTTTAATGATGATAGCCTGTTTGGAATGACCTTCTGAGATTTGCTTGATGCTTGTTCTTTAATCCATTTAATTTATATTACATGAAGTTTTATCAGTCAAATTTATTCATTAAATTAATAATTCTTCTCAAATTAAATGCCTTGCAAAAAAAAGTAGGTGTACTACATGAGTGATACTATCTAAATTAACTTTAAATATCAAAGCAAACAGAAGTTGTTTAATTCACCTTGATTAGGTGATGTTTACCTCACTTAATTCTTTACTTAGTCCAATTTCAGTCATTCTATTATTTAATATCAATAATTTATAGACAGCACCTTTTGACTCAGCATGTCTCCTATTACTTATATATGAATTTTAATGGTGTAGCAAAAGAACAACAAAAAAAGGGAAACACCAAGGAAAACCTGGAGTATGACAATGGGAGTTATTCCTTCTACGGCTGATTCTGTGACTGAGAGGTCATTCAAAAAGTCTTTCTTATTTATGAATAACACTTAATACATACTTAAAAGAGCAGATCTTTTGAGCTTGAAAACTTAATTTACTACAAAGATGGATTTATTTAACACATAAGCAATTTTTTCTATATTCAAACATTATTCACATTGTAACTTGTAGCTGTTTTATTTATACCTACTATGAATAGGATATTAGTGTTCAGAGGAGTATTTTCAGAAGGATTACTGTTCACTGTTAATTAGTTGTATGCCAAATGGACAATAAACCAACACAGAAGTATAGGAAAATAAAAGATATTTACTCTCTGTGAAAAATGGACTATCATAGGAATGGGGAAGGAAGCAGAAACAGTGAATAAAGACATTTTTGTCTATGAACAGTATTCATTATGAGTTTACTTCTTTTGTTAAGAAAGTCTATCAGCTTTCCCAAAGTTGGATAGAAAATCAAAAGCTTTCATAAACTTGACTAAATTAAGTGTTTTGAAAATTAAGACATATTATAGTTAAATCAATGTGTTTTTCCAAATCTTGAACACTTTCATTTGTTATTAAATATAAAACCAAAATAAATATTCAAGTAAAATTTTCTAAATAATTTCTAAGAGAAAAAAATAAATAGATGGAATTACGAAGAAAGTTAAGATTAGTTTTTTCCAAGTTAAAAACTTTCCAGCATTTTATGAAACAATAAATAACCTTCTGAAGTAGATAAATAAAGTATTTGTTATTTGTAGACTGGTCTTTTTCATAAGAAAAGTGTCTTGACTTGACACACCGAGAAAGAAAATGCATCTTAGAAAATCTTTGATAGACCCCCCCAATTATTTCAAAGTAAATTTTCATGATGTTGGTAAGGGTTTTTAATGAATTGGAAGCAACAAACTACTCTGCTTCAAAAGGTTAGTAAAAAAATAAGTTACATGATGCATGGAAAACTGCATGATTGGTATTATCAACAGAAGTTGAAAAACATACTGGTGGAGAAAAGTTAATGAGTACCAAGGATCTGATATTGTTCTGAGACACATGGTGAGAAAACAAAAAACAGATTCAATATATCTTGTTTTTAAAACTATATGCCTTTAATAAGAGATTTAAATTATAACATCATAACAGCTTAAGTCCTTGAAATATCCTACAAAAAGTGTTATGCTTTTCAAAAGAAATTTGGGAAAAATAGTTAAAAAAGAAAGAAATGTGATTACTTCTAAATATTATAATCTGTCATGGTGACCCAGATGCACTAATACTGCCTAAAAATTATTTAACTAGAGATGATCAGCAATGCATGACTTGATGTAACTATTTTTTTTAAGAGTAAGCATTAGAAATAGCTGAGCATTAAAAATATTTAATTATCTAATGATTTAAATAGACTTTGAAATATCATCTTTTAATTCAATATAATGGTATTATGAGATATTGATATGAGAGCATAACAAAGTACTAATCATATTTTGTGTTGTTTCAGAAGTTTTTATCATGTTTTCTCAATTGTTTTTTGTTTCAAAACAAGTTCAACACTGTCACAATTGAAACCAAGCTCTTTTCCTACTTGACTACAGCTAAAAATTTTGAAGAATTTGCTTGGTAGATGTAACATATACACCTTTCACTTTCTTTCTTAGGGATTTCATAAATTGTATGTCTTAGGGTAGTGAAACCCACAAAATAAGCTTCCAAAATAATCACTCAGATCTCCAGTTCTCATGTGGATCTTCTGAATGATGGTACTATGAGTTCACATAGATTTGCTCAGCCATCAGTAAAATTCACTTAGACCTATTAGTGTGTTTCAGGTAGCATTAGATGTTATATGCGAGTAACAGGCATTACATGAAAAATTTTTTGGGATTTAACAGCCCAAATATTATTTCCGTTCTATTTGCAACAACTCTTCAGTCAAATGTTAGTATTTCCTTTTCTCTGTGTCACGCTTTTCTCTGAGTGGGAACTGAGTTCTCCTTGGCCTGTTCCATGAGGAGTTTGTCATGACGTGTTAAACTATGAGATTTTGCATTCACGCCAAGCATGCCCACACTCCTTCAAACCTGCAGACGTAGAGGTTTGGGTCAGCTGTGAGGACTCTAGCTGAGGACTGAAAGCAAGGAGTTTGGGAAAGGAAAGGAACAGAAATATATTGAAGTCCTTTTGCTGCTCTCAGTAATTTTATACTTATTTTATTAAAGAGATTCTATTAGAGTGAAAAATAACATTAAAATAAAGATCCTCATTCCTTTTAGGTTTTAATCCAAAGTGGTGTTGGGATTTGTTGTTGGGTTTTGGTTTTCTCCCTTTATTAGGGAATATTAGTAAAAATTTTTGAACTATATAGAAATTTACGAAGAGGTTAATATTTGTCTAGAGAACCATGTCCTCAGTTCAGAAAAAAGAAAAGGGACACATACCCTTTTGATAATATCTGAATACCTTTTTCATGTAACCCCTAAGAAAAATTACTGGGAAATTCCCTCCCATTTTCTACTAAAATCCCAAAAAATTAGTTTTTGTTGTTGTCCCACTCCTAATGCATTATTATATTATTATTTTATAATTGTGGATTTTAAAAAAAAATAACCAAAAAACTTCTGTACTGTAGCAAACACAACAGCATAAACCACAAGGATGAAGCCAAATTCTGTTGTTGTCTGTTACATTCTTCATAGTGAAAAGCTTCCTGTTTGCCATTTCTTTTCTGAAAATAAGCTCTGAGATCAAAATATCAGAGCTTAAATCTACCACAATTTGATTGAGGTTTTCTTTCTCTTTGCTTCCATTTTGCTGCCACGCTTAAAACACAAAATTATGGAACTTTCTTTGACCTGAATATAAATAACAGAGATCACTGACCTGTAGTCTGCTCTTCTCCCTTTATCAACATTAATGGAAAGCGGGGGAGGGAAAGGGAAAATGCATGCTGTTAGCTATTATCTTTACAAATGACTTGCTAGCCTTTTATTTGTCTTCTTTTGCTTCAAACACTCAAAGGATATTATCAGAATTTCACTAGATGGAGGTTCAGTCCTGAGATGACTTGACAAGCTGCATCTTCCTTAAGAGATTTTGACATGATATTAAGCCATAGTTACAAGCCAATACTTGAATGTGGAGCCCTGGGGAAATCTTTCCAAAGTGGAACACAACATTTACAGCAGGAGGCAGGTGTCTGCACCACTGAAGCAAACAACAATATGATATATTTAGTATCGAAAATGGAAGAAAAACTACTGTCTCTTTACCACTGGGGAAAATGGAAGAGGTTGAATGAGGAAAAAAGCATCCTTTTCAGCTCTGGAGAATTTTAATTTACTGACAGAATGAAATATAGCCTCATCACGGCAGGTGCAGCAAGTGCCAGGTGCTGTTCACAATATTGTCTTTGAATTTATGTGTTTTCGAAACATTGAGAGGATGTGAAGCAGCTGCCATGGCCATGTGGAGAGAAAGCAAAGAGCTTTTAATTAGCAATAAGAGGGCTGTTAATTTCTTTTAGGAGCCGACTTTGCATTGCACTCATATCAGAACCTCAGCAGGAACTCTGTGCAGCCTCAAACACACAAGAAAAATCAAGTAAGCGATGTGGTACAGCAGATTTAAAGCAGAAGTGAAATAAGGCTCTGGCTCTCAGCTAAAGAAATTCTTGGCAATTTTGATTTTCAAATTGAGAAATAAAAGTTCACAGATGAGGGACTGAACAAAGATTTTAAAATTTCAGTGCAATTGCTAACCCAAGTGGTGCATAATAAAACACTCAGAGATCACAGCAAAAAAATGTATCATTCTTGCTGAAACGTAATACAGTCATCGTTTAAACTGAAGTGAATGCTGGAGACCAAGTACTGAGATAAATCAGAATCTGAGACGTGTTACATGAGACTACATTTGAGTTATGAAACCATTGACACAAATCCCAACCTTGACTTGGATGAAGAATTTAAGGTTTTTTGAAGTCTGGCACCCAGTGCTGCCAAGATTCTGTCTCTGCAAAACATACAGACAACTTTGAGAAATACACAACTTGCATTGGTCTCATTCTGTCAACTTCAAAAAGAACAGTGAAGCACTCTTTTTTATGATATATTGTTTATTTTTATGCTAAGAGTACTAGTGCGTCATAATTATAGCTTTTCATCATTTAAGAGACATCAGTGATCTACTCATCTTTAATTTAGAAATTTTCTCAAATAAGTTTGAAAGATTTGAAATCTGAAGTAATTCTCCTCCTACCGAGATTAATATTAAAATTGTGCAATGTGGTTTTGAATGACAGGAAAAATGAATTATCAATAACTGTCTAAACATCCAGGTAAGTTGAGACTTTTCCAGTAAGTTTAGTAAGTTTGCTGGTTTGTGAATCTCAGTATGCTCAATAGTTTCTCTTTGATATATCCAAGGAAATACAGAACCATTTACCGTATATAGGAGATGTCTCCTTGGTATTTTCTTTGGATACTATTTTAAAATGAGATTTATTTATATGTTTACCTTTATGTTGCATTAAAGATTACTAAGGTGAAGAAAGTTAAACGTGTTCATGACTCTTTACAGGGCAGAGAATTATATATTAAATTCATGCAAATAAGAAGGGTATAATAGGTCAAGACCCCAGTTTTTAATTTAATCTTTCATTATGCAGCATAAATTAGCATGCTTAATTTATGGGGATGCAAAAAAATGAAAAGGAGGACAACTGATAATGCATGATATCCCCAAAGACAGCCTTTCAAGACAAAACAAGACTCACTCAACTTTGTCAAGTCAAATGTCCAACTAACCTCACATTCTTATCTAGTATATAGTAGTAATGTGTTATTTAAATTTAGTTTCTCTCTTAAAAAATAATAAGCAGTTCCATGTATTGATTTTACACCTGTATCAAATACGAATAAGGGTAAAGGAATCAAGGTCAATTAGTTGGCTTCCTGATGTAATGTAACAAATGTGGAATTTTTCATTAGTGAAATTGAACAGAGGGATGCAACATTAACTGCTAAGTATTTTTGTGCTCGTTATGAGATGGTATACAAAGTATTATATATTTATAAACTGAACAAATAAATTAGACATTAAACACCGTCTGTGTGGAAAAACTCCATTTATTATGCCTACTGCTGTCAATCCTCTGCCTGTTTTGAGAAGTAGAATTCCTGTATAGAGACAATACACTCTCACAGCCATGCTTGAGCCTCCCTGGTTGCTAGAATGAGCTGAGCCTAACAGAGCCTGTGTGTCTCTGTGTGTCTCTGCTGCCTGGGGTTGTCAGTGAGGTAATGAAATAACTATACTCTTTGCCTTTCAGCTGTGGTTTAGTGGTTGCCTCTGGTTACCTGTCAATTCACACACCTATCCATGTATGGGTAAGACTTGTGAATACACAGCATACCATTTCCTACCTCTTTGATTTTAGCAGTATTTGAGCTAAGGTATGCATAAAAGAGCAGGACTTATTTTTACAAAAAATCATTGTGTTCTATATTTATATTTCTCTCTATTTTCATGTTTCTTTATTTTTTCCCAAAGTAGCTGAGAAAAATCCAGTCATTTATTTATATCCAAATACATACAGAGATGGAAATTTATGCTAAGTGCTTGTGATTATGTACTTGTTTAGAAATCAGAGAAGTAACATTCTCAGTGGCAACATGCTAATTCAAAACTGATTTTCAATATTACAGACCAATCAGTTCCACTGCTGTCTCGTTTCTCCATATTAAAATCCCCCCTTGACTCACTTCTTCAGGCTGATCTTGCTAAATGGATCACTGTAACGATTTAACATCTGCTAGTGTTTTCAGCATGTGGTCACATGATGATGATTCATCTTTTAATAACTGCTGTCTGTTATGAGGAAATCACACTATGACTAGTGAATGAAGTCACATCTTTGATTCACTAGGTGAACCACCTCCAGTATGGAAGTATAGGTCAGCAGTTTTGGTAGGAAATTGGGTAACTAAACATTTTCATGTTCCTCATCTCTCAGCACATCACTCCCTGTCAAACTTATATTCAAAAAAAGTGCTTCTGACACAGCATCTCAGAAAATACCCTGATCACCTCTACTCTCATTCACTGATATAAGTGATAAAAGAAACTCTATCACTTTACATTGTTTTTCATATTTCTTATGCTCTTTTTTGTAACAAGGACTTGCATTTACCAGAACCTATAAAACAAGACCAAAGTGAGATCCTTCAACAATTGTCAGTGTCTCTAGGCTCTTCTCAGAAGGTGAAGACTGCCAAAGTTATCATCTTCAACTATCTGAAAAGTTCATTTCTAAGTACACAACTCTTTATTGTACTCATTAAATAGGAGGAATTCTTAGATATGGAGCATGGGGAGTTATTCAATCAGGTAGGTCTACCATTAACTTATAATTTTGTATTTGGTTCATGGATTGTTTATTTTTAACCCAGAATCAATTTACTTCACACAGTGCTTCTTTCTGCATTCATTCACTGACAGCCAGGCAAGTGAATGCTGCCCAGGTTTGCAAGCTTTGTTATTCAGCTCGCCTGCAAAAGAACACTTGTGTTCAGCAAGTGAGTGATGCAGTTCTGTTTATTCTGCTTCAGAAATGCAAGATGAGTGTAGTCACCCAAGGCTCCATTTAATCAGTAGAAGGACGGCCAAGGGAGATGGTGCAAGTGTGTGGCAATTACTGCTACTACATTACAGACATGTGGTCACGCACTGATTTAATGGCAGCTCTATGCAATCTTAATGCAACAGCTTGCCCTAGTGAAGAGGTTACATAAATATTAATGTGATCCTAAGCCATAACCCATATACATTTTTTTTAAAATTAAATGTATATACTCCGTGTGTGCTGATGCTGAAATACATTTATTATATGGTTAGCTGCTGAAATTCTATTGTAATTCTCTGTTGCTCAGTTAATTTCAGACATTTCAGCTCATGCTGCAGTAATCTAAGGCAGAGGTGAAATTCAGGCCAGAGAATTCTTAGTGGATGGTAAACGTCATGTACTGTTCACTTTGCAATTAACACATCTTTCTTTGAGCTGGAAGAGATAAGTTGGCCATGACTCTGTGGACAGAAATCACTGACCTATTTAATAGAATGGGATGAACTGGAATTACTTGTTGTTCTTGTTTTGTTTTTAACTGTGTTCTCTGGGACTATGCCCATAGAACCATGCACTTTTGTTTAATTCAGTGTTCTGGCAGCTTCATGTGCTGATTTCTGTGCTTAAGCTACATCTTGACAGAATTAATGTTAAAGAATTCCACGGAGGCTGGAAAGGAAAAAATAAGAAATTAATTCCTTCAGGCTATGGGGGAACTGTGCTGCTCTTTCTTGTCTTTCTTTGCTTAACATATCCTTAGCATGCCTTTGAGTGTGAGCTTGTAAGCACTATATTTAACCTGGATCTTTATAGGATATATGAATTATTTAGAAGTAAATACTTCTGTTATGAAGAAAAGTGAAGAGAGTCTGTAGTCTACTGTGGTATGAGCAATAGTTTATGGTTTTGGGAATAATACTAGTAATCATTGGTATTGAAGTATACAAAAATTAATACAAACCTTAGATACAGATGCAGAAAGGCTAAAGGAAGAAGAAAAAGTGAAAAAAGGATTTTTAATGCTACTATATACTGTTTCTTCTTCGTTACATACTCAGTTGTATTTGTATCACCGGTCTTTCTAGAGCTTTCACCAAGATTAGCCTAAATAACCCACTATAGTCCTGTAAAGGTAAATAAAGCACAAGTTGCAGAAGGCTAAAGAGATTGGTGGTTGGGGTTGGTGTAGCTGAGAGAAGCAATAAAAAGACAGTTTACAAACAACTCTTAATCATGTCATAGTCTACATCAGTTGATTCACCAAAGGATTATATATCTTCTTGTGGTCACCCAGAAAAACTGAAGTGCAACTTAAATGAACTAAAGGGAGAGAATTTAAATTTCAATTTGCTTAATAGATCCATGATGCTTTTGGTCCATGGGTCTTGTACTGCATGTGGCTTTTAACTGAGGGCTGTTTCTACCTTCTGTGGCTTTTATGGCCAGCAATGGTAGGAGCTTTCCCTCACATGTGATGCTGGATAAACCAAGTTTCCAGCTTTGGAAGACAGTGAACTAGCCAATAGTTATCAAAACGTGAAACTGAACAGAAGTATTTGTTTTTTTCCCATGTACTAGATATCACCATATTTTTAACTATTGTCTATTTCCACTTTAGTTTCAAGGGATGACACAATCTAATTTATTTCATCCATCATATAAAGAATGTGACATAGGTTTCTATCAGTCTCTTACAGTTTTCTGGCCTTAAAATGAATGGCTAATGCAAACTAATTTGGAAGAACGACTAAAGGTATATGAGCCTTTCACTTCTACACTAGTGAACTGAGACCAAGCCAACCCAAGGGAAAATGATAGTATTTTCTGAAAGAGACCATTAATGTGGCATCTCAGTCCCAAAAACAAGTTAATCTTCATTTCTTTTACCTTCATTGACACTACTGATGTGGGAAAGATTACTGAAATATGGAGAGTGGGCTAAGCAGCAATTAGTTTAATGCTGGTAGGAAAATGTAATTATGAATATTGCTAGACATTTTTCCATGCATAAAAAAATTAGGGAAATATGAGAGAGTAATTGCAAATATTTTCAAACTACAAAATTTGTTCATGCAGCCTAAAGCCCTAAGTCCCCCAAAAGCCACAATTTTAGCATTTCCTTACTAGAATTTACTTTTGTGCATGTTTGTCTCTTTCTGTAATAGTCTGTGTGTTGGTTTCACGTGGTGTGGGGGATGGGTGGTTTCACCTCAGGGATGGCTCCATGAGGTCCGGAGTGGGAGGCACTCTCCCGTCTCTGGGAGCTTCCCCTGTGAGCTGCTGGCACCAATCAGAGAGCTGATTTGGTGATGGACAGCTCGGGAAACCAATGAAAAAGTTATTTCGCTTTCACAAATCACAATTGCATCGAGTTGATTCAGCTCTTTCGGTTCCCGGCCTCCGGGGGGGGTGGGAGGCCCGGCTGGGGACTCCGGCCCGGCTCCGGGCTCGGTCTGGGGTCCGGCCCGGCACCCCGGCTCTGCGGGGGGCTCGGCTCGGAACCCCGGCCCCGGGCTCGGCGGGGGGAAGCCCGGCCCGGCCCGGCCCAGCACTGGCTCTGCGGGGAGCCCCTGGCTTGGGGGCCCCCGGGCTCCGCATGGCCCCAGCACCGGCCACATGGCCCCGGCCCTGCCGGCTGGGCTCGGCTCGCCTTTCCACGTGGCAGAGAAGAACTCCAGCTGCCCACTTTTGTTTCTTTGTCATCTGGATACAATTGTAACTTCTTTATGCCTGGATGGAATCCCGGACCTCCTGAATTCCCCTGAATGAGAAGAAATGAAGCATGGAGACTACGGAAGTCAGCGGGATGAAGACAAAAGTTCCTGGTGGGAAGAGATTGAAAAGATGCAAGTAGCTGAAAACCTTTTTTGTGGGCTGTGGGGATTGTGACTTTACTAAAGTTCCTTTAAACTGTGGAAAATACATGGGCTGTTGAAGTATTTGAGAAAAGGACCCTTTGCCCCGAGGGAATGGGTGTCTCTGTTCTGGAACTGGAATATGAACAGAGGCATTTAATAGAGAAGCAGATGAAGCGAATTCTGTTTTTTTTTTAGTAGCCTGCCTTTAGAGGTGGTACCCCCATGTGTGCATCGTAACCCATAACACGGCTCTGGAAGGACTGTGTAAATGGGAGGAAAATTCATAGTCCTGTGGGTCTCGGATAAACGCAGACTGTGAAGGTGAAGACACCCCCTAAGCCATAACCAGAAAAGGGACTTTTCTCTCTGAAGTAAACTGAACTGATTATTTGAGTGTATAACTGACTGAAGTGCTCTCTCTGTATGTATGTTGGTAAGAAATGTAGAATGAAGGGAAGGAGGGAACAATCTAGGAATTTTATCCTGAATGCTATATCATCTTTTTGTATTATTAATAAATTTCTTCTTGTACCTTTTTAAGTTTTGAGCCTGCCTTGTCTCTACTCCTGGGTCCTGTCTCAGAAAGAAATTAAATATATTAAGGTTGGCAAACCCGAAGTCACACCGTGACAGTCTGCTTCATTATCTGAATTGGTATTTCCATACCCATGTTGTGTTTCAGCATAAAATATATATTGAGGCCTAAGCAGATAAGGAGTATGAGAGAAATAACTGTCCTTCTGGCTTCCTTGTTTTTTGTTTTCACACGGCTTCCTTGGGATTTTGCCTATCCCCAAAGACAAGCCTCTAGTCTGAGAAGTGTTGAAGTATCATCGAGGGATCTCTGTGCAGCATTTCTGATTGACAGAAAAATAACTCAGGAAACAATCCCAACAAAGACTTTGATAAGCTTTCCTTAAAGCACAGTCCTGCAAAAGATCAACCCTTTCATGTCCTTGTCTTTTTCCTGGTCATTTAATTCCTAATATGTTTAATAGGGAGATGGATGGATGGATGGATAGATAGATAGATAGATATTTTCCTAAATCAAATATGTCTTAAATTTAGGTACTAATACTCTAACCAGCTTTCCAGCTTTGCAAAGGGAAGCCTTTTTACAGCTGCAGAGAAGACTACTAAAGCCATTGGGCATTACCCTATTTTGTAACCAACAAGAGATTTTAGACTCATGATCTTTTCAAGAAACATCCTCAGTTTCTAGAAGCTATCTAAATGTTAAATAATGTTTACTAGATGAAATAATCTATTCAAACATTGCTCTGATTTGATAAGTTCTCTTGTGAACCATAAAATACTTACGTATCTAACCTCTTCCTCCCTCTGAACTCCAAGCTGTATGAGAAGGTTGTCTCTCCATCAGTGTTTTCATATGTAAAATTTAATTCTAAATCTGTAAAGGAATAAATTAAAGATTTTAATTAGTGTTTGTTAGCACGTAAGGCCCATTGCTCGTTTAAGGATTCAGTACTCTTAATTCAGGAACTTTCATAAACTATTAATTTAACCAACTACTGTAAATAATTTGAGATACAGAAACTGATGGTGAAAGAAATAGACTAGAAATCAGTGGTAAATATCTAACCTGGTGCTGATTCATGTGGGTATCAATTTTGCATCTTTCTCGGAAACATCCTTAGATAATATTGTGCTCCAGATTATCCCACCTACACATATGTAGATAAGTTCAGGTCATCACACTCAAGGGAAAATTCAGTTTACTCTGAAGGCTCAGTTCAGGTCTGGTATAGCTCCATTTGGCTGCTTGAGCAGCAGACAGACAGACTGTGTGTACCTTTTGGGTTGACCAGTGCTGCTTCCATCCACCAAATAAAAAAGATGCATGTCTGCTGTGCAATTTGTATCATATCTATAAGCTTTGTTCAGGAATTTAGAACACTAAAGGATATAATAAATGATATTAGAAACCTAAGTTTAAGCAACTTATTTTAAGCGCTTTGCGAATTATCAGTTGGATCACTGCTCACATTACTTTGACTGCCCAGTTTAGAAATCATCACAGAATGTAAGACTTAAATAGGGATATTTACACCTAAATGCCTCATTAAAATTCTGGAAGCCGGATCAATAATTTAAAAAAAAAAAAAAGATGTTGAGTATCACTCAAAATGAGATAACCACAAAATTCATATAGGTTGGCAGATATGATTTATGGACTTCTGAGTACTTTTAACTTTTAACTGAACTGACTTACACCTTCACTCTCAAACTGAAATTTAAGTCTCATGAGTGGCAAATGTAATCTTTAATAGGTAGTTACAGATTTGTCTTCTCTGGCATAAGAATAAATCAGGATGAAATTACAATTAAGATAAAACATTTTCTATGAAACTGAAAAAGGTTATTCTCTTGAATTTTTAAATTTAATTATTATTCCCTTCTGTTAATTTATACAGACATTCTAGTACTTATTATTTGTATAATATATTTTTTAAAAGTTAATGATTTTCCCTGGAAAATAGTTCAAGAGCTGCAATGCACACTAAAGTCTTGATCTTCCTTGTGTGTGATAGAGCAATTTTTTTAGGAAGTTCAGAGCCAAAAGTGAGTTTAAAGTAGCAGGTGTAGAACTCTAGAAGTAGGCAGTTCTCCAGCAGCAGTATGTATGGTAATTATTCAAATTGCCTGAAGATATTTTGTTAATCTATTTACATATTCCCTCTTTTTAATATTTACACTGATAAGAGCTTCAGAGATGTGTATAATTATTCTCCATGGAAATAATCAAGATAATGAATATACTTACTTGAAAACATGCAAAAATGCATTGAAAAATGCTTCACTAATGATTCTATCATGATTTTACATATCAGCAATGTATAACAGGCCTGGTTCTGCCTACTTTGAAATCTATAGGAATTTTGCCATTAAATTCAATAGAAAGAATATCAGGTTCAATAATGAATATTTGAGTATTATGTTGGAAGTTTAACTGTAAGTACTCTTTGCAACTAAGATAATACCCTATGGTATTTCTAAAGGGAAAAAAAGGAAGACAAAAAAAAAGAGACTATTTATTCTGATTTCTTACTCTAATATTCCCTTTTTCAATGTTAGAAGTACCGGCCTTGATTTGCTATTTACATTAAGCCTTAAAGCTATTTTCAGTTTCTGCATGCTTGAAGGTGAATAAAGAACAGATTTTTTCTATGAAATTAATATGATGCATTCTTGAAGCTAGAGGAAATGCACTTGCTGCACATCCTAGGCTCAAAACCTAGGCATTTTCTGGGCAAAAAGAGACTTAAGGACAGGTATCTATCAAGTCTCTCTGATTTCTAAACACACAGTATGCTATCTCTGAATACTCCATAATGTGCTGCCTTGCTAGGTATTTATTTCAAGATATTTTCTCTCTCTGTTTGGCTTTTTTGCTCCACATTTTCTGTGAGGAGGGGACATTTATTTCCCAAATTTAAGAGCTGGCTTCTGTGGCACTTTCGTCGTCTCTCATGCTTGTTTCTTGCTAAGTTTTAGTACATTTTTGTCACTGTCATGATCTTGCTTCTGGATTTACCAGTGATACCTTTTCACCTCTTACGAACTAAGATTTATCACTTATTTCTAAGATATCTTGATGGTTTGGCTGATCTTATATTTTAAAAGAAATTTTCCTAACATCTATTTGGAAAACCGTATAATGAGGACATTGATGAAAATGATTAGATTTTCATTGAAACAAAAGAATTGTCGGTTTGTCTTTCTTTCCGACATTGTATTTTTAAAGGAATGCTCAGAGACTGAAGAAACCTTTATAGCTCCAAAATCTCTACTAGCATTTGTGTGCATCTACTCTGAGAAAAGAGCTAAACTCTGCTCTTATTTTAAGGTTTAGGTTGGGATTTTTTGGGTTTATTTGTTTAGTTACTTGTTTTTGGTTTGGTCGTTTGTTTTTTTTCTTAATTTTGGTTTGTTTTTTTGTTTTTTTGGGCTTTTTTAACTTTGTTTTGTTGTTTTGTGTTTTTCCATTTTTTGGGTTTTTTAAAGCATATAAAATTACTGAAGTGTATTACAACTTACAAAGGGCATCAAGTAAGATAAGAAAATATTCACTTCTTAAGCATTTCTTAATTATCTAGCAGAAGTAAGTACACTGACTGTTTACATGAATAAATCTACCTTATGTGTGCTGCAATGTTGAGAAATTCCAAGAGTAATATCCTCAGTCCCAGCAGAGACAAAGATTTAAAAGCTTGTCTGCTCTTTCTGATCTTTACCGCTCTCAGAGAGATATTCACAAAAGCATGTATGAGCACACACTTACCAGGCAACCATATTTTTTCTTTTTCAAAGTAGTATAGATTTTTCCCTTGTGAAGACGATAGCTCCTGGTATTCTGGTAACAAAGAGCATTTCTAGATTTATTTTTTTTTGCACACATGCTTTAAAAATAACATGATAATCTAGAATTTATTAAATTTATTTTAAAAATCTGAGGTATTTTAAGTTGTCATAATCCATGTCTTCATACTCTGATAGGAAACCAAGTCCACAGTTTTATATCAAGGATCACATTTTGTAAAACCTGTCAGAAAATTCTTTTTCATTGTTTACATGGACATGAATTCTTGGAAATTACAGCTTTAACTTCCTGTGTTTGCCAATTTTAAATGTCATTCATAGAATAGTCTGCTGTATTTTCAGGGTGAATTTCATGGTCAAAGCAATGAGGAAAAATATAAAAACAAACAAACAAAACCCAGCAGGAGATAACATGGCACCTCTATCTTCCTCTAGATGTTGTTTTGGTCCCAGTCCCTCAAATCAAATTATCCAGTGGCTACTTATGGTACTGCCAGTGTAAAAATCCTACCTATCTTCTCTTTATATCAATGAAGTGTTTGGGGCAAGTGACTCTTATTTTGTTAGATATATTCTTGTCATACTGCTTAAACTAATGCAATGTCCTCTGTATATTATAGATATACTTACTAGAGATTTTTTCTTATGCTCATGCTCTCTCTCTCTGTGTCTCTATATTTATTTATTTATTTATTTATTTATTTATTTATTTATTTATTTATTTATTTATTTATACTTCATGTAGTCAGTGCAAGGATTTGGCTCTTGAATTACTTAATCTCATGAGGATTCTTTTATACCAAGTACTAAGCACACAGAATGAATTCTCACCATTCCTCTTGCAAGATTATGGTTGTGCTGTATATTCTTCAGACATCATTGATAATAAGTTAAAAAAAAATTCCATCTACTGTGTATATGTATCTCTAATGTCTTGATTTCAGCTCTCCCTGGATAGCAATCAGGAAGCAGCATTTTGCATCCTCCATTTGCTTGTAATCTATTATAACACAATAGGTAAAATTTTACAAGGAAAAAAAACACCACAAAAACGAAAACCAAACCAAAACAACAAAAACAAAAAAAAACCCCAAAAAACAACAAACAAAGAGGAATTGATTACTTATTCATAACTTCAATACCATCTATCAGCATCATTATATTTGATGTCTTAACCCATTTCATGATACTTAGTTTGCTTTTTTACTTACACTTAATTTCTTCTTTTCTTTTAATTTTTTTGTTTGTTTGTTTTTTATAATTTTTTTTCTTTAATTTAGTCTTACTTAGGTTTTATTTTTCTGTTTTCATTTCTTCTAGAATTTTTTTTGGCACTGTTTCTATCATATGATATCTTTGTTACAACCTTGTCTGCAAACAAATCAAAAGCAGCAGGATCTAATCTAATGAGATAGATATCACTTATGAAAGGTTTGGTTTTGTCCTGGTTTGAAGGACAAGTGTCTGCCGATAAAGGCAGAAGTTTTCCTTTGAAATAGGGACTTTAATTCCACTCCCCCCAAGTATTATTGTTGTTTGAATCAAGGACTCTGAGGCAGAGATAAGGGGGTAGGAATAACAGCTCCTTTACTTATATATCTAACCGTACAAACAGAGACAACAGCAGTTGTTAAAACTACCAACAGCACAGAACAGATAACTCGGTTCCAGCCCTTTCTTTAGCTGTGGGCACCCTCTCTCTGCCCTCGGTCCCGGTGCTCCAGGTGGAACAAAGCCCGGCGGCCGCAGAGAGGCGGGAGCGCGGGCGGGAGGGGCGGCAGCGGCCTCACCGCTCTCGGGTGGGAGCGGCTGGAGCGGCAGCTCCTCGCTCACCGTCTGTGTCCGGGTGATCAGCTGTGTCCGCAGGGGCAGGAGCTGCAGTGGGGCGGATGCAGGGCAGGTGGTCGCAGAGGGTCTGGCTCTCCTGTGTTCGGCTGCGTGTCTGCAGATGGGGCGTCCTCCTCGGAGCTCCCCGGAAACACCAGTCCCCTCTGGAAACACGAGTCCCCTCCGGAAACATGAGTCCCCTCTGGAAACACGAGAGCCCCTCCTCCAGCCCAGCTCCCACCTACACCCTTTGTCCAGAGTCATCAAAAGTCCTGGATGTAACCCGGCCAGCTCCATTGGCATGATTGATAATGGGAAAAATTCTTTAAATTGACACAGTAATAGAAAAACACTCAACCCCCAACAGTGTTAAACCACACTTGGATGCCTACAATGCTCCTAGTTCTGTTGTGCATAAGTTATACCATTCGTTTGATCGAGACAAGGTATTTCTGAAAAAGTCTGAGTTTGAACAGCTTCCTTGATTTAACTGTGCAACAGTAGTTTCAATCAGAGGAGTGCCCATCTTTTCATCCATTTGAGCCACCACGGTCTGTGACCTTCTAATTTGACTTAATGTGTTTCACTGTTTTCTCTAGTTCTTGGCAAGTACTTACAAGAATTTGCACATACTTCATTTATTTTTTATATGTATGTGGTGTGTATGCATGCGTTCATGTAAGGGCTCTGTGGCATCTATCTACCTTTGAAGTAGTAATGAAGTAAATGACACAAAGAAGTTATTTCCATTTAAAAATTCATGTTGTTTATTTTCCCTCGTTATGCATCTTGTTGATGTTAAATACTCCTGGTCCAGCTTCTTCATGAAAAGGCCCACTTGACATTGCTTTCCAATACACTTAGTGATATTGTCTAATTGCTTTGAGAGGATGCAGTCATGAATCCTTAAACCTTTCTTCAATCTTTTAAGGTAGTATCAAGGGTTAAGAAAAATTCAACCATTGGCTGAACTAATCTTTCTTGGAGTTTTCTTCTAAGAGAAATATTTTAAAGTGTGAGGTTTTGCTTTCTAATCTTAACTGTAAATATTTCACGGTATTTGTCAGTGTAGACTGCTTCTTATTTTCCTCCACAATGTTCCTTCACAGCATCTGTGATTACTGAGACAACAAAAGAAATGAGAAAAAAAGAGACAAAAAGAAATTTTCTCCTTCCTGTTAGTAAGAACAGCTTACACTTCAAGACAGCCTTTTTTTAACTGTGTGTGAACTGAGGGAATGTACTATCAACATTTGATTTTAACTTCTGACAACCAGACTGATTAAAAAGATTTTTGTTGTGTGACTTTTATGATAGAAATTTTTAATAAATAGTAGATTTTTATGCAGTTGATTTTTTAATGTAAATATTTCTACCTTTTTTCTTTTAATAGCTTTTTTTATATGGGAAAAGTCTTCAGGGACAAATGATATTGAGGGGAACCGATTTGAAATGAACAGACATAGTAAATATAATGTATCTTTATACAGCAATATGGACACTTTCAATGTTAATTAAAGAAACCCACAACAACAGAAAACACTTTTGTAACACAAACAAATATCTAAAGAGCTGTTTTATGCAAATAAATGGAAAATAAGTTAAAAGAGGGTTACAAAGCCAAAAAAATTTTAACAGGAAATTATATGGCTACATTTTTATTTTTTTCATCCTTAATGAAGAAACATGCCAGTTTAATAATGCCAAATTTAAGAAGCAATTTATTGGTAAGAGATAAACTGTAAAAAGCAAGGCAACAGATCAGGATAGCTGTAATTTAGTGCTTTATTTAAATGGGGAATTGTGCAACCTAATAGTGCAATATAGAGAATGCAGCCATGAATACTAAGAGGTTAAATCCTCTCCTGGATTACAACGTCTCAAAGGAACAAAAAGAAATAAATGAATACCATGTAGACAAGAGCTACATTTCTCATGGGGCAGAGATGCATGTCTCCTGATAAAAGATAACATATCACTCAAATATTCCCTAGCACATTTTTGGTTATTTAAGGAATCTTTGGTATTTACAACTGAGAATTACTAAACCATAGGGAAAATAGGAGAAAGTGTGGGAGGGAGTTATGCTCACGAGCAGCACCTTTTTAAAGGTGTTTATATCTCTTCACAGATCTGTGTTATGTAGAAAATGTGTAGGACATATCTCACCCCATTAACATAACAGTAAAAAACAGGTGATCTAATCATAGATGTGAGGTTCCCATTTAATTCATAGAATATATTTCTACAACTGATAAAAATACAAAGATCTGCAGATTCTGTGTAGGCCCAAGACACTTATGGAACTGGATCAATAAGCTTTTAAACCAAAAATTATTTGTGATGAACCTGGTAGAAAGAAGTAGATTACCAGCTAAATTTCTTCCTTAATTTCAGGTGGCCTTATAGCCACTGTCAAATATTTTTCGGTTACTGAATGAAAGGATTTATGTGTGTGTGAGAAAATTATTCTGCTCAGTGAACTGCTTCATATCAGAGGGCAACAGACATAATGAGAGATAAATGGTCTCATTGGTCTTGGGTTAACAAAATGTTGAAGGCAAAATTTGAAAGAGAAGCTACAAAGCTCGAGGGAAGTTATTCTAATATTTTCTTGTGATGACAAAAAAGCCCCCAAATAACACAAACCACACCCTCCCCCCCCCAAAACCCACCGCCCCAAAAAAAACCCCAAAAAAACCCCCAAACAAACCAAATCCCAAATCCATAATAATCATGAAGAGAAAGAGGGCAGAGAAGAAAAACAGGACTTCTGCAGAAGAAAAAGTAAATTAGGAGTTCTAGGGTATTGTTACATTTTAATTTGAATGTTTTCCTAATCAAGATCTTTTTTGTAGTAATTATTGTTTCACGTCAAAAAAAAGAATGAGTATTAAAAGCTCAGTACATTTTCCTCCACAGATTTGTGAGAGGCTTGGAGGAAAAAGTTCTAAGTACTAAGGTTCGATTGCAAAATTTTAAGGGAAATATAGCTCACCCACATCAGAGATCTGAAGTGACTGGTAAAAATACTGGGACTGAATACAAGCATTCTTCACTGTCTAGGAGAAACACTTCAGAGACGTGCTTTTCTTTTAGGGAATAACTAAAACAAAAAGTTGCAGACCACCAATAAAAGATACCAATACGGATACATTTTCCCTTGTCTTTGGTGAACACAAAAAAGAAATACAAAAAGGAGATTTTCTTCCTGAGATACTATTATGAATATAGACAGAAAAAATTGAATTGTTTCTAAATGAGAAAAGAAGGATATTTTTGCTCTGTAAATAAATTTTACACTTTGTGATTTCTTGCAGGGTGTGACTGAATATTGAGAGTGATATTATATAGATTCAGCATATTGGTAAAACACATTGAAAAAGTTTCTTCCAGTGGGATTAAGGGAGCTATTTTTGAAACAATATAACAATGCATGGATATGGTGGCACAAAAAGTAGTTTAAAAATAAGCAATAATTTTAAAAATAGTCAGCAGTCAGTTTTGTTTAAATTGTAAGATAGAAATTAAATTAGTAAATCTATGTCTAGACTTTTCTACTGGAGTGAGCCTACATATGCTTAGGATTTTTTATTAGAATGCTTGTATAGACATTGATTGTTCTGCTAACAACTAAATACTTGTGGCTTCCTCTGTTAATTTCTATGCATACATTTATAACCCTCAAGTGTTAGTTGGAAAATTACTATAATTTACATGGGAAGGAGTAACCTGATAAATAATTAATCTCGTTGCTAGAATTGAGTGTAACCAGAATTCATCACTGGTTTCCATATTACTGCTGTCTAATCAGGTTCCTTTCTAGATGAGTTTGGCAAAGAATTGACTGGCATAGAGTTGACTGAATAGAAAGTCAGGTGTGCTGGGAAACTACTAAAAGTATTATGCCATTTTAATAAGAATGGTGAATGCTTTCTAAGCCCCAATAATGACAAGAATAAAAAAGCCTTATATTTTTTTTTCCTTCCTCCGTCCAAATGGATTGTAGTACAATACATGGGATTCTGTGAGAGACATCGATTTTACAGTTTACCTGGTGTTATTCTTTCATAAAACATTGTCAAGGAGACATGCCACTTTCTCCATTTCACCATCTCTCTTCCAAAAGAGAAAAACTCTATTTTGGTCTCAATGGTGTTTATATACTGTCCTATTATTTTTTTTACACATTGAATTAGTATTTCATTATTTCATAGTATAATTAGAAATTTCATTAATTGAAAATTACTATTATTTTACCTTGTAGTTTAGTAAACAATCCAAGATTGAAATATTCTCATTTTAGATAATCTTTCACTCCCAAGAAAAGTCTTGTAAGCTGAAATGATCAAGAGATTGCTCAACATTAAGTACCGCTGCATCCAGTCTTACTGCTTCTGCTGTTAGCCTTGCAATTCTTTCTCTACTTCTGATGTTAGTTCAGACTATATATCCTGAGATACATCTTTCTTTTTGTTCTGGGTCGTTTTTGAACAGAAACTGCATGATCTGTAAAACTGCCAAATTACTTGGTTTGGGCTGATTTCAGTCATGGTTTCAAAGTTTTACTGAATTCCTACTTAGTGAGAGAATGAGAAAATGAACACATTTTTTTATTCTGGCTCAATATCTAAGTTTTAAAATGAAAAAGCAAATTCACAATGTGATAATATTTCTTAGCTTTTAATTTCCTCCAATTAGAATCTGGTCATATTGGCACAAGTTTTCCTCATAAGTAAACGTTTTGTACCAAAAATTTAATAATATCACTGGGCTAGCTGAAATCCATCACTATTTTCAGATGAACCTTGTAAGAAATTATCATTAAAATCTGGATCGTCCTGTGTCCTGCAAAGTGCTGTGGAAATCACAGGCCCATTTTAATTTAGGAACAACTGAGACACATTTACAAGTGCTGAACTGCTATGTCTTTATAATAAACAGTAAGATACTTTCACCTAAAGTAGAAATGCTGTGAATGATATAGTTTACACTCTGTTTTACTTTTTTTTTTTTCCTGGAAAAAGAAAGTATTAAAAATAGTGGCGGTAAAAACTAAACACAAAACAAAGAAAGACAAAGAAGAGTAGCAGAGATGATTATATATATCAGAGGAGATTAGACAATTACCTTATGTTAATATTTAACTCTACACAGACGTACATATTAATGTATGCACATGCTCTTACTTATGCATTCACATATATATGCACACTTGTGTGTACCCATTAGGCAAAATGTTACTGGCACAATGAAACAATGAAGTAATACACAATCCTCTTACTTCTTTTGAAAGAGCAGGGCTGAAACACATTTTTCCAAGAAACCTTCCTGGGTTTTTTATACTGAAAAAAAACAAACCCCCAAAAAAACCCAAAAACCAACAAAAAAACTCCCCAAAAAACAACAAAAAAACAACAAACCTACTTGTCCTTCTGAAAAAAAAAAAAAAAAAAAAAAGAGGGGGGGATTTTATCCAGGCAATGATTCACACTGCATCCTTGTTCCAAGTCACTCCATAGAAATGAGTTTGGACTGCTAAGGGATCAGTATGCTGATTGTTTTAAATCCTATTCTAGCAACCAAATCTTCACATGAATCGTATGGAAGGTTGGGGGTAATGTCCTTTACTTCTGTGACCCATAATTAATTGCAGATAAGCTGAAGTTTCTTGAATTTATGTAATTTGTGAAGTTGACTCTTCAAAGAATACAATGAATCATGTTAGCTACTGTAATGAAGAGATAATTTTAGCTTGTTTCTTTTTAAGCAAGACTTTCAGTTACATCTGTTCATCTCTCTATCTCTTGTCTTCAAAGGCTTTTGAACACATTAGTCAGATGTAACCTAATTTGATAAAGACGTATGAATGAGAATAACTGAAACTGCGCTCTGGTTAAATGAATGATCAGACTAGTGATTAAACAATGGTGTGAAATTAGAAATAATCTACTCTCTTGCAGTCCAACCAGCAACATAAAACTTGCCCTTGGCTAGTCCATACCCACACTGGAATCAGTTGGTGATATACACAGTCTGCTTTCCATAGCACAGATTAATATATTCTCCGTTGCTGTCTTTTAGGGATGGTTGATATCCCAACATATTACAAAACAGGAAGGCTTGCATGGCAGAAATCTGGCAGTTCAGCTTCATTAATTCTTCTCACAAACAACGTGTTTGGAAATTGAGGTATATATCTAGGACCAAACCCAAAACACCTGCTGGCAGTAGGTTTTCAGTCATTAATGTAGGAGCCAGAAGGCTTCCTGTTGTAGATTGCATACCCTATACATCGTCTATTACATGATAGAAAGGGTTTCTAAATACAAAGAAAACCAACAAATAAACAAAAGAAGGTTTCTACAAAAATATAATTAAAGAGACAAATTTAGTATCTCACTCATTATTACCATTTTTTCCCCTATATTTATTTTCTTACCTCACCTTCTTTTTCTCTTTTAATCGCATATTTTAAGATAGGACATTGTTGCATATTTAGGCATTTCTCAGAGAGAAACATGTAAGTAAAACCTTACATTATTTTAAAGTAATATTCATTGTTTCCTATAAGATGTATCTTTTTCCTGATATAGCAGAGATTATGGATGTCCATTTTTGTCCTTTTTCCTGTGAGTAAAACAGAATTATTGTACTTATATATTTTCAAACTTACTATAAACATTTAAATTCATATTAGCTGTTCAGATACATAGACATTAAAAATCTAGACTGTGAAAAATATTTGTAGGCTCCTAAAAAGCCTCTTAAACTAGGATGCAAATATAAAGTTAGGAGCATATTAAAACCTTGTAAAGGTTTATGAAGAGGAAATGAGGCTGGTCATTAAACTGTGAAACCTTTTCTGACTTACTGCTCATCTTCTTTATGCCTCTTTTCCCCAAGAAAAACCTTCAAGACTACTTGAAGAACAGGCAAACAAAAAGAGATACGTGAGTAGAACAGGAGAAAAAAACCCCAACCTGTTTGCGGACTTTCCTTTGGAATTAAGCTAATGAAACCTTGAAATCTGCAAGGGTTAATACAATTCTAACCCTTCAGAAAAAGAGAAAAAAAGTTATTTGTGGTATTTAGATCATGGGCTCTTTTTATGATTCTAGAAGGTTGCTATAGACTTATAAACACCAAATATTTTAGCAAACACATTTCATGTTCAATCAAAAACACATGGTTAAAATATTTTCAGGTTATGGAGACACATAAACCGTTAAAATATCACACCAAATCTAACATTCTGAGAGAGAGCTGAGGCTACTGTGCCTCCATGCTCCTATTTCCAACCAGTAGTGAGACTGAAGTTGCATTTCCATCATGTACATGTACACAGGCCACATGTACAACACATATTTACAAATATCTTCAGGTGGAGATGGCACAGATCACATATGGACACTCTCATCAGTCACACAATCACTGACTGCATGAGTGACCTCATCCTGCTCCCCTCTCTGTCTAAGCAGGATGAACATAAAATAGTAAGGGGGAAAAGTGTGTGCACATACATATATATATATATGTATATATGTATATATAAATTGGATCCCTTTGTCTAGTAAGTTCAGACACTTAGTCTGCCCAGTGCATGTCCCTGGTTTCCAGGCTACCCAGTTTCCAGCTTCCCAGGTCCCAACAGCCAGACAAGTGTACTGACCAGAAAAGTATTTGCATTCAATTGGTCTTTTTTCCCCTCAGCTCTTCATTTTCCCTACTTGTTCTTCCCCAAATCATTTAATCCCCTCCTTTTTCCTGCTTTTGGTTCTTCCTCTAAAAATCCTAGAGTAAGTTCTCTGAAACCATGAACTCCTCTTCCCCTGCATTCCAAAATGTGCCCCACACCCTTAGACACCCCATATTTAGTCTGACAGGGGATCCAGAGAGTTACTATTGATGGGTTTCAGACCTGAACAAAAGGCTGGTGGCTCTCATGGATAGTTCTGGGAGGGGTCTGGACAAGGTGTTCATCCTTTATGAATCTTTAATATGGGATCCTGCAATTGTGCACTGCTGAGCTCCTCTGAGCTTGTGGAGGCGGGTCTTTGCCAGCCTTCCCATGACAAAAGACCTGTGTGGAGCCAGGTGAAGGCATTACTTGGGCTCCCACTCCTGCCATGGTTTATCTGAACCCTACTGTGGGTGTGAAGATGAGTTTTTGAGCATAACCTAGCACTGTCCCACACCCAGGCCTATCCAGGGAGTACCACGCCATCCTCTCTCCTTGCACAGGTCCCAAAGATCTGTTTCATGTCCCGGTAGGGTTCTGCTGACAGAGTGGAAATTCTAGTGCTCTCCCAGATACATCCCTGTGGACTTTAGGTCTATGTGGTTGTGGTCTGCTGAAACTTATAGATTGTTTATACTTCCTACTTCTGAAAATAAGGGAATCAGAGACTATAAACAGAGCTTTATCTCTTTCAGTGGAACACTGCATAAGAAAAATAATCTTATATTTATGTGAAGTGAAGCTGTATTTTTAGTATGGTGAACGGGAATTTGACATTAGGTAATACTAATATATGAGCTGGTTTCTCTATACCATGGTGAAAATGTTCCTATCAGTGTCCCTAACGACTGTGAAGATTGTCAGCTCAATCATTAAAGGGTTTCTATTTCCTTTCCTGAGAGATAATGGCCATTTTTGCTTTAATATCACAATAAGCCTCTAGTTTTGCTACACCAAATCATAATGAATTATGTTATTACAATATCTTTCTGTCCAAGAAAAATGAAGAGTACATTCAATCTTGCTCAAAACTGTGTCGTTCATTCATTTCACTTTTTCCATCAGTACAAATCCAAATTCTAGATTACAAGGCAGGTCAAAGCAAGAAACAAGCATATTTTATGATTTTACATGAGAAGAAATTTCATCAAATTTTGTCTTTAAAGTGTCATTGAAAATTAAACTACACGAAAAAAAGTAATTAAGAAGTCAGTGCTGCTGAATGTAGAATAACATTCAGTTTTCAGCTGTGAATATATGAATAGTATCTTTCTGTTATTTCAGGATGTTTCCCCATTTTTTCATTTTCTCATGATCAAGACCAATCTTAAATTCTCGTGTTTACAAGTACATGAACCTTATAACTTATTTAGCTAGACATATGTTTTCCTAAGGCAGTTCTAAGCTTTAACCTGTTAGAATAAGTTTTTCATCTATTTATGTTTGCTGAAAGAAACTCCTCAAATGTCAATTGCTGATGCCAATATGTCCTCGGAAGACAAATGAAAAATCTTGAAAAGGACTTGGTCGTATTGCACACCCTCCTGATATGATGAACAGGAGGAGTTTCTGTATCTCTTAGCCTCCAAGGCTGTGATATCAGAAAGTCAGAAGAAGCAGGAGGATTTTTAAGGCTCTCAATAGGCTGCTGAACCAGTCGGGTATCTCAAATGCAGCATTTACTACTAAGTAACCCCCCAGTACAAGATTAATTATCTGAGAAAAGAAAATGCTACACTAGTTCACAGTAACTGATCAAACCCTCTAGACTGCAGCTATATAGGACTTATATTTTTAGCAACTTATATTTACCCCATTTTGTGATTCTGTAATTCTGTCATAGGCTAGAAAGAAGTCTGTCTGAGATAGACCTTATGCTGGTGGACAAAACTTTAAAAGCAATAGATAGATAGATAGATAGATAGATAGATAGATAGATAGATAGATAGATAGAGATAGAAGTACAGCTTATAAAAATTTTGGATTTTTTGCCTGTTTTCGGTTTTTTTAATTAGCGAATAGTCCAGGCAGTGTTAAGGACAGCCTGATCACATATGTAAAATTACTCACTTCTGCATGATATAAAGGTGTTTTCTGTTGTCTTGGGCTTGGAGATGGGAAAAGTTGACTGTGAAGAGCAGCCACTAGTTTGTCTTTTTCTGGGGAGTCACATGGTGCAGCTGCCACGTTGCCTTCATCCCAGGAGCCTTGTAGAACTAAGCTGAGGTGGTGAACACCTTTTTTTTTGCAAAGCACCTTCTGTTTTTGTATACTTTTGTTATTAGTATTGGTGCTGTTCTGTGCATTTCTCATTCCATTGCTGTTTGGATTCAGTAAATTGTCATTTCAACCCATAGTGTCCACTTTTTGTTCACTCTTGAGCAGGGGCCTGGAGGGAGTTGAGTGGTTTATTTGGAGTTTAATTCCCAGTCGGTATTGAGCCACCACCACATGCTACAGTGCACTGTGCTCTGGAGACAATATATATGCAGAGATGCCTTGTGATGTGAGCAGGATCGTACATGGCTCTGAATACATCACAAATTCTGCTGTTTGCAATTGTTGGAGGACCTTGTTACAAAGCAGAAAGCAAGAAGCCAAGATGGTAAATGACATTTTTAGTGGTGAAAACACTGGAAGATATTTTTAAGCTAAAGAGTCATTTTTTACAGTCTATAGAAGCCTACCACAGTATCTTCTCCTGTCAAAGAAGCAGCCACTGTAATAAAACAGAGATAAGCTGAATATAATGACCTTATTTAGGCTTTGGAGGAAAAGGGTACAAATGCAGAAGCAAACAGAAACATTATGTTTAAAGCTATCACATTTTGTCACAATAAATGCTAGAGAAATATAGAACAATTACACTCCAAAAAAGTAAACAGAACTGTATCTTTTGAAGTGCTGAAAACAAAATTGTGTGAAACACTCTCAGATTTATTTAAAAAAATACTATATCAGTCTGACTGACTATAAAATCTAGTAGGATTTCTTAATTTTTTCTCCTATTATGCAGCAATTGGTGAATATGTTGTGCTCTAAATAAGCTAAAAAATTCAACATAGAGAAATGCAAAAAGATCCTTCATAGGCAAACATGATGTCTATATTATATACAAAACTATTACAGTATTTATAAAATAGCTCTTTACTTTTTGATCTGCTATTATATTCTAGCTTTCCTTTGAGTTCAGTTAAAATACATTAAAACTAGAATACGGTATAATGGAAATGGTTCTAAATAGTTTAATAAAACATGTTTTCTCTTAGTATTGAGTCGTTTTCAAGTGATAAAAGAGGTTGCAGAATACCATTAAAATAAGATTCAGAGAAGTTCTATTTTCTTGTCCTTATTTATTCAGATGTGTCCTACTATTCACAGGTAAATTTTGTGTGCAAATTCTGATGTTCATTCCAAGTTTGTTTAAGATTTCAGAATATTCAAGTTATTTGTGTAGTTACCGAATCACGTACAATCCCAATCTGCTGAGCGTTTATGGAACTGATTATTTCAACATTGCTTTCCTTCTAAATGTTGATTGTGTGAAATGTGTTCTTCTGGCCATCTGCAGATAATGTTTAGGCTGTAAATTGGAAATATATTTTACAAATTTACTTTTAGGAAATTCCAGGGATTATGCAATTATTTAAGACAAAAATAGTCTTTATTAGGATGCATATTTTACTCTGGTTCATACACTTAGTCAGGACAGAAACCAGAGCAGATTTTGAGGCAGAAAGACATATTTTGTCAAAATAAAGATAGCAGATAATATCAGTTTTTATAGTTCAGCAGACTCTTCTTTAGAGTCTGAAAATTTTCTACTGCTTATCTTTTCCCTGTTTTTCATTAGGAAAATGATGATGCTTTTTGTTTACTATTTTAAAATATTATTTTACCTTTCATATATTCCTGAATTTTTATCATAATTAATTACTAGTTTTCTTCCCACAGGATTTAATAATCTATATGGAAACTGCGGATTTTAGATACTTAACTAAAAGGAAAAAGGCATGAATCACTTATTCTTTACTTCCAATTCATATATAAAATTTAAGTCAAAGGAGCAGTGAGGAAAGAATACAAACCTTTGTTAGTGTATGATACAAAATTAAAAGCAAGCTTGCAATTCACATGCTTCAAAGGAATATTAGACCATCTTTAAAAAATTACTCCATATAACACTATCTTTATGTTACTTACCAGTACAGATTTTCAAATCTCATTCAGTTTATGTCAGGTTATTTCTATTTTCAGGTAAAAGTCTCATTACACTAAAATGGTACAGAATAAAAGAAAAAAAAAGTAGGACCTGCACTCCAATTTTTGAAAAGCATTCTGTGCTCCCTGATGTACTGTCTTGATGGTTTTTGTCATAGAATAATGAAGACATTTTGTGCTGCTTTTTTTTTTAACCCCAGTTTTGTCATGTAATTACATGTGAAGAGAAATATAATTCTATTGGTTTGTGCTAGTTATGCTTTTATGAGGCAAAGAAATGCTATTTCGTGTAATTTCTGTTCCCTGTGGAATTTAAAAGAAGTTAGGTGGCTAGCAAGTAGGTCCAGGCAGACTTTTTATAAGTTTCGTAGTTTAGGACACTTGACTCAAGCAACATTCTCAGAGTGTGCCTCTAACATACAATTATGGTCCATAAAAAACCTTGCATAAATGTTACTCTTTTTTCCAAACAAAAAATCAGGAGTGTCAGCTTTTGGGGGGTTCTTGTACATGTAGTTAAAACATTCCATACAAATGTTTATATGTGCAGAAACTTAAAACTGTTATATAAAGGGACTTCTAGCTTTAAATCCTAGGGGTTCCTTCCTTTGTTCAGAAAGTCCACTAAGAATGCATTGTTTTCCAGGTTTTTTTTCTGGGTTTTCTTTTCTTTTTCGTGCTCCAATATTTTCAACAATAAAGCTGTGAAATTATTTTTCTGGGAATAGAGAAAATATCCTCTCCAGAAAGAATGGATGTGTTGTTATGGCAACAGATAGGGAGGGATTTCAGGAAAACTATGCAAGAAGCTCCCACTGAATTTCTCCTTGATGTCAATAACATATTGGGCTGAAGTCTCCAGGAAGCATCATAAAATAGGTCAAAAAAGGGACAACTAAAAGACATAATTTAAAATAGAATGAGGAGGTCTGTGTTACCAATTTATTGTTTTGGTAATATTTATTTAGCTGTAGGTTAACTTTATTAATGTACTTATTATGTGATTATTTTCATAATTCTACTCATTTTTTCTTAGCTCTAGGCTGACTACGTATTATAAAAATGTCTACCAAATACCTGTATACATTGCTCAACTACTGGTTTAAAATTGCTAATTAGGGTTGGAAGTAGGCTAGTAATGAAAGATTTTTCTGCCTGTTTGAAATACTCAGTGAAGCAATGAGAAATAGTACTGCATAAAATCTAAAATGGCTTCTGGCATGAATTTATACTTGGGTTTGATGCTGGAAGAGAAAAAGAAAGGAATAAGCTTTGTTGCCTTAATTTCTGTGGATAATTCAGTGTTACTGGCACCAGCAACTCACCAGGAAAGATATTGTCCCAGAAATTCTCTATAAATAATTTACAAAGCCATACTTAGCAGTATGGCTTTTTAAAAATGGTCCTTGCAAAAAAGTTGAATTGCATCATTAAACAGAATCATTGAGAGTGGTCAGGGTGCTTTTTAAGCAGAGGGATTTTGAGGGAGTGCAGAATAAAGCAGTTAATCTGCAAAACTCTCTTAAATCATTGCCTTAGAAAGGTCACGAGCACATAAATATGATTTAAACATGCTTTTCTAACACCTAGAAGAATTACTATTCTACAGTAGCCTATGCATTACATCCACACAAGGAAATCATTTTCTGGATAGGCTGACGTCAAATAAAGACATTAAAGAGAGGTCTAATCTGGCTTTATAACCAAAATTAAAGAGCAGCTGCAACAAAATTCTTTCATTTAAAATAAAAATTGGCACAGTACAAGATCTGATATAGTTTTGCAGCAAGCAGTTCTCATAGTAAGTAATAAAACAAAAGTTATTATTCACCAAATGAAAAAAAAAAATTAAATCCAACTTTAGTTTTCAGGGAGGGACAGTGAGTTCAAAAGACAAATTAACATCATAAGGTCCATCCAAAAGTAGCTGCCCTCAAATCTGCTGTAGACAGAACACATTCGAAGTGCACTCGCAAAAGGCTGATAGCATTTTAATTAATGGAAAACTCTTGTGGGCCACTCATTGCTGCTAAAAATTAGGCAAGCTAATTGATCCAGTACAGGTGCGTGTAATTGGGAGATATGCCTAAGATTCACAGTTAATTTACTCTGGGAATTTTGCAGATACAGTGAAAATTTAGTGCACAGAAGTCTCTAAAAAGAAATGGGTGAAAGCATTAACCGAAAGGGAAAAAAGAACCATTTGACTAAGAAGAATAAAACTAGAAAAAAGGTATGCAGTACCTTCCGTTATGCAACACCATGCAAGCTAGAAATAATCCTTCTTATTTATTTTGTATAGTGGAACTTTGAGAATTCAGCTAAATGCTTTTATAATTTAAAGAACACTGGCATAGAGATACACAATGTATCACTAGCAATTTTAAAATGCTCTTCCCATTTAAACTTCTTGACAATCAATAATATTTTTTTAGGAAATAAAAAAAGTATGTTCCCTGGTTATTTTTCCTTTGGCAACTTTTTTCTTTTGTTATGAGTTTCATGATTTTTACCTTTTAAAATAGATAAAGAAGAATTTAAAAATTAATATTTTGATTTCAGATTTCTAAACAGATATCCACTTTTAAAAATCATCAGTTCTGTACTTGTTGATTTTATTGTTTGGCATTTCCATTGAATTCCTTAGCACCAGTAGCTCTTGTTTTCAGTAGTTACTTACACACAGAGTCTATGTTTAGGAATTCTTTCTCCTCCCCACACCGGACTAGGGTCTAGTGCTCTTAAACAATATCTAAGGCAGCTACTTACAGGATGTTGAAGAGATCAGCCTTTACTTATTGTGGCAGCTGTTTGATTTCCAAATAAAATCTGTAGGCTCCTAAGTAGTAAAACGGGGACTTTAAACTGCGTGAAGAAACCTCACAATAGTCAGTTCTTAAACTAGGCAACATAAAATGCCCAGGAGAGGTGTACATATTAAGCCCCAACAGTTTGGAGGGCTTAGGCTCAGATTTCCAGTTAGTGTTAAACCTATGACTTCAACAGGGATCAATGCAAGAGAGGGACCTAAATCCCACACGGCTTTAAGTATCAAATCTTGTGAAAGATGTCTTTCATGTAAGACCATCAGTGCAAGTAACAAAATCTCCAGCATTGAAAACCATTCAGCTGCTATCAACTTTTAAACAAGAAGAATTAACTGAGAGCAAGCTCACCCAGAAAGATCCCAGAGCCTGATGTTCATATGCAAAGAGAGGTTACAGAATCAGGCTAAAGGAAAAATGAAAAAGCACAGAAATGAAACATGACTTTAAAACACACTGCTGTCTAATATTTGGAGGAGTAAGGGGGAACCTTTTCACATGATAGGAATGCCTTTTTGTCTACTGGGGTATAATCTTATAAACTGCATTCAAAAATGGAAAGGAGGATTCAAGGTCGAGGATTTACCAGTTCTTACAGAATGGCAACCATTACAATAAATTGATCAGAAAAGAAAAGACTATTCTTTACACCAGAGTAAAACTAATGTAGAAATAAAGGCATGTAACACCCTCAAACTTAACATGTAGTATAGCCTTGAGCTATAGCAGCTAGCTCTCATGTTTTCAAGGAAGATTTCCTCTTTTCCTATTCATTTTCCTGGAAGTTAATTTACTATCCTTAAGAGAAATTTTTTATCAACATGGACCATTTAACACTCCTCTTGGAGGATTCTGAAAGATGCTTTAAAATTGTCCCAGACCTTTCTCCAACTTTTCTCTGTTGCTTAGCTCCAGGCAGCCCAGCCCTGTGCTGAGAATGTCATTAATTAGTTCCCTGCTTAGCAATCTATATTTTATTGGATTCTGTTGTGTGACACTGTCTTCTTAATTGAATAGCAATGCAAGACACTTAACTAAGGTAATATTTAATCAGTGCTAAATTTTTGTCATACATGTATCATTTCTGATGAGCAGTAAGCTCAGTTTTTCTCAATACCTGCAACTGTTTGCCCTCTTTGTCTGTATTATAACTGTCCATATTAAACTGGGATATCCTGAGGTAAAACCAAATATATCCTACCCCTTTTTTCTTTGCATACGTACCTTGCTTTCTTCAGAAATTTGAGAAGATAAAAGGCTCCTTATATGTATAATAGCATATCTAGGTTCAAGCAGAAAAACTTAGCTGCAAAACAAGGATTTACATCCCTTCTTGCACTATGAAACATATTATTTATTAGAGGTGTTTCTAAACATAAGTATAAGCTGTTGTCTCATGCTGATGTAATGTCTGAGGCCTTTTTATTAACTTTATAAAATAATCAGAACAATTTCCATGTTACTAGGTTTAACTCAAATATATGGTTTTAGATCAATATTTTTTTACCATTTCTGGTGGGTAAACTTTACTTTTTCATCTTGCAGACTTTCTCTGGTTTAATCTCTATACGAAACAATCTGTTGCTGGGAGAAGCAAGCTATTGATGAAAATTTCAAGAAAATCCCTGTGCCATTTGCAACGCCTCATAACCCTCGAAGACATGTGCAGCTCATAGTACATAAAAATAAAAAACAGAATTCATTATCTGAAGTATTTCTCCTTGCAGTTTGTTTAAAATAAGAAATACATTGTGGGTCAAATCTTAATATGGAAGGTATGTCTCCACTGACACTTTTTCTTTATTGACCTGCTCTATTCTTGACATATTGCAAGTGCCTTTCTAACTGTTAATGATAATTCAGAATTATATAGGGCATTAGCTCTGCTTTTGCTATGATTGAGAAAATCTTTCTCTTTAAAGGTCAACCATTCTGAATGCTCTGAAATCTGCATGTTTACTCAGATTCTTCTAAAACTTTCATCACTTGATTTAGCTGCAGGAAAGAGTTGGCAATCAGATTTAGAGTCATTGAAGGAAAAAGTCCTTGATTTGTGCTCTGAATAAATTGCTTTCAGTCCTTATATTCTATCAGTGATCTTCTAAAGAATATATTGGGCTCAAGGAAGATCCTACGTCAGCTGATCTCAGATACTCAGAATTCAACTTTAATGAGCATGCTACTTAGCCTCCCTCAAGCAAAAGTAGTATTGCAGTAATTTCTGTGGTAATAGCTATACTTGGCAGATCAGTGCAGGTCAAACAATCATACCCAAGACTCATGGCTATGCATTTGAGAAGACACCCTTCAGAGAATTTCTGGCAATTCAGTTTCCTGAATTCCTGCCGGTTTTGGGCAGTGGAATGGATGTTTTGTTGCTGCCATAAATCCAGAACTCAAGTAGTGGTCTTGAAAGGTCTCTGATTCTACTGTGGCAGTGGGATTCATCTAACCAATGTTAAATTTTGCAGTCCTGCCATAGTTTTGGCACTGTTTGTGCAGTGAATCAAATCTTTCAGGCTATATAGGGGGTCACTGCCTGGATGCCAGACAAGATGAGGGTTTTTACAATGGCATTGTCAGCTGGCTCAGTGAGACTCTCAAAACCACTAATCTACTGAATTATGATACCCAGTTGGTCAGTGCAATCCAGCACTTGCATGACCTGTTGCTATTGAAAATATCTCCTCACTATCTTACCTACCTACAAGACTGTCTGATACAATCATGTCTACATCTTTGGGGGCAGTATCTACTTTTCCTGAAGACTCTTCTTCTTTCAGAAAAGAACCAATATTTCTATGGAGGTCAATTTTGCACGCATGGGGAGTCTCTGCAAGGGCCAGATTAACCATGCAGAATGCTAATTAACACATGTAAGCATATATATTAACCAATGTACATCCAGAACTGCCCAGGGAGATATCCTAAGCACTCTGAAGTTCCCAACTGGAAAGTTCCTGCAACAATTAGTCACGCAGGCTCTCCTTATCACCAGGAAGCATAACTTATCCTACTTGTATATAATTTTCTTTATCTTATATATAAACTTGCATTTCAGCTGTGGAGTTTACGAGAACTCATCACTAAGAGTAGCCATTTCTCTACAATGACTATAAATATCTACCAGGTCTAGCTTGGATATGATCATCATTCTGAAGAATCACTTTCATGAATAGAAGTAGGCTGAAAACAAAATATAGCAGGACTGACTTCATTTAGAAATGGCCAGTTTTAGATTTGTCATTTTTTTAGCACCTGTGTTAGTCTTGGTTAATAAGATCCCTCACAAGAGATTTCCCACAGGGGGGAAATATGGAGCAATAGATCGAGAGCTTAAGGTTTGAAATTAAAAGAGTGTGGAGTCAGATGAGGTATAGGTAAGACATTCTTGGAAATATTCAGGTCAGGCTGTATGGAGCTCTGAGCAACTTAATCTAGTTGAAGATTTTCTTGGCTTGTTAAAAGTGATTTGGATGAGATGACTTTTAAAGACCTCCTTCCAACACAAACCTTTCCATGATTCTATGCTGATAAGATGTATTCTTGTTGGAGGAGGATCAGGTCAGGGAAATACTTAAACAAGCTGGACATATATAAATCTATGGGCCCTGTTGGGATGAAGACTTGCAAATTGGCAGATATTTCAGAATATGCCAGGTGGCCTCATCTTTGGAGCATAAATCAAGAATGAGTATTTCACACCAATGGAAATATAACAAAAGTAAAAAGAGATATAATTTAAAAGAGCAGATTTCACATAGCATTTCCTCTTTTATATACTCCCACCCCCTCTTTTATATATTACCATCCTCCTCACCTCTGATGAAAGAAACAAAGGAATGTAACTGAAAGAAACAAAGGAATTTATCAAGAGGATGTAAGTTACCTCTCCAAACATACTGAGCCAGCACAAGGAATGTTGCAACTCACACTGAGAGTGTGTTGAAATGTGTTGGAAAAGCAGTTACCTCCAGTAGTCTCAAAACTATAATATTTCAAAATAATTTTAAAAATCAATCCAGAGCTACCATTGCTTCCACATTGTTTAAGATATGTTTGGATATTTGGAGACATAATTTTCATAATCCTGGTCAGGAATGGTAGGTGATTTAAGATTATTTGATAAATCACAATGAAAATGTGTTGCACTAATTAATACAGGTGACAGCTATCTAGAGCAAAACAGAAACACATTTCTTTTGCTAGTGAACATCCAGACTTCAATGCACTAGCACAAAATATGGAGCTGTGAAATAAGGAGTAGTGTCTCAGTACCACATGTATATTCACAGCAAGCCACAAGCTTTCATCTTCTAAGATCTTGCTGCAAAATTCACAGTAACCTCTGTCATGTACTGCAAAGTGCTTGTCGTGCAGATAAATATTCTGCTGCTTCTTTTGGAGTTAAGATTTCAACTGAACTTCAACATAAGATACTTTTATCCCATTATCTGGCTTTTTCTGCACTATTATAAATTAGATAAGATACTTTATTGTCTAAATTTACAACACCAACGAGGCTAGCATATAGTAATTTAAATATGGTCTCTAAACAGGATTTCTAAATGCTAAATAGATATAGATGACAAATGATGATATAGAAGGGTGAAAGAACACCCTTCTAAAGAAAGGATGAGAGAACAAAGTCTAAAAAACCCTAAAATTTAACAAAGTTGTGAGTACAATATTTTATTGTTATTTTAGTTTTATTAATGTTTAGACTAATAAATTTACATTAAATATTCATGCAAAGCTACCTTGGATGGTATCCCTCTCACTTATCTTTAAACATAATTACTAAGGTGCCTAGTGAAGCTGCTTACTGTGGACACCTCCATCCTAGTCTTTTCTTGGATGTGATTAATCTAGCCTATCATGGATATATAATTAGGTGTGAGAAGAAACATCCTCTGGGTATGTCTACATCTTTCTCCAAGGGAAGACTTGGCTAGCTCGCTCATACAGAAACATTTATCTTTGAGGTGTTTAGGGAAGGGATAATAAATTCCAGCAGACTGCATTCTGCATATATGATATGTGAAAAGGGACTTGTTAGCCAATTTTTTTTCCCGATAATATCTTTCAACAGATACTGACCATTTCTTTACTACCTGCTTCTTCAAAACCATTTAATTTCTTTTTGTCTTCTTATTTCACTTGGAGCAAATTTTCGTGAAAATCCCAAAATATTTCATCACCAATATTTATATCAAGAAAAAATTCCCAGAGGTATATACTGTTTAGGGGTTGTTCCCTTAGCATGTAAAAACAATCTCGCCATCGTTTCTGCTGTTGTGTGTGTGATTTTTTCTCACCTTTATTTCAACTTCTGTGTCCTTTTAGTGGCAAAACCTCAGGAATGTACCTACTGTTCCTGTAGTGGTTTCAAAGATGTTCATAGAGATTATGATACATTTCCTGTAGGTGCAGCCAAAGCTTAGGTGGTCTATTTGTGCCTTCCTATTACACTGCAAGCTCAATATCTAATTTACTGTCTACTATCCATCATCTTTAGCTCTTTTTTAACATTACAGCTTTCCAAGGCTTTTCCTCTCTTTGAATTGTATTTGAGAGTATTTTCTCCAAGACACATTATCTTACATCTTCTATTCTGAACCACATTTCATTATTGCTCAGATGTCTCTAACTTCCTTGCATTTGCATTATCTTGTTCCTTTCATTCTTGCAAATCCTGTGTGACCATACACATTTGAAATAAGGAAGTAGATGTAAGTAGAAATATAAAAATGTTTTTGATTACATCTTCTTGTTGTCATGAATATAAAGCACCATATTGCAAGTTCATGGTGCATCAATATCCACGTCCACAGATTGAGCTGCTGTTTTTTACTTTACTAGGTTGCTGCTTCTTACTTTACATAGGTTTAGGTGTTAAGCTTCCATTTGCTTTGGAGAAAATTTACAATGATTAATTTAGGTATGTGATTTAGATGCCAGAACACCTAGAGTATTGTATCTTAACTCTGATAAATGTGAGAGAGGCCCAAATGACCTTTTTTTTTAAATAAGAATACTTGGAAAACTAATGCATAAAGGTTTCCAGAGTTACAGGTCAAATTCTCAAAAGGTATGGGTTTTTTTGTAGTTAATCTCCTTGAAGTCTTCAGTCAGTGGCATAACTTCGATCCTATGAAGGACTGACAAGAATCAATTGCAATTTTGGTACTGTGGGGAAAAAAACCCCAGACTCATGAGCTAGCATCTCTAACAGAACTGTGGAACAAAACTGGGTGATTTTGAAGGTTCTAAAATGTTAGGAGACTGCTCATATACCATCTTTTAATAATCACTTTCTGACAGAGGGACTAAACCTTTTTTTACAAACAAAATAGCCAGGATGGTTTTATGGTGAGTTATATCAAAGCATTTACTGTCATTCCATCAATTAAAGAAAAAAAACCAAAACCGAGATTAAGAAAAAACAAATGCTCTTAACTGTTACGGGGTTTAGCTCTTTGCTAGGGTAAAAGTATAATAATGTTCCTTTTCCTTCGGTTCTAGTTCTTGTGCAGGTCACATTGTTGTTAGAGGTTCCAGGTAAATTTTAGGATTTTAGCAGGTTCAAAGTATAACATATTTCTGTTGAGATTGGTAAAATGCAGACTGCATTTTGAAGGCAGTGGGAATACACACCTACTATAACCCAGAGATTACAGAGCTTAAATGACTTCTCTGCTGTAAAAAGTGACAACATCACATCAAAATAAAAGCAACTGCTTTAAACCAAGCCCCCAAACATTTAAGGTTTGCTATGTAGAATATGTGGAAGCATGCAGAGTTTGTCTTTTTGATGTTTGCAAAATGCTGTGCAGAGATAATATCCAGAGAAAGGATAAAAATCTACATCTCCAGGTTGCTTAAAATAGCTCTATGTATTATATATTTAATAATGAAAAACTGAAGCGAAATGTATTATTGCTGCAGAGGATTGTGCAAACCGACAGATGCAAACTCTGAAGTCAAAGAAAAAGAGCTCTCTTTACCCTTATAACTTCTGGCTGCACAGCATAGAGTGAGGAGTCGGACCAGCATTGAGAGTATTTACAATTTGGAATGTTTTCCATCAATCTCCTTATGTCGGTGAGGGAAAAAAATGCTGCTGAGCAACCAGAACTTTAAACAAGCTAGATGTACTTAATTCTTTTCAGCTGATGTGTGCTCTGTCCAGCCCAAGTGACAGTGATAGGCCTCTTACCTTATATTCATTTTTTACAAAGTATAGAAAACGTCAGTGCATTCGTGAGCATCTTCTCTTAAGGCAAACAAGTTTCCAAGGAAAAATATATTTGCTTCACTTTAAGAAAATAAGGCTAAGTGGAAAAATTAAAATATTTAAATACTTTGAGTACATAACTTCTAAGTTCTTCATTTATCTGCTGTATGTAACATCAAAGCAAGAAGAGGTCTTATTATGGCTCATGAGCTGTTTCAGCTATTTGAAAAACCTAATATTTTCCCTTACTTCTATATTATCTGGCTTAACATCTGCATCTGCTACTGACACTTCAGCATCAGTGAAATATAACTCCTTCTGCCTTTCCAGATGGCCTGGCATACATTTGGATTTTCTTGCTCTGACCATCAATGGCAGCACCTCAAGTTAAAGTTGGTGTGGACTTATCATAAAAAGCCCAGAATGAGTCATGACTACCATCAGCATGTTGGCATTAAATACTGAACATGTATCACTTAGTAACACTAAACTGTCAAACAGAAAGAATAACAATATTTAATCCTAAGGGATATGCACTGAGAAATACCCCTTGGAGGTTTCACATCTATTCAGGGAAGGGATTACCCATATCATGGAACAGAGAGCACTGATCCAGCATATGTCTGTAGCAGCAAGTGGGTGGCAACAGCTACCACTAAACTACTTCAATTCTATATATGCATGGATGAAGAAATCAGTTAGCATTCATAATTTCTAGTGACAGAAGCTTCCTGTACAGGATGTTTTATATGCTTATGTGGTCAAAGTACATAGAGAGAGCCACCCACAGTGTATATTTCATCAATTAAGCAGAAATGTTTTGTAGGTCTAAAACAAAAATCTGAACAGGCAAAAGAAGAGAGAAGAAATAGAAGCAAAGAAAAAACATCAAGTACCCTTGTGTGTTGGAAAGATAAAACAATGGCATTGAAATCAGGGAATCAATTCTGCTATTTTAAAGCACATTGATTCAGTCAGGGAAGTTATGGCAAAGATCCAAGCAGACAAGAAAAGCGACTGAGGCACTGTTGTTCACTTCTGGCTGGAGCCTAGAGGGAAATAATTTTTCGCTGGGGGAATTCTAAGGCTTTGGCGATACAGCAGCATCAATAAAGGCTGAGTGGTCTAAAGTAAGATATTAAGATTGCAACCTCGCAGCTAATTCAGAGCATTTTTATCAATTATCAGGCTATAATTAGCCTGTGCAATAGTGATGATTAAAACTGCAGCACCAACTCTTAAATCATCAACTGATCCTTTTTAACATATTTTCCTTGCATAACATCATTGTAGGGGATTTGCACAATGCATAAATTTAAGTAATTTGTTTTTACTGATTGCTCAAATATTTACAGCATGATCTGCCAGCTTCTTCCCTTCAGATACAGTCATGGAGTTTTCACTGCTTTGTATGCTATTTGGATATACAACAACAGGAAAGCGAGTGCATGTGTTAACAGCTGTTAGAGGCATATGACATTTTCAAAGCTGGTGCAAATATTTACATGCATGTGGATGGATGTATGCAGATCTTCAGTTGACAGCAGGCATCACCAAATCTACAATTTTTGTTGTGCAGAGCTCATGGAAAAAGACAGCTTACAGTACACTTAAGTCAACAGAAGGAAATAAAGTATTCACTTGTCCTTCCTTTATAGAATTATGTCTATTTCTGAGAAATGTAGTATGCCAAGAACACTGCTATGCTAGCATCCTAGAAAATGCATTCAAGACTGCAGATTTGAAAGATACAAAATATCAGAAAAATCTTAATGCAAAAATAAACTGAAGCTGAAGCAGCACTTATGAATATACAGAACAAATAAATTAGATCAGTAAAACAATTTTAGAGCAACCCCATAGTAACAATGCTATTAATAGTGACAACCATATTTACATTGAAATTTATACTAATGTCTATTTAAATCACTTTTTTAAACTTGATATCATTCAAAGAGAAATTGGATTATTTGCTCATCTTCCTTTTGATGTACCACTGGGATAATGAGGCATGCAGGGAGTTTAATAAGCCTTGCTAATTTTCTGTCAATTCAGGGGGTTATTGGTTTTATGCAAACAACATATTTGGCTCAAATTTTACATAGGTTCATTTCTGAAACTGGACAGTATGTCATTCATTAAAATGGAATGCTAGGCTTCACTCTAAGCAAAACAAAACTTATCCTAAATTACCAACTGTTTTATGACCGAAGTGCAAATAGCCTTCAGGTTACACTATAGAGTTATTCTGAGGCTTACTTAGAAATTACATCCATTGTTCATTTCTCTAAAACAAAACACCTCTGTTAAAAAGATAGCATTTTCATAGCCAGAAAGATGACAATATAGACTCAGACAGTTTATTTGGGCTTTGACATTGTCCATAACACCAGCTGTGATGTGATTAGATGTGTTTATCAGTTGCTGGATGTATTCATACATCCCAGGGCAGACCTGATTTACTGTCTTGCTGTTTTGAGAAGACAGTGTTTCAGTGTTAACTGGGATTGTCAGCATAGGGCCCTTAGGTGCAAATGGTCCAACAAAAGGGGAAACTTAATCATAAATACAATGTCAGTCTTTTTAACACAGAGAGAAGACTAGAAACTACATTTAGTATAACCTTTCTGCTAACTACACCACATAAAGCAAAGTCCTGGATATTTCATCTCCAAGAGGGGGAAGTAAAAACAGGAGACCTATTTTCCCCTGAAACTTTAAAAGGCAGGTCCTTGAGCAAAAGCTTTCACGTTAGTGCTTTCTCTGAAAAGAAAAGAAAAAGATTAATTTTTTACAAGGAAAATGCATTAAGTAATTTTGTAAGATGATTTGACTGTAAATGACAAATGCATGCATGGATATTGGTATTTTCAAAGTAAGGTTGCAGTGAAAATTTTCCTGAGTGCTCATTTCAAATTACTTTTATTTGGTTTAAATAGAATTTAAATATATCAGCTTATGTCTACTCTTTTACTATTGCTTTTAATTTTTATTTGAGAAACTGTAGCAAACTAGATATTTACAATATCCATGACCTCATAGGAAGACAAAGTGAGCCAAATTTTGCCTTCTTTTAATTGCTGAATGTTTTACTGGATTTTAGAAATCAGTGAAAATATCGTCATTTGGAAGGGTTTTTTTTGGTGGTTTGTTTGTTTTAAGCTTCCCATTATAGAAGCTTTTCCCAGATATGCTATTTTCAAATATTCTAACAAAGAAAATAATATTTTTTCAGTTACATTTCTGCTCATTCATATGGAAAGACTAGAACTCATGAGATTAGTTCTAACAACTTTCTCCACAAAAAAGTCAACATTTTCCAGTGTACTTTATCTGTGATAATGATTACTCATCTGACTCCAGAAATTCTCAATAGTAGTTGAATTCAAAGTCTTTTCATGAATTCTCTGCATTTATCTACTTAGGGGGTATACAGATGAAGGCTATAAATCACAGTCCTGAATTTTATTTGTGTCCAAATAACTCTTTTTGGGTTTTTGGTATTAGAGAGGTTTATTTTTTTCTTTTTGCTTTTTTTTCTTTTAATAGGACTGTGATATTTCCTCTCAAGTACACCCTGTGCTACAAAACCATTCTCACAAAGGCAGAGATAGAATAGATAAACAATTAGAAACAAAAATTAGAATTACAGTTTTCTTTTTTAAAAAATCTACCTCACTAGCATTTTCCTAATTTGTTGTCATAACTTCTGTGAAGAAAACACTTTCCTTCTTTCCTGCTTTTTGCTTCTACAACGCATGTGTGAATTTGGTCTTCTCTGTCCATATGTTTTCATTTTCTGGTACTTTTGTATTTTGAAGGTAGAAAAAGGCAGAGTCCTTGAGCCAATTAAAAGTCTTGCTCCTTTAAGATGTGTTATTATGCTGCATCTCTTCTATGAAGAGCTGTCTAGATTTCTTGTTTTAAGTGCAAGTAGAAGACCTCTAAGCAGGACTAGTTTCATACAAATCTTCCTTTTGAAAGATATATTTGACAACATGAAGGACAGATTTTTTTTTCTTCCTTCTTTTTTCCCAGATAAAAAAATTAATTCAGATGGCTACATTAACTATAAGGTCCCTTAACACCATAGAGCCTGGTTATTTTATTCAGCAATGAATAAACATCAGTTTACATCTGCAGTTCCTGATGTCATAGAAACAATTATAAAATATGCATGCAGAATAGGAATTCTTGTAAACCCTTTTACTAAAAAGGTTTTCTCTTTTACTGTGAAAGGCTGAAAAATAAAGACATCTGGAGACATATCATCACCTACTGAATATAGCTGGTGATGGCATTTATTGCAGTAAGAGCAGAAATAGGTCTTTAATATTCACTACTGAAATGTTTAGATAATGATCACCTCTTTAAAATGGTTTGCTTCATGTCAGAGATCTCCAGTTACCTTTTTATGACTTGTTTGTAAATCTTTTATATCCAGATCATAAGTTTGTAAACCCATGCATAATATAATATCCTATTTTCAAACAAGTGTTTCAAGAAATCAAATTCACTATTCTTTTCTGGTTCCTAAGTTGAACAGAAATGACACATTGAATACATTCTAAGTAAAACTTTTGAAAGAGTACTATATTTTGTGTAGTCTATTAGTCCCTAGAGAACAGTTAGATATTTGGTTCAACATAAATGGCCTCAATTATACTTTCCCGCCTGCTTAAATTCCAAAGAACAAAATCCTCATGCTTCCCTGATTACCTTTGGAATATCAAGAACTCTTAATCAAAATGTCTGTATGCTTCAAAGAAAGGAATTAAAGTACCTGGCATCTGCTGTGTGATGTAAACACATCAACATGGACGGGTTAAATAGTCATCCCAGCCACGAGCCCTTGCTTCTCCAAGCATTCTTTCAGAGTAAACAAGCTTTTTCCTTTTCCTAAGTGTTCACGCTTGCTCTCTAGTTTTGACAACAGCTCGTTTGTGCTCGTGAAATGGCAGGGACACAAAGGGAGCTACCCATGCATATTACTGCTGAATTGCTTTAAGGTGAAGTATTAGTAATTCTAGGTATTGGTAGACCTCTGTGGAACAGCACTATTTCTTGGGAGCTGCAGATTCCAGAAGAGAGATACTGACTTAAATGCAAATGTATTCCTATGAAAAGGTGTAGAACATTCCTTAAAACTGTGTTTTGAGAGAATTTGTTTTTAATTCAACAGATCACTAAGAAAAAATCTAGCATTTATTTTATTTTGTAACTTTCCCTGTCTGTTTTGAGCTTTACCCAAAGAAAAATTAATAAAGACTTTTTTAATCATTCCATCAATTATGTATCTATATACTAATATAATTATTGGAATTCTGCAGGAAAGATGGGTGAGAGAAACATAGCTAACATTTTGAAGTCATTTGTGAGTACTGAAAAAATATATTTCTCCTCTCCTTGGGTGTCACTAAGTGTCACCTTCACTATAAAGAGAAGAGTTGTTATCTAAATTGCTAACAATAAAGCACACTCATTCAGGATATTTTATTATTATTTTCAGACATTATCCCACTCGCATTCTCTTGCTTAAATTAGTTGTTCTGGTTTTTGCCTCTACCTATGTATTAATCTACCTGATTTTACATATGCTGTTGTGAATTATAGAATACTTTAAAAATTATACAGGAAAGAACTTTTTTTCTTATTTGACAAGTTGGAAGGTATAAATTTGCAAATGAAGCAGGGGAAAACTCTCTTCTCTTTTCTTGGTGTCTCTTTAGTCAGATGTTCAGAGGTCTTTCAGGCCTGCTTTTGAAAGAAAATCTGCCAGCAAGCAAGGTAGAGGTCCATGGACACTTTCCAAAATTTTCATGTCCTCTAATAATGAAGGAAATGAAGCAAACTTGTGTGATGTTTTGAAATGACAGAGAGAGTCTTGAATAAGTAAAGAACTGTACCCAAAGCAAGACAAAATTACTTCCTATGAATTTTAAACAAACAGGGTTTTTTTTTCTGCCTTCCCTAGTCACACTGCTCTTCCAACAGCTATGGTCTCATCAGAAGTCTCATTAGGTAGTTCTTATTGCTGAATCATGTAATAAGTGAGGAGGTCTGGAGAAAGAACATCAGTTTTTCCAAACTACATTTCCCTGTTAACTACCCACCTCAAAGGTTAATAGTTGCCATATATTTCTGCCTCATCATGAATCCTAAAGGGTTACCTTCTACCTGGCATAATAACCCTTCACTAGATTCAGAGTAAAAGAAAAGGTTTAAAGAGTTGCAACACAACTGCTTAATTCGGGTTGCCAAAGCCTCAACTAAGTTTCCACTTATTTTTGGAAATGTGTTGCAGCTGAAGTTTCCCCCATGACATTTCATTGGAAGTCCAGGTTTCTTTTCTTTACGTGGTCAGGGGCACACCTGCTTGGCAGCGCTGATCAGTTCAGCACCTACAGGTTTCTTTTAACATGTAAATAATTTTGTAAGGAAATCTCATCTTGTAGTCACAAAAACAGCCTACCTATCAGAGTAATCCCTGCACAAAATGTGTCTGACAGGTGTGGCATCCTTTGCCCAAAGCTCAGGAGCTCTCCAATTCCGTGTTAGGTCTCTCTGTAACTGGACTGCAGGATGAAGATCAGTATTTTTTGAGGGACAACTCCATGTGCACTTTGACAGAACAAATGAATAATGGGTTTCAAAGAGGAATAAGAATGATGTGATGGATTTCCTGATCCAATGAATAGTAGAAATAAACCAGTAAAATGTCACGATTTTACAAAGAGGTGGACAAGTAGTATCTGAGTTTAAGGCTCTTACACAAGATAACATTTATATATTTCTTCATAGAAATCCATCTGTCTGCTGAATGAAGAGAAAGATATAGAAAATGACACAAAATATGATAAGCTGTAGCAGTTTTCTCTTGAGTTTATTTAGTAAAGCAAAGTAGTACCATTCAGGGTTCAAGATAAATTCAGATACTTTGTTTAATCCCTTATCATTACAATTAAAGGAAAGTTGAAAAACATAACATTATGGAGAACTTAGTTGATTCTTTGTTGATTCTGAAATATCATTAAATTAATAGCATCACCCTTTTTTTTTGTGCTGAAACAGTTTTTAATTTTATTTCCATGTGACTTTCTTTCCATTTTCTTAAGTCTTTAAATAAGACATTTTATTTGCAAGAAAGTGGAAAAACAAAATGCTCTATTGCTGACTTCCGAAGTAAAATGCAATTAAAAGCAAAAAAAACCCCAAACAAACAGATCCCAACAGAAAACACCAAGTCTTAAAAAAACACAAGCATTGGTGGATTACTTCAGAAGAAAAAATAAAAAGAAACCCCAAACAACCAAAATATGAAACAAAAACAACAATGAAAACCAAACCAAACCAAACAAAAAAAAAAAAAAAAAAAAAAAAAAAAAAAAAAAAGTAAAAAAATAAGAAGAACAACAAAAAAAAGAACCTTAAGACAATCGGCAGGTTACTCTGAATTATTTATGTATTCTGAAAAATGAATTTACTGCAGAATTTTTTATCTTTAGCATACAAATATGGTTTATGGTGAATGTAGAATTTCTAATATTAAAATTCATTTTGAAACATTAGCTCTGAAAATAAAGACAAAATACACTAAAGCAATCATCTTAAGTTCTTTTTTTGAAAAATTGTTTGAGCTGTAAGCCTTTGAGATTACGAATAACATTTATTTTGAGCATCTTCTAATAATCCAAATTTACATACCTTTCAGGAAAATTTAAATATGCAAGTCTCCACCTGTGCAGGGCCTTGTTTCCACTCTTTCATACTAAACCTGTGTGCTGCTAGATCAGCCACTAATACATAGTTAATCTTCATGTGACATCAGAACATAATCTTTTTGTTCCATCAGCACAGCATGCTATTCATTGCAGGTTGCATATTGCACTGTTATGTACTATTATGTAAAGTGGAAAGACAAAAAAATGCAACTGAATCCAGCCTGGCCAAAGACATGTTGCCTAAAGTTAATCAATTAATCAAAGCATTCATACCCTGTACTAAACTGCACTGTCTGTGTCCCTGCCTTCTGTCTACTCTTTCTGCTGACTGGACCTCCATAGACTCACTGGCCATGCTGACTTCTCTTGCATTGTCAAGGGTTTTGGACAGACCCTGTGACCAGCGCTGGCTCTGCCTCCATGTGCTTAGACCCTGTAAGACTCTACATAGCTCTGCCCTGTTGGGACACTGCTGAGATCACAACTTTACAACTGGGAGTTACCACAGATTCAGCTCATTGAGTCCACCTTGACTTAACCAAGCAAGATCCTGGTTGTATAGAACATGCTGCTAAATATGTTGCTGTCTTTAACATCCTTAGAGGTACTCCCTAATACCAGCTAAAAACATTTCCGTTTCATAATGATTAACTTATTATTGAGTCTTGTGTTTAGTTTCTTCCAGATTTAAGAAAAGTATTTGGGGAGAAACATCAAGAGTGAATGATAGTGACAACCTTTTATAATGTTTATGTTTGATACAGGACATTAGAAAGGAATGAATAAGCAGAGGCCTGGAAACAAAATCATAAATATTATAATCCAATCCTTTGTTATTGAAAACAATCAAGTTATAAATTTCTTCCAGAAATTTTCAGGTTTGACTGATTTCAAACAGCTTAGAATGACAAGAGACCATGGACAAAGCACAAGGCAAAAAGATAGAATTTAAAACATGAAATGTGACAAAACATTTCTTTACTAGTATTAGGTAAATCAAAGAATAGCATTAGAAATATACTGAAATTAACTACAGAGAAGCAGCAGGCACTGAAGTTCACACTGATTTTTCTTTGGTAAATCAAATTTAGGTATTACTTTCCCTTTCTACATTATTCTTTTCCTAACTTATCTCAATGAAGAAGGTGAGAACAGAAGCATTCAATACAGTGTTGAACGCTGTAAGCTTGTTTTCACCATTTTCTCTATTTAGGTATCTTGATCTGCTTTAATCCAGAGGTCATATAAAATGCACATACACTAATTTGTTATTTGACTTAGTTCTAGACTGAAGTTTTTAGCTCAGTAAAACAGCAAAGCAGTTCTTCTATCTTGAAATTCCAATTAATAATTTATTTTGGTTTTTTAACTTCATCAAAAGTATAAGACAGATAAGAGATGGGAATTTATTAGAGGACAGCATTTTAGGAAGAATATGTGTTTTGTTTTATTCACATGGGGAAGGTGTTACAGAGTATGAAGTGTGTTATTGGGAATGTAATCATGGTAAGTAATACATGTAGAAGATATAAAATAAAATAAAAAGAAATTATGTAGCTTCTCACTTATATGTCTAGCTCTGACTACAGAATGAAATCAAATCAGTTTCATCATTCACAGACTATAAATATTAGGCAAAGGTTATTTCTACTCTCCTTAGAAGGAGTTAACAAATTAACTGAATTCACTTACCATATCTGTAGTAATGCAGCTGTATCTTACATATAACAAAAGTCAGGTTTTACCCTGGAGTTTTGTTCTTCTGGCATTCTCCTAAACAAGTTAATGTGATTCTTATTTGCAAATGTAAAAAGGCTATCACTTTTAACACAACATCTGAAGCTAGGTTGAATTTTAGTTATAATACTGACCATCTATTTAACATTTAGTTAACTATTTACAAAGTGTTAACACATTAACCCAAATTTCATTACAAAGTTATTTTTTCTGTTCACTTCTAGTTGGTTTTTTTGTCTTTTCTATCTGATATCCAGTATCTGCCACATTTTCTGATCAGATTTTCCGCCATGTTCTTTAAAAGCAAACTAGACACTCCTCTTTAAAATTTTTTCTTCCCCCCCAGCAACTCATTCATTGAACTCTTTTGTTTCGCTCTCCTTCTGAGGAGCAGTGGCTTCCTTCCTTCCTCCCCATACACATAGAAAGGAAGAAATGAATGCAGTGTCTTGAAAAGACAAAATGGAAATGACTCCTATTATGCAGCTTTGTTTACAGACACACAAAGACCAGCACAAATGCCACTTGTAAAATCATATTCATGTGTCTTTTTAATTATTAAAAAAACATTGAAAGATTGAGATAGCAGTGGTCTATTTGGTTGGGTTTTTTTTCCATGCATATTAAAAAATCTCAGAGGAGATAATTTTTGTGTGAAAATATGATGACAACAAACAATTTATATAATAGTCTTCTTTTTCTTGATAAAAACAAGAAAATAGTTGCATTTCTTTTATTCCTGGATGTTTCTTTTCTTTTGCAGAATCTGCTGAATGTAATTGAGTAGTTTTTGATTGAGAAATTTGGCAGCCCTTTTTTTGATAATTTCTCTTGTGCTGTTCAATTAAAAAAAAAAAGGGAAATTCTTAGAATAATTACATGGTGCCTGGAACTTCACATGCATTTTGTGAGTTTGTAAAGTTTTGAAGCGGAGAAAGAGGAAACAGTGTATCTACCTGACTTCTCAGTTATACTTTACTGATTTAAAGTAGACAGAAGTGAAATAGTACGGTATTATCCCAGCTTCCATTTATCACCATAAATACACCACTGCATAAACACATTGAGATTGAATGTACTTCCAGAATAAGCCCAAACAGACTTGCTTTTTAAGTGAGACTCCTGATGCAAAGCAATCTCTTATTTCTTGTGGTTTTCAGTCCTCACAGGTGACCTAAATCAGTGTACCAGGTTTATATTTCAGTTTTATCCACTGGGGGTTGTACACTTCAGCTTCAACCTGTGGAATGTGTATACCCCTCCTATTATGACCATTGAATTTTTACCATTATATGTATTGGAAAAAAAAAGTGTTGTGAAAACCAGTAAAGTTTTAGAGCTACGTTTTAGTGACTGAAAAATTCAGAAGCAAAAAATAGTTATGTATCTACAGGCAAGTATCCTGTTGCCTCTTTCTGTTCTACTCTCCCTGGTCACTGTATGACCTTTAAACGTCCCTTCCAATACAAATCATTCTATGGCTTTATTATTTTAGATGCCAATCTTAGGATAAACCCTGTCCTTCAAAGATTTATTTGTTACCATGTAAAACACTGGAAACCAATAAGGAATATCTCAGCTGAAGATACATACATTAGATTAGATGAGTTCTCTGTGATGTTATAAATCATTCGCTGCCTCTTAATGACTTGAATGTTTTATTAGAGCTTGATGATTTTGCCTCAGTGTATTAAAGAGGGTCATATAGTAAATACATATATGCACAACTTAAATGGTTGTGACTTGTTTGTTTGCTTTTTTTAATTTAAAAACCAAGTTGTGCAGAGTCATCTAATTAATTTCACATGAGATAGAATTAAATTAAAATAAATCTGCTCTGATATTTCCTTTTAATTTTGTTCAAATATCCATTTTCTCTTTCCCCATACAAAAAATATCACTCATTAACCCTTAATTAGATGCTTTGAAACATTAATGAAGATAAGAAAAAAAATTACACTTTGACTACTTGAGAAAGATTTTATTTCACTGGGGTGTGAAAAAGGAAAAAAAAACATCATTCTATTCAGAAGGAAAGAAATAATTTGCTAATAGTTTGGAAACAATTACAAATTCACATAAATAGGTGGTCTGACAAATTTCATTAAAGTGGTAAAAGTGGAGAATATTAAGTATAATGAAGCCACAGCTTCCAAACCACTATAAAGCATCACCTGTTAAAATTGTTTAAATTTTGAAATTTGAGTGTAATTTGACTCTGAGTTTTCAAGAGCAATTGTGGAATGCAAGTTATCTAGGCAAGGTATCAATGCACTACATTACCTCAATATATTAACTACAGGGTGCGTGTCACTGACAATACTGGTAGTTTCAGTACAATGTCTTTGTGTTCAAAAGGTGGATAGAAAGGCTGCTGTAAGACGTGAAACTATTAATAAGATCTTGTTTTCATGAGCCTGTCTTCAAGTATAAGCAATCATTATTATATTTTTTCCTTGAATAATTCTTTAAGTAAGAAAGACTCAGTAATAATATGGTAGCTTTATCCAGAAGCCTACAGTGAAACGAAGTGGTGGATATTTGTTCCTGAGCTTCTCACACCATATGATGAATAGCAGCAATTACAGAAAAGAACAATATTAGTTTTACAGTTATTGTTATTATCTTAAAGTACCAAGAATAAAACCCCATATTTCCCTAGATAGTCCAATCACCACCAAAATATGTGACAGAGGAACATTTTATAATCTCTGTATTTCACACTGGCTGCACAAGTAGAAATTGGCAGAGCAAAGTCATTTATATCTCCTTATTACCAGCTTGCAGAAGGCTTTGAGAATATGGGGCTAGTGATGGATATTTCTAGAGCAGATGTTGTTTTATTCTATTTTACCATAGTACATCTACTTCAGATTAGTTCCACTGCAGTTTATTAAAGTAGCAGAGAGAGGTCAACACTAGGAGAACATGACACACAACCTGCTTACTCTTGTTTTGTAGAAGGAAACATATTTATATACAAATCGAGAATATAAAGCAGAATCAGATTTCCATCATTTATAAATTTAGATTTATTGTGCTGTGTAGTTAATTTAAACTGATACAAAACTCACTTAAATATGGAACAGTTATCTAAATGGAATATTTATATTGTAAATTAGATTTCTACAAAGTATATTGCACAGATATTTTCTCAAAGAGTAAAATGTACCTAAAGTCCAATTGCATTAGTGAATTAAATGAAACTAAAATACTGTAAAGTAATTTCAATAGTTCTTCGAGCAGGGTGAACTACACTCAAAGCAAACTGGTTTAACTGAATGGTTCTTGTACACTTCTGTGTTGTTATTCAGGGTAGTTGAACTATAATAATGATATTCATTGATAATAAACTTCTAAATTCAAAATAACCCACATACTTACAGACATATTCTTATGAACAAAGGTTTTTAGGATATGAATTCAGTCTAAATCACAGTCTGTAGCACATCTGTCTACATTGAAATAGCCAATAGGATAAAATAGGGTAAGATTTTTTGCGGGGGGAGGAATGAAATTTAATTTGTTGACATTTCCACACACTTGTCAGCTCAAAATGAACACGGATTTTGTGGACTCTGCACTGTTACAGCACATAAGGCCAATAGCCTTCTGTGAGAACTGTGAGAGACTGATGTGGTCAGTGGCATAAACATTTTCTTGGGTGGACCTTTGTCCACTGTAGCAAACTGCAAAGAAGCAGCTGCTCCTCTGTAACCACCAAGTCCTCGCCTTCCCAAATAGGCTTAACTGGAATTTGGATTGTGACAGGAATTTGAGATAAGAAAAGGTAGAAGAATGTATCCACAGCTGCACTGGAAGAGAGATTGGAATGCGAATGGCTCACAGGACATGCACACCTGACACCTCAGGCTACTGCTGGTGTTAAACAAAATAAGGAAAGAGGTAAATCATTTTAGGAGTTGGGTACATCTCTCTATCTTTTCTCAAGTGACTCAGTGGTGATAACTCCCCTTTAGGGGAGTTCTGAGACACTGACACCCCGTAACCTCAAAGTGTCCATCCCTGCTGATGGGCCAGTGTGGGGCATAACTGACTCACCAGTGCCGACTTAACAGGCAGCTGCAGTGTCTCAGAGGGTGTCAGACTCCTGAAATGTCCTGTGATCCACAGCATTGTATCATTCAGTGTGAAACTCCTGGCCCCATGCCAGGGCATTTTCACTTGAATCTGTGTATATATAACTCGTGAAATTTTTCTGTTTTGTAGGCTTCTCTCTCTCCTGATGGATCAAGACAGTGATCAACACTTTGACCAACAGAAACCGAAGTTGCAACAATCAAGTCTTGTAGAGGGATCCAAGGGATGGTGACAATCGACTGTTAAATAAAAATATGTATTATTGACTTTGCCATATGGTATCGTTTGCACCTTATTTCAGGCAGAGTAATCTCTCTAAGAATTTTAATAATGGGATCTTAACAAAGTCTCAGGGAGCATGTAATCAATACAAATAGGCAGTAGCAAAGAAGGTGCACTTGATGCTCCACAGTTGTGCTCACTGAGAGGACAAGTGACGATGGGTCCCATTTGTAATACATGAAAATCCGCTTAATTTAATTTTTTTTTTCTTTTTTTAACTCTGAAAGTGATGAAGCAGGAGTCCCAGTTCTTGGAGATTTCTGAAACCTGACTGGACATTGTCATTTTCCTGAGTGAACTCTTCTAGCTGACTCTCCTCTGAGCAGGACAGTTGGATTAGAAGATTCCCAGAGATTCCTTCCAACAACAACTATTATGTGAGATTCTGTGGTTGCTGCATTGACTTTAGCAGTGGCAATATAGGGGAGCTGAAACCTAAATGGCATGAGGCCCTGTCTCTAGCATCCATTTTTAAGAGGTTCCTCCAAGTCCTTAATTCTACATTTACATATTTGAACAAATTGAAGAACTTGAAACATATACTCACTGCTGCTAACTATAATTCAAGCTAATGCCATAAAAATGTTATACTTGGAAAGCTTTATAGGTTCTGTCAGATTATTCAGCATCCATGTAACTTTAGCAGATTGTATCTGAACAATCTGCCTACTTAATTCATGTTGGTTAGCATTGATTTACACACAGTCTGAACTACAAATTTGGTAGTAAGAGAGAAAGGGTATTTTCACTTCTTTTTCTGTTAAAATATTTCTGCAATCGAAGTTCATGCATTTGAAATATGAATATTTGAAAAATAATCATAACTGGTTTATTTTATAAAAATCACATTATGTGTAATAACTATTCTAAACAAATTGCAGTTTCTGTCAAGTAATTTTCTGATTTTGTTATTAAGTTGGTTACAGAGGTTTTATTTGAGAAGGCTTAATGTTTTTCCACACCTTTGGTAAAAATAGTGTCTAGAAACATAGAGACTGGACATTCTGTGAGAACCTCTTTCTGGCCTGTGAAGTAATAATGAGCTCACAGTTACATTCCCATGTGCCTCCCACCTCCCTACTCACAACACATTTTGGTCAAGGCTTGCGAAAGCATTGATTTTTTAAAAAAAATAAACTTACTGTGCAGTAAAAGAGATTCACAGGGTAATCTCCTTTTCTGTAGAGTGGCATTTAAACAAAAAACAAAAGTCTTCAAATGTTTTTGTTACCTTTAACACAGTGGCTTTTGTCTTTTATGAGGGTGAAAACTGTATTTACTTTTTTTGTCTTCCCACTCTGTTGTCTTTAACTCAACATTTTACGTTGCGTATTATAAACTCCACTGTATTTGGGAAGTTCTAACAGGAAGTACCCTGTTATGACTGCTTTCTTTTTCAATTCCATTTTGAAGATCTGCACATTCATATGCCAGCATGTCTTAGCAGAAAATACATTTCTTGTATTTTTACTTAGTATAGTCAGTTAAATTGCCAGTTTACCTAATACTTACTACTAAATTGCACTATAAATTGATATCACAAAGCCATTTAGTGAACTTAGACAACTTCAGGTCCTACTTTTGTTTACTTGTTTTCTTGTGTGTCTTATATATTACCATTAAAAGATTCAAACTATGAGTTAAGAAGAATTTAAAATAATGGTGTTAGCATTTTTCTTAGTAGTGAGGGTTTTTTTTAAACTCATATCTTCACACCTGATCCCTAAAGAACACTGTTCAGAATCATTAACAGCAAATATGTGTTTACAGCTAGTTTAAATCAATTGCTAATTAACTCCAAAAGGCAAAAATGGATTTCTGTTTAGCACTGAGTTTGCGCTTTTCCTTTATTCTTGATAGTCACAGGTGTAAGGTTCAAACTACATTAGCATCTGCTCTGTAACTGCCTGATCCAAACCTCAGAGAAATCAACATAAATTTAGTGGGAGAATTTGATGGGAAAATCATCACAAAAATCCTAGAGTTTATGAAAACTTTAAGCTACTAAATTGCTAGCACTTTTGTAAATCTGCCATTGCTTTCAAATCAGGGTCAGCTTTGAGGTTAGATCAGATTGCAAAAGGCCCAGACACATTTTTTACCTCTGCAGCACCTTAGATGCACCTCTTCCAGTGCTTCACAACCTTCATTGATTCCCCCCTCAATTTTCTCTAACATCCTTTCCTGTAAGTTGTGCCAAATGTGTCTTCTTTCGTTTTATAATACAATCAAGAGTCTAGCTGCATTTTCTTTAAGAACTTACCACAAATAATGGAAGAGAGCAATTAAAGTCTGTCTTTGCCTTTTTTTCTTCAGGGTGAACAGACTCTGTTCTCCCAATACGCCATGTATATTCCATAGCATACGTATTACAGCAACCATAAAAATTAATATGTATCTCACAACATTTTTGTTTTCTTGCTAATAATTAAAAAAAAGGACACAAACAATCTATTATTGATTAACTTATTATTACTCAGCTTAAATGTAGTTAGTATTAGGACAGAATAATGTTTCTTTTGGAAGTTTGTAGCTGATTACTGTTCACAGACTTGCCACCATTGTTTATGCAAAGCTCTCATTACTTCCAGCAGGAGTTTTACAAGCAAATATAATCTATAGTCTAATGCAATGATCGAGTTTATTTAAGGTATGCATACCCTGGTTTTGGTTGGTGTTACGAAACGGTTTAAACACAGAAGAAAAAAGAAAGCCAAGTCTGTCTGTTAATAAAACCCTGGTTTGAACCCAGAAACGTTCGAAATATACCCCAAAGCTTGATTAAAACCAAACGAGCTTAGATGTTGGTGCCAATAAACATGATGAATAATTTAATATTGAAGGGAGTAATGAGAAAGAAAAAGAAAGACACAAAGAAATGGAAAAAGAAGTGTGTGCAGTGGTGGGGGGACAAGAGGAGAGTAACAGGGGTAAGGTGGAAGCAGATCACCAATCCCAGTGTCCCAATGATGTCTCACTGCTCCCCTCCATCTGGTCTTCTTGGCAGTGAGAATCCCCCACTGCTGACACCACGTTGAAGAGTACAAAATTAATGGATTAATATACAATTGGGCCAGGTGGGAATGCTCAGATACCTCCCTTGCAAGGACCAATTTGACACTGTCCCTTGCAACACTGGGGGTCTGCTGCATCCTCTGCAGTGCTCTGGGGACCCCTTTGGAGAGGACTTTGATGGGCCCTGTCATCCTCTCTGCTGTGGATAAATTCTTCCCCAGGTGAAGGGACCCCTGCAGCTTGGACTCCACAGAGGTTGGCATTCACTGCCTCAGACCAGTCTTTTTTACCACACACCCAGAGCCTCTCTTCCTCCCCCCATTCTTTCTTTGATGTGAGGGTCTCTGCGAAACTGGCAGCTGATATTCCTGGAGCTGTGGTCTCCACCCTGAAGATGTTAGGCTCAATCCCTCTGTAAATGGATTCTTATTGCCCCAGACCAGCACTCAGGCACTTTATCTTATCTCCATCACAGATCAATGTAGGGCTTAAGTCAGGGCCCCATTCAGGATGTGGTGGTCTTCAGCTTCTGTTATACAGTCTTGCTATAATAGGCAAAAAATCCTTCATGAAGATGTTTAAGCTATAAATTATGACATTTCAGTCTCCAACAGTTTGGTTATTTAGGTTTTTTTCTTTTTGTTTTGGTTTTGGTTTTTTGGAATTAGTTAATAAGGTTCAAAGTATATATAATAAAATAAATATAAGCTTAAGGAGCTTGGGGTGGTGATTTTTAACAAAAAATAGGGAACATCAATCACTGGGTTTATGATGGACAAACACAAAGAAATTATTGTATGAAAATAATTGACAAATAGAGATATTGTATATAAATGCTTATAAGTCAAATACTTACGTTATGTATGTCTAAGGACCTTAACTTTTAGATTAAACATATAAGTCTATAAGAAACATCACATTAATTGCTTACCTCTGTAATTTTAAGTGTTTTATTTAATTTTTAGTATATTGTGGTTATCAGTAACTCATCTTCTATTTTTTTCTATTGCAAAAAAATGGGATTTCAAGACATGTTTTGAAGAGCACTTTTGTATGCAGGAAGGCATAAAATGAACCTTTAAGAAAGGTGAATTTAGGGTTTGCTGACTTGGATTTGTGTGTAGTAAAACTCTAAACATAATGATTCCAGTGTAAATATCAAGTACAAAAATATTTCTTAGAGACTGCAGGAGAGAATAGCAAAACACTCAGGGAAAGAAAAGTCAGAATTTTCTTTAAAAGCTTTCAAATGAGTCCATTTCTAGCCTTTTAAAACATTTTTCTTGTATAGCCTGTAGATGGCAGTTTTGTACCAGCCATGAAATTTTAAGCATTGCCTCTATAAATACGTAAGCATGCAGAAAGAAATATAAAATATTAGTAAGGTGAAAAGGAGAAAGAGTTTGAGGTGTTTTTCATTTTATTTTCCACACCATGAAATGATAATTGTATAAAGTACAAAGTTTCTGCAAATCATATTTAAATCTTTCTATGGTTTTACATTTTGCATATTTATGGAAACTAATTTCACTGTCACAATGACAATAACAAAAATAATTATCCCTAAAATATAGCTGGTATATGGTAGGAAATAAGTACCTCTGCGAGTGATGGATTACTGTCATGCTTCACTAGTCTGGATGAGTGTAGACAATTTCAGAATTGGATATCATGCTTATGAGTAACAGGGAATTTTTCTTAATATGTATTTCTAAAATTATGCTGGTAAGAAACCTTCCACTTAAAAATATAAAAGCCCTAAACATCATGAAAATTTTATTTGAATTACTGTGTGGCACCTGGTTTTAATCCATGAAAGAGTGACATAAATTTATACTTCAGAATAAAACTACATGCACACACACACTCACATACACAGACACACACAAAACCTAGACTACATAACAAGTCTAACAAGTCAATAACAAGTCAACCAAACAAAAAAACCCCAAAAGTTTCAAAAGTCTTCTGACAGCGATATCAAGAAACAAGAATTCAAAATCACATGAATGCATTTTCCTACCTTACAGAGCAGAGAACCACACAACACTTTCATGTATGCCTGGATAAGTAGGTATGCCATCATATATATCATTGAATCGCAAATCACAGAATATGCTGAATAGAAGGGACCTACAAAGATCATTAAGCCCAACTCCTGGCCCTTCACAGGACACCCTAAGAGTCACAGACTATGCCCAAGAGTATTGTCCAAATGCTTCTTGAGCTCTGTCATGCTGTAATCTTTGCCCTGGGGAGCCTGTTCCAGTGCCCAAACACTTTCTGGGTGAAGAACCTTTTCCAACCTAAACCTCCCCTGACAGAGCTTCAGGCATTCCCTAGTCCCCTGTCACTGGCCACACAGGGAAGATCAGCATCTACCTCTCCTCTTACCCTTGTGAGGAAGTTGTAACTGTGATGAGGTCCCCTCAGTTTCCTCTTCTCCAGGCTGAATAAACTTAGTGACTGCAGTTGCTCCTCATACAGCTTTATCTTAAGACCCTTGAGGCTGAAGTGTTCTGCATTTAAGCAGCATGTCCACATTCTGCTCTTTCCTGATGCACCACTTTTAAACCATTACCTTTCACTGCCAAGATATAAACAGGGTGGTAACAAAAGAATAAAAACCAATTTGCCTCTGCAAAACACAAATATACCTGATGTTCCTTAGCTTTCTATTTGAAGAAAGCAAATATTAATTTCACTTTTTCATGAAGTTGCCATGGGAATACATATATTGACCCATGCAAATAACTTGTTAAAGGAGTTATTAAATAAACGTGTTGTATTGCTAATTCGGCTTCTACTTTCTTGCCTTTCCTTATCCTAAGCAGAAAGTACCCCTTAAATATAAAAATCACTCTCTGTGGATCAGGTTTCATTACAGAGTGCTCTAATAGATTTCATTCCTCATCTTTTAAGATAATTTTAGTCAAATTATGCCAATGTCCTTATTTGTCCTTATTTGTCCTTAATTATTTGTCCTTATTTGTTTCATGTTGTCTTTTCTGTAGCCACTGGTTACCACTCAAAATATTCGAAATATCTTGCAGGTGAGGTTACCTTGTTTTGAAGGCTTTCTGATATTCCATTATATCAGGATTTTCCTGGCAGAATTAATTTCTATTTATTTGTAAAATCTAGACACATAATCTCCTTCCCTTTTCAGCTTATGTTCCCTAGGATGTGGAAAGAAATACCAATATACAATGATATTTGAAATACTGTATACCTCCCCGCCTTATTCAGCATGCCCATTTGACGTGATTATGTTTTGAACTTGAACCAGTGGAAAAGGTACAGCATAGAAAATAGGGTACCAAGACGGTAATATTATGAATTTAATACTTTTATGTACAGAAGAGGAACTAAATGGTGAAATTTAAAGCATAATTTGACTGAGAGAAATTTTGCACAGCATGAAGCATAAAAAAGCAATATTCCTGGATTAGAGCAAAAAATAAAACCCAACCAAAAGGTACTTAAGGTAAAAGAAGGAAGCAATAGGAGGGTGAAACCTGTAGTCTTAATCACTGCAACTTGCTACTGAATTGTGAGTTTTGGTACAATCTTTCCATATTTCAAAATATATAATTATTTTCCCTTCACTGATCATTACAGAAATTCCGCTTTCTGTACAGCTGATCCTCCAACAGTACTTCCACATTACTAAGAGAATCAAAGTAGATTAAAAGAAATATTTATTTTAAAAAATTATTTTAGTAGATTAAAGAAAACCCTCAAAACTTGGATTTTAGCCAGTATAACATTTTGCTTGTTCAATACAAATATAAAGAAACAAAAATGAAAGCTCAGGTTATTTGAATCAGAAGATCTAAATTTTCTCTTCTGCTTAATCTAAAACATGCATCTTGTATCAAGAGAGAGTTCATGTCTCAGATTTCTTTCTGAGATCATAAAACTTTTTATTTTTCACTGTACATTCCATGAGAAAGTACATGCAATTAGAGATGTTACAACTGAGAAGTTAAACAACCTCAATCATTTGTAGAAGCAATGGCCTACTTCTTCCCATCAATCCCACAAATACTGAAAGCTCCATCTAGTCTGTCTGAAGTGACAGGATACAATTTGAATTCTGGGTGTAGTTACAGTGCAGCAGAAATGAATTTGACCTGAAGGCTTTCTTTTTCATCAGTGACATAGATTTGCTCGCTGCTATTCAAAATGAAAGATAAGCACTAAATCAAATACAATCTGTGTCAGCTTATGAAATGACTGTCTTATAAATTGGATGGTGTTGGGCTAAACTAGAAATAAAGAAGGGTTACTAAATCTGCTTATCTGTAATATAAACAACTTGGAGTTCAGCTCATTTCCTTCATTAAGGAAGAAGATGTATTCATCATAGTCAGTAAAAGAGTAAACACAGAACAAACTCTGATAAGGGACTCCTAAGGACAAAGTTTTAAGTCAATCCAATAATTAAAATCCGGGATGGACAAATTGAGAAAATTAGAAGAGAGGTACAGTGCTTTGTGAAGCGTGTCAGCAATTGATAATTTATCTTTTTTTGTTTTGCTTATATGGCAGTGAAATAGCTAATCTAGTCACTCCAAAAAAGTTTCACCACCAATTATACCAAATTATTTTAACAAATCTTTCAGCAGTTCATCCAAATTTTATTATAGGAGAGTGTGAGATAGCTATTTCTCTGCATCCAGCACCTGGAAGCAATTTCTGACTAAAGAAAATAAAATTTTGTCCTGTGACAAAAGAAGTTTAATGTTGTTATTTTTAGTAAATTAAGTATGGAGTAGAGAGGGCAAGCTTTGGTGCAGGGTGAGACTAAGCAAATAAGGAATCAAAAGACACAGCAGATGAGAGTTACACTTTATAAAGTAATATCACAACTGATTTTGTGTTTTCTTGCTGATTTGTTAGATTTCTTTTATATATTTTCTAATATCATCAGGATTGTGAAGCACAGAGCATATCACTGCTCAGGAAGGGACAAAGTGGACAAATCAGTCAGTGATTTCTTTACTGTGCTCCTATTGAATTTTTGCTGGATCTTAATAGAAATAACTGAACACAATTTGTGTATCTGCAGAACTCTTAATGTGTGAGATTTCTCGGCTTTCAGGACTTCCATTTATTCTCATTTAGACAGACAGTTTTGTAAAATAAAATCTATTGTCATATTGATATATTGTATATGCACACAATTTTAATACACAGACAATTTAAGACTAGAAACTCTTCATATGAAACGCTGAAAAATAAAAGTACATCATGTAAGGTCATTTCAAAATTAGAAACTTACTTGTACTACTTGATCAAGGAAATATTTTAAATTAAATTGACAGTGATTCATCATGAACCACAACTTTATCTCAAAGTAGTTCCATAATAAAAAGAAAAGAAACATTGCATTTTACCAAAATTAGGGTTTACTACGACTTTCTTTTTTCATTATCTCAGTTAGACTATTATAAGAGTTTCTGACAAGTATCTTGCTCATAATTCGAGAATGTACATTCTTTACCAGAAAAAATTTAATTTCTCGCAACAATTACATCTCCTAAAAAGTGGTAAAGAAAAATCATTCAGTGGAATTAGCCAGGATTTAAGAGAAACTGTTGTAATTCATTATTTCTACCACAGAAACTGGTCAAATGTTAGTCTCAGTGGCAGTTATTAGACTAGTAGTTCTTCTGAGCCCAGCCATATCCCAGCTTCATGTAGGATGTCTGTTGCCTGCAAAGCCCCTGTTTTCTGGAAGTGAAAAACACTTCTAGGGTGAAAGGGGCCAGAGCTGGATGGCCTCAGTCTGCATCTCACCTGGACGAATCAAGGCCTAGCATTTTGGGAAACACTGCTGCATATTCTTACTTCTCAAATGAGAAACATCCTTATTGAATTCATTTTCTACAAATAAACAAAATAATACTTGCTGATACCTTATCAAAACGTTTTAAGGACAAATATATTGTTTCATGTAATTTTCTATTGAAAATACCAACTATGTAAGTTGTAACAAGTAGATGCAAGTTCACTGTAAGGACCTTATTATCTGCAAGTTAGCACTGTGACCAATAAGACTTGTAGTAAAGCCCTGACTGAAGCACAGAGACAAGCTTACCTACAGAAAACTCTTTGTTTAACCTGAAACCATATACCTTTAAGAAATGTTTCTCCTACATGATCCCTACTAGTATAAATCTACTAGTAAAAATTACTAATGTAAATAGTGTTATGAGTTGGCTAGTTTATGCTCCTAAGCATGCATACACAAATCCTGACAAAGGTGAGCTGCTCAGCACTAAAGCAAAGTTGTAAACGTATCTCAGCAAACATAGCCAGACCACATCAGTTTATGCATGAAGAGGTTCACAGTACTCATATCAACTGTGGGAGGTCCAAATTAAAAATCTACAACTCCAAAAATACCTTAGACAGGAGAATAAAATGAGTTTTGCATTAATGAATATCAAAACCTTTGTCTTAGGTTACAATGTAAGATGCACACAGATGTACCCAAATCAGTGCTTTCTGTATTTCTCTCTGTATTGCTTTAGTTTAAATCTGGGGCCTTGCTTGCCAGTGGCTGCCCCATACAGTCTCACTACCCATTTACTACTAGCACTCCAACTCTGTACTAACCCCCCTCAGTATAAACTGTACAGGATTGTTAGACTCTGAGACAATATAGAGCATTTCTCCTGGATTTTGTCTGCAGAAGACTGAGTGGCTTGGCCATATGAACACACAAGGGCTTGAGTTAGTTACTTGAGCTATCTTAAAACAAAATCTCTCTGAGTGATGAAGACAAAAAATTGCACCTCTAGTGGGCAATTTGACCCAAAAAGCCTGATTTACCTTGCAAAGATCTGAGAACACCTTTCACTGACCATTAGAAGAATCCTAAAGAGAATGTGTTGCTAACTACGGTATTTCAGTTAAGTGTCTAAAATTAGATGATTCAAAAACTGAGTAGAGCTAGGAGTCAAAAGTATTTCTGTTCCAACACACACCTTTCTAAATCACAAAATCTTTCTAAAGTAAGACGTGTCTGCTCAGGTGGCAATATTTACATAGTAGTTGATAGTTTTTGATAGTAAGTGTACCTGTGTTGTGATGAAAATGAAATGTTTTACTATTAATTTGCCAAATAAAACTGGGGTTTGACCATCTAAATTAGGGAAAAGAAATAGCCAGGAATGTTCTGCATCTTTTATAATAAAAATATCTTACCCCATAAATTCTGTTTGACTTAAAGCATTTGCATTTAGTTTATTGAACTTTCAAAATAAAGATCCATTTTTTTCCCCTGCACTGACTGAAATAATTTATGTTTGGTATTTTTTGCTGCATTTGTTTTCCTCACAACAACTGGGCTTATGACAACTCACTTGTCACGCTGCCCAATGATTATAATCAGCTGATAATTGAGGCTTTGTGCTAGTTAGCCGTTGCAAATTCAATTTCTTTAGCTGGAATGGTATAATTAAAGCCAGATTTATAAATCAGTATTACATGCTAATTACCAATATCAGAAAATAATAGCCAAAATACTATCCTTAATAAACTGAATGTTAAACGTTCACAGAATGCATAAATAAATTGCTCTGTTTTTCCTCTCAATTTTTGAGAAAATACTGATATGTTATTCAGTCACATAATTCCTACATTTGACCGAGTTCCATGTTTTGGTTTTACTTTCTTTTTACAGACATTGGGGTTTTTCTAGCATATTAAAAGGAGAGATATTAAAGAGGAACAACCAACAGTGCTGTTTAAAGACAAGAAACTTCTCAGGTTGGTTGTTTTTGCTTTCTCACAGAAGATAAACAGTGACACCTAATCTTGATTGCAATTACATTTTAATGACATTCCTTATCCTTTCCAATATTTTAGTTTATAATTCTCTAACCTGCTAGTGAATTTAAAGACAGAGAGAGAAGGGAAGACACTCAGTTTGGATGTGTGGTAATTGGCAAAAGGAAGAGTCAATTATCACAGATTATTAACACAGGCATGCTACATCCAGTACTGATTGAGGCTGTTTGTCTAGAAATACCTATCAAACAAATAATTAAAATCAAGTATTGGCAGATGTGGATCTTGCCTCTCATGATTGCTTTTCCTGATGTACAGGATTTGATAAAGTCTTCCAGTTTAATTTCTGGGTTGTTGGGTTTTTTAAACAATATCTTAGATGTTCAAAAGAATATATGCACAGTACACAGAAAGACTACCTAGGAAAATTAGACATCTGTCTGTGTTTATCTTGATTTTCCCAACTGTACTGGCTTAAGCTCTCCTAAAAGGATGTGGAAAGTAGAAACAATCTGTGTTCTTATTGTGCTCTTTCAGCCCTATAGAAAAATCTACTGGGATTGGCTGCAGATGGCTTCATCTCAGAAGAAGAATGTGCTTTCTAACAGTTGCTTGTTCTGTATGCATGATCAAGCAACAGTCAATGGTTTCCTGTGCCTCATTAGCTGTAGTGACAGGAAGAAGTATGATTCTCCAAAAATACCTGCCCTTTCTCCAAACTAAGGTAACTTCGCACAGAAGAAACATCAAGAAACTTGAATCTTGTGTTTGGCTTTCTTTTAATAGAACAAATAAAGAAACAACAAGAATTATAAAAATTATGTTCAAATCCTTTACAAGAATTTCACATTAAGTAAGTTTGCTTAAGCTTTTGTTATGTATGTTATAATCTTCTCTCATTAAATGAAAATAAGGAATTATTTTGGTTTGGCAGAAGTTTTTTGGTTTTTTTTTTAAGCTACAAATGTACAAATCAAGCATCTAAAAAATTTTACTGCTGCTTAAGATTCTCAAATCTTGTAGTATAACTCAGTGTAAATATAGACCAGAATTTCTTAAATACCTAATTTAATGTTATATGTTTTAAACTGTAGGGACAAAGGTAGAGTTGAAACTTCTTGGATTTCTGCTGCAACAGTGAGACCTGTAGAAGTTAAAAGGGGAATCAGCAGGAACATTTAAAGCTAATAATTTTTTTTCATGAGTTGTTTATGTAGTTGCAATCAAGACACTTTTTCTCCCTGTAGGTTTGCTACCATTTCTACCATTTTTCTATTTTCACTATATCTGCTAAGATTCATATCCTGAAGAATGTATTTAAAACCCGTGAGCTGGTGTGTACCTTGAGAGATCCTCTCTATTGACTATAAAGGAAATCTTTTGATTCAGGTGTGACAGCTATGCTAAATTCTGCCCAGGCAGCTTCAGTCCTTGTCCCTAAACTAATATTTCCAAGTTTAAACATTTCTTTCTCCTACATCTCCCAAAATGAAATATAAAAGTATGGTAATAAAGTGACCATAAAAGTTACTGCAGTCTAATGCCGCACATTTTTTCATATTTGTGAAAAATACACCTATTTCTAACCTTGAAAGTTTCTGAGATAACAGGCTTAAAGTCCTGAAAAGCTCAGTAGTGCTTATCAAAACTGTGATAATTCCCTCTGGAAAACATGGTGACCAATGTATTTAGTCCACTGAGGAATTATCACAACAAATTAGTTTCCCCAAATTCTTAACAAAACCATAGGATATATTTAAAGGCATGGCCTGAAGGCTGAGGAAGGTGATTCTGTCCCTTTACTTTGATCTTCTGAGACCCCACCTACATGTGTTGCATCCTGCTCTGGGGTCTTTAGCAAAGGAAAGATGTGGATCTGTTGGAACAAGTCCAGAGAAGTGCCAGAAAGCTGATCTGAGGGCTGAAGCAGCTCCTCTCTGGAGACAAACTGAGAGACCTGGGGCTGCTTGGCCTGGGGAGCATAATTGCAGCCAGTACTTAAAGGGAGCTTGTAAAAAAGATGGAAAGTGACTTTTCACGTTGATCAACAGTGACAGAACAAGCTAAACGAGATTTATATTAGATGTTAGGAGGAAATTCTTTACCATGAGGGTGGTGAGGCACTGGAAGAGGTTGCCCAGACAAGATGTGGATGCTCCTTCCCTGGAAGTGTTCAAGGCCAGGCTGCATGGGGCTTTGGGCAGCCTGATCTAATTGGTGGTATTTTTGCCCATGGTGGGATCCAGGTGATATTTAAAGTCCCTTCCAACTCAAACCATTCTGCGATCCTATGATTCTATTTATGCTAATTCTTTAAAATGGGAAATGTGTCCCATGCAGAAGAGATGGTGATATGGTATTCTGCACAGATTTTGTTGGTATTTACTAAAATAAGACTGTGTAATACATGCAATTTACACTCACTCTTTCATTTTATTATTTGAAACACTGTGCTGCATTCTAATAATGTTACTTCTAAGTAATTATTATTCCTATAATCAGATTTACTTTTCTTCATCTTTATGGTGGTATTTTTTCTCTCACATGCATTTTAGAGTACACATTTATACGAAACTATTAATTATTCTATCAAGGTAAATTAAGCCCTCCAGTCAAATATATCTGCCAAACTTAAACCTCACTTTGAAAGTAAACAACAAAATAGATGTACACAGATTTTTAAGAATATTGACAAGCTAGAAATTCTGATTCATTGCAGTTGTAGCCAATGTTTGTGTCTTCAGAATGTCAATCATGTGCTCCAATTAAGTGCCTTAATGGAAGCCTACAAGTCCAATATTAAGAACCAATTAAAAATTCTTGGCTCTGTGTTTAAGAAAAACTTGACTTTTTAACTTTAGTTGCATATGTACCAGGGTCTATTTGTTTCGTGCACTTTGTCTGAAAATACTCAATAAATGCATATGTTAGATTTTTTTAAAATGAGAAATAATATGCATCTTGTATTATGAACACCAGACTAATTTTTATTTTTATATAAGGGGCTGCTGTCTGCCACACATAACTATATTGGAAACAGTTCTAGCTATTACAGTTATTTTTTGACCTTTTACATATTCCTCCACTGGCAAAACAAGTCAGTGCTTAATTATAGTGGACTGAATAAAAGTCAATAGATTAATTTTTTTCTACCTTCTCATTCTTAATGATATTTTACATTAAATGAGGCAGAATAGGCTTACTTGTAAATTAGTAATAAGCACAAACAAGTAATGGATTTTTTTTTAAAGTAAAAGTAATCAGGAAGGGTGGATTTGCTTAATGGCACTGTGTTTAACTACCTAAGCAATGTTCCTCTGTAAAGTTTTGTTTAGCTACATAAGCCATAGGATGATATAGCATCATCCTTTCTCAATCCAGTAAACATGTGTGACAGCCATAAATGGTACAGAAATTAATTCAGCTTCCAAATCTCAAAAGCTTTTATTGTTTTTCCAGGTATTACTTATTTTCTGAGGTATAGGCAAATTATTTACTTGCAGTATAGTAATAAACAATTCCAGTTTTGAGGGAAGAGTTTTATTTTCAAATGTCTAGCTCATAAAATGAAAAAAAAAATATTAAGAAATAGGCACCTATATTATTATGTCACAATAGAAGCAAAAAACAGGAGTTTTTGAAAAATAATTTGGGTTTTGTTAAACAGGAATCTTTATTAAAATCCTTCCCTTATGTGCTGCCCTTCCCAGCTGTCTTTGCCTCTCTCTTCTTAACTTCAAATTTGTCTGCAAAAGGCATCAGTTATATACACGGAGAAGTCACATTGGGTGGCTTTGCTTTTCTCCTTTGTCTTTTCTCCAGCAGGAGAACAAGCTGTGGATCTGGCTAGTCAAAGGCACAGAACTCTGTAGAAAGGCACGCTCATTTCTAGTTCTGTTAGAGGCCTGGAGGGGACTGCTGGGCCAGTGAGCCTGGGAGCTAGTGAAGGAGAAAAAAGTGGGTAATAGAGAAAGAGGGGGAATAGCTTCAGGAACACACACCTGCCTCTTCAGCCTTTTCTCTGACAGGAGAGGTAGCAACAAGAGCTGGCAGGGCCAAAGATCTTTTTTGTCTTTCTGACTTATTTGCCTTCAAACACCATTGCCTTTTTCTGATACCTTTCCTGAAGTGTTGGGGGTACTGCTGTCAAATATATTGGTAACTTTCTTTACAGACACAGATAAAAGGACTAGTGTTTCTTCTGTTATAACCTAATGATATGAGAGCAGCAAGGATTGTAAGCAACAATAAAATTCTTTATGACACCACTGATGTAGCAGGAAGACAAGAGGATTTTTTGATTCAGCATGCCTTAAAAGACTCATCTGACCTTTCTGTTACACTATGGTAAGTGTAATAGGAATTGTTAAGGGCATTCCTCTCACTTTGCTCCTAGGAGTTTAACTGCTGGCCACCTCCTTCAGCTGTCACCCCTTTATTCCACAGGTGCTGACTATTCTTCCCTCTAATGTCATCTGGTAGATCCATAATTATTCCCAGAGCAATTGTAAGTGGTATTTGTCTGTATTTGTTGCTTGTTAGACCTGATGAAAGGATTCTGTGTATGGATGTGAGTGATTATGCAAGCATATGTGTAAACATTGTCAAAACGTGACAGCTAGAAAGTATCAATGGCTAATAGAGATTGGTTTAATTACTCTGCCTTCTGTTTGCAGTGTTTGCACATTGTCTGTCTGTGTATCTTCTTTCTACCTCTTTGATCTCTTATCTGCCATGGTAGCATACAATAACCTTCAACATTTATATGCTTTACAGTGTTGTTTGTGATGAATTGTAAAGTGTTGTAAGTTACTTCTTTCCTTTATACCTTACATAAAGCAGTTGTCTTTGATTCTTCATCTTGTATAGTTTTCCCCTTTGATTTCCTCCAGCCACAGAAACAGCACTGAAAATTCTCTGTTTCAAAGGAATTTTTATTGTATAATAAATATCCATGTGTGTTGAAGTATGGTATATCAACACAGTGGAGGGTTTTTTCTTGAAAATATTGCTAGAATGGTACAGCAGGACACAAGAGACATAAATGATCAATTAGTTACATAAACAATTGACAATTATAACAATTCATTTTGAAAATGCATCTCTTCCCTTTTATACACCTCAAAAGAAGAATAATATAATGTATGCAAGCTATGCTATGATGTGATTACAGATGTAAAATTGAAATAAGGCTGGATGAAGTTCTTTATCCCCCAGTAGAGTTGGGAATAACTTCTATGAAAATAACTTTTTGTCAAATGAGAAACCAAAATGAGGAAGATACAAGCATGAAAAGCAATCTAGGCAGGTGACACTCCAGAATGCACACACCTGGTCCTTTACCACAGTAGAAAATTTGAAAGCGTGACTACATAATACTTGCAAGCACTGTGAAGATATCGCCAAGCCAGGACGCAGAGTAGTGACACAGTTGACTTTTTGCTGTATGCCCAGGCCAAAATGCCAGGCTGAAAGGCAGGCCAGGCCATGCAGTCTAAACCCAGTGGGGTGTGGATGCCACCATACAGCTCCTGGGACCAGACTACTGTGTCTACATATTGCTGTTCCAGCTGTGTTGTACTGTGGTTCCATGTTTAAAAGAAAAAGAATAAGGAAAAGAAAAACAAAAATCCCAAAAAACAAGAGTAAACAGAAGCAGCAGGCAAGTTCAGCATTGAACTAGTGACCATTTGCATTGTTTAGCTACTCTTGATGTCCCGGCATTAACTACTGTGTACCACCACTTTGAGGAAATATCCAGACCTCGTTCAGAAGAGACCTCTGTCTGCAGGCTTTAAACATTCTCCCAACAAAGCAAGCTTGGTGTCATCAGACATCCATCCTTGTCCCAAAGAAAGTCAAAAATCTCTGTGATTTCATGTAGTATGAGCACAGAATCACATAATAATTTTGGATGCAAAAGGTCTCTAAGATCCTTAAGTCCAGCCTTTGACCAGTCACTACCTTGGCAATCAAACCAGACCCCTAAGTGTCACATCCAGTCATTTCTTAAATACCACCTTAAAAGCATGAAAGAGTTGTATTAATTACTCATTAATATAAATATATGCTCATTATAGAAATACTCACTAATAAATGAGTATTATTAAGAATGATGACTCCACCACTTCACTGGATAGTCCATTCTAATGCTTAACCATCCTTTCCTCAAAGAAATTCCTTCTAACCTTGCTTAGTTCAGCTTGTGGCTAAGACCTCTCATCCTGTCAGTCTCTGCCTGACAGAAAAGGCTGGCCCCCACCTGGCTGCAGCCTCCTTTCAGGTAATCATAGAGAGTGATAAAGTCTCCCCTGAGTCCCCTTTTCTGCAAGCTAAACAACCCAAGTTCCCCCAGCTGCTCCTCACAGACTCACTAGGGCCCTTTGCCAGCTCTGTGTCCCTTCTCTGTGCTCCAGCAGCTCAATGTCTTTCCTGCAGTGAGGGGCCCAGCACTGAGCTCAGCACTTGAGCTGTGGCCTCACCAGTGTCCCCCAACAGGGGGACAATCGCTGCCCTGCTCCTGCTGGCCACACTATTGCTGACACAGGCCAGCATGCCATTGGCCCTCTTGGCCACCAGGCACAGCCGGCTCTTGTTCAGCCAGGTGTCAGCCAGCACCCCCAGGTCCTTTCTGCTGGGCCACCCTCTAGCCATTGTGCTGCCAGCTTGCAGTGCTGCAGAGATTGTTGTGATCGATGTGCAGGGCCCTGGCCTTGTTGAACGGCGAGCTGCAGCCTTGGAGCATCGATCCAGCCTGCCCAGATCCCTCTGCAGAGCCTTCCTGCCCCCCACCAGATCCTCAGTCACACCCGGCTTAGTGTCATTTGCAAACTTACAGAGATTGGGCTCAACCCCCTTGTCCAGATCATCAATAAAGATGTTAAACAGGACTGGGCCTGGTCAAAAAAGAAGGTTAGGCTGGTCAGGTAGGACCTACCTTTCTTAAACCCATGCTGACTAAGCCTGATTTCTTGGTTGCCCTGTTGTACTCTGGGATCACTTATGGGCTAGAATTCTTCCTTTGAACAGGTGAACTCCATCTGTCTCCAGCAGACCTGGAGTCACATAATCCCCTCATGATTGAAAAATCCAAAATTCCACCAACAGCATCAGTCTTTAAGCCACATGTTGATTATGTGGATTCTCTTGTGATCTTTTGACAGTCTTCCCTGCTACTAAAGGAAATGAGGAAAATATCACCTGTGCTCCTGACCCTTGAACCAGTCTCCCCAGTGCCCTGAAGTCCTTTTGGTTCCCCTGGGATTTGTCTCATCAACCCCTTTGTTGCCAACCTAGACAACCAGTAGTGAGTAATAGTCAGAGGGCTGAATTTGTCCAGGGAGTCTCTTGCCTGGGCCCCAGGGAAGCAAAAGATTTTCCTGTTGGACAGGCTGAGTTGGCTACAGAACCCTCAGTTTCCCTCATAATGGAGTTTCCCACTACAATTATCCTTTCTTTCTTAATATCTGTAGCTGTGATCTATGTGGTTGACTGACTTGTTCTGATCAATGCCCAAGATAAACCAGCTTTTCCACTGTCATTTTTCTAACCTTCAATTTCCAAAGCATCACACTTATTTTGTAAGGTTACTTGGGAAGGTGAGGGAGGCCAGAAGAACATAGAGAGTTTCATATTGTGATATAAACCAAATAAGTTGAAGTGCTGGAAGGCTTCTTTTTAACCTTTTATATATATATATAGTCAATGAGTATAAAAGCAATTACTGCAGACAAACTAGATGTCACATTCTAGAAAAGTAGCTTTTATCTAGAATGTACACTATCCTTCCTGTAATAACAAAAGTTTAACAGTGTTCTAATACATTTTTTGAATGAACAATTTAGATTTAATTTGAGACCTCAATATTGCTGTCAGGGAAAGAGAGAGTAGTATCCTAATGGGAGATTTTTTTAGACTGACAGGATCTTATAAATTTATATTGCTATTCATAAACTCAAGAACATGCATCTCCTAGAAACTTTATAGAAAATACTTTTGAGTTATCAAAACAACAGTAGAAAATAGGTATTATAGGATCCCCTCTCCACTGATCCACAGAAAATGGGTTCTTAAAGTCCTCAGCTGCAAAGTCACGGATTTTCACTTCAAGATTTTAACACTGGAGGTCTCCAGTTTGATCCTTATGTGTCACCCTAGCTTAAGGCTGTCGTGAAGCCACATTTGTAAAAGTGCACAAAGCAATATAGAGAAAAACATAGTTTGAAGAAAAAACAAGTCAATTGTTTCAGAGAAAAAGACAACTGTAGTAAGTCATAAAGAATTAATATTAATTTACAACTGAGTGGAAATAAAACAGAGAAATCATGCCTGAGGCAATGACCCTCCAGATGCACTGTTTATTTTCAGAGCTCTTTTGATTCCTGACCTCTGTCAAGATATTAGAAAAAATTATTTATTTATTTTGATTTTTACACAAGAGAAATTGCTAGTGATTTCAGGGAAAATTATTGGTATTGTTTCATCCTTTGATTTAAGTTTACGGACACTGCTTTTTCACCCTGCTCTTCTCTAGGATTTTGAATTGCTGAACCACTGAGAGTCCTCAGAGTACTAGATAGTTATTTCTTTTCTTGGAAAATATATGTGCGCATAAGCAGAATAGTTTCAGCAAACAGGAACATTTATATTTTATGTTTTGTGGTTCTTCATGGATCTGATTCTGAAGTAATTCTGTCCTGTTTGGCTCTTCTGCCCCTCTTTGGCAATTTCCTGTTTTGACATATAACTACATCAGCGTATTGCTTTGCAGAATATCTCTCCTCTTTGGAGGTGCATAGTCATCATTTGTTTCCTGCAGCCATGATAATGGTTGGGATTTTATCACACCATCTGTCTGAAACTTGGATCTTCCTTGAAGACTGAAGGAAAAATATACTATCATCAGAGCTGAAATATTTTTCAGGTCAAATGAGTATTATTAAGATGTATGAGGCAGAACCTGACAGATCATCCAGAATCCATTTTTCATCAGTAGAAGCTAATTACACTGATCTCTCAAGTAAGCCTCAAGATTCCTAGAGAGAGTACATTTGATTGTTTTTCACTGGACAACCCTGCAAGAAACTCTTAAACTTGATATTAAAGTAATGCTTCATAAGACCCATTGTATTGGATAATAAATAAGAGGAAAATTCTGGTGGTCCTAGGAGGTGGGATTTTATTAAGATAATTATTTGGAAAGATACTGCAGCTGTAGTGAGAATTGCAGCTTTGGGCATAGTGACTAGCCATAGTGCTGCTGCTTGGTCCATACTTTTGCCTGTTGTTACCTGTTCCCCATTTTTTGATTGCCATTCAATTTGGCTTTCTAGAAGAGATCACCTTAGTTAAATGGAGTCTGTTTCTCCAATTTCAAGACCAGTTTTTCGTATATTATAATTTTATGAAATTTAAAAACATTTGGAACAAAATTTTGCAACTGATTTCTCTGAATATTTTTTACTTACAGAAAAGGTTTTATTTTCACTCAAAGCAGAATAGAAGAATTTCTGGAACTCACTTGATTTTCCATGCTTTTTGATATAAAATTTGGTAAAAAATGGATAACATTTACATTGAGATTAGTTCTGTATTTTTTTCTACAGTAAATAACCCTGGTGCCGATTACAAGATCCATTCTAAACTCTAAGTGAAGCACAAAGTTTATGAAAAGAGATGAATTATAAACAAGTATTGAATGTCTGTGTACCCAAAAGGGTTGTACTATAAAGTTACCGAAACAACTTCAAATCTGTCATTTCTTATCATCTCAATAACTGTTTTTGTGCCATCTTCAGTGCGGTGTCATGGTTTCTGAGGAAGCCTGAACATATTTTTAATATGCGCTTGATAGCTACAAAGATTTATATTATATCTATAATGGGAAATTGGTATATTTCTCATATCCTCGAAACCTTGCTATCACTTACCTGGACCCTAGAGAAGGAATTCATATCACCTACTTTTAAACTTGCACAGTGTAAACATTTCTATCTGAACTAGTCCCTATATGGTCCTTTTGTAGTTGTTGCTCAGTAAAGGCAAAGAGTCACTTATGGTTATGTTTTTTCTACTTTAGATGCTTATTTTGACCTGAAAATAATTATATTTAGGAAGTGCATGCTTTTTCTCTATTAACTTGCAATGAAGTTTAGGATGATTAACTCAGGCATATAAATCTGCAGTTTGTACAGTTACACGTAATACAAAGTCTACTAAAGGAAAGTTCTGCACTGTCTTTTGCACTTAATAATTGCATTGGAACAAGTTCCGTTTTTCTTGCTTACTTCTATGATTTAATCCAGAATGCTGCAGTTATTTATGCACCAATTCTATTATTAGCTTCAGTGTTTCTCCCTTTTGTGTGTTTGCTGCTGATTGTGAAAGGAGGTAGTAAGCATTCATTTACTAATTGTCTCTTATTAATAGCCATTCCTATTAGTGAAGGAAAGCAGCATTTCACTTCCTCAGTTTTTTCATTTTCATTTCCTCCTCATTAATGCATTGCTCTTGTCACTCAAAGACCTCCAGATAAGAATTAAAACCAGAGAACTCCAAGACTGTTTTTCTTGTTTTGTAGAAATCTCTTCACATTGCCATACGCACTCCTAGATGTTAAAAGTATGGCAAGGATGACATTATTTTTTTTCCTCGAGGCTTACTATAAGAAAACAAAACCTGGAGTAAACAGCAGCCACAAATTCTGTTCTCATCTGAAACCGAGAGAGTTTAGCACTTCTGAATTGTTTAGAGCCTATTATGTTTCAAACTTAGCTGTGCTCCCTTCTGTATACAGTAGCAAATATATATTGTTTTAGGATCTGTACCTTTAAGGTCTTGAAATGTGCTTTGGCAGCTGAATCTCATTACAGCAAAGGAGACAATGCAGTATTTGAAACTGCAGTTCAGTTTCTTTTAAATCCCAAGATATTCTTATTTTAAATCAGGAGCTGGGACTGGGCAGGGGAAGATATATAACAAACACAATAATGACTTCAGCCATCCATTTGAAAAGCTTGCATTAGCTCAGAGAGCTATAATTGGGTCACTGATAACCAGTCATGGAGTAATACTCATGCAGGTAGAGTTTCAGTCTGAGAGGGATTTTTGCACTTGAGAAGGCACTGGCAACCAGAGTCTTCTTGGAAAGGTCATCTGGGGCTTAATTGCAGTCATACAACAAGCTTTTTCATAGCTGTCACATTTTGCTGCACCCTCTTGGAAGTAGGTAGCAAAATGGTTTTTTTCTCACATTTTACGGAATGCTGCTGCAATATATCACTCCTGCCTTGAGACAAGATAATCTGTACAAACAGAAGAGAATTTCTAAGAAGAGGAACTTGGAAAGCTCAGAGGCAGGGAGGGAAAGACAATTTTGCATGTTGGATAGGTTTCCGTAGAAAGGGAATATATACAGTGAAGTGCTGATTGGCTGGGTTGGCTTGCTAGGTGATCACTAACGCTTGGTTCAGAAAATGGGTCAACAACAATTACTTTCACTAGAAACTTCTTGCCTCTGGGAAATATTTCAGTTTGAACATGTTTGAAAAACATTTACAAAGAAGGACATTTTATTTACATTGTTTAAATCCATTCCACATTTTAGTGGATTTTCAGTTGCAAGCTAATAAATTTGCGAGTGATAACAGAAATGAAAGTGACAATGATTTTTTTTTTTCTTGTTAAATGATACACATGCACATAGAAACTGAGGAGATATTAGTATCTGTTCCAGCAAGGGATGGACTCCTATGAGAAGAAAGGCACTAATCACGTTAAAAGAGTTGATTTAATGCTGCATTATAAATCAGTAAAGTGAAGTCAGGAGATTCACACAAATTATATTCATGAAGATTTTTTTTTGAGACTTTTAGATCCCACACGCTCCTTTTGCATCTGCAACAACATAATTGGAAAGGGGACTTATTTAACACTATTTTAATGGAGCTGATAATTATTTCAGCATAAGAGTTGTTCACCACAGTAGGGATGTCTAGCATAGCATGAACTGAGACATTAAGGTTCCATGATTAGGATATTCATTTTAGATCTACTGTAATATTTTTATGTGATATTTATCAGAACCTACAGTGAAGGCAAAAAGTATTTACCTGAGGAGTTTATTTGCCTTTTTTTTTTTCATATTGTCTAAGTAATATAATAAAGACAGAAATCATTTAGTTATCTTTTTATTTCAATGGAGGTTATCTAGAGGATCTTTATTACCTTATGAGAAATGTCAAGTACTCATATAAATCTACACAGGAAACCTACTAGAGCCACATTCCTAATATAGAGGCTCAGACCATAGATGGTTAAACAAGAAGAAACAATGAAAATGTAATTCCCCCTGTTTCTTCCTGAACCCATTGTTTTTCACAGAAAACAAATGGATTCTGATTTTGACTGCACATTAGGTCTTTCCTGTTTTTTTGTCTGAGTTTTATTCTATGAGATTGAGACACAAATCTTCTTTGGTCCTCATTCTGCTGGAAATTCATACTGGTGACCTGGAAAATGATGTTCCTTTGTCCATTTAAAGCCCTAGAAGGGACTCCAACAACTTCAGTGTTTTTGGAGCAGTGGGGCTGATTGCTTGACTGTAAGAGTTAGAACGTTTCATACAGCTACAGGGAACTTTGAGGGATAAATTTGCTTAGATGTCATAGATTTTAGCTCTATCTAGAATTCTGTGGATACAGAAGGGAGTCAGAATACATTTGAATTAAGTCCTGAGATAAACTCTTCTGTGCTTCAGTTTCTGATATAAGTAGAAAGCCTGTAAATAAAATACAATGAAGTGAATGTAATCTAATAATAACAATGCATAGCAATAAAAAATATTCCACAGTATAAGCAGCGGAATTTCCATTACTCATGGAAATGGATTAAGAAATGTATCCCATTTGAGTTATCTGCACAGCTTTCATTAACCACTATTAAAAAGCAGCAAACACTGCATGAATACCATAAACATCACAGTGAGGTACTGATGCCCTTTTCTAATTTTATGAACTTATTTCAACCTGCTATATTGATTTAAAAATATTTCTACTGAAACACAGTAGCAATTTGTCACTATACTTTCAGGAAAAAAAAATCACAGTGGTTCAATTTACCAATAAAATAATAGCCATATTTTTTTATGTCCAGAGGTAAATTTTTTCCATTATTACTGAAACTTGCTTGCAAAATTTTGTACCTATTGTCATCTCCTTCTACAAAATGACTTTCAGTTAACCAAATAAAATTATATTTCCCCAGTGAGTGGTTTCAGAACCCTTTACTTGATTGAGATATTTGATTTATCCTTCCCTTCCCTTCCCTTCCCTTCCCTTCCCTTCCCTTCCCTTCCCTTCCCTTCCCCTTCCCTTCCCTTCCCTTCCCTTCCCTTCCCTTCCCTTCCCTTTCCCTTCCCTTTCCCCTTCCCTTCCCTTCCCTTCCCTTCCCTTCCCTTCCCTTCCCTTCCCTTCCCTTCCCTTCCCTTCCCTTCCCTTCCCTTCCCTTCCCTTCCCTTCCCTTCCCTTCCCTTCCCTTTCCCTTCCCTTCCCTTTCCCTTTCCCTTCCCTTCCCTTCCCTTCCCTTCCCTTCCCTTCCCTTCCCTATCCATGTTATAAACTGGCATAAGGACACTTAATGAACTTTATTAACAGATGAATACCAGGGATATTTTCTTCAGTGTATTAATACAACACTTAAATGAGGAGCAAGAGACATTTTAAAACTGACAAAAAATATGTGAATTACAAGAATATCACAAAGCATTGCCTGGCTCACCTTGCTCATATAAATTTTCCCTCATGTTGTCCTTGGATGCCTGTGAAGCTTTCTTAAGTGAGAAAAAAAAATATTGCAAAAGAAAATGCTCTGACATGGGGAATCTTTTTGCAGTGAAACACTGAAAATATTTTTTTGGTAAGAGAAGGAGAAGACAAAGGATGTTTTATACATTTAGCTTGTGAGAGAGAAGGAAAAATGGCTTAAAGTAATGGAATAGGATGGGGAAAAGACAGCAGTACTGATGGATTACAATAGAGTGAGGTAATAAATGCTGGGAATAAAGAGGAAACTGTGAAAAGAGCAGACAATAATGGCATGATTAAAACTTACCATAGTGGACCCTGTACAGTTTAAAGAGAACATTTTAATTGTAGAATTATTGCAGGAAAGGCAATGAAAATGGTATTCACTAGGAGCATTCTAGAAGTAGAAGTGAAGCAACTCTAAAAACATATATCAGAATATGTCTAGAAAGGAAGATGTACATATTGTGCACATTCAGAAATCATAGCTGAGACCAGACAGAATCACTTAAAGTCACATGACGTAAAACAATAAAAAAAGTCTGCCTATCATTTTCCATTCTGGTTTTGGATATTTGTTTTCTTTTCTCAGTCTTTCCTTTTACAGCAAATAATTTAATAAAACAAGCAGACTGCAAGTGAAAAATGATGACACAGCTTTAGAAAAGACCTAAATACTGTGACATCTGCAAAAGAATGAAAGTAAAAAGTAGGATTTTATCTTCTTATTGTTTCAAGTGAGGAATAATTTAACAAAATTGGTCCTTATGCTTTATAAATAAAGTAAGAAATTAAAATAGGGTCTGTGATGTTTCACATCTCCCCCACCACCTGATACTTATTTCCTTGAGCAGGAGTCTGAGTTCTCCCACTCTACAAAACTACAAGGTATTTAGCATCTACACTATACCTCTAACTTTTATATGACTTCTAGTTTTCTTAGGTCCTTTCTTGTGTTGGATAAGGTTCCTGAAGCAGAATGAAAAATGTGACTGGTATTGTGGATGTCCCATTTTCTGTAACTTTGTGCCCAAACACCTACCAGCTATAACTGAAAACAGGACCCAAAAAATGTGAGCTGGGAGACCAGAATGCCAAGAATACCAAAACCCAAATGAAATTGATTGCACTAGGAGCCATGTATAGCACTTAGGTCATAGGTCAAGTAGTTTGGTGTTAGAGATTAAAAAAAAATGAAAAAGAAGCTTGAAAAGCAATTTTATTCATTATTTAACAAGGGAAGGGAAGGGAAGGGAAGTTTCAGGGAAGGGAAGTTTCAGGGAAGGGAAGTTTCAGGGAAGTTTCAGGGAAGTTTCAGGGAAGTTTCAGGAAGTTTCAGGGAAGTTTCAGGGAAGTTTCAGGGAAGTTTCAGGGAAGTTTCAGGGAAGTTTCAGGGAAGTTTCAGGGAAGTTTCAGGGAAGGGAAGGGAAGTTTCAGGGAAGGGAAGGGAAGGGAAGGGAAGGGAAGGGAAGGGAAGGGAAGGGAAGGGAAGGGAAGGGAAGGGAAGGGAAGGGAAGGGAAGGGAAGGGAAGGGAAGGGAAGGGAAGGGGGAGGGGAGGGGAGGGGAGGGGAGGGGAGGGGAGGGAAGGGAAATTAATTCTACAGGAGTGAAGACACCAAATAAGAATCGAATACAATCTGCAGCAGTTGTGAAAGGAAGGGAGTTATTATCATCTCTCTCTTACTAATGATATGTGTTGTGGAGAAGTGACTTGATTTGCAAGAGGTCACACAGCAGTCTGTTTGTGATGCAACCTTGTCTTTCTGACTGCTGTTAGCACCAAAAAAATTACTTTCATAATGAAAGCTCATTTTTAGTGTGCATAAAATTTGTTAATAATAAATTGTAAAACCATTGCTCAGTCAAGCATTGCCAGAAATCCCTGCTAATAAGTTTGCAAGTTAGTATTTAGTACTATTGTCAGACACATTAGTTTTTCACTTTGTAGTAAAAAGAGATGGTATACCACTGTTCTTTTCACATTCAATATCCAACATATGACAGATATTAAAATGAAGGAAAAATAGGGAGAAATTAATATGAATATTTGAATAAAAACTGTAAGATCAATGTGTTTAGCCTGATTTAAAGTCAAAGGACTGAAAATTAATTCTGAAAGTCAAACACTTTGAACTTTTTCTTTGATGTTCTATGTCAGTCTTTGCCAATTTTGTAAGTCTAGTAAGCATTCTACTACATTTACATAGTAGGATGTTGTCAAAAACTGATGTTTCTTTCCTGTTTCTTCCTCATATGACTTTTTCTAAATACTGAACTAATAGTTCTGAGCTAAGATCTAGAAGAAGACTAATAAACAATCTGATTTTGAAGGAATATCGATAAACCAGCATTTACCCAATAATTGATTTGTTGTAATTTATTTTCTTAACTATTCGATTTCTTTTAAGCAATGTATAAGCATTCAAAACTCCTATATATGAATTCCTGAGGGAGGTTTGTGGGAGGATTCTAGTTTTCAAACATGAAAGCAACTACAAATATCTTCATCACTTAATAGTTCCCAGTGTAAAAATTAGATTAATGAATTTCCTAATCAATGTCGTCATTTGATTGCAAAAGGCAAATTTGAAAGGATAGAGTGCTAAAAATAGTCTTCCATGTTGAAGTAATTTTATAAACCCTAATGCTTGGATTACTGAATTTTATAAAGGTTTTACAAGTCATATTATGCTGCTTAAAATCTTTGTAAGATTAAGAGATTAAGTACTAGACCTTTATTTTAGATACCCTGCCTTCCATATGGGTATTTTTCTTTTGAATTTCTATTTGCATTCAAATTTGAAAACAAATTCCTGAAATACATCTTATCTCTTTGCCATACTGCATGACTCCTTTTGGGTTTCAAACAGATTCAAAAGATTGGTGGCAAAATATTACATAGCTACATAACCTTTCAGTAAAACTCTTGTAATGTAAATTTGACCTTGGATTTATCTGGCATCCACATAATGAAATCTAGAGGTTCTGTGCAAGAGAATAATGAAAAGTAAAGAAAGTGAATATAATCCCGATACAGTTCATAATGTAATTGTACCAAGGCAAATGTCTTGCCACAGTGTGAGTTTAAAACCTCAAATCAAGTGAAGGTCATTAATAAGTTCTAGACATTCCCTAAAAATATTGCAACTTCAATGGATCATTAAGTGAAACATACATAATTCTGTGATTTCTTCTTCTTTTCAAAGATATTTTTAGTTCTAGTTAGATCCTACATGAAATATTCCCTACTATAGTTTTTATTATATATTATATGACTTTCAGTTTCTTAGAAAACTGGAAGACTACGAAAAATGTACTTAAATTTGTCCTGAAAGCAATGTAAAATCAATTTCTATTATGTTTATACATTCCCTTTTGCAGCATTGTATTTTGCAGCAAAAAGATAAACTATGTTATTCATGCTCTTTTCATATGTTTCTGTATTCTCTGTACATATACATGCATTTTTTTCATATGTATGTGTCTTTCTAAAAGTTTAAATGTTTTGGTTTTCATAAGAAAGGATGAGGTCTCATACATATACTGGCCATATTAATATAACCTAAACCCATTTATTAAAAAATTGCATTAATGTGTTTTGTAAAACAAATTGGGTAGTTAACATATATTAATTATTATTTATTAATATTATTTTCCAGTGCAAAAGATACCATTCAAGGAAAGACAAAATTTTATGAAACTGATTTAGGTGGAATTTGCACAGGTTACATTGGGTTTTAAGTGAAATCCTGCTTATTTCATGAACAAACATAAATACATGGGGAAGTTCCCAGTATGCATTAACTGCAGAGGATTTTGAAATATGAGGAAATTGCTTGAAATGCAAAGTGTAATTTGCAAAAAGATGTCACTTATTTTATTTTCTTGGAGAAATGCAGCTACAGTCTGTGCTATCCCTCAATGTGACTATACAACAGAAAGAAAGTTTAATACTGAAGTAAGGCAGCTTGAGAGCAGATAACCTTGGATATGCTGGTATATCAGGTAAACTAGAGTCTGAGTCAAGAAACAAAAAGAGACAAAAGAGGAAGTACTAATGGATGGAGCTCAAGTATTTCAGTCCATAAAGTTATATCTGATAATTATAACTTCATTAGCAAAATAAGACAATAATTTTCTTTTAGAAAGTCTGATTACAAAAAGAATAGATATATTTTAATTCAATAGTTCTGGAATTAAAAAAAAAAAAAACCCCAAAAAACAAAACCAAAAACAAACCAGTAAAACCACTTTATAGCATATTTTTCAGATTTTTAAAATTAAACTAACAATGACCAGGCTGGATGGGGCTTTGAGTCACCTGTCTGAAGGAAGGTATCCCCGCCCATTGCAGGGGGTTGAAATCAGATGATCTTTAAGATCCCTTCTGAGCCAAATCACTGAGTCATTCCATGAAATGATTTATTTAATTCAGTTCAATTAAAATTAATTTCTGAAAATTCGTTGAAGCCCAGAAAGCAAACTATATCCTGGGCTGCATCAGAAACAACACAACCAACAGATCGAGAGAGGTCATTGTCCCCTTCTACTCTGCCCTTATATGAGATCCCACCCCAAAAACTGTGTCCAACAACAGAAGCACGTGGACATGCCAGAGAAGGTCCAGAGCAGGGCCATGAAGATGACCAGAGGGCTGGAGCAACCCCACACAGAAGGCTGCATCAGTGCTCAGTTCCAGCAATGATGCACTGGCAGTTTCACTAGCTGTTGCTAAATCATGCTAAGATTGAAACAACTAATGTGAGAAGTCCCAGCAGTGTTCGTGTTTTAATTATTGAAATTGCCTTCTCCAGAAAGAGGGTTTTCCTTTTCCATGTAACATACATTATGATGCAGAGGGAAGGTTTATAATTTGGCATTGGTGCTCTTTGTGTATACAGCTGCTGTACCAATTGTCACTGAGAAAATCTGTTATTTGGTTTCATATAAGACCTTTTGTATTGGACTGGCTTTTGATATTGATTCTTTTGTGTACTGTTTTGATGGAAAGGAGGCTAAACCTGTGTTTAAACATGACAACTGTCCCAAAAGACACCAGAAACTGTAAATAACTAAACCCTTGAAAACGTGTGACCTGTTGGGAAAGTACGGACATTTGTCTTGTGAAACATTTCCACTTTTTTAGAGTAAAACAAGGTTAGCACGTATATGAGACTTTATATAAATTTGGACAAATATAAATCCATATGCTTTCTAAGAAGAGACACTTTATTACAGCAAAGAAAAATGTGTTGATCTACAGTGCAGTGATTAAACCATTTGTCAAATACTGTTACTGTTTGCGATAACATTTACAGGTCACAAAAAAAAGTTTTCATCTCCCAATAGAATCAGGTATGTGAAATGGAATTTATCTCCCTGAATTCAGGAGACTGATAGAAATGATTAAATTTGTCAAATGATATTAAACTTTTCAAAATTCCTTCCTTTTGTTCCACCTTCCAAAATACAATATTATTGCCAACCCTTCCCCCCCATCCCCTCCTCCCAAAAAAAAATTACACCAGAATAATCATAGAAATATGAAACATCCTGAGCTGGAAGGGATCTACAAAGATCAATTAAATCCAACTCCTTACCCTGCACAGCACCATCCCTAAGAGTCACACCATGTGCCTGAGAGCATTGTCCAAATGCTTCTTAAACTCTGTCAGGCTGGTGTTGTGACCACTTCTCTGAAAACCCTGTTCCAGTGCCCAACCACCCTCTGGGTTAAAAACCTTTTCCTGTTGTCTAAGCTAACTAAACCCCTCCTCAGGCAATTTCAGGCCATTCCTTTGACTACTGTCTCTGGTCATAAGAGAGAACAATGCCTCTTCCTCCTCTTTCCCTCAGGAAAACCACTAAATATGGTATTCAGTACCACTAAACAATGTACCTGTAGCTGATTATATTGTATTTTTCAGGGCAACATGAATGTTGCTCATACTCTTGCTCTTTCACTAGCTTTGCTTTATGAATCAGAAGAAAGATGAGCAGGTGTGCTTGAAGTAGGGACCACTTACCTAAACCTCTAAACTAACTGCTTCACACCCAGCCTGAACCTCTATATCTACTTTCAGCAGGAGAGATATTACAGAGCCAGGGTGATGAATCTTGGTGCTTAACTTTCTGGAACTGCAGTATCAAGTGTCACAAAATCTGAAATTCGTGGTTGGATTTAAACCGTAACCTTCAGAAAGTCAAATGTTCTTACAGTCCCTGCTGCTGTGTGCATGAGTGTAAGCTCTCTGATGAAAATGTGGTTGCCAGTAGTTCAGGGTAAAACTTGACCTCTAGTTTTACAACAAGCTTGATGCTCAGTTCCAAAATTCTCCTGAGACTTTTGGATTGATTGTCTTGTTTGCTTTAGCAACAGGCGATTGACTGCTTCAGAAAAATAAAAAATAGCTTTTTGTCTAAAATACTAGAATAGGAAAATAGCAGGTATTTTATAAGAATAAGAAATGTGATTTATATTGAAGCAAACCAAAACAAAGTGTTTTACTCATGTGCAAAATACATGCCTGCTGAAAGCAATTAAGAGATTTGAAACAATATTACAGAATGCAAAATACTGAAGCATTAAAATCTATTGTGATGCTTCCTTCCCTATTTATTCCTATTCCTAAAAAAAAAAAAAAGAAGAAAAAAAAAGTTCCTGATATGCTATACCTGTGCTCCATCTTAGATTGATGACTGAATCTGTAACAGGTTATAACTATGGAAAATTACCTAGCACATTTGCTAATCATGAGGAATATAAATGTGAACATGTATCATTTTAGGCAACAGACAGTGCATGACCATCCAGAACTTGTAAGGCACTAAGGCTTTGAAGACTAAGAACAAGCACAAAATTTCAGTGGGATACGTCTTCTCTATCTGTAGACATTTCAGAGTGGATGTGTTTGTCTGATGGATTTATGCTTTTTATTTTTTTTCCCCAGTCAGGAGTAATTTTGAATCCTGCTTTGGGATTTCTTGTTGTGTTATTGGGGAGGGAGATTATTTTTGGTCTGGTTTGGTTTTTTCCCAGTTCAATTCAACCACTATGTTTTAGATGTCTGCTTTAAGACAATCCATTTTGTGCTTTAGTGGTGCCTATTTTCGCTAGTAGCTGTAAAAGTGACCTGGGGTGCTACTTCAGATGTCAAAATCTGTCCTAGCAGAATCTTAGGTAAACAAATACATTGACTTATTCAAGCAATTTTTTTCCCCTTTCCTTCCTGTCTTTTACCCAGTGCCCAGAAATCCTAGACAATTAAGTATAGACAAATTCTTTATCATATTTGCAAACTCTGATTAACAATAGTCAAACCACACTGACATGGTGATCATTCTGTGCGTTTGCAGTGAAATCAGTGCATCTTCAGAGTTCTAGAATTACTGACTTTTCATAGATAGAATAGTCCATGCACACTTGATCTCTCTGAAATATCAAGCTTCTACAGCTTTTGTAACCACATAATATGGTATATTTGGATTTCATGAAGCAGATCTGTGGAATTTGCTACCTTGTGGACAAAAGACAATGTCTCTTCTTTGCCTTATGGAATTATGTTTTATTATGCCCGTTACTCCAGGTGTTAAGACACCCACAAGAATTCACTTTTTTCCCAAGCTTTTTCAGTGTAAGTCAGAGTTTAATGATGACAAAGATAAGAACCAGTCTGCAAAGGAAAAAACGTTACAGCAAGCAAAATTTATGCTTTAATCAGCATCTCCTTCATCTGCTGTATTCATACATTTTGTTTCTGCAAAGTGCAAAGCAGTTCTACTGTAAAATAAAATAACTGTTTTTCACTAGCTGAAAAGCAAGTGTAGAAGCATTGCTGAAAAGTGCTCCTCCCTTTCCCCAGCTATTTCAAGATACCAGACAAAACAAAACAAAATAGAAGAAAAGGTGAAAGAGATGCTTGTAATCTTCCCTTCTTTCCTTCAGATAACAATAATTCTGTGCAGGTCTTCATGGCTGATTCCCTCTGACTTGCAATGCTGTGCTATATTAAAACATTTTCAAGGAAGTTAAGAGGAAACCAGACCTTCTGTTTGACATATGAGTTAAAGTAAAAAACACAAAACTGAGACAATCTGGCTTCCCACATATTCAGATAGTTGAAAAATTAATATGATATCAAATGAGAAAATGTGTGTTTATTTATGTAAAGTTGTTGGTTTTTTTTCCAGGATCTGCATAAAAGTGATGCTTGCAACACAAGTGGGTTAGAAGTTTTCTGCCCTTCTGTTTTCTACTGCTTGCATACACATAAAATGTTTTCTGTGACAAGAAATACCCTGTTAGAAACACTGCACTCCATCCAACTTGGTTTAGCAGATCTGGGCCCATTGCAGACAAGAGTAAGTTGAACATGCAAGGAATGAAGGAGTATAATGTCCATGAGAAAGTATGCCCTTTCTTTTAACAACCTGAAAACTGTTTTGAAAAAAGTGAAGTTTTTTTCAAATTGATTGAGGAAGATTGGCAGTATGATGGGCTAGCATGTAGAGGATAATTAGGCTTTCTGCAGTGCTATTTTAAGTGCTAAAGTTCTGGCTTATAAATCAAGAATTGTAGGTAAGTTCACTCTTGCCTTTAGAGTGTGGTAGGTAAGGAAGGGGAGGAGGAGTCAATAAAGCTTTGTAGGTATAAATCCATGAAGATGGCAAGATAGTAAAATAATGATAGTATCTAATGGCTACAGTTAATAATAATGACACTAATAATAACCCTTATATCTCTTAAAGTGAAAAAAGCTACGTGTAGCATGAAGCTTATATTTGTAATTGTCAATTAAGTAGATTAAGACAGGTATTGAGCCAAGTCTTTTTCATTTTCCCTCCAAGTGGATAATTATACATCCAGTAGAAATACATAGGAACTAGAGTTAAGATTTAAAGACAATTTTAAGATCAGATTGTGAATGAATATATATTTTTTAATCTAACTGTGGAATAATAATCTTTCCTATGACAACAATTGCCATGAGGATTCCTTGTTAATGCAAAAGATATTATCAAGTGGTAGGTAATTAAGAGAGTCAATCTTTTACTAAAATGGACCAAAGCTGAGTTATTATCTAACTGGAATATAACTCCTTCAAAGGTAGAATTCAGAGTATGTTATCTATAATGGGACAGTCAAGCTGTTATTCTCAGATACTGGATTTCAGTTTTTATGTATATTTCATCCTTAGGAATATGAGAAGCACCCTACTGTGCACGGGTCTCTCACAAAGCTGGTTGACATATTTAGCAATAATAGTGCCCCCAAGGAGGGCAATATTCTAAGATATGCACAAGAAATTGCATTTGTTGCAGGGGAGGGTTGAGAGATTTAATGTATAAGAAGTGAAATGAAAAAGTGTTTTAAGTTCTCTTCAAACAGTTGCTTTAACCTGAGGCTTTAAACCCTGAGGTAGGATGCCAGCTATTAACACTGGCAAAATGTAAATCAGCTCAAAGAAATTTTGATAAGCCTATAAAATTGCACCTGTCTCACTTGTATTTTATCTCAATCATAGCATTTCAAACAAATCATCTGGCAACGCAAGCACCTTTTAGCTTTTCTGAGCAGCAGCATTTACACGAAGGTTGCAAGCACAACTTGAAACTATTTTAACTGCAGGTATTACCAAAGTACAGAAATATTAAGAAACTTCTCTCTGTTTACTTCTGTGTTATATAGACCCACAGAGGCACAGAAAAAAACCCTTACATTTTAGCATTTTGCTGTCTAATTTACTTTTAATCAGAACCAGGGAAAGGAAAGCTATTATTTTCCTTTTCTGTGCACAGGTGGTATATTTTGTGATATAGTGATTTGGAAAGGATGGAAAAACACTTCAAAACTTAGCTTAGTGATGAAGGATTTTCTCAGTAGGTGGGATGTAGGAGAAATATAAAAAGCACTTCCTCTCAGACAGAATGTCTTGGGATACAAAATGTTATTGAGATTCAGTACAGCCTTCTGATCCATAGGAAAATTCAGGAAAGGCATTGCAATGCTAATTGTCCTTTACAGCAGTTTGTTTTTGGTGGTCTCAAAGGTACCTTTGAGCTAATCAACCCCTTCACACTTCTGCTGCATCTGCTGGTTCATTCATGCCTGCGAGAGGTGCAGCACTGAATTTCACATTTATCCTTACAAGGTCAACAGAGTTGTTATCATGCAGCCAGTTCATTAGACACTTGTAAAATTTATTTCAGAGCGTAATCCAAGGTAAATTCACTAAATACAAAAGATTAGTGGGGGAGGGGGAGACATATAGACACAGGAAAGATAGCATTATGAAAAAATATGCACTGTCATGCTGTGGGGCAAAGCTGCTTGCAAGTGTATCTGGGCATCAGCTACGGGAGACAGTCTCTGAAAATGGAGAGGCCAAATTAAGAATGAGAATACATCTATATAAATTTATTACTAGCCAAGAAATATATTACAAATATTTCAAAATCTAATGCAGCTTGTTGAAGCCATTAAAAGCATTTTATGATTTTCAGTACCTTTATTTATTTGACAACCTTGAAATACTTTCTTGTATCACAAAATACATTTAAGTAGAGTTGTAAAATATTTTCAGACTCTTTTCTTCTTTTAAAAATCTTTATTTTACAAAATATCCATTCTTAATAATTCAAAAATTATTCATTTTTAGGAATATATGCAAAGTTAATTTTTGAGGGAACTTGAAATAAATTACTCATAATGAAATTTCAGCTTAATATTAATAAACTATGGGGATAAAAAAAGTCTTTTGAAAGGATCACATTGCCTTTGTTAGATTTTGAACATGTTTCTAATAGATTGCATGAAGTTAAATGTCTCCTTTCTGAAAAAACCTTTCAGCTAAGCTGGCTTACTGAGAAGACTAAATTACTTTTACTTGGGAAAATACTTGGTCTTAAAATTTTTCTAAAGGACTACTAATTTTACATTCTCTAAGAAGTGTATTTATAACAGCGTACTGTTCTAGGAATATTTTTTTCTACTTAAAGACTCAGAACAGCTTACTAGCATTATCTAATCAAAAGCTCACAATTCCCTTGTGAGAGGTAAGCATTAGATTCTAATTTTACAGATGTAGATAGTGAGCACAAAAACCTTTCCTTTTCCCCAGAGCCACTGATGCAGATAAAGAGTCAGAACAATATTCAGAAGTTACTGGTCTCTGACCATAAGATTTTTTTTCTTCTAATAACATGCTGACCTGAATGGAAAAAAGAAAAAAAATTATTTAAAAATAGAACTGGTCATTTTCTTTCACTTTAGTGATGTTAGGAGTTAATTAATTTCATAGGAGGTTTATAGGCAGCTCATCACTTATAAAACTAGTTTACATATTTCCTCACATTGAATTGTGAATCTTTGTCTTCAGTAGGGAGGGAAAGATTAATTTTTACTAGCAGAAGACATTGAAACAGATGAAATACTCTGAATTGTACATTACCAGTAATCAGTACTCAGTCTGTCACATCTGTGACTATTGCTCTGTGTGACATTGGTACCTTGGACCCTATGCCTGAAATTCTGTATGAAAGACAGGTTAGGAAAAAAAAATACAAGAAACAGGGAGTAACCATAGCATATGCATCCTTCTAGGGTTTGCTACTAGCTCCACTTGAAAATAAGAGAATGTGACAGATATGAGAAAAGTAGTCCTGGGTCTATTCACAAACTTGCTGGAACCCCAAGAATATTAGGAAGCTGGAAAGATACCTTTTTAACAGGTTTTAAAAATCCATTTTGCAGGTTGCATATCTTTGAGCAGCTTGAATAAGTCTAAAAACTCTTTTGTTCAATCTTTTGTATACGTTAATAAAGAAGAGATCAAAGCCAAAATGTTTTTATCTGGGTGCTGCCTGGCAAAACAGACCAACACAGTTTTGGCCACCCTTAATTTCATACTAGGAAAAAATAGCCTAACCTAAGGTACAGAAGCAAAAAATCTAAAGCGTCTCCAGGAGTTAGCTTACACCTGCAGATGGCATTGTTGATCTTCCACAATTTTGCAAATTGCCTGAGTAACCCGATATGAAAATGCACATCCACACACTCAGAGGCAGCTGGGCAGAGGTACCAATACATAGATTAAAATAAAGATCTACAAAAACAGTGATAATGGCTAGGAAAAAAATTGCAGTAAAAATCTGATTGGCATGTTAGCTAATTAAAATTAACAAGAAGGAAGAGCTTAAGGTCACATTAGGGATTACTTTCTGTGACAACTTTTCCAGAGTATTTCACTGTGGGAGGAGGTTAACACCCAATTTATTCATAGTCAAATAACTGTATTTAATCTATTGATGACACGAGCTAATGAAGGACAGGGTGACACAGCAAACTGATGAATGGATAAATCAGGTAAATGCATGAGGCTCAAATTTAAAGGCATATAGGTCTTGAATGACACTTTATCCCTGCTTTGTGAGTACAGCAGTTAACAGTTTCCTCTTGCCCACTGGTAGTCTGACAAGGTCGAATCTTTATTACTCTGCTTTTACAAGTTTATGCTGAGGGAGATGTTAGCTTGTGGGAAGTTTAAAACCTGGAATATTTGACACTTAACAACAATCTTAAAAATCCTAACAGGATTCATCCGTTCACTATTTTACAGCTTGGCTCACTATTTTACACTATACTAGGCAGTTACAAACTGTTAAAAAATCAGGGCTGCAATATCTACACCGTTGTAAATGACTGCCTATCAGGAGACAAGATGTGCTGTAAAGCATCTCTCATCCTCAAAGCATCTCTTCAAAAGCTTCAAAGTTAAGAAATTGCCTCCTTTATATATATATATATATTTTTTAATAATATCCCCAAATTTAAATATTGGTATTTTTTCTTAGCAGACGATAAAAGAGAACTTATTTATTCTTCTGACAGGAGGAAGAAGTTTCTGGTTTGGATTTACTTTGCGAATTTCTGGTATCATATGTTTCAGAATTTCTTATTTTTCAATATTTTATCTGGGAACAACTCCCACCAGTTTCTAGAAGATAGAGACAATTTCATGCCTCAAAAACAGTTTTGTGGTGTATGTTTCAGTATTATTATTCTACCCACACGTTCTTTAAACAGTACTCCTAATGACACATAAGACTAAACCCAAAATTAAATAGAATTTTATTAGAGAGTTCACTACTTGAATATAATATAGAAAATTAGGAAACAAGATAGTTGACTTTAAGAGCTAATTTTGCAGAGTGATTTGAAGAGTAAATTTTGAAGGGTTATCTGCCACTGAAAGTCTCTGAAAGTCCCTTAATTCTTAGAACTGTTGGCATAAACTACTGAACTTGCAACATTTTACTTTTTAGGTAAATAGAAGAAAATTACCACACTACAGAGAAGAAACTTTACCTGAATTAACTTATCATTTGAAGAAAACTTTTCTCGTGATCTAGTCATTTTTCCAGAGATGTAGAGGCCAAAGACATACACTAGTACTATGCAAACTCTCTGCATTAGGTACATTCCTGAATATACAATAGGACTGCATAAAGGTGCCTTGAATTTTCAGAGAACTGTGGAGGTATGTGCTTTTTTCATTGTCTTTCACTGATTTCCTTTCTCCTTAGCAAGAATTCTTCATGAGAAGAGAGGCAGAGATGTTGTGCTGGAAATGTCACCGGTTCATAAAGGTCTTTTGTTTTGTTTTTTTTTGTTGGGAAGGCTAGCAAAGAACCTTATTGATAGACTGCACTGTAAAAATATAATGAAGAAATTAACCAAATTTTTCAGTCTTTGCTAGTTGCCAAGTCATGATATTCATTTGCAGATTTATGCAGAGTCACTAGTGGAAGGGTGATTATGCACAATCTGTCTTTATACTTGGTCTTGTTTTGTACATGGTTACAGTCCTAAAATAAATCAGGCTGATGAAGAGAATCATGTTTCAGGTAAATTTTGAGAGGATTTTGACATTTAAATCAACACCTTTTTTGACTCTTAGGTGAAATCCTGGAGAGTATGTTTTCACTGCAGTCTGGAAAACAAATAATACTGGTTTGGTAATCCTCACTGCACAATTTCTAGATGTCATTGAGAGAAAACAGTAAGCATCCACATGCCTTGAGACACAATCTCTCTTAAAAGAATCTGGAAAGGTTTTGGCTGGATAACTTTAAAGAATTTGAAGTGAACATTAAAAATGCAGCTCAGCACTTTTTTGATTCACTTCTCAAGTGTAGTGACAAAAGAGAGAGGGTGAAGAAATTAGAGCAGTTTAGATAATTTTATTTTTGTCACTTCAGTTAAAACAACAGCACATATGCTATGCTTTGGACATGAAAAAACCTGTTTTGTATTGCTCAGCCATGTGGGGAAGAAGCAGAGCTCTAATTTGAGAAGAAGATACTGTAATTTAAGAATATATGATATTATTACCAAGGAAAATAAGCAAAAAACTGCATAGTACAGAAATTGCTGCCGTATCATGCATTGCTAGATTGTTGCTCTAAACATAAGGTCCATAAATTAACAAAAATTCTAAATGTTTCTTCAGTGTTTATTTAGGTTTCTAATCAGTCATTTTTGCTGTAAAACAGTATCAACATACACACCACGTTTCAATTTACTCTATGGGTACATTCTACTGATTGTGCAGCTCTGTGACTGTGCCACTGTGTACTGCCAAGAATTCCACTGTATGACTCATTTAAGGGACATGTCCAAATAGGAAATTTCTGCTGTTCCACTATATGCTGTATCCCTTTAGTATTAACAGTATTACTTCGTCCTAAAAAAAAACTGTGAGTCATAGATTGTCTTGCAAATAAGCAGCAGAACAGAACAGGACTTGCAATGAGGAAATAGAAATCCAGGTTCAGAGCTATATGCAAGTAAGCTTCAGCAGTTTAAGTTTGAATGTCCTATTATTCACGATTTACATTGCTGTGTAAATCTTTCCAAGTGTCTCAGGTTGTCTACAATGCCTGTCCACACAGTCTCAAAAACCTCTGATTTTTCGCAGGCATATAAGCTGTTTACATCTGATTTCAAATACTTTCTTGAATGGATTATGTATTTTGGAGAAATCAGGTACAGAACTTGTTTTTCTGATGCCTTCACATTTGTGACGTATGACATTTAATAACCTGACTGTAGTTCAGTCTATCAAATGTGCAGCAAACCATGACATAGCATCAAAACATAGAGCTAAAATTTTAAATATGTTCTTTGTTGGTTATAAGCTGGACACAAGATTGAATTCCAAGCAGAGTTGACAGTAATACTTCTTTGTAGTCACTGCAGTACTGTATGATTCTTTACTTGGATTATTTAAGAAATTTAGGCATGTTACTGTATAATAGGTATCTCTTGTTTCCCAAGGCAGCAGGCAACAGCAGAGTCAATATTTGCTAATTTTTTTTTTTTTTAATATCCTGAATTGCATGGAATTGCTGAAACATCTCATGAATTTTAAAACTAAGATAATCTACTGGCCAGTGCATGTGTAACAGTGACAGCCTTTTCAATGATTATTTTGCAATACTGCTTATTGTAAGCAAAATATAGCCAGGAAAATTAAAACCAAAACAACTAGCCAACCAACTAAACAAATTCAGACAAAACCTGTGCCCAAATCAAACAAAAAAAAATTAGCTGAAAAAAAAAATCCTCTTATATCTGTGGAGAACCTTACATATATTCTAAACCTCACAGACAGAGGATATATATATATATATATTTTTTTTTTTTTTTTAAACTATGAAACATGAGGTATAAGCTAATGGCACAAATGTTCAGGACTGAAAAAATCGGTCGGTAGTGAAAGAAAGATTCTTACATTCCGAACATTCTGAAGTTTCAGATTTGGAAATTGCAGTCCTTCTTTGCCCTACTGCCTGGTGTAGAGAAAATGATCTTGTAAAGCTTAATCTTTCCTTTTTGCTTCCTTTGCTTCCAACTGTTCCTTAAATATTTTCCAGAGCTTTGGGTTTAAATCTATCTTTAATAAAATACTACAGAGTATTCTTTTTAACTGGTGGTTATGATCTTGTGGAAGTTAAGTCAGGATACTTCAAAAATTGTTATATGAATTTAAACATCAGTACATCATAGATTTAATTTTCACATTAAAAAAAATGCTGTTTGCAAAACATTTTTTAACCTCTATTTCTCACAAAGCAACATTTTCTCTAGTCTAAATATCTCCATCTTATTCAAATTCCTTACCAATGCCCTATTTCTCTAATGAAAGTGCATAATGTTTTTGAAAATATTTATCCCATCTCTACTCATGCCTGATACAAATATTCACAGCTATTTTCTCCTAAAATGAGCTTGGCCCCCATTAATTGTCCAAACTTCATGTTTGCAAACTAGTTAGAATGTTCTTTTCTCTTTTCTCTCTTTTCAAGGTTAGTCTCTTGTTTCCCTTGCATCCTATTTCCTCAGTGCTGGCACCATATCCCAATGCTTATTTAATTTGCCATAAATTCACAGAAGTTAAAGAAAGAAAAGGCTTATCAGGTTATTTTGTCTGCCTCTGTGTCCATTTGGGATTGATCCTTATTGTTCATTCACAAATGTTTGATCAGTTTAAGATCAGTTAAAATGTTCCGTGTGCTGGGGTTTCTGGCATTTATTACCTTTGGGATGGTTTTTTGAGGGGTTTTTTTTCCTGCAGTCTGATAGATTTTTCTTTCAGGAAGTTTTATTAAATGTTCTTGGTTTCAAATTGGCATATTCCCTTTCAATGAAATGTGGTCTTATTTTTCTCTCTAGCTTTAGTAGAGCAAGTTAAATCAAGTCAAAGACTCTGAGTCACCTCATTTCCATTTAAACACTCTGTTTCCTTTGAACACTTAATAGTCTGAATTACAAAGCCTAGATCCACGGGTTTCATTTTTTATTTTGTAATAGAATACTCTCCTGTACTTTCTTGTATTGTCAGTTGCTCCAGTTACATTCTTTACAAATGTACTATCCTTTATTTTCATTGATTTTACAACCACTTTATTTCATATACCCTCTGCAACTGTTTGAGTTACTCAGATTCACAACTCCCAACTGGACTTTGAGAGTAAGCACTTTTGCAGTTAGTCTTAAAAGGAAAAAATGGAGTTCCAAATTCCAAAAAGTGTTAATAGGACTTTCCAAAGGTCTTGCGCTGAGCAGTCTACAAAGGCTCTAAGTAGTTAGTAGAGAAAGCTAAAAATCTGGGGAAATTTTAACAGCAGAATATAAATTATATTTATCTTTTGAAAATTAGTCCTTAGTTAAATCCCTAAAGATGTTTCAGCTGTGCAGTTAAACTGAAAAACTTCATTATCTTACTCTGCTTAGTTTGTGGTCCTTTAATCCAGGTATGATTTAAAAGGGATAATACAGTTATTCCTCAAGAAAAATTGAGTGACCTCTATAAATATAAGGACCAGGACAAAAGAAACTTCATACAGTTTGAAAGGGGAATGTGCAGGAGATTTTACACCATGCTTCAGAATAGGCTTAGTAGGCTGAGTACTGCTACTGGTGTTGCTGTTTGGGGGAGGTTTTTGTGGATGCCAGATTAATTATGAACCAACAATATGCTCTCATTGAAAATAACACAAACCAGAGGCTGCATTTCTTTGGTAGGGCTTTGGTTTGCTGAGACTGTCATTCTTCAGCAACTGACAGTGAGGCTGCCATGGGAATAGTAGTACGACACCAATTGAAGAGAAACAGAAGCTGGAAGGAATCACATGGAAGAATAGCAAGATATTTAAGAAAATGCAATGCATGTCTGATGGAGACATGATAAGAGGACTAGGGTCTTGTCTAGAATGACAGAGAGGTGAGAGGCTACAGGGTGATCTAACAGTTGCTTACATTTACCTAAAAAGTTGTGGCAGTAACGATGGATCAAAACTTTTCCCAATAGCATCACGCAAGAGACAGTAACCACAAGTTATTTTTTGGGAATTACAAAGTGGACATTAGGAAAAAGCTCATCATCAAGTGGGTAATTACATAGAAATTGTTGTCCTGACAGATGGGAGAATCAGCCTCTGGAGTTTTTCAAGGCTCATCTAAGCAGTTTGTAGCTCACCTAGTCTGTCATTTACAATAGGTCTCTTTCAACTAAAAGAGGACATCCTCATGTCATTTTTCATCAAATATTTTTGTGATTTTGGGAAATTCTTAATTCTGTAATTCTGAGAAACCTAAAAATCAGAATGCTGACGGAAACAAGCAGATGTTTCCTGAGCTCTTTTTGGACAGAATTTTTGTTGTGTTGTCAGCGTGCTTCTGTCCTGACTTATGCCTATCCACCTTCTGCCCTAAAGTAATGTCCTGAAGTCTCTGTATTGTTAAATGGTCTGTCTTGGACATCAATGAGTGTGAATTTATTTGTGCTTTTTACTGTGTACAGAGTTTGACTTAAAACAAGTCAGCAAAACATTGCTGCCAATGTGGACCTTAACCTTGAATATATCCTTCTTGTTCCTGTTGATATCTTCAGCTTTCCACGTAATTTTACAGCAAAATGTTGTAGTTGGGGATCATAGCAAATATTGTTGAGCAAAAGCAAACTGATTTAAGAAACTATTTGGCTCACCAAAACATTTTAAAGAAGAACATTTTGCTCCCTCAGAACTTATTATCCATTTCTACTATAGCCATTAAAGGTAATATTCCCATTAACTTCAATAGTTTAGGATCAAGCTCTTGTAGACATTCATTAAAAAGTAATAATAACAGATGAAGAATGGGTCAACAAAAATTTGCCCTTTAAATTGCTTATCCTCTGTTTCTTTTCTAGCAATAAATTATATTGAATCTCCTAAACACAACCCCAAATGCAAGTGTTATCTTCAAGGAGAGAAATCTGTATATTTTAAATCAGGGAGGAATGTAAGAAAAGTATAAATGCTTTTCTTATTTGAGGTAGGTATGAACTTGCATTGAGCAGTACAAAACTGATGGCAAGAGGGTCTCACCCATCAGCAGAGAAGTCATATGATTAATTAATTAAGACTGACACATATTTAGAACCCAGAGTCTGGAGAAGGTTCTTTGATGAATTGCACAAAGCTGAAGCACATGGAAGTCGTAAATATCAGTTTGTTCAAGAGCAGAAAAAAAAAGGTATGCATTTGATAAAGGATATTTTCTGTAGTGAGTCTGCAGATTTTTAATATCACTTGGAGAGATTAACAGGTTAGCTAAAGTAATTTCACTGTTTAGTGGAAATTTTATATTCTTGCTTAATGTCTGAAAATGTAAGTTACATATCTGGGTATCATGAAAAGCAGAAATACAATATATTCTGCTGAAATACAGTATATTCTATTGTGTCAAAACGTTTTATAAGTAATTAATACCCAGAAGAAATTTGTAAGGTAATAGCAAAATATAAATCTATCAAGGCAGAGACTCTAAGCGACTTTCCATAAACTGCAGAGAAAGTAACTTTAAGAGCCAAGATTAAAAATGTTAAAAATTTGGCTTTTTGCCCTGTCCTCAGTGCACAGCCTACATAAGATTTGAAATTCAACTAGTATTTTATAAAGAAATTAATTCTTCAAGGGTTATCATAATAACTGTTTGAAATTACTTTGATTTAAAATATAATGCAATATATGATTCCTATCACATAATTATTTTGAGGAAGGTTTTAACAACTATAACAGAAGTTTTAATGTCTTGAGACATCTGGTAAGAAAACACAGAATACAAGCAAAATTTTAGATAATTTCTTTCCTTTCACTTGTCTCCATTAAGCTCTAAAATAACTCCTTCCTTATAAGGAACTTTTTCTTTTGGGTAACACTGAGAGCCCTCAAGAATTAGAAGAGGATCTTTCAGTTCTTTAAATTTATTAGACATGTTCTTTAAATTTATTAGACATGTTCTTTAACATGCAAAAATATGTCCTATGTAGAGACTATTTATATCAACTTTTATCTTCGTGCTTGCAGTGGAAAAGAAGTGGATGAGAAACTACACAAAAATGCTCCAGCATGATTCCTTTCTGTGGGCTGGTAGATGTTTAACGTATGTATTTATGTAGATGAGGGGGGATGATTTACTGGGCTGAGGTCTACTAAGGAAAACTGAGGAAAAAGGTAAGTGATGAAGTTCAGAAGAGAACATAGGAATAATTCCAGTCTGGAGTGAGTAATGCACAGATAATTGATTCCTGTGAAAGAAGGCAGTCACTGATTTTGTACTCTCAGTGTCCTAATGTCCTGGGAGATGTATGAAACAGAAATCAATCCAGATCCTTTGGTATAAAGCTTCCGTTAAAAAGAGGAATGTCTGAGAGTACCATTCATCTTTTCTTAAAACCATATGGTAGCATATTTCCATTGCCATAGAATAAAAATTTAATTGTAAAAACTATTAATCAGGTTATCAAAATTCACCTTTCTAAACCAAATCCTTAAATCTGACATCTATTTTTACAATTTTTCCTTTCTTTATGCCTTTCATTCCTGTTTACCTGGTGTAATTCAAAAGAACCAAATATCATTTCTTTATCTATGGTTACAGATTAAAGTTTATGTTCCATAATTTGAAATTACAGTCTTTCCTTTAGAACAAATTGTCATTCTGGAAGTTCCATTACATATTAGGTTATGTATTCTTCATGGGTTTTATATGAACAACGTATTTGCATATCAGACACTTTTTTTCGTCATTGCATTAGCCTCAATGTGAAATCAAGGACAGTACTTAAAACTGAGATTAGCACTTCTAATTATTTGGATTTTTTTAAGATTACTTTTCAATTTTGTCGGACCAGTTTCTTTCTATACTCCTATTTATAAAACTACCAGCACCAAAAGTCTGCAAGCTCTTCAAATGATTGAGTTTCCTGCCAATTTGATTCTTATTTTATGAGCTTTTGAGACACAATTCCCAGCAAAAGTTACATGTTGCCTACATGTCATTGGTAGTTTAAATTCTCAGTGTGAAAAGTATCTTCCACTAGCTTTTAAATCAAAATTACCACCAGTGTCAGATTCCTGGCAATCACAGCAATTCAATTATTTCCTGATAGCAGAATGACATATTCTCCTGACTATGTTTTCATTAAATACCTAAAAGCAACAAATCTTGGCAATTTGTCATTCATCTGGGTAATAATCTATAGTGTGTCAGAAAGCTTTTAGTCCTTTGTTATAATAATAACTGTATTTATTTTTCAGTACTTCATAGCAATGATCTATATATAATGCCCTCCAACACAAAGATTCAAACTTGGTACAGTGTAATTGTAGTTGTCTAGTATTACTTAGGCACGTTCATAATTTATTATCAATTTCTGTTCCAAACATCTATGTGTAATAATGTGTCTCAAAGACTTCTTTGGTGAATTTACCAGACTGATGAGACCAGCAGCAAATATTGGCTTGACAGCAAAGGGCTAAGGATGCTGCTTACATTCATGATGCCTTTTCTTGCTAGCACTGAATCTAAAAACAAACTATGGACACTTACCTATTTGGTCCTTCCACACATGTGCTTTGCAGATGTGTCATTATCCTATCTACCGTCTGCTTTTCTATTATGGAAAATGAGATATATTGACAAAATCCTGATTGTAGCCCCTACTAGACATTTGAGATTATATAAAAGATGTAATTTTATTTGAGTAATACTTTTTGGTACCTCTAGGAATTTGCCCTGTAACTTTTTTTTTGTTGATTGGTTTTAGTGACAATTGTAAAAGAGACAAATAATGCTCTTATCTAATAGGCTATTTCTTTTCCAGAAGGTTCTTTTATTACATGTCTTTTTGTATTTATACATATACATTTCATTTAACAGTGAATTATTCTTTATCTTTTTCTCCAAATTTTCATCTTTGTAGCTGTGAAGAGAAATGTTGCTTTTTAAATTTCTTAGATTAATATTCAGTAACAGCCTACTTTTTATTATTTATTTCTTTCTAAAACACACTTGTATTTGACAGTGAACTAATCTTAATTGGTTCATTTGTTCTACTACTCCCACACTATTGTAATTCAGCTCCCATGGAGTGTCAGCAGAAATCTATTTATCAGCTGCATCTTCTTCAACATACCATTGCAGGGTTCCTAAACAGCAACAACAAAAATCACATTCCATTACATTCTATCAGACATTCATTGGTTCCCAGATTGCAACAAAAATTGTTTTTGCGGCACTGTCTGTGGCTTTCTCTTCTCTCACTTTTACTACCATATGTTTTTTATTCACTTTTAATCAACCTCAGCACATTCTGAACAAGCAAAATCCAAATTTCTGTTTACCCCCTACAGCCTATTAATGAAGGTCTCCTTTCTATGTAGTTTTTTCCTATAGCTTAGCTGTAAAGAAGTTTTTTTATAAATAGAAATATATTGCGCTATTTGCTCATGAAGGTAAATGCTACAGGAAAAGGAGGAAAGAGGGGGAAGAAAAGCTTCAAATGCAGAGAAAAACCATAAGGATGAAATTGAAAGACAGAAAATATAACAAGGCAGATACCCTTTATAAGACATTGCATATGAGTCCTAAACACATTAGTATGATCTGTGCTACCGTTACTACTGTCCCCAAAAAATCCTCAGTAAAGAAAGTTTCAAGCAACATCAAACAGAAGAATGATTTCAAGAGCAAAAAGTTATAATCAGCATATTTAATCAATGCTTCTGAGCATATTTGCAATAGAGGACTAATTGTTTGGCACAGACAGTGAGAATACTTTATCCTAGGTGACTGCAGTCTGTGTGGCAAAAGGATTAAATTAATTGGGGAGATTCTGAAGAAGCAAATCTCCAGGATCAAGCAGAATTGAAGCCAAGTTATTTACAGAACAACAGAATTAATGTCATTCACAATGGAGGGAGATCAGAAATGAAGGTCTCTAAAGACTAAGGAGGTGAATAAAGAAGCAAAAGCAATACTATAACTTTCAGCCACTGAAATATGAATCTGATGAGCAGAAACCAGGACTGTAACTGTCTTCAATGTGTGAAAGGAAATTTATAAAGGAAAACAAAGAAACGTTGAGATTGGAGTTATGTTGATCTCCAAGTAATGCATTTACCAGAGGGGAAAAAAAAAAAAAAAAAAAAAAGACCTTACTTATTTTATCCTACTGCTTATTACTATAAGTCAGATGACTTGTCTTCTGGTGGAGACAATGCATACACACAGTGCCACTAAAATTCTCTGCATGAGATCTTCCACTTACAAAACTCAGGAGTGCCTGCAGACCAGCCCTTAACACCATTTTTATATAATGGATATCTCAGGCATTATATTATGTAGGATCAAGATCTATTGTTTTCAGGCTATCAGTAGTATCTCACAATAAGCAACATTTGAGGTATTACTTTTAAATTTCAAGCCATTCGATGGAATTATTCCTCAAGGAAATCAGCTGCTGTTACTATGCATCACCATTTTATTTCAAATTCATAAATCTGTATTGATTTTTTGTGGCATATAATATTTGGGTAATAGCTCAAACAAAACCCATCTGGTATAATCAGCTGGGGATGCTGAATTTAGTAAATCAGACTGAAAAGTTACAATATGCTGTGTCAGAAACAACATGTCAGCTATTCAAGAGGTAATGATTAAATGTACAATAGGAAAGAGGAATAGAATAATAATTAAAATAGAAAAAGATAAAGCAATAAAACAAAGTAAGAGCTTATTGCACAAACACACGTATACAATAAAGGTCTAGCTTGAGGAAGAAAAGCATTTAATAATTAATAAATATATGAGCTCGCACTTGATTTACACAGCCAAAGAAGACATTTATTATGTCATATAAAGCAGGGAGATATGTCTTGGATTTCCTGACCTATGTTCTAAGTAGCAAGGTGAGTGCTACAGATACGTGATGTTCATTAAGTTCCTGCTCTGGAAGGAATATCACCACATTTGCTTATAATTTAATGTTTAGTTCAATGCTGAAGGCAGCAAAATAAAAGTACATCTAGAGCAGTTAAAGAATCTTCTATTAGAACTCAGAAAAATATATTTATCAAGTGTCACACTCTGGCTTTGTTTTAAACATGAGTGAATATGTAATCTTTAATTCCTAGGCAGTTTTTGGCAAAATTAAGTTCAGCAAAACTCATCTGGTAGTAAGTAATGAGTAAGGAAAATAAAGTATTTTTAATTTTTCCTCTTTTAAAGGAGGTAACACACGCCCAGTTAATCATATAGTAAGGCTGCTGTCAAACAAAAATTGGTAAATTATGGTTTTGGAAAGGTGTAGTTAGAGGTATGAAACAATGGCAAACATTTGATCAGTCTCTTGATCTAGGCTAGAACATGTATGTAACTGCTGGCATTTCGTAGTGTGGAATGCACCTCCAGATAACAGAATTTTGTTAAAATACAGAGAGAAATTAGGTACTCTCTGTGAAATAATTTATAGTTTCCTTTTGTATTAGATGAGACCCACTCTGTCAGAAACATGGATCCAATACATCCATACATAACAAGTTTTGGTTGTTTTTATTGAAATTCCTGGTTGGTTGGTTTTTCTTTTTTTCTAAATAGACAACGAAATATAGCAGAGAACTTAGATAGGATGGAAGCTTTTTGAGATCAATTATTTAAGCTGTTTTAAACACTGCAGAGGAGATAGGCTACACGCCTGAGGTATATGGCAGTTGAATACAGTGGGAATTTATATTATTGGTTGAAGATAAAGAGTTTTAAATTTGGGAAAAAAATGAACCATACTTCTACAGCCGACAAGAGTACATATCTTACCACAATTTCACTGAAGTTAGTAATTCCAAGGTTAGATAAAATGTTCAAACTAAGAAAAGAATACAAGAACCTTCCAACCACAACTTCTTATCTTAACACTGTAAGAACTTGAGGTATTGGTAAATTAAGATCTCTACTGGCACAATATTCCTGTGCTTTCATCCTAGCTCTCAACTTAAAATAATTTTATAGATTACCCCTAAGGTAAAAGATAAATTTTTCAACTTGGTAGCCCAATTAAATTTATTTCTGTTCTTTTTAAGAATATCCTCAAATTTTTATTCAAATATTTTCTTTATAAAAGAGTGAACCAAATATTACTGCACTGCAACATTTAAATCAGGAAATCATATTTAATAATGTTAATTTCAATGTTGTGGTTGGAGACTGCCGTCTGGTCTGTGTTTCATGGGGTTATCAGGAGTTTTTTAAGAAAATAAGAAAACATTAAACAAAAAATTAAGAAAATAAGACAGAAACATTAAAGCACCCTTCATTCTGAATTAGTTTTGCAAGTAAAGAGCCATACTGTTTATGATTTCTGAAAAGTCAGTTTGGTTTAAATGAATAACAAATTAATGAACAGCAAGTTAACAGTGAATAAAAATTCTATTTAAGTCAAGAGAGAGCTTTACTACTGACTTTAAGAGACATAAGATTTAACCCAGTAGAAACTTTGGAAGAAAATTTTGTCACTTCAAATATTTACTTGTTTTCTTTTCTGGAATGTTTTAATTTAAACAAAATTTATATAGAAAAAATACAGAAATTTTGTTTTTCAATCTAAATTAGTAGCAGGAGTCCTGAGTATACACAGAGAGAAATATAAATCGTTTGTTAAAACCAGTGTGCTAGTTCTCAATTATTGCATTTTAAATATACATCTTTGCTTCAGAACATTAATTCAGAACTGAATGTTAACTCAAGGGTCTGTTTCCCCCATATAATTTAGTAGTATGTTTGAATTGCATAAAGAATTTCTTAGCAAGCTGGTATATCCACATTGAAAAGCAGTGAAATATCATTCAGAGGCAAAGACATTTAGCAATTCTGTAGCATTGGTTTGCTTGCAGCTTTTCAGGACTTCTTTTTGATGCTTCATTGGACAGGTACCAAATACACCCTAAAAAGGTAGATTTTGAAAAATAACGTTTTATACAATTTTTGCACTCTTAAGCTAAATCTAAATGCAGTGTTTGAGTACATAATTAATTTACAGTCATATTTAGAACTCATCATTTTTTACTTTTTCACTTTGCATTCCTTTATTTTGGAACACATCTTCATGTATAGAACTGGCATCAGAATTACAGCGTTAAAAATGACGTGTCAAAAGCGCAGACTAATGTTCTTGCAAATGAGGTTCCTCTCTGCTGATGACTAGACAAATCCAGGTGATGATATGTGTTTATCATATCCTCATGACTGGGTCAGGATTTAAGCTAGGTATGGATGCAATTAGAGGGGCTAAGGAACTCTTCTGGACTCAGCATTACCAGTTTGTCAGAGAGCTGCTGAACCGAGAGAGCAATGTTAGCTCTGCAGCCTGAAATGTTGAGTGACCAGAGCCCTAATTTCTGTTAATGAATTCCTGTTTAGCCACTGCTCTGACTTAGGTACCTGAATTCTTAAGAGGAAAAGTTGAAACTTTGTAATTTGCTGTATTAATTCTTTTATTATTTTTTAATAATTTTTATTATTTTAAGTGTAGAAGGATTATGACACATTAAAGAAAAAACAAAACAGGGATAATAAAATATTTAAATTAAACCTAAATATATATATACACACATACATATTAAGAAAACAGATAATTTTATGCCAAGGTTAGACCTTGGGAAGGACCTGGGAAGGACTTCTATTTTCTGAAATCCATGACCTTGATGACCTGAAAAGACTTTTTTTTTTTTTTCCTCCTCCTGTAGCTAAGTTAAAGCTGCTTGTTCTCCTGTTTTTGTTTTTAACTTTCCTTTTTTGGTCTGAACGTAAAATTGCCTCAATAGATCATGGCCAAGAAATCTGAGGTTGAAAGACCCCTATTTGTCAAGATCATGAGTGCATTGGTTTATCTGATGTGTACATGTCAGACACTTACATAATTTCAGCAGCTTTTATGGTTTATGAGGTTCCTTAGGAATCTAGTTTTAAGGTAAAGCAAGGAAGGCTGAAAAATTATTTTTAATTCATAACATTAGCAAAGGGAAATAGAAATGCCATGTACTGCACATAATATTAGAACTGTTACATAAAGAATTTGAAGCTAGGCGAATGTATTTCTCTACTCTTCCATGAATACAGACTAGGATTTGATCTTTTTTTAAAATTTCTTTTCTACTTCACTTAAAATTTCCTTTAAGAGAAGAGCAATGGGAAGCTACCAAATCAAGCTATTAAATGTGTTCAAAAATATATTTTTGTATCAGAGATATAGTATTCAATTCCACTTCTGTTGAAGTGAGCGAGTAATAGGACATGGCAATAGGATAAGGTGCAAAATTCTACAGCTTTATATGGTTATATTAGGTTTGGAATCTAAGTAAGATTTTCGTAGACAACAATTTTTTAAATAATTTTATTTCTTCCTGTTTGTCTCATTCTTTTAGAATATCCAGGATCTTGTGACAGAAAAAGAGATTTTAACTTTTGTCTGCAGGCTCAGCTAATTAAGTACAACATAATACAGATTTCAACCATAATAAATCTGACTGTATTAAGACTGTCACTTTTGTGACTATTTTGATAAAGCCAGGAGGCATTGATCCTTAAGGCTTTTTAATCGCTGTACATGACATTAGAAATATTTTTTCAACCTACAATATCAAACTGAGTTCTTAAAAATAGAAAATCTATGTACTAACCAATATGAGTTGGTTTGTTACTGCAAAAGAGATCTGATGGACTGTCACATAAGCAGTTTCAAATGAGAGACTGATTTACAATGCTGAAATATTCAAAAGATTATGAAATACAGTCACAGTATGCAACAAAGAAAATGGTGCATCCAAATATCCTAAGGATTTTAGGATATGACCATGATAAATGTATACAAGAACAATATTTTCAGATTTAGGAACTATTTATATACAACTTTCCTATGGTATTCTTTATAAGCATAGCGATGTCAACATTACATCTGGAACAAAGACTACAATTCCATGTTAATTTTGTTTCTTATGAACTTGGCAGATGCTGCTTGACACAGATCTTCTGAAGATTCTAGTCCTTTAAAATCTAAATCCTATATCTGAAGAACTGAAGTCAGAGTTATAATTCTTCACTAGGTAAAGTTATTTTTCAAGTCTGCAAGCCAGAGTACTGAGGATTCTTTTTTATTTCCAAATGTTTATCAAGTGTTGCTCCATGTATTTGGAAGCTAGAGTAGCAAGGAGGTTGGAATTATATTCACGCTGGTGAATCGATACTATTAACAGTTCTTACATTATCCTGCAGGTCACTTACAATAGAGGACAAAGTTGTAAATCTACTGAGGATCCTTTAGACACCAAGTCAAAGGTTAAAACAGGCTATAGAGAACAAACAGCTGAACTGCTCCCGTGGGAGCTTTCTGTGCACAGTATGCTGGTGGGATATGAGTTTCCACAGCAACCACAGGCTCAGTATCAGAGCATAACCCTCCTAAATTATGCAATATACTTATGATTCCATAAGCCTAGCTAGTGTATTTGTATGGCCTCCTCACCTATTATGGTAGTGAATATATTTTTCAGCTCTCCTTGCTTTACATTAAAACTAGATTCCTAAGGAACCTCATAAACCATAAGACCTGCTGAAATTATGTAAGTGACTGGCATGTACACATCAGATAAACAAATACACTCATGATCTTGGCAATTTCAGGACATCATCTTTACATAGGAATTAACAGATTCTCACTAATTTTTACAAGGTGCTGTTTTAGAAATAATGGTTAGAAGAACTGGGAAAGGTTTAATTTTATTTACTTTGTTCTCATTTATTTTAAAATTAATAAGAAATTTTATGTGTGGTGCTATAAAGATGGATTGTTATGCTAATATATCCTCATCTATTTCTCCATCAGCATATAGGAGAGTAACCATATATAAGCAACTTTAAAAGAGAGATTTCTGGAAATGCTATTACTTATAATATTCAAAATGTCATGATCTTTCAAAAATTTGTTGCTTCAAGCAGTATATAGTCCTAGAGCCTTCATATAGAATTTTATAATACATCAGTAATAAGGCTAATGACTTATTGTTCTGGTACACTATCACCTAAAGTCTTATTGTCAAAGTTACTTTAACAAAGCTGAGGAGTTGAACTTTTAACCAGAGAGATTTTATGCTAAATTAAAAATAAAAAAAAAAAAAAATTAAAAAAATAGGTGTGATTATTCCTGGAGCACAGTTAAGTGAAGGAAATGAAACGAAAAGGGTTATGGTCTGTCTTGCTCCAGTTAGAAAAACAAGTATATACTGAACTCAAACCAAATTGATTTCTTATTAAAATGAATTTTTTAAGATATGACCTTGAGTGTGAAGCTTACTTCAGCTGCACAACACACTTGATGCTCCTCGTATAACATAAGTTCTCATGCCATGCTGGTGTGTATATTATATGGTTTGAACTATACAAATCTCAACAGTCTATAGGAGATTGGCATTGAAAGCTTTACTAGGATCTGTAGATCCTGTACCTGAGCTTTCCTTCACAGCTACATTTGTGGGGGACAAAGAGAGAAATAATTCCCATTAGGCTGAATAGCTAAAAGGATGACTAGCAAAAATAATTAAAATTACATGCTAAATAGGAAAAAGGATTCATACATTAAAATCTTTCTCTTAAGCATATTTTCTTAGAAATCTAATTTGTAGGCAATGGGGACATTTCTTTGCAAAGTTCTACAACAGTTCATATGGGTAAATATAAATTAATTAAATGGATATACATACTATAAAAAGCAGATGCTTTACTTTTGACCTGCTTATTTTTTCCTACAAATACCTTGTGTTCTACTTGAATTTTACATATGATTTTTCTCCAAATCCTACAAGTTCATTGGAGAGCACTGAAAGTCGCCAACTGCAAGCAGGGTACCAGAAGCACTATCTGACAAAAAAAATGACAACAAAACACAACAAAAATAATAATGATAATGACAATAATAATAATAATAAAAAAAATAAAACTAAATACTTTTAACATAACTGGTGGAAAAATCCAAAGAAATAGGACTAGTGGGTTTTAGTGTACTCAGTGATTATTCTGACAACTTACTGAAAATGAAAGCAAATTATGATGAATAAGAAAACCCAAACTATCAAAGCCTGTTCTATGCTTCCAGATATGATTTAAAAGGCAAATGTCAGTTAGAAAAATCAGATAAAACCTTGGAGGAAAGAATCAAGGAGATTCAACTTAAGATTTCTTCCAGAACTAAGGAGCTTTTTAGTTTGGGAAGTTTAAATGATACCTGAGTTAGGTTGCAACTGACTTGACTTCTGAAACCCAAAGCACTGAAATTTGGTGTCTTAAGCTAAGTTTGTGGAAAAACCACACAAATCATGGAATGAAAAGAGATATCTTTCAATTCTTTATCTCTTACCATGAAGATACAAATTATGCAGACACTATTTCAAAGAAAAGTAATGAGAGGCAAGACACAATACAGCTCACCAAATTTTACTGCAAAGCAACATATGAAAAAAGTTACAGAAAAAAAGCAACAGAAGAACTTGACAATTGGTAATACAAAAATTCACCTCAAAATACTCTAGATGTTTTGCAGCATTCATCTCTCATACGTCAACAAAATGTTTAACCTCTGAGGTTAATTTTATTAAATTTGGGACAAAACAAAGGTTTCAGACAAGACTAAAATATAACAAAGATGCCAATCATATACACAAGCTGGGTAATTTTTAATATAGAAATGTTTTAATTAGGTTGTATGGAGATTTTTGCATATAGTATATATAGTATATATAGTATATACAATGTATGTACATATATCTTATTAACTTTGAAAATTTTGTTTTATTTTCATGGAGTGATAATGAAAATAAAAAGTAAGATTTCCTATTAGCAGGCCCTTCAGCCCTCTGTCGTTGAGATGCTGTATTTACGAAACTGATTTGCACACCTTACTTGGAATACTCTGGTTAAAGTTTGCTCATGATTAGGCACATTTTCTTTAGTTCTTATTTGAAGATGAATTTTAGGTTCTTTTTCATCTGTCTTTTATTAAACACTTTTATTTTTAGAATCTGTTCAAAACAGTGCTGTAATTATTCAGGTAAAAAAATGGGGATTTTTTCCATTCTATTTTTGTCAAGCTTGAATGAAATTTAAAAGTCAATTGTCCTTTTCCTAAAGACACAAAGTGCTGTAGATTTCCAGAAATGCATAGATCAGCTCTGAAAAAATAAAATTATAAACCATATACCTGCATAATGCTCACTGCCTGATATGGTATTTAAACAACATCTTCTTTTGTGATCAAATTTAAGTAAGAGATAATCTCTGTGTTCGTATCAAGGGGGTGATGAGCTGGTGATGCCCACCCCCTTTTGTACAGTTCTGTATGCACTACAATATCTGAGCCAGGCAGTGTGCAGTGCATATAATCTGAGAAAGATAAGCCAAGTGAAACAAAACTTCTATTTTTCAAAGTCTTTTGGAACCAGTAAAGATTTAATCAGCTCACATTGATTTTATGGCATTGTGTCCTGCTTCTTAATGACTAAGTCTGGAAGATTTTCACTTTTTATCAATTCGGACAAAGATGGGTGACATTAAAAACTAAAGAGAAAACTTCTTTTTATTTTTCTTTACATGAGTTTTTCTGTGCAGAAAATACTGAAAAAATAATTACTTTGGAGTTAGAAGAGCAGAAAAATCAGTTAAATTTATGATATCCTTTAACAATCAAATTAAAACTAGCATTATAAGATAACATATACAATCCTAAATGCATTGAGGAGTTCTAACAGTTACTGAACTTTTAACTGCTGCCTAGAATTTCCATTATTTCACTGGGAACAGTAGCTACTGAACAGGCAAATAAAAACTTGCTAGAACCTATCTCATAAGATTTATTTATTCACTTTTAGCAAATCAGCAGGAATATAGGCACGGTTACTGCCAAAAGGATTTTAGACTACAGTCTCCTGTGACAGAATTGAATTGCAAACTTTAATTATCTGTTCTGAAGTGTTTGTTATACTATCAACAAATATAACTGTGGAGAGTAAGTCAGTAAGTTTCCTTAGTCAAAGTTATTTTTCTCCAACTCCTGGCTATTGGGACTACTGACACATTGTTTCCATGTCCAGACAAAACTGAAATTCAGTCAGTAAGGCACAAGTGTTTTCAGATTTGGCTTCTAGGTGTTCCAAATTATTAAACTATGGTTAATAGTTACTCTCTCAGATGTTCCTGGAATCTCAAATGAAAACTATGCTGCTAATGTCCAGGAGATTTGACATTTGTATTTTATTTTTATATGTTCCTCTGGAAAATCATATTTTGCCCCTTGATTTCCTCACCCAGTTTCCTTCACACTGATTAATTTTGAAGGTCAACCTTGGAATAGGCATTTCAAACTCTTCAGATGAGACAGAGAAAAATCTTGAGAGGGCTTCTTTCCACATTTCAGAACAGTTTATGCTGTTCAGAGTGTAGGATGTCTAAAGGTCTTTGTGTGGAATAACTCTCAGTTGGGAAAATCTCAAGGAGCAGTAAAGACATCTGAATTCTACTCCATGCTCCATAGCATGTAATAGAGCTAAAATACATTGTTTTCCAGAAGTCTTCATTTTCCTGTTTGTGTGGAGTGTTCTATATCCCACTGATACATACCAGATAATTTTCAAAGATAAGCAAAGAAGTGTCTTTGTCTGTATGTCTGTATGTTTTGTGGAGAGCTTGCAGTGTTATAGGAGGCTGAGTAGACAGAACAGGGCAGGGAAAGTGATGCTGTCACTCCTGTGCACCACTGAAAGGAACCAAGGAAGAGTAGTGAAGGCTAAAATGCGCATATGCATGAGCATGGTGGTGAATTCTTTAAACAAATTCAGACAGGCAAAAGGGAACCGGCTGTTGCTACTTCATCCCTGAAGTATTTCTTTGGAGAGCAGACTGCCTCTATCCATGTACTAAATTCTGAGTGTCTCCCATTGGTGTTTGCATTTCTGGTCTTTTAATGAATTTTATAGTAGGAACCTGCTAAATACAAGTTGCTTGCAACATGTATTCTTTTCATTTGTTCATGTCACATTCATTTAATGTGATTTACTTTCAGTTAAGACATTGTTTAGGTAGACTGTGAATGGCAAAACTGTCCATGTAGCAGCAGCTGTTCTAGTCAAGGACCAAATATATCTTGGCTGGACAGTGCCCAGGCAGAAAGGGACCTGGGAGTGTTGATTGACAGCTGACTGAACATGAGCCAGCAGTGTGCCCTGGTGACCAAGAAGGCCAGAGGCATCCTGGTCTGTATCAGGAATAGTGTGGCCAGCAGGAGCAGGCAGGTCATTCTCCCCCTGTACTCAGCACTGGTGAGGTCACACCTGGAGTGCTGTGTCCAGCTCTGGCCCCTCAGATCAGGAAGGACATTGAGACTCTTGAGCACGTCCAGGAGGCAACGAGGCTGGTGAGGTGCTGGAACACAAACCCTGTGAGGAACAGCTGAGGGAGCTGGGGGTGTTCAGCCTGGAGAAAAGGAGACTCAAGGGTGACCTTATCACTCTTCACAACTTCCTAAAAGATGGTTGTAGTCAGGTGGAGTTGGTCTTTTTGTCCAGGCAGCAAGTGACAGAATGAGAGGACACAGTCTTGAGACGCGCCAAGGGAAAATTAGGTTAGATACTAGGAAAAGGTTTTTCACAGAAAGAGTGATAAAGTACTGGAATGGTCTGCCTAGGGAGGTGGCAGAGTCACCATCCCTGGATATATTTAAAAAAAGAAACTGGACGTGGCACTCGGTGCCATGGTCTATCGAGGTGTTAGGGCATGCGACGGACTCGATGATCTTGAAGGTCTCTTCTTAACCTAGTCATTCGGTGATTCTGGGGATTCTATGAATTAATACAATTAACATCAAAAAATCTCAAGAGTGATATATTAGGCATTTGACATGAAGATGGTAAAAGTCTCATGAAGGACATAAAATAGGATTGTTTTTTATTTTTTTTTAATTTCAAAATGAACATCACATGCAACCGTGTCAGTTCAATCGTTATTACAATTTTACAGTAATGAGGATGGAACCTCCAGCTTTCTCAGTCCTGTGCTAATATATGACCTCATCTCCCAAGAGATTTTTTCTTTTAACAGTGAACACATAAAGAAGAGAATTTTTTAAGAGAGTTGCTGTAACTAGATACAAAAAGGTGTTTGTGTCTCTATATGACTGAAATAAAAATGGAGGAATTCTGTCCTCTCAACCTCTGAATGGTAAAATTTTGACAATATCAAGCAGCCTGGTACCTATGTTGAGGAGCATTCCCTCTCTAGATATGTAGAGACTTGATGATCTCTGTATCCATAGCTCTCTGTAGAACAATGAAACCATATTTAATTCAACAAATGAAAGATCCAATCTGAAACTGAGAACAGCCCTCTGGATAAAAGGAAAAATGAATATGCATCTTCGAAGTGGAAGACCTGGCTAGTAAAACAAAACAAAAACAATAAAATTCTCTCAATCTATTGTACCAAAATGATAATTAAGTAGTCTCTGGTCCTGGGAAAAGGGTTGTCACATGGACATTAGATGAAAACACTTTCATTTCCAGGTTTAATCAATGTCTAGATTTTTTATTAGGAAATCACTGTTAAAAAAAAAAAAACACAAAAATTTAATCATCTCACTTCAGAATGCCTCTTCCACAAATCAAGCATATATAATTGTTCTATGCAAATTAGTAAAACTATCATTATTGCAATTGTGTCTCACACAGCTGGCATTAGTTATGAGTGGAAACTCTGCAATCTTTCCAGCTGCAACTGTTGTGTGCACTGAATGACAGAAGATTCCTCTGAAGAGTTCAGGAGAACCACATGCTAAGGAGTCCAATTATGTCACCAAAAGTAAGATATCATAAGGAACTCAAGTTAAACCCATTCTGTAGCATTGAATCACCAGAGAAATCCAAAGAAATTGCTAAATATTAACAGAAAAGAAATATTTTTCCTAACATTTAATATAGTCAGCAGAAAAGTAAGGAGAAGATATTTAAAAAAAAAAAAAGTGCATTACTTGCTATTTCTGAGGACTTATCAGGTGGGGTGGATGTGGAACAAAATACCAGTGAAAAAAATAAAGTGTCAAGAAAAGTAGCCCTATGAGAGGCCTCCCTGTCTTTCCCCTTCACTGCCTTGATTCTTTTTCCCTGCGCACTTAAAATTACAAAATAGAGTCTGCATTGTTGAACTGGTATTTGGTTTCATTTGCACCTTGGTTCAGGCAGAGGAGTCTAACACCAAATTGTAATGCTTGCCTTGCATTCCTTGTCATCTTCCCTCATTACTTAAAATAGATTAGTTGTGGGACTCAATCATTTATGGTTGATTGCTGCCTGATCTTCTATTCTTAACAATTATGCTGCACCCTTTGAAATTGTTTCCATCTTGAAATTGAGATAGCTGATAATCCTTTTGCTGTGTCAGTCTCACATATGCAAGAATATGAAGGGTAATGAATGTTTCACCCTTCCTCCTACTCTAGCTTTCTTTTATGGTTGATCATCTTATTTAGCTCTTACATAGTTACCTTTTGGTTTGATGGCATTCTTTTGTAAAATTGCCTTTATTGTTTCAAGTTAAGTTTTAAGTTATTTGATAAAATAAAAGAATTAATTTTATTTTAACTTGCATTTTAAATATTTTTAAAAAGTTCTGGTTGAATACAATATGAAAAATGGAATATTATATTTGGATTTCTCTTATTTGTATAGTTATTAATTGCCTTCCCACTTTTAGTTACTTTCAAACAAGCTTTCAGCCTTTCTGAAATTTACGTTTTCATTGTCTAGTTTCATCTTTATTGTATTACTTGGGGTTTTTTTTGGCTCTTTTATCTTAAAATCAGAAAAATTTATTATGTTCATCACATGCCATATTGATGAAGACAAGTAATTATTTCATACATAGTGATACATATATTACATAGCTGCATGTATTTCAATTACATTTATAGCAAAAGTAACAATTTATATTAAATTAGCATCTTGAAAATTCTACTTAGAATAGGGAGTCATTGTCATGAATCACTTTCTGCCATCAAGTAGGGGAAGGTACTAATACATGGAAATGTCTTTTGATGTGCCCAAGAATATCAATGCAACAGCATGAATGGGGCTATACTTGATTTACTTAATCTATTTTGTTATATTTACATATTTAGTAGCTTGCCATTCCAGAATTGGTATGGGGAAATTCTGTGGGGAAAAAAAAGTTAGCTCAGTTTATACCAAATTTATCTTCTTGTTAGTTACCTCCAGAAGCAACCATCAGAATATAACTAGCATAAGAAAAAATAAAGGTTCTCTCAGTTTTTATTGGTAGCCTTCTCCCAGCACCGTGTGTTTATGTCCAAGAATGTGCATTTTTAACAGATTGCTTCAGACTCTAAGTCATTAATCACTTCCTAGGAAACCAGTACGCTACATAGAATTTAACAGTTTAATACTATAACTGAATTACATTCAATTTCTTTAACATAAGATGATGGAACCATCAACATTGTGTTCCTGTTACTGTTATTCCTATTGACTCTTTGACCAGACTCTTTAGGGGATGCTTAACTTCTTAAGGCAATCTGCATTACAATCAGTGAAAAGGTGTGCTTTCAGTGCAATCAGAATTAGGCAAACCCTGATTTGAGGATCTGATCCTAAAATTGTCCAAAAAAGAATATAGCATTTTCTGACCATCATGTGCTTCTGCATATGATGCTATCTAATGTACATATTGATAGAAAGGGAGGATGGTAAACAAACTATTTTTTATTTTCTAATTTTGATAATTTTTCTGGGTTTATGACACATATGCTTATACTCTATTTTTCCATTACCAACTCATAAAAAGAAAAAAAAATCACCCTTGACTGCTGGCACTTCATCAAGGAAAACTTCCGTGAACTTCTCTGAAAAGTCGTGTCAACCTGGACTATTTAGAAAAACCTCTAGCTATCTCCATATTCCACAGTTTTTAGAAAAAAAAAGATGAGGCCAAGTTGGCAGGGAGCAATAATTTTTAACTTTTTTTTTTTAACATGCTGAAATTAAAAAAAATTTAGTGAGCTACTCTGGGAGTTGCAAGAAGAAAGTAACTGGAAAATCAAGGGTCCTATTTGTGACCCCACTTCTTGAGCTTATGCAGTTTGCACCTAATCCCTAACACACTGCAGGGGAATGTTGCTGTGAAAAGTCTCAGGTTTGGTTCTGCCTCAGCAAGGTCAGAACTGAAACTTCTGCTTCTTTTTGCAGCTTGTGCATGGTCTCCTCTGATATTTTCTTCAACTTTCACCACTGAGAACATGTTGAGACATATGTTGCAAATGTTATTAACCTTTCCTTACAGAGCATTCGAGAAGTTGGTGACACTAAAAAAAAATCAGTATTTAAGGATAATAATAGTAGCTTTATTATTAGACAAAATACACTTTTTATTAACAGAGAAAAATAAAAAACCCAACAGGCTTTCTTATTGTGTTGACATAATCATTGAAGACAACACACGCATCTCAGTTATCACTAGTCTTTTCCTTTAAATATTTGAGAGCTCTGAAAATCTGAAATTTTTAATAAGATCTTTCTGATCACTAAAATTTCTTTACATGCAAAGAGATCCATCCATTAGAGACTTCCCACCTCTCTATTGGTTATACATTTCTCACTGACTGAAGCTCACTAGCCAAATAGCAGAAGAAAGATTGTGCCTTTCTTGTAAATCATGAGAAACATTCAGCAGCACTTCAATGAAAGCAAGACATACTTGCTTTATTTATTTATTTATTTATTTATTTATTTATTTATTTATTTATTTATTTATTTATTTATTTTAATTACTAATTTCCTATTGTACTGGGCTGAAATTGTTAAATGGAGTGTGAAGTTAAGATAGGACAGAAGGCTTTTCTAGCCAGAACTCATTTGTGCTTTGCTTTGGCAACTTAGATCTCAAGCACTAATAGTAAGTTAGGGACAGGCCACAGGAATTGCACACTGCTGTTTGCTAACTGACAGAGGAAGAGCCAAAAAAACATTCAAGATTAAGAAAAAAAAACCTCTGGTGTGGGAAGGCTGGGCACAGGGGTCAGCTACAACCGCAAATTTAGGTTCTGCAGAGGTTTGCTAAAAACTACAAAGACAAAAAACATTCAGGGGTGAACACAACCTATTTCAAGTCTTTGCAGATGGTTGATTCTCTAGGTATACCACTTTTATGGCCACCAGCTGAAGTACTGTCACTCACCTTGAAACAGCCAGCCAAGCTTGTTCCACTAAAGACCTTGATGATGCCCTTTTATGCTCTTTTCCAGCTCCTCTGACTTTTTTTTTTTTTTTTTTCTTCTCACATACACAGGTGGGAATTGAATGAATTATTTGCGAGTATTGTTGAGAAAGAATTTCAGATGATTGGGAAGCATGAAAAAGAACTTTCCCCCAGGAAAAGTCTAACTTCCTGTCTAACTTCTTCTATTTTAATTTGATATTAGGTTCAATGTCACATCAAATAACAAGTCAAAACTACTGCTAAAAAAGTTCACTTCTATTATTTTTCTTTGGACAGTTATTGCAGTGTTGTAGGAGGTGCTGAGAATGCATCATATATTCTATGTTTTCAATTGCTTTTGAAAACAGAAAGGTATCATGAATTTCTATCCTTTTCTCTCTGTCCTTTGCAGTGGTTAGACAGACAAAGAAAATGAGTGTAGAACTCCCCTTCTGCCCAACATAGTATATAATTTCTGATGCAATTTTGGTTGTTAATATTTTTAAGACCTGAGAGATTACTGTAATTACAACATACCATGGTTTGTTCACTTATTTTTTCTTACTAATCTCACATTTTTATTTCTGTCTTGGAATGATAGAACATGTATAATATACATGATTATTTCCTCCATATAATTTAGTAATTTTACTATTTTTTTTTACTGTTGGTTTAATGCTTTGATTTTTTTATTTTATTTTTTTTCAATAGTATCTAAACTTTTAGAAAGAGTTGCAGGGATAGAACCAGCTTTCTTTACTTCAGATGGCTACATTTAGAAAAGTTATTAGACACATGTCTAAATTACAGATTGGTGGAAGGAATGATGGGAGGCAGCCAGATATGCATATGGAAAATATGAGCAAAGAAATAAAATAAACAACAACAACAACAACAAAAAAAACAGACAAAAAAACAAAACAAAAATTCTACTGTAAAACAGATACACTAGCCAATCACAAGGTTTGGAAATACTTTTAAATAACGGACAGTGAAAAGGAAAAAATTACCACTGAAAAAGGAAATGAACACAAAAGAAAACATGTCTCCATTTTCCTCCAAGAAAAAGACTTGTTCCAGCATTATCTGTTGTGTGTTACTTTTCACATCCCTGGATTTGGCAACGGGTCACAAGTTCTCTTACTACAAAGCATACACCTGAGAATGCAGACCTTATAAAACAGAACAGCACTGGTTGAAATGAAGAGTTTCAGAGTGGCAATGCCTTAATTTTTTTTTAAATTCCTCCTTTAATATGCTTGCTTAATATTTACATATTTATGTATTTATGTATTTATGTATTTTTGTATTTTTGTATTTATGTATTTATATATTTATATATTTATATATTTATATATTTATATATATTTGTTTTATATGTATAGGATTCTTTAATGCATCATGAATATCTTGGCCTGACAAAGATTAACCATCAGCAGTTGTTGAAGATGTCTGAATGCTATTAATGATAGCATTCTCCCACTACTTTTCTAATACCTGCAAGACATTTACATTCATGAGATAGATACCATTTCTGGTCAGACCTGGAAAGAAACTTGTCTCAGACATGTAAAGGTAATAATCAAGCATGCAGACAGCAACAAAGACTCATCAGTCACCTCCCATTAGCAAGTACCTGTGGAACTCTTCTGATTTATTTTTCCAGGCTCATCTCCCAACACATCTAAGCAACCTCTCTCCAATTTAATTTCAACCTAGTAGCAGGTGCTAATCTGAAAGATGATATGGGAAAGCTATTTGTAATTCTGCCAACATGAACAATGAGCGTAAGTTTCTTTTTCTCTTTCTACATAAGGGCATGCCTAATCTTTCCGACCTTCCTAAAGGGACTATCAACCCCACTTTAACATTGTGGCCCCACTGAATAAAACAACTTTTCACATACTCAAAATACAATGAGATTTCTTCCACTAATTATAGCATATGCTTCATAACCAGAAAGTGTTGACTGATAGGACTGCTACTGGTATCTAGTGGGACACATAGACTCAGCAGATACTCCTGCTGCCTCTCCCATTATGAATGCTTGAAACTACCACAGTATTAGCTTGCTTTCTCAGGGAAGTTTCAACATTGTCAACAAATTAAGTTTGTTTTGTTATATCGCAGCAGACAGAACAGTCCTTGAGAAAATAAGCCAAGAAAGGTAGGTCAAGGGAAAAGAAAAACAAAGGAAAAAAGTTATTTAAACTTAATACATTAAAATGTAGAGATGACAAATAAAAGAAAAAAGAATCAGATGTTACAATATATTGAGTGTTCTGGCTACTATTGGCTTGATCATCTTGCCAGAGTGGCCTGGTGAAACACCATGCTTCATTGCTGCCAGGCTCTCCCCAGCCTCCTCAAATGCAGCAGCTCTTTAAGCTGCTCCCTGCTGCTGCAGTGACAGTCTTCACTGCGATAACCATTGCTTCAAAGCCCCTGTGGGATTTGTGCTGGGGGGCTTTTCGTCAGCCCAAACATGTTCTAGATGGAAGGATTTCAAATGTCATGTCTGTTCACCCAGGAGTTCATGTAGCAACTTCTGCTTCAGGCTTGTGTCTTGAGACCTGTTATGCTGTGAAACTGCCAGCATAACTGGAAGAGTAAATCTTTACATGAGCCCAGCTGAACATTTCATTATCTAGGAAGCTTGGTGCAGAGAGCTAACAGTTCCAGGCTTTTGAACACCCTAGAATTAAAAATAAAACAGGCCTAGAACATTCAATAACCCCAGACAAAAGAAACCAAGGAAGGAAGGAAGGGGAACATAATGTTTAAGAACATATTTCATATTTTCATATTATATCCCAGGAGTGGTTAGAAGAAGTCATGGGAAAGCAATGAGGGATTTCACGATTCATAGAAGAATAATTTTACTGGAGAAACTGATGCAACAGCTGTGTTACTTCCTGCAACAATGACATATATCATCCTGATTTTCTTCTGGAAGTATGAAGATAAATGGAAAAGAAAATAGTTAATGACATTTTGTTACATTGATGCTTTTATCTATGAAGTATTTGCAATAGCTTTGCCAGGGATCTGGGAGCTAAGACTGCCCTTCTTTTCCAGAGAATGGTTATTTTCCATTAAAATACCTCATATGCCATATGAACCTTAACACTCTCCTCACCTTCAGTCTTTTTGCAGGTGGCTGATGATTACACAGATAGTCTCTTGGTCAAATCCTCTTTCAGTGTCTCTCCAGAACCAAACTTGTATATGGATCTGATCTCTCTGCAGTGTATGGGTGGCAATAATTTCCCAATTCCCTTAGCTTTGACAAAAACAAATGCTACCGTTTTATTTGAAATTATCTGTATGGGTATAAGTCATTGATGATGTATTTTACCATAAATTCTTTGAGCAGATATGACCCTGTACAATTTTGAGGATGCTGTCAGTATCATAGGACAGGATCATTTGGATATCTTCATGTATCACAAGTCATGGACTGGAGCAAAGGTAAGACTGCAGTTCAGTGAGCTTTAGGGGCAGCACTGAAGGCAGAAGGATGGCTGCTAGCTTCACTCACCCTTGAAAGGACTCCCAGTCCTTTTTCCTTTTTAACCTGTCATATGAGAAGGGAAGAGTCCAATACTTCTAGGTGACACCTGGAATATGGTTGGTAAATCATGATGGAAAGGTAGAAGGAACAAAAGAATTCATTTTGTCATCTGACAAAGCCATGTGCCAACCCAGAAATGTGCCAAAAACTGGCTTTGATCTTCTTCTACTGTGTTGATATACACATTGTAAAGGTGTTTGGCACTGTTGTCTAACTTAATTAACCTGGCATATAGTGCTTTCTGCTGCCTTTCTCTGTGTTTTTGTGGGCTTTTCTCTTTTTTTTCAATTCTCTTTGATCTATGTAAGCAAGTGGAATCCCTGAAGCAGTTGAAGAATACAAATGTATACACATACTCCTTTCTTCCTGCAATACCATGAAATGTTTCCAGTGGCCTTTTATCTCTTCCTGCTTTTTCCTCAACACAGGAACTCCTCTCTTACAGCAATTATACATGTGTTTCAGTAAGTAAAACTTGTGGCTGTGCTGTCTGGCATATGAATAGTGGTTGTATTCACAGAACATAACTTCGATCCTGAGTGAAGAATGTGGCGTAGGCATGATTGTTGCTCAAATCCATGAAAATTGGGAAATTTTGCCTCTGTTTCTATGGGGGACTCATCTAACAAAGAATGAACAGCTTGTGGACACATGAGAGTCTCAATAATTTTCTTGGTTGTTAGAGTTTGAATGCAGCAGTAAGCAAAGTTGCCTGATATCAAAAATAGGGTAAGAGCATGGCAATGTAAAAGTAAATGCTTAGATGAAAAGTTTCAGTACACTTAACTAGGAAATTAACATTTATATGTGCACATCCATGATGAAAATCCAAGGTATCTTGGAAATATGAATTCCCCACCCTAGGTTCTGGGCAACAGAATGCCATCTAAAATATTTCAAATTTCACTCTTACTATTTAGAAGTTGATAATCACTGTACTTATATTATCTGACTCACTCCTTACCTAAGACTTTCCACTTGTAAGTGTTAAGGATGCATATCACAATTTTTTAGTTGTTGTTCATTGTGTGGTAATTTACACTTAACAAAACACACTATTTGCAAGTGGTAGTAGAAATTCACACAATGGCCCTTCTATTTACTGAACGAAAATGTGGTTACATCTCAACATACTCTGATAATGGAATCAGAAAGCAAGTTCTATTTGCTCATAGGCTTTATGTTTACACTAAATACTCAAATGATTAAACCATCCTTTATAAGTGCAAATCCATTCTCTTTGCCCCCCTGTAAAGACAGTGATATTAATAAAAGGAAAGGTGAGAGGATAGCTTACGTTCGTTGACTACTAATTCAGCAGTATAGCCTCTGGAAAATTTTGTCATTTATTGCTGCTCAGGAATTTATAACCTGGAGAAGCTGGTGATAATGGGCTTTAAGCCTTACAAACTCCCCAAACCACTGGATTAAAGAATCTGCTGTATTCTGTGTAGTCCCTGAAGCACACTTTAATGGTTCTGCTGAAAGGGTATCAATCATACAGGAACTGTTCCACAAAGTTTCACTGAGGCACTCCAAGATGGTTAAATGTTTTCATTTTCTGTAATGCAATACATTTGTAAAACTCTATCTAGGAAGCCTAGCAATTAGAATCTTGGCAGCAAAAATCATAAAATCCATTTTGCTCTGTTTTTAATTCCTGTAGCTTTGAACTCCTAAGTTTTATGAAGCTCTCTTTCTTTTTCAGATATTTTTGTTTTAACTTTTTTTTTTTCCTGGGCATTTCTATTCATAGGTGGGAATTGGAAAGCAGGTATTATTTTCTTTTCATTTATAGGTGTGATATTTTTTCCCAGACAGGATGATTCATGCTGGTTATTCCTGCATGCTGGAAATTTTTCTGCTTTTGGTTACCCATCAGAAAATGTGTATGTTTTCACAGAAAATATAGTAAGATGTTCTCTTTAAGGAACTTCCCTGACTGGGAAAGTTAGTATTTTTAACATATCATTACCAGTAATAAAACACTGCAGAAGGATAAAGTCTAGAAAAATTAAATCTGTCAGTTGAGTCCAATTTCAATTAAAATGGAATGCTGTTTACTCTTTTAGCCCTTCTAGAAGGTTTTTCTGCAGTTACATTCATAGGCTATTCAATTCAAAATTGTCTAATTAATGACTGTCAACTGATATCACAATCATGACAGTGAAACTATAATCAACTATAATATGTGAGGAAAAGAAATAAACTGTAAACACTTAAAGTGATGTATTTTGGAAAAAAAAATTGGAAGATACTTCATTTTTCTTCTCAAAGGCTTTTCACAATGTATTTAAATAATATGAGCAGATATAATAGTTTACTTGAAAACCGTGGAACTGGAATACCAATTTGCAATCACTAACAAGATATTTTCAGGCAGGTTAGCCTTCTAGTTTGTTTCATAGTCTTAAGGAGGTTTATCCTTTAAATTCTAAATTCTGCAGATTTTTAGAACATGCAACTGTCTGCTACAAATTCTCTCTTCTCTGACTCACATTTCAAAGAATAAATGCAACAATAATAAGAATTGCAGCCAGTGTAATTCTATAAATTGACATTATGCTGTCAGATAAACTCTAATCCATAAAGTTATTACATCAAACATGCTGTTGTTTCTGAGGCCAAGAAGTAAATGAAAAAGAGAGGAGTTCTCTTAAGTTTTATAAAAACAGGCAAAAATATGAATGTTGGCAAAAGTGATTGAGGCTAATGTTTCTGGAAAACATTTGAATTTATACAGGTTGCAATGACAAGTTTATATAAATAAGATAAAGCCACTATCCTATGCAACAACATGCTAACGTTTTTCTATGGATTTAGTAGCTCCAAGTCATTCAGTCCTTTTCCATCCAGATACACTGCCTTGAAGACATTGGAAAGTTTAGCTAAAGAATTTTGCAGCAGGATTTAAGAACAACTCAGTAGCACAGGGTCCACATTCATTTGGGAACTGCTCTCTCTACAAGCTTTTTGAAGACTGAATGCAGTTTTTCTTAGTTTCTTTTGTTTTTGTTATTTTATTTCCTCTAATGAAGATTTGCCTATCTTATTTCTCTGTTACAGTTAGAGTATAAAACTGAGATAGCTGTAACATTTGTAAAAATGGGCATAATTTCAATCACTTTTTAAAAATTATTATTATATACTGTTAATTCAATACTTTTTTCTGATTATTTCAAATCTGCATCTTTGCTTAACACAATAAAGTATTTATTTTTCATTTTATCAAGATTCTTAAATAATTTTATAGGAATTTATTTGTGTATACTTGAAAATATTGTTTTCTTGTTTAATATTTTGAAAGTGCACCATGATTAATTTATTTTTCTACGATATAAAGTGCCTTCACCATCTCATCTCTCTCACCTCTCACATTTCTGTTTCTCTCTCTCTTTGATTTGTTTACTTCCTGAGGCTTCAACACTATCATGTTGGGAAATGGAAAAATGAGGCAGATATTTTTTTAGTTCTTTCTATTTTGAGATCATGGAAAAATTCTGTAAACCAGTGCTCTTAGAAGAGTTTAGCTTTTATCTCGAAATAAAACTAAACTTTATTAATTTTTTTTCCCAAATGTATTTTCTGGACCTTTCCTTCAGATTTTTAAAAATTACTTGTTGGTTGACATTATAAAACAATACTTATAATTCCTTACTTGTACAATTCCGGTATTTAAATCATAACCTTGAGAACAATGAACAGAAACTTCATTGATTTCAGTTGAAGGTGAGAATTGTGCACGCCAAGTGCTGGGTAAATGTCACGATCATTCTTAGATAAGATGCCCACCTTCACCCCTGCCTACCTGTGTAACTAACATGGTGCATTTCCTTATGAAAACTGCAATAGCTTTGGACTTACAGGGTACAGGCACAAGTCTCAGCCATTTTTAGGTTCCCTGTTAGAGCAAGGTTTGAGTTCAGACAACACTTTCTGTTCCCTGATTTGCATGGAAAGGGAACAAGTAAATATGTTGGAGATTGCCGTGTGCATACCAACACATATTTCTCGTGGACAGAGAGGGGATCAGGCTTGGAGTAAACTGCAGTCACTGAAATCCACTAAATGCAACGTAAAAATCCAAACTCTGACATAGTAGAATTCTTCTAAAAGCAAATTTGTAGAAGTCAGATGCAGGTAAGTAGGAATAGTCTACCTTCAGATAGAAACCCCACATTAACACCTATAAATAAGTTTCTGCATTTAGTTAACACTCTAAAATTGTAAAAAAAAATAATATATATATATACACAAACAAAAGAAATTAAGATTGCATTTTTTACTCATGTTAAGGACAGTAATTTTACTTGTATTCAGTTCCCTTATCTGACAAGTGGGAGTCAGAGGTAAACTATTTTATATCTGACTGAGGAGCAGGTACATTGGGAAGACCTGGGTTTGTGTTTATTAAAGTCATAACTATATTCATAATTTCACCATAATTGAATTGCCTGTATTAATGGTGTAAATCTGCAAACACTTGTGCATATGAACTCTACTTCAGTTAATACTCCAAGAAAAATTACTTCCTTATTTTCATATGTCGTGACATTTCTATCTGATCTTCAGCTGCTTTTTCTTTGTTGCATGTAAATGTTTCTATTTCAATTGACTTTTTTTTTTTTATTTTGAAAACTTTTCCTTGGTATAAAGTAGGAAGTAAATTAAAGAAGGCAATGCATTTCTTAATCTCCAAAACATTCCTTCAAACCAGCAAGCAAACAAAAAACCCCAAACAATCCCTCCTCACATTATCAACAGGAAAAGACATTTTATGCAACATGGCAGTAGTAATAAACATAGCCTGCTACTTGCTTACCAGCAATCACTTCAACAGACAGCATTAACCTGGCAGGACACTCACTTAGCTGATTAAGCCCTTTCCATGTTGAAAAAGAACCATGTCCTCTGCAATTCTGTCATATCTCACCTTTTTTTTTTTTTTAATTAACCACCAATATTACCTCTTACCCTAGTCATTAACACTCTCTAGTGCAAGTTCTTCCTAAGGACTACTTTAAAGTCTAAATACAGTCTATTTTGCTATTTTCCCCATAATACAGGATTACATAGGTCTATTCAGATATTTCAAAAGGATCGGAAATATGGTTTGTGTTTAGTTTTGTCCCTATTCTCATTCTGCTTTTTACCTATGTATTTTTTATTGTTTCAGTCAGCTTTATAAATATTAAATCAGGACTCACTGGTTTGTAATTCCCTGAATCGTCCCAAATACCTTGGTAATAAAATAGCTACATTGTTTGAATGTACAGTTTCTTTCTCTACTGTCATAACTGTGTGACTGATTGCACATCTTTTTTAGTAACTAAGCCATTTCATTTTAAGTTCCCCCAAAGAACTCTCAGGTGAGAACCATCTGCTTCTTTGAATGTTAGTTCCTTACTATATCACTTTGAGCTCCATCTGACTTCTCATTATCTGACAACAACTCATCTTCATTATCTGAAGAAAGCAGCTCCAAATCACATATCTTCTCAACTTTGCCATGCTGGAAGTTGACACAAATCAATCATTTCACATTCTTGCAAGATGTTTCTCCTTAATCTCCCCATTTTCTTTTTTGTTAATCCAAAGGATTCAGAGATACATTTTTTTTACTAAAATTATAGGGTAAATTTATTCTAATTTGGGATTTACAACAATATTCATATTTTCTTTGAATTCTCTTCATTCTTACTTTATGTTCCAAACTTTACGGTGGTTTTTTTGTTTGTTTGTTTTTTTCTTGGTAATATCAATTTCAAATCAATATGCATGGTGAAACACTCAGAGACTGAACTCCAATATCTACTCTCTGATGGTGATATTTTACTTTCTACAAAAATCCCACTGAGGAGCTTTGCCAGAGCATCTCTCCAAAGCAATTACAAATCTTTATGTGGTACATATAATATGGTGACAGATCTCTATTAATAAAGAGAAAAAGGAATATTTTTACTTCTTTGTCCTTTTGTCTCAAGGAACAATACCATAAACAACAGAATTGAACTAGCAAACTGTAAACGTTATTTTTTAACATCCGTTACTACATAGTGGAAAATCAAGCTTGTCACATATGTGTTATTTCTCACTTACAACAAATACTCTTCTTGTTAATATACATCTAACAAAATTTACACCTTTGGCTAAAGCCTCTCATCCGTTATACATTTTCATTGTATGAGTCACAAATAACACAATGTCAACGTCTTAGCTGAAGAAAAAAATGGTCCATATTATGAATTCCATTAATTGGAATCTCCAGGTCCAAAACTCCAGGTCCTTTAGCATCCTGAACTGTCTTACCAGGTGTTCTGAGCATAAATATAACAAGAATATATGGTATAAATTTCTTGGGTTTAAATTGTTGACATTTGGCAGAAACAATAGGATGTTGAACATAATAGTCTGAAAGGAAAAAATCTTTTTAAATGTGGAGTTCTTTTAAATTAGATTTCTGTCTTCAAAGACTTTATTTAATGGTTTGAAATATTCATTGATTGATGTGATTTGTCTGTTTGTCTGTTTCTTCCAGACTTTCCACTCTACGTTTTTTCTTCTGAGTTATTCTAGCTACCTGTTAATAATTCGTAGTTTTTTTCTGTCACCTTCATTTTCAAGATTATATTTGCCAAATTGTCTGCATCAGGAACAGGAGGGTATATCCCTGATTTTATGAAATGCCTTTTGTGTGTTGTAAAACATATGCATTGTAGCTTTTATTCCCATTAACTAATGATACATATTTTTAAATGAGAACATGGGCAAAGTTTGGTTTGGGTTGGTTGGTTGCTTTAATTTGTTGCCCTCCCATTCCTCTTCTCCCCCAAGGTCAGCTGTTTAGTTGTTAATACTGGGTGATAAATCATTCCGAAGTTTTCTAGTCACTAGGGAGAGTCTTTCAGTTTGGCTGTTACCTCTAAGAAGGACATTTTGGATAAAAATGAATGAAAGTCAGTGCAAGCCATTTTTCCAATAAAAACAGCCAACTTTTATAAACAATCTTCCTTGCATCACTACTATGAAACATTTGGGATACAGCAAGTGTAGCTAAATATTGAGATACTGCACAGCTATTTGAAATATAAAATTAGTATCACAGGGTTGCAAGATATAAAGGGAGTTAGCAGATGTCTAACTCAAAGAGGAAAGCTGTAAGTGAGCAAAGAGTGGGAACTTTGTGAAGCCTTGAAGAAGTCATCTTACCTCACCACTCTATAGTGATTCAGGTAAGTATTTTTCATATATTGAGTTTTAATACTATTTTCAAATCTAATGTACAATGAACTGTTAGATTCTAGGATTGCTTGCTTATCCAAATTAAATTTTGATTGCACCTGATCAAGGGCAGCCCTGCTGTAAGAATGAAGAAAGTTTTATCAGTTGACCTTCATAAGTCTGTTCCAAAATCAATTACTTTATGGCTTTATAATGTGTCTTTACCTTTTTTCCAAGCCTTTTCAATTGCAGAATAAAATCGGAAAATATTGATAATATCTTATATTATTAACTTTTCTTGGGTTTTTCACTACTATGGACCTCTAGCATTTCTTACTAAGTTGTTTTTTCTTGGCATCAGCTCAAAAAGCAAAGAAAAATCAGTACCTTGTGTGTCTTCAGATAAAAAGTATAGAAACATTGAACAATGCTGTATATACATACATTTTTTGTGTTAAAGGAGACTATACACAAAGTCTGTTGCTGTGGGTTCAGAACCTTGACTGCAGATGTCCTTAGTCATGCAGGATTTATAATGGAACAGAAGAGAACCCAGGTCTGAGAAATTCACCCAGAGCTGAGGGAAATGATAAAATCCTTACATGAGAGATGTATCTCTGAGGAGGACAAGAAAGTATTTCCTAAAACATTTAAAATCACCACATACATCTGCTCTCAGGCAACTGTGTCATAGCCATGCTACATAACAAATACGGGTAACTGAGCTTTTACCCATTGTTCAAGAAAAGAGGCTGAAAATCTTTGGCTAAGAAAAACAGTGAGTAACTTACCTAGTAGGTACTAAAGTTGTTTCCTACAAAAGTTATTTATTTCTGAAGGCAACCAGCTAAGAGGTGCATGAGAATTTAACAGAATAGTAAAACAAGTAAAATAGCTGCAGGTCTGAATAGAAGAAAAGACTACTTTATGCAGTATTTTTAAAAACAAACAAATAAATAAAGGTAGAAATGCTAATATATGCAATTTCCAAGTGTCCTCATGAAAACATTAGACAGGAAAGACATGATTGGCAAGTGTGTCAAGTCTATGCATGAACACATGATTAATCCCTTTTCAGTAACGACCTTAAATCAGGCAGATCTCATGCAATCAAATTCATTAATTTTGCAAGTGTGATGTTCCCTTTCAGCTACACTTTTGGTCAATTTGATGTGTACAAAAGGCCTGGATAACTCTCTCCTTCTCATTTTCAGGTAATAGATTCACTCCGTAAAAGCTGTAAAGCTGATGTAACATATTCAATAGAGAATTAACACTTTTGGGAGAGGAATAATTAATATCTGTATTGCCTGCAACCACCTATATATGAAGGAAAGTAGAACATACTAGTTCTTTGTTGCTTCACACCTTCTAGACTCCAATGTAAATAGATAATTTTTCTCCTTTCTTCCATTCCTCACTGTGTCATATGTGACAGTTCTTCAATTTCTGCAGTACCCTCAAACTGCAGGAACTGGAAAACCAATACTGGTACTCACTCTGCAGTTCTTATACTGCTTCAGTTGCTCTGGTGTATTATGAGCCTCATTTTGCAGCATGTATGCAAATTTCTTATTGCCTTTGCTGTTTTCTAACAGCTTGACCCAAAATCTAAATGCAACCTGAATATTAGGCTAAATCAATTTGTTTCATGCTTATGTTGTGCTGAAATCACATGTGGTTGCTCTCATTCTACAAGTATTGCTCCAGTGACTTATTGTTCAGTAACTGTAAATTTCTACCTTTCTAAGCAAGTAATTAAGTACTGTCTCAGGGTCAGCAAAGATAGTATACTTTCAGTTAAAAAAAAAAAAAAGGATACCGATTACCTAAAATCATATTTTCCCACTACTATATGATATTCTGCAGTTAAAGCCATGCAGGAGACTAACTGCTAAACAAGGTTGAACAGTGGCAAAGGGAATGCATTTTACTTTATATGAAAGATATTTTCCAATTATATTCATATTTTCTTTCTCATTTCTCTATTGTCTTAGAAAACTTTGCAAAGAAAGTGTCATGTAAAGTTCAAAAGGAATTGTTTTTGTCACTGATTATTAAATATCAACAGGACAAGAGGACAGTTTTAAGCTGCTCCAAGGGAGGTTTAGGTTGGACCTTAGGAAGAATTTTTCCACAGAAAGGTTTATCAGATATTGGAATGGGCTGCCCAGGGAGGTTTTGGAGTCATTGTCTGGGGAGGTGTTCAAGGAAAGACTGGATGTGGCACCCAGCTGGCCACATGCCATGGTCTAGTTGACATTATGGTGTCAGGCCATTGATTTAATTTTATGATCTCAGAGATCTTTTCCAACTTAAAGAATTCTGTCATAATCTTTACAAAATTATTTTAGTAAGGACATATTGCATAGAATAAGCATTTAGATATAAGGGACTTCACAAGTTATGATTCAGGGAAATAGTTCTAATAAATATTAAAGGTGTATACTACTATTGCTACTGTGAAATTACAGTCGCAGAGTCAACACTATAAAACAATATATGCTGCACAACATTTTTTTTCATTCTTTTTCTTTTTTTTCTTTGCATAATATCAGGCTTATATGATATCCATGTGGTTTCCCTAATCCCTCATAGCCAAAATGCACTTCCATGTCTCAAGCTCCCTGTCCAGAGAAGTCTCTTCTTCCTTATAATCTTAAATCTTCTATTGCACTCAAACGCAACTTTTGTCTGCACGAGGGCAACAGAGACAACCAGTAATGACACGTGTACCCAGAAGCAATCAAGTATACAGCTTACTAACTGAGTCATGCCAACATGTCAAATCTACTTTATCTCTTTTTAACACAAAAGGCTCTTCAATTAATTTGCTTGTTACAGACATTCGGAATTGGATATTGCTATTCCTTGATGTGAATCAGGAGGCAGTCAAATCTCATCTGCACATTTGAGTGATACTTAGCTAAACCATCTCATTACTGTGGGCTTTTAAACCATGCATTTTTTCTTTCAAAATTTTGCTTCAAAGAATTAATTCAGAAGGGGAGATAGGTAGTATATCTGTCTGGGGCTAATTCTAAGGAATTACTCAAATCCAAAAAATTCAGCTTCAGTTGCTGCCTAAACCTGCAAATACCTAAATATCTAAATTCATGAGTTTTGTTTCCCTTGTGATTATAGTGGCTTTTTCCTCCCATAATCTTTCATATTTCTGCTGGTGGACAAAGTTCATTATCAGCTGACCAGTTTCCAAAACCCATCAGCACTTATAAATTCATATTTTTATTCTGAATCAGTCTCCAATGTAAGTTTTCAATGTCTAACTCACATAAAGAACAAAGACAAGACATAATAGTCCAGTAAGTAGATGTTGAGAACAGGTATTAAAAAAAATAGATTTAAATTCATGTCCTCTAGCTATATGCATCCAGTACTTACTAGAATCTAGTCACTGGGAGACAATGTCCTTTCATAACCAGTAGAGTTCTCTTCATTTTTAGAAAGTTAATCTGATTCAGTTTTGATGATTACCTTTAAATTAATGTAAATTGCTCCTTTGAGATAAATATGAGGCTCTGATATGTTCTGAAGCTCATCTTCTAAGAACCCTACAAACAGCAGCCCAAAGTAAGATCCTTTTGAGCCCTTTTTCTCAGGAGATAAGGGGTTACTGAGTATATTTCAAACACTGGTAACCAGGTGGCTGTGAAGCTAGCCAAAGGCTGTCAGTAGCAACAGACAAGAATTGTAGTAATAGTCAAGGACAGCTGGTATCAACATGCTGTGAGAGAATAAGTTTTGAGGAGTGGCAGGTGGAGATAGGGCAGCACTTTTCCATGAGAAAAAAAAACACAGTACAGCCTAAGCTCAGGAATGACTGGTGGAAGTAGACATTGGCCATACAGTAAGATTGGGACCACCAAAGACCCCCAAAGCCCTCTGACCTCTTTCCAGAAAGCCCTAAAAGAACAGACACATGACAACTAATTAGCATAGAAAGCAAGAAACCTTTCTTAGGGTGGAGAAACATGCCTGTGAAAAGGTATCCCTCATGACCCAAGCAGTGCCCCTGGACCTTGAACATCTGATCATCTGGACCAAGTTAACTGGAATGCTGCTTATCAGCTGGATTGATGCTGAAACCAGAACTGGCATCCCCTCACTGGGTTGGCTCTGAGACCAGGATCAGTATCCCATCGCCTGTATTGATGCTGTAACAGGGGCTAGTAATTTCTTTTTTTTTACTGTCTCTTTTTCTTTTTCTTTTCCTCTTTTTATCTCTTCTCCTTTTTTAATTCATCTCTCCCTTTTTAATTAACTTCTTTAATTTCTCTTTTCCCTTTCATTGTACTCTTTTGTCCAAAACCCACTGCCATTTGCCTATATAGTAGATCAGAGACTAACAGACCAATTTCCATGCCATGTGTGTAATTTACTAATTAAGCCCTCTGAGTGCTCATGGACCTCTGACCTTCATGGTTCCTTTTGACTAATGAACATTTTTGAATCTTAAGTGTTTCCTTCCTTTTAGGGGTGGGTCATCACACTATGGTTTCTAAAGAGAGGTGTAGGGTTCAAGCTTATGTTTAGAAATCCAAGTGCATAACTAGGATTAATGTAATTCACCTCTAGGTTCTCTTTCTTCTCTTCCTATTTGGAACAACTGAAAAAAAGACATCTAACCCACGGTGAAGATGGTCTATTTAACATTAGTCTCTAAGATACTATGAGCTAAATGTCTTAATAATTAAGTTGTGTAACATTTTTCTAAAGAAAGTAATAGAGACTGGGTAAAATTGGAGTGGTCTTGCTGGGGACGGTATGAGTGGTCCTACAGTCTGATAGTTTAGATAACAACCAGTTGAACTAATTTCCTTGTTCTGTTACTCTGAATAAATTCCAGTGAAACTGCTTCAAGAAAAGCCATAGCTTAAAAAATATTTGGCTGTTCCAAACACAGAAATGGAAATATATGCTCCTATGTCTACTATTCCACAAGACTGTTGTTGTTCTAATCAATAGGTTAAGCCTCAGCCTTATGTTTTCAGGGGTTAGAAGTCTGACTCAAGAAGATAGACAGATGAATCCTGCCCACAATTAGATGCCTACATCTGTACTGAGGTGGAGAATAAGAATTTTCCTTCCCTTTGGCAATTTGTTTCTTTTAACTTCCTATTGTATAATTTCATAGTTTCTGTGAAATAAACAGGAAAGTTTACTAGAATATGAGTTGGTATTATGCAGAAGTATTAAGTACCCCACTAGAGAACCTCATTAAGTCCTGAAGAGACATGGAACTTGTTTTTTTTTCCGCCAGCCCAAGTTATCAGTGTACATAGAAACTGCTAGGAGCTTAATTTCTCCTTCTATCGATAGGCATTGATCCTTGGCAGCTTGCTGCTTAAGTAATGTACAACTTGGGCAATAGATTTCATAAAGTGAAAATATGACCAAAAATTAGGCTCTGCCGTGTCTAACATCTTTCATGGAATTAACCTAAGCAATTTGAAACTACTTTGGTTAATTCTTCCTATGAGGAGAAACACCTTGCAGCTTAATGAGGTATTGGGAGAAGTAGGAAGATTTTTTTTTTTCCAAAAAAGTGCAAAGTGCAATTGATAAAAGGGTGGGAGGTCTTTTCACCATATTTTGTTTATGACTTTCATCAAAAAGCAACTTTTTGTATCAAAGAGTCATGCCTCAAAGCACAAGTAAACATTTCATTAACAAGTCTTATGTAAACGTCTATTAAGACCTGCATCATGCAGAAGAGAAAGAAACAAAAGGTTCAAACTGAGGCTAAAAAAACCCTGCTTTTTTCTAAAACTACACAAAGATACTGTTTTAAGTTATCCTTTTGAAACTTGATTTGATATTTTTCTTTTATGCAAATACATCGATGAAGTCTGAACAGTTTATTTTATGACTGCTCAAATAAAACAGTCTAACATACCAGTCTGTCCTTGCAAATTTCAAGGTTACCTACAACAGATTAGAGCTGTCAAGCCTCATGATGCTTATTATACATTGTTTCTCTTAAGGTTTCCTATGAAACTGTTCGCCTTTTCCTTTGACATTTCCTGTTCTGCATGGCTGAGTGTACTTATAAGCTACATATTGCTTTGAAGGTAGTCTAAGTAGTGTTCAGGTTAAGTTAATTGCTAACAAGTTAAACTTATTGAATCGCCTTTGTTTACACCACAAAAGAATATTGTTACCCTCGGTGGTTTCAATAGTTTCCTTTCAAGTAGCTCATGTATGAAAATATTAATAATTTTCTTCTTAATAAAGACATTGAGAAATTGTGTTATGGAAGCTAATAATGTAGTTAATTAATTATTTTTACACAATAAAAATAATAAAAATATATGTAATAAAAAGAGTGTAAATATTTGTTTAATTGAACAGGGAAAAATATTTCAAGGTGCATTTTGCCTGACCATTCTGTAAGAAGGTATATATAATCTATAGGGAGATTAATACATTTCTACACATTATTTTGCAAAGAATGGAGTAAAGTAAGTAATCAGGAAAAGAAATGGGAGGAAATAGCTAACCCTAAATAAAACAATATGACTATTAATATACACTACAGATTTATAAGATTATATCCACTATTATTTTTAAGCACATATTTACAGTTGTCTCATTTTTACTATATGGTTGGCTAAATATTTTTATAATGTTTCCCCCTTACAATTAATTAAATCTTTAAAGCCAATAGAATTGTGCAACAGATGTATTATTTTTTTTGCAAAACTTACGTAGAATTTTCCGTAACATGTAACAGTTAAATTGAATAGCTATTCAAGCTACATCTACAGAATTTATGCTTCTAAGACAGAGTATCACAGTGCAGATACTCAACTGCTAAACTGAACTGTAAACTGAATTTCTGTAGTTGATAGTTGGATAGCAATTTACTTGGATTGGGAATCACACCCCCTCCTTGTCTAATTTTCCTGATATGAAAGCATGTGATATGTCTTGCAGTATAATGAAAACATGAAGATATTTCTGTTAAGCATTCTCATTACTTGGTGTCAATGGCAACAGTGTACTAAATAGATTGCTAATATAGTAAATGAAAAACAGTGCATTTGTTTCTTTCATAAAGCTTTATAGTATATGCAATACTTTTGTATAACTTTTATAACCCTCCACATCTCTGCAAGAGGCCAGTTGGCTGACGCTAAAAGAATGCATAAATTTTCTACATTGCTTCCCCTAGAGTGCATGGCAAGAGTTCAATATTTGCAGCTGACTCTATTTAGTAGACAATAATTCAGGATGGAAAATTACACAATGCATAGGGGTTGACACACTTTAGCTTAATTGACAGTTTGCTGAGGGACATCCCGGCTGGATTAGCTTGCACGGGGAGTAGCTGTCTGTCTGAAGGTTAGACTAAGGGCACCTGTGAAACCATGATATGCAAAGGTACAGCAGCTTTGCAGAGAGATTGCCTCTCTCTTGACCTCATTGCAATAAATACAGAACGTCCTATATTCACTCTCTGGGCACTTAAGTAGCGTAAAAATACAAACAACAAAATGTAAATGCTCCTTTTATTGGGATATAAAACTATCTTGTGAGATATTAAAGCACTCATAACACATTTGTAATGTTTCTAAAATGCTTGAGTATTATTCAGAATTTGACAGCTGGATAGTGCAGCAACAGCAAAAACTGAAAAACACATAGCACCTCTTGTTCTACGTTTATCTTAATAATATATGTACACTGTTCATATATGAGCCTTACTGCAGTAATATTTTTGTGCCTTTTGACAGTACATAAAAATGGTGAAAAGAAACGTAAAAATATAAGAAACATAGCAAGTGCTATCATTTTGAAATATGTTGTTGTATTTTATCTAAGGAAGGAGTGTAGAGAAGAACCTTGGGCCAAGGTTTAAGAGAAGTTTACAAAGAAACCAGTTGTTGTAACAAATACGTCAGGAATTATTTACAGTATGTTTTTACAGAAATTCTTAGACTGAGATGTTTGATAACTTCATAAATAATAGATCTGGTAGGATGAAAAGCTAAGTTCTTGTTGCTGCTTTTTTAATTCTTTTAACAATATTCTCAATTTCAAAATGTTTGTTCATTATGGAATTCCAAATGTTTATTAAAAAAAAATTCCAGTTATGCACTGAATGAAACCTCTTATTTCATAATCCCTTTGTTTCAAAGAAAGAAATATATCTTAGAGTCTGTCTTCTCTGAATAGAACAGTAGTTCAAGAAGGATAGAAGATATTGCTGAAAATGTCTTACTGTCACTTACTTTGAAATCCAGAGTTATCTGAAATGTTTGCACATAACTTGTCTAAATACAGCCAAGTCAAAAAAAAAATAGTACCTTGATAAAGACAAAAGGAGTTATAACAAATTCAGGGGAGCTTAGGTAATTGCTCACTAATTAATTATTTCAGTAGTTTTAAAGGAGTGTTTTCCTGAATCATGGTTAAGGATCTTTATTTGTTTTATCAGAGGTTTATATGTCATGTAGTTTCAGTGATCAGATCCATAATTAAAATTCTTAAACAGATAAAAAAAAAAAAAACCCTCAGTGCTTCAATGGAAGACGGAAATTTAAAATAAAAAAAATAAAAATTTAAAAATTAGGTGTTTAGTCTCCTAAGCACATAGTACAACTTCCAAAGATTTAAGTAAGATGACATCTTCACTGTCTGCGCTGTAGAGAGCAGTCAGTTTGGCAGAACTTAAAGCTTTGATGCAATTACCAGGATGACTCAGTGTAACTGGCACATAAAAAACTAAAAAGAAAAGTTCTTGTATTTTCACTGCTTCATAGTATTTAATTCAGTTCTCCTAAATGTTTTCCAGATGCATTTTCATAAATTAGCAAGAAATGTTTTCTTGCCACATTTTTAGAAATTTAGTACCTCAAAATCTATTTTCTAATAGAAAAATTATTTTCTTATGCACTAAAAAGGACATCTGTAATCATTGCCACCTGATAAAAATACAAAACTCAAAAAAATATGAATAAAAATATTTATATGTACATGTCAGTGTTATGTTTCTTGTGCAGATAAGAAAAACATGCTTTAAATACATGAAAATCTGTTATGTAGAATGTTTTATTGAACCAATTAAAATGCAGAATTTCAGAGGTTTAAATTTCCAGTACATGGGATAAGCTAATAATTTAAGATGTGCACTTAGGAAATGAGCTGTGTGTGTGTATAGAGAGAAAATTAAAGGAATCTTATTTCCAAATTCTTTCAGTGACTGAAAAAAACCCAAAAAATGGCTATTGGGGATTGTATATCATCCAAAAGACCCTTCTAATCAAAATTGTTTTTCAAATTTTTAGTTCTATCAGTCAAAAAATAAATTTTTAATAGCCCCTGTACTACTCAGCTTCATGGAGTCCTAATGACTGTTTTTGGAAAGTATGACTTGAAATTTAATCAGGCCACAAGAAAAACATGTTTATGTGAGTCATTCCTTCTTAGTTATCAGTTATCTGACTAGAACTATCTTGGAGCAAGGCCCTTGTGAACTGTTAGTACAAAATCAATAGCTGAGGAATACATTTTCTGTATTGCAAGATTACTGAAAGATGTCTTGAGGGATCCAGGGACTAATTCATTCACCCTCTGCTGTGGGAATATAATCAGTTACTCATAATTGCCAGTCTTATGAAATTTTCCTCTCATACTGAATTCCTGACTCAGCTGTACTATTTATTCAACAGAAAGATAAGTAGTAAGTTAATCAGCTCTCTCCAGAAATCTCTAAAGCAATTACATAATTGTTTGACATATTTGATATCTCATGCAAACAGAGGTGCTCAGCTCTAGACAAGCAAGGCAAACTTTAATATTTCTGCAGGTTATAAGTGCTTTCACTACACATCAACATATTTCCTATAGAAGAGAACAATAAGGAAGAATTAGAAAAAATCCAGAACAATCAAAAGCAGATGAATAGTTGCAGGTGCATCTGCTAAAGCAGAATTGTCTGTTAGATTGCCAATTATTTACCTCTCATTTTCTGTATTAATTGTATAATATCAGTCACAGACATTCTGCAAAGCAAATGCATCCTCCACCTACATTGTTGCCATTTCTCACAGAATTACATCTGGATATCATTAAAAAAACCAACCAACCAACCAACCAAAAAAAAAAAAAAAAAAAAGAAAAAGAAAGAAAGAAAAAACCACTACATGGTGGAAATGTCTTTTACTTGGAAAATTAACATAAAAATACCCCTTTCCAAACAATAAAACATGAGAAGAAATGTTGGTAAAGAGTGAGACCAGGATCACCAAGAGAACAAAAATGTTTTGCCTGTAATATGAACTTAATCAGAGGCTCTGACTTTGAGGGGTGTTAACCAGAGTAGAGCATTCCAAGAACCAAAGTTCTTCAGTAGAAAGTAAGAACCTATACTGGGAGAAGAATTTCACAGAAAGTTTTCAAATGTCTTTTAAACCTGCATGATTGACTGCTTTTTGTGCCTTCAAAATCTTTTCGTCAATTACTAAAATAAGCAGGTAAAACTCTGAATATACTCATAGGGAATCAGAACAATTAAATTATTTTATAAGTTCAATTAGTCTCTTTTCAGAAAGTAATTTCTCTTTACGGAAATTTCTGTTTCTGAACACTAAAGAGGAAGCCTCTAAATCATGACTTTAGTCTTTCAGGTTTTCCCTACTTGCCTCCATTCACTCTTCAGATTTTAAGATTAAGAAGTCCTTTCTTTTTGCTGTCTTGAACAAAAAGTTAAGAATTTGTTTACTTAGCTGCCATTTTTTCTAAACAATCCATTGTATTTTTTGGGGAAAGAAATACACAATATAGGTGTAATATGCTAAATAAAAGAAATAATTAGCATTATTATGGGACTGAGTGAATCTATAGCATAGATATGTCGCATTTCTGCACCACAAACTCTTTCCAACATCATCAGCATGATAACTATTCCTGACTACATGCAGCAAAATTCCCTGATTTTGAGAGATCTGTTTATGAAATCATATCCAATAATTTTAAATATATGTTTGAGGACATGTCGACATGGCCTCCAAAATTTTTTTTTAAATAATGTCAGAAGCAAAGTCACAACATTTAACCATGTCTACACAGCAGAACTTACAGTTTTATTACCTTTGAGTAGAGTTTTCTATTTATTTTTTTTCTTTTAAAAGTAATTTTAATTTTGATTTTCTGTACAGAATTTTCCATGTGGACACCAACTTCTGAACTGCTCGAAGATCAATATTATATTGATACACCTTTTCCATATAGATATAGACATGTGTGTGTGTGTGTGTGTGTGTGTGTGTGTGTGTGTGTGTCTATCTCCAAAACATCACAAGGTGGTTTGGATTTATCAGTTACATTTTTCAACGAAGCAAAAGTCCTGAAAAACCTAAGGACTTCTATTGTAGTCAGCATTTCTAATTGTAGTCAGCATTTCTATTTATTGTCTTTGCAGCAACTGTATATATATTTGAGAGAAAGTGTGAGTGAATTGCTTCATTCCAACAAATACGAAAAACAAAGTATGAGTATTAAAGTCAAGCTTTGAAAAAACATAGAGAGCATATGAATGGATGTTTATCTATCTAGTAAATTCCTGACTCCCATCCTCATATATCCATTGTGTTGCGTATTTTCTTTATACATACCTTTTTTTCCCTCTAGGAACCCAGTTCCATAAGTATTCAGGACAGCCAGTGCTCACTGAGTAATGTACAAGTGATGCTTTAAATCCTCCTCTACAGCTTCTGTCTACAGAGACAGTTTCTGTCTATACAGTCTCTGTTTACAGAAAGCTATCTCAAAAGATTCTCAGTTGTTTTACTACCAAATGTTTAAACTCTTCTCTGAATAAAGTTTTTTGTTTGGTTGCTGTATTTTCTCTACTGCTTTTTGCATGAGTGTGCTGGAGTAGAGTTACTTTGCTTCAGAGTATGGGGCTGAGTTTGGATTTGTACTGAACACAGGGTTGATAGAAAAAGGATGGGGTTTTTGTTATTGCTGAGCAGGGTTTACACAGAGCCAAGGCCTTTTCTGCTCTTTGTACTGAACACACTGGCAAGGGGTTGGGGGTGCCTGGGAATTTGGGAGGAGACACAGCTAACCCCAACTGACCAGAGTGACATCAAGCTCTATGAAGGGGGAGAAAGAAGGAAAAAGGGGTGGGCACTCAGGGTGATGGTGTTTGTCTTTGCAAGACACCGCTGCATGTAATGGGACCCTACTTTGCTGGAGCTGGATGAACACTTGCCTGCCCATGGGAAACGGTGAATAGATTCCATGTATTCCTTCCCTTGCATGCACAGTTTTTTCCTTCCCTATTAAATTGTCTTGAACTCAACCCACAATTGTTCTTACTTTTCCAATTCTCTCCCCAGTCCTGCTGGCGGGGAAGTGAGTGAATGGCTGTGGGGGCTTCATTGGTAGCTGAGTTCAAACCAAGACAAGAAGGTAACTACATTCTTCATTAAGAATCAGCTCTCTGGCAAAAGTTGAGAAACATATGGACTGGTTAATTTTGGGTTGTAAGAAAAAACATAGCAGGAGGTTTTCTTCTCATTTTTGAATAGCAATTAAGACTGCAAAACAGACCTGGCAATTCCTAGCACCGGAATTCATTCTAAGACACTTTTGAGGCAGTTCATCGAGATTCTTGCACCTTTTCTCTACTGCTTTATCTTGCCTCTTGGTTCTCTTCTGAGCTGGGCTATATTACAGCTAGAATCTGGGGAAGAAGCACGTGAACAAAAAAACATTTAGGAGTGAGAAACTCGTTCTTAGGAATCGTAAATTCTCCTGCAGAAGGATAGCTTCTCCAGGACCAAGAACAGATCTTTGTTAGAGGAGCTTCCAATGATCAGTTTACTCAATTGATTTGGAAGTTCTCATGCATTAGATACTAGTTTTTGTTTCACAGTCCGGCACCTTAATTCTAGCTTTCGTATTAAACATTAAACCTGATGCATATTTGTGTATGCATGCACACATGTAAACATGTGCAGGCATGATGTACCATGATTGGTTTCATTTAATAGAAAAAAAACCAACAATCCTAAACAGCCATAGAGACTTATCTGTCTCAGTCTACAGCTGTATAAAATCAAAAGCTGTAAAGATGTACAAAATAAAGCCATATTAAAAATTTCTAGTTCTTTCTTCAAGAATATCAAGATACTTGAAGTACAAGTACAAGCTACAGTGAATTGCTTCCCAGAACCTAAATGGTAAGGAACTGTTTAAATACATGGCAATACTGCCACAGGGATGTGGCTAAAATGCTATTCTCCCTATAGCTCTGGAATAGCAATACTGGAGCTGGTGAGAATGTGCCTGTGCTACCACACACATCAGAATTTGAGTGCCTCTGGCTGAAATAAGTACTCAGCACCATATTGTGACATTGTACTCTTTTTATATTTGCAACATTGAGAGGAAGCTTTGATTTTATTTTTCAAAGTTGCCTGTGGCAGTAAGCTTGGAAAACACAGTTGTATCAAACATCCAAGGAGCCAAAGATGGCAAGAGATTTCAAATTCAGTTATGTAAACCATATCCCAGAGCATTCCTTGCTTTTAAATACTAGTCTCCTAGCAGAATATTTTGCCTTATTTTCTGTAGTTATATTCTGTGGCCACATTATTCTTATTGTAATTTATTTCATGTGTCCAGACGCATGATAATAAGTTAAAGACTCAGATAACATCCCTTAGGAAAAACATGGTAATTTGATGTACTTTGAGCTATCCCTTCTAGGCAGTGTAGCTGGATGACAGTAATACCCTCTTGAGCTGGGATACCTCTCAGGTTGCTTTTTGGGTCAGAGAGAACTTTTATTAATGACAGATCTTTGGATGAGCCAAATTTGAGCTCTTGAATTGCTGCTGGATTGCACACCATGTAATTTTGCACTTGAGCAAAAATACTAAAGGTTTGTGTTTCCATAACTGAGACTCAGAAACCCTTATCCAAAGCAGAGATATCCCTTGTTTCCATTTCTTCCATTGCATATAAACCATTGTTCAAGTCTGAGACTAAGATAGGACCCAGCCACACCTAAGCTCCATCAGGAGTTTAGAAGTCAAGAGTCCACTCTGAATCTCACAACTCAACAGGAGTGTGCCCTTTACACTTTCTTGTCTACAGTCTCTACATCAATCATTCTAGCTCAATTCTAATTCAATTTTCCTGTGTGTGTTTCTTCCATGCAGTAATATAGTGAATTTTTGACAAATTTCACTTTGACATCACATTAAACTGGCTTTTGCTAATACCTTTGATGATGATCCTTTAAACAATCTAAATCAGTCATTCCTGACAAACTGGCATAGTCATCAGGATTCTAAATCAGGACTAATGACATGAACTAGGAGAGCAGAGATATCATGGGTATGTAAATCTGAATTTCAATGGATTGTATTTGCACATGATGCATCTTCATAAAACTCGGAGTCAGAACCAATTACCTACCTCACTATGCTCCTGCAGTCCACCATAAACTCTCCAACAGGGCTGTAAAATTGCCTTTTATTCACCAACATTTTGGTTTAGTGGAAATATTGTAACTGAATGTCTTTCTGTAGGACTTAGAGTCAGAATGCTCTCACCTTCAAAAATAATCCATATTTGACAAATAAAGACTCACAAATACAAATTACCACAAAAAGTTAAAAAGAAATTTTTCTTAGAAAAGCTAAAGTAATAGACAATATCCTTACTTTCTTTTAATGAAGAACCTCAGTCACATAGATTCAGAAAAAGATGAAGTTCTGAATGAAACAGGAGTTCAGTATCTAACTCCAACCTTAGATCTGATGTGTGTGAAGTTTATTAGGATATTATAGTTGTACAAGAGCCTAGAAAAAGAAATCTTTTAATACTCACTGGAGTGGCCTGAGGACACAGCTATGTAATAGATGGAGTTTATGGATTATTAACTGAATTGAAGGTGAAAATAAATTGGTAGTCCAGCACCTGTGCACTTTGGATTTTTATTACAGAACAATGCACATGCTATACCAAAAAGGACAGCTTAAACTTTACAGCCGTGGTTTTATTTGTTGCTAGATTGAGAAATTTTTTTTTCCACTTATGTTCTGTTATTACTCTTGAAAACTAATATGACTGGAATATCTTCCAACTATGTGAGTAGGTTGAACTCAAAGTGCCTCAAAGTGAGGCAGATTATACATAGTACTATAATAAGACAGCTGATGTTGATATTAATAGTGCTTCAAGATTTATTTAAGTAGCTGAGTATGAAGAGAAAAAGGAGGGACTTCAAATATATTTATCAGCTAACTATCTAAGGACTTTTACTTTCTGCCTTAATGTATTTTTCAATTTTAAAATTCTCTTCTGATGCAAAGTTTTCAGTATTTATTTATAAAATTTGGATGAATAATTGATATTATATCATCTGATAATTTACCGTTTCTGAGGTTTTTCCATTAATAAGTTCTCAATATAAGTAACATGGTATATCATTGTGTCATGACTGACATTTCTATACAAGGACAAAACTAGAAGTACAAAAAAATAATTACAGTTAAAGCAAAAGCAGTTATTGAAAATAAGCTTGAATTTTAACCAAACTCTGATGTAGAAAAATAAATATGAAAAGAAATCTTAGACCAAAATTACTTACTATTAATCTTTTTACTTCAGATTTTCTTTTCAAATCAGAACAAACTCATGTGAACCCGAAAGTTTAAGGTCATTTAAGCAGCCAGTGCATCAGATAATTCAGTATTTGAAAATAACATCCTATCCATTATGCCATCACCACTCAGAGCTTTCAAAAGCACGCATGGATTGAACATATTTGTGGATGCTTACATCCTCTAAATATGTTCACCTCATGAGACAAAAATGGTTCTTTCTACATTTTCAAGAGAAACGGTGACAGGTGGTTGGTAGCAGGGAACTTTATCTATATAATTTTTAATGCATATATCAAGAAATTAGCATTTCAACTAAAAAAATCCTCTTTATGAAGAATTAGTTTAAAGGGCAGGAAAACAGGGAATGTTGAATAAACGTTTTTTGCACCCTAGTGATAGTAATTGTTCACAATGCCCTCTGAAGTTCTATTTACTTATATTCTTATGCTATGCACTTAAACTACTGTGAAATATTATATGGCTTATTAAATTGAACTTCCAAAAATTTTTCCATCAAATTGGCAAATGCATACTGTGAAACACCTCCTGACCTAACCTGTCAGGAGTCTGCTCTGTGCAGGAAGGTGAGGGAACACTTGATGTCCCTGCCTGTGTCATTGAAGCTACTGAAAAGCACCAGTCCCAAGGCAGAGCCCTGGGTCTCAACAGCCTCCAGCAGCTGTGCCCATCCAGCTGATTTCTTATCCACTGAATAGTCCACCCTTCAAAGCCTTCTTTCCAACTTGGAGGTAAGGGTGACTTGTGGGACTGTACAGAAATCTAGGTAGGTTGCATCAGTTAGTCTTCCCTTGCTGACCATGCGTCCTTTGACATTAATTTCCAGGACCCCATGAAGTTATTTTTACCATTGACATAGAAGAATACAAACACAGTTAGTTTAAAAGTAAATGCAATATTTTGAACTTAATAGATATTCAGTTTGTTGGAGTTTGCAACTTGCAGGGAGTATAAAAAAATAACATAAACTTTTAATCTCTTAATTGTTTCCTGTGGTTCAGACAACTGTACATTAATTTCCTGAGAGAAAATTATTTAAAATCTTAGTAGACATCCAGTATGTCTAGTACCTTTTAGGTGTTTTTGAGATAGAAAGAAAAAATGATCAGGAATAATATGCAAAGGAATGTAAACAAAAGTGGCTTATCCAATAACTCTAAAATAATGGTTATATAGGATAACTTTTTTTTTTTCTTTTAACTGGAATATAATTACCTGTTATATAAGAGGTGGTTGGAGAGGTAGAATATTGAACCTCTTGCTGTTGTTGAACATGCCCTGATTCTCTATTTGTGAAAGTGGGATTTATACACTTTGTCTGCCATATATTAAGTTTTTTGGTCACTCAAGACAGAGATCTCAATTGAATTTGGCAGGAAATCGTTCTGCAGGTAGACAGACATAGAGTTATCACCAAGGTTTCCCAAGATCTTAACAGAAAAAGGTGTTTATAGATTGGGGGAAAATAAAAGGAACCTAGGTCATGCTGAAAAGAAGAGTATACCCAGGATGAATGGTACTTGAACATGGTTTATATTTTGCTGCAGGAGGTCAGTTGGTTCCTTAGATCAAATCAAGTTCAGCAATGGCTTTCCTAATTGATATATTTCTGAAGAGAATATAACAGATGTAGTTTCATTGGTCTTCTGATTGAAATCTTATGCCCAGTCCTAAAAACTTCACAGAATCTGATAGAAAGCAGTATAGAATATTATGTTTCTTCCACTGTAATGAAGCATTTCATGAAAACAATGTCAGTCTATGCTAAGAATGGAAAGACATCTTCAGCTTGGAAATTACTTCCTTTTTTTCAGAGTAAATTCTAATCTTTAAATTTTAATTAGGTTTAGCATTTAATTATGTAAAGCTATCACAGAGTATGGTGTTTTCCTTTGTGTTTCAGGAAAAACATATAATCTTTAGTTTATATTGTTTGTAGTCAATCTCACACTACCTATTTGGATACTTTTATCTTAAACTGACAATTGATTTTCTGGTTTTGTATCAAGTGTCATCAGATATATTCTACTAGTAACATCTTCTTTCTGAAGTTAATGGAATGCATAAGAGAATTTTTCTTCATATTACAGTATCATTTTCCACAATGCTCATTAATATATCAGAAAGTAGTTTAATTACAATTGTACCTTTGATATAGCTTGAAAAAATTACTTTGATATTCATGTCACTAACATAGCTATTTATTTGAATCTCAGTTTCCTTATCTCCTTCTGCTTTTTTCACAGTTTTTTTTTTATTTGTTTGTTTATTTTTTGTTTGTAGATTGTTTTTTAGAAAACACTACATTGCAGGGGACAAAGGAGAATCCCACAGTCTATCACTTGTCACTACAGAAAATAATCAAGTTGGTCTACAAGTTTGTGATGACATACTTTTGATGCCTACTGAGTAGATTTCTAAAGAAGAGAAAAGTTTTTGTTTGGGAAGGGTTAATGGTTTATGATTGGACCTTTTCCTCATATTTTACTTTGAAGCAACCACCATTTCTTTTTACTTATTAATAGGTCACAAATTCATAGATTTTGGAATTAAGAAAGATAATTGTAAACATCAAATCTAATAATTTTGTAATACAAGATATATATTAATTTTAGCTACTTCAATCTCTATTGAAGTAAGAGTCATTGTTGGGATTTTAAGCACTTTCAGTCTTGTGCATAGAACGAAATTCTATTTAATAGCTTACCTGTTTGGAAACTTGATTAGCTGTTTTAAAAGAAATAACTAGAAGGCCTCTGGGATATCTAGGAGTACAAAGATATATGACGTTGACAAACAAAAAGTAATTTCCTTTTGGGTTTTTTTAGTTGAGCATAAGGCCTTAGGATAAGTTAATCTGCTGAATCGGAGTAATGTTCAGAAAAACACCAATCTAATTTGATTTTCAGTACTGTAAATAGCATGTATTACCTGCAGTGGTTAAACTGATTATTTCACAATGAAATTCATAAATACTATTGCTGAGAAATAAAATTGCTCCATGACATCTCAAATGAGATTCCAAGATTACAATGAAAGCATGTTGTGCAGAAAGTCAATAATGTGAACAATTTCACTGCTGAATGGAGGTTTAAAAAAATGTATGAAGGATCATCTTGTAAAGAGCTGTGTGACATAAATGAGCTTTGTTTTGTAAGTTAGTGGATCCTTAGGAAGAGGAAAAGCCAGGGCTATGCTTTCCTATGCACCGAAATTCAGCTGAAATATTTTATTGAATTGAGGGTTTTGCTGTTGTTTTCGTTTTCCTCACAGCTAGAATATTGGGACATTTCAAGGGTACTTTGTTAGTGTACATGGTTTCCAAGATACTTTCAAAATTTATCAATTTACATTGTAATTGCAGCATACAGTTCATTATAACTTAAGTTACATTATGGTATCTTTATCAAAAGTCAATTGCTTGTCATTACTTCTGCATAGTAATTAACAATAGAATCTACAGTCTCTGTTTTGTTCTGTGACTCTTGTCTCCTTCCAGAACAGGTATGGATAGCATTTCAGTATGTTACTCAAATATCTTAATGATATTACTGAAAGAATAAGGATGGAATGGAACTGCAATATCAAATTAATTATAACTGCAGTGCCTCGCATTACGACAGAAGTTAAGGCTTACAGAAAAAACTGTTCTGTAAGTTTTTTCCATCAAAAGTTAAAATTTCAGAAGTTACTTCAAGAATACTTCTTATGAGAGAATTTCTTTTTCTGAAATAGAAGGATACAGAACTTCTGCCTCTTAATTTTCCAAAAGATTGGTTACCAATTCTAAATAAGCTGGTGAAAAATTTCAAATATCATGACAACTCTAAAAACATAAAATGCTGCCTAAATAGCTGGGTCATTAATTCCAAATATCTTACACTCACGTTTCCTGACCTCATACTATCAAAAGAGAAACTAAGGAATGTCTTGATATGGTCAGAATGCCTTTCAAATCAGAGTGCAGTGTGAAATCAGAGCAAGGTCGCAACATTGTCCTTCGGGTCTATAATATCAAACACATAGGGGTAGCTTTGCAAGTGAGAGTATTAAAGGTTTTATTTGTTGGTTTTTGTTTGGTTTTTTTTTAATTACCTATTTCATCATCAATATTACGCTCATAGAAAAGGAGTCATCAAGGTGGAAAGATGGTTCCTGAGATGATTTAATCCAAGCCCCTGCTCAAACAGTAACAGCTGGAACAAGCTGATAATCATTCTGCCCTTGCTGAAAATACCTTGGTGCTTGTTCACTGAAGTTACTTGCTTTTATGTAGAAGTAAACAGCTGTAAGAAAGGGAAGATAGCTTTTAAAAGTGCAAGTCCTGATTTAACTATGCAGAATGTAATCTATATTTTGGTTGGAAAATATTATTTGTACAGACATTTTAATTTGTGCAAATCTTGAAAGAGGAATTTCCTTTCTGGGAATATAGATAACCTTGTATGAACAACTGTATTTACTTGGGAAATGTCCACCCTGTTGTCCTAGTTAAACAGATGTGTGGTATTTAGGAGGCAGGCAGAAAATGAGAGTGTTTTAAATTCATTGACTTTCTTGGATAGGAAGAGCTGCACAATCATTTAACAGAGCTGGAAGAGCAGAAATTAGAAATAAAAGGAATGTTTAAAGAACAGAACAAGTCTTATGCCAAGATCCACCTTCTGGCATTTAAAACATGTTCAACTATGTGATGTGTGGAAAGCCAATGTCTGGGTAAATATTTCAGGTGGTTCTAAGCAGTACTATAATAACTATATATAAAGCACTGCAAGACAAGAATTTAAATATACGGGAGATCACTGTAACCTTCACAGCTAGGACAATACAAATGAATTTGGTATTTTTTCTTCACCTGGTGTGTTTTTTCTTTTGTGCTGTTCTTTGTTTTGTCGTTTTAAAATCACAAGCAACATCTATGTTGCTTATTTTTCCTGTTGTCAATCAGTGCACATATCAGCATGAAATATTTCACAGATCTTGTTCACCATACAGTAGTACATGGAATCTGTTGCTCTCTGGGATTTAAACTACAAGTATGTTCACTATATCTTCCAGATAAGGAATTGATTGACAGACATAACTTAATATGTCAATTTAACTTAAAAAATCCAACACATGTCAAAAAGGCCATTTTGCCTGCTTTGACTTGATTGATCAACAAAATTAAGGGTTAAGTAGTTCAACAACAACAAAAAAGATCATTCAGAAAATCTCGTGAAATTGTAGGAATGTAATAATTTCTAAAATATGAATATACATGTGATGATCAGCAAACATCCTTAGTAGTGTCTGGGAAGAATGCTAAAATCACTGTGGTACTGATAATATTAGATTTTATGAACTGCACTCTTTTCTCTGAATTTCATCTTTGCAAAATAATATGGAGTTTATTTCACCTCTTCTTTTATCTCTAGAGGAATCTATTCTATTCTGTAAATTATAAAACTTTCCAGGATTCTGCTTATTCAGATATTTATAACTTCTATCGTGGTGTTTCGCAATTAGTAATAGTTAATTCTTACAGCACCCTTCTATCATTCTGATAAAATACTGAAGACTACAGATGGAATAAAATAAATACAAGAAGTCTGAATAACTTCTGTCTAGGAAAAACACACATGTTCTGGTGTTACTTAACAAGCAAACCAAAATCACAAGCTAACCACACAATGACAAAAAACCCCAGCCTTGCCTTTCTTTTTCTGGATTAATTAAGTTTTCCTTTCTGAAACTTTCACCATGTTTTGTGGCATGATTAACTTTTCCAGGCTTCACAAAGTTATGTTATGTTATGTTATGTTATGTTATGTTATGTTATGTTATGTTATGTTATGTTATGTTAATGTTATGTTATGTTATGTTATGTTATGTTATGTTATGTTATGTTATGTTATGTTATGTTATGTTATGTTATGTTATGTTATGTTATGTTATGTTACGTTATATATGATGGAGTGCTACAGGAAAACACAACCAAAATTTCCATAACAGGCAAGGAAATACTTTGAAAATTTATCTCACTCAAGGTGTTCCATTTAGTTGATTTGAGTAGATTTTTTGTATTTCTGTAATTATTTTTTGCCTAATGTAGACAGAATATAAATCCATTACTATTTTAATTTGTCATTGCTCATGGGAGCAGAGGTCACATCAACCAGGAGGCATTGAACAGGTAATAACCACACAAGGAACCTATTATAAAACCAATGAACTTACTTTCATTGCTTCATAATCTCCACTTCTCTCTTAGCTGTCCTCTCCTTGTGTTAACAGCCGCCTGTCCCTGGACCTCACCTCTCCCCTGCTGCTCTGCCTCTGATGCTCAACAAGGATGGCTGTGATCTTTAACTCTCCAAAACAGGATTTACCATGACCCCATACCTCTAAGTCTTCCATACAATGTCCCTTTCCCAGGCAGCTACACTTGAGCTGCTTCTGTGTGGCCTGAGAAAGCTCACAGATGGGCCACAATTATTACTTGAGGTCACAGCTTATGCCTCATGAGACCAGATCTCTCTAAGCTGCAAGCACACACTGCAATGGGAAGAAAGGCCTGGACATGGATCTACAGACAGTGTAAATGCATTCGTATGCACTAGTTGGAGGATTGTTTCAAGTACTGTTACAGTCCTGATTTTAGATTTTTTTTTATTTTTTTAAATTCTTGGTGCCAGTCCATCTTCTCAAGGGGAAAAAAATCTTGATGTCTGCAGAAAGAAACTTCTATTTCATAAGTTACTAGGGTGTGCTTTTCAGAGTAGAAAAAGAAGGGAAAAAAAACTCATACAAAATACTATTAACACAGTTAATTTATTGATAGCAAGAAGCTGAAGGTAAATCTCACTGTGATTATGCAAAACACAGTCTGAATTAACACCTTATTGATTAGTTGAGAAAAAGAAAGCTGGCAAAACTAAATATAAGGTTCCCTACAATAATTTAAAAGGTAATTCAAAGTAATCCTCGAATTTCCATTCCTTCCCTCACGGGACTGTAAGAGAGTTTTCTAGTTGCCCATCCCCTCATGTTGACTACTCATTTTCTGCCCTACATAAATCAGTCAGCAGTCTGTCAAAGTACCTGGAGCACCACGTGTGCAAATGTGTCAACTTTTCTCCCCTAATGCAATAATTCCATATACTGAGTTAGTCATCTTCATCATCATACCTTATGATCAATAAATTTAAAAAAAATACTTCTGAGGATCAATTAGTGTGCCCTTTTTCAGGCAGCTACTTTAGGATTAAAAGGAATCGCTCTCTAAATGTATCCATATTTATGTCTTGACAGAAAAAGGGAAGTGACTATAATGATAGCCTACAGTGCCTAACTCATGTCTGTGTGCATTCTAAGCATCTGGAATTGAGAAGTGAATCCCATTTAAATTCCTAGAGAGTTTGCTGAGCTAAAACCAGATCTATGAAATAAAAAACCCAACATCTAATGTGACTGATTTCATTCAGTTTCCAAGTGAAATTGCCTCATATCTGATTAGCATCCACAGAACAGTTTTGCTGTTTCTGAACCACTGACACTTCATAGGATCTTTTGGGTTGGAAAGGATCTTTAAAATAATCTGGTCCAACCCCCCTTGCAATGAGCAGGGACATCTTCAACTAGAAATTTGCATTTCTTTAGCAATATTACTAATTTAATTAGTCTTTCTGCCTCTGTGGAGTGGCTGTCTGTAGAAGCTAGGACAGTAGAAGGAATTAAAAAAAAATACTGGCTTAGATGGATGCTCAAAGTGACTGTGAGACAAAATGGTGCTCAGATACAACTAGAAACATGAAGTAATCAGATAAGTTAGATATGTAGTCTTTGTAACTGATGTGTCACATGAATTTAGATACAAATTTCAGGAATATAGTCAGGCATCTCTATCAATTCTAAACTGGAATCTAAACCTATTCCCTCTTTTTTTGTAGTATCAGGGTTATTTTTTTTCCTTACTATAAAATTAATAGTCTACAAGAATCCAAATTAAATTCACCCTAGAAGAGCCGAGTTCTCTCCACCGATTATAAAGAAGTTTTTGAAGTACAGAAATCTGCATTGTTTCCCTTTATAAACCTTTTTGTCATACTTACCAAAGTTCAAATGTACACAAAAACCTGGGTATTGGACATTGTAATCTGTCCAGATACCTCAAAAGAGACCTTGACCATAACAGATTTTTTTTTATTACTGCATGAAATGTTGTAACTTTTTGCTTGGGAAGATTAACTGTGGGCCTTTTCAGATGATGAACAAATGAAGCTGCAGAAGATAGTCAAACAAATTTTATCCCTGAATGCATCACTTAATGAAACACATTTATATTTAAGTGGAAGATTACTCTTCACTACATGGTAGTACTTGTTGGGAGAATGTGTGTTTCTTCTTCCCTCTTCTAGAAAACTGTATGACAGGTATGGAAAGTCCATACTTAGGATGCCTATGGCAGTGATATCACAATATATAGACTATGTTTACTTTCTTTAGAAACAGTACATATTACAAAATTTCCTCCAAGTAACTCCCAGATTTTCTGAAAGAAGCTTAAGAATGAGGAGTTTAGATTGAATTTGTTTAAGACGATAAAGAGCCACTTTTCTACCAATATGTTTCACATATTTTGTAACTACTTTGTTCTAGTATACTTCCTTTCCTATTTAGTAGCTCTGTTAATTCCGTCTTTTCTTTTTTTCTTTTTTCTTTTCTTTTCTTTTCTTTTCTTTTCTTTTCTTTTCTTTTCTTTTCTTTTCTTTTCTTTTCTTTTCTTTTCTTTTCTTTTCTTTTCTTTTCTTTTCTTTTCTTTTCTTTTCTTTTCTTTTCTTTTCTTTTCTTTTCTTTTCTTTTCTTTTCTTTTCTTTTCTTTTCTTTTCTTTTCTTTTCTTTTCTTTTCTTTTCTTTTCTTTTCTTTTCTTTTCTTTTCTTTTCTTTTTTTCTTTTCTTTTTTTTTTTTTCTTTTTTCTTTTCTTTTCTTTTCTTTTCTTTTCTTTTCTCTTTTCTTCTCTTCTCTTTTCTTCTCTTTTCTTCTCTTTTCTCTTTTCTCTTTGTTTTCTTTTCATTTTCTTTTATTTTTTTTTTTTGTATTTTTTTCTTTTTTTTCCCCGTTTCCTCATGCAAGTTTCATTTCATTGTGAGCAATTATTAAAATTAAGCCATGCATCAGAAGTTTATATACTCAAGTTCAAGTGTTTTTCCAATTGCATTAAAAGGATAATATTCTGGATCTATTTTAATGGGTCTAGATGTTTTTCCTCATTAAAATGCATTTTAAACTAATTCCATTTTTATCTCAAGACATTGAAGGGTGATTATAAATTGTACAACGTTTCTCATTTTATGTATTTTAGTCAGCATTGATGTTTAAATACAAAAAGAGAGAATTTATAGAGTTTATTTTTCTCATCTTTCTCTTTATGCATCTTATAATTGTCTTACAGTTGTTTCTCATTAAAAAAAGAAAACTGCACACAAATTGAATTCAGTAACATTAGAGATGAACTTCAATTATGTCAGAATCCCTAAGGACTGAGTTTTCATACATGCTAAAAGATCAAATTAAACTCTGTACTACTCACAGATCTCTTATGAGAGCACAATCTTTATTGTATGAGAATTAAAATAAGTGGAGATACGCATTAACTTTAAATACCACTTATATTTCAAGTCTATATATGTTAAAACTGGAGGTATGATTTGTCCTATCTGATATAATGCACTTGGCTTTGCAAATGGAGCAGCTGTACTATTTGAAGAAAATCATTCTTCATTTCTTCAGTGTTTTCTAGAATCATGTATGTACAGCATAACCCTGGAAATTCCCTAGATGGATGAATATCACAGTAGTGTATAGCATACAAAGGTCAAAAATTATCTAGCGTTTGGTAGCCTTCGTTCAGTCTTTGTCAGTGTTCTCATGTGGCCATAATCAGAAATTGAAATATTTCTGAATATAAAAAAAAACCCCAAAACCAAAATCTAGTATGAGGAGATTAGTTGTTGATACAAATCAATGGACTTTTTAAAATAATCAGTCAAAGGCAAGTAGAATGCTGTGTAATCTGTCCTTGGTAGTAAAATCAGAAGTGGAACATATGACCAGGAACATAGAAGTAGACACAAAACTGCATCAATACTATCAGACACTTTGCTACCATCCAACCTATGTCTTGGGTTGCAATATAGGATGTGGCCAGAAATGTTTATTCTATCACCATGTGTTAAAGTGGGGCGGGGGGGGGAGCGGGGGGGTGTGGGCAGTGACCCTTATCTCTGTGGCATATACTATCTACTAATGGTCCATCTTTAAGACTAGGTGGGGCAATCATCTTTATCTTTTCCACAACCCATCCTCCCTCCAGGAAGATATCATCTGCAAATGGACCATTGAGTCCCACAGTATGACTCATAAAATTACATCATCCCACTGGGAGATGCTCCAGCCAGAGGAGGAGCCAAGTCTTTCCTGCCTATATAAGAATTGAGATTTTGGACAGGAAAATGCCTTCTTTCCACTGGCTTCCAGAGGAAAACTGGACCTTTCCACATCATCCCTGGACCTTCAGAGGAAAACTGCACCTTCTACAGGAGCACTGCTTCAGCTGAACCACATCTGCCACTGCAGAAGGACTGTAGTCACCATTTAATTGGACTACTACCAACACCCTGACTGACACAGTGCCAGATTGTATTCTGATTGTTCTTTGTAATACTGCATTTCTATTTTAATTTTTCTAGTAAAGACCTGTTATTCCTAATTCCCATATCTTTGCCTGAGAGCCCCTTAATTTCAAAATTATAATAATAATGTGGAGGGAGGGGGTTAGCATTCTCGATTTCAAAGAGAGTTTCTGCCTTTACTGGAAGACATCTGTCCTTCAAACCAGGACAAAGTAGAAAAAGAATTTTCATCCCTTTTGGAGACATTTGCTCTTGATCTCAGCTTTTATTTTAACACAAGTCAAGGATCTGAAGAACCTTTTCTTATATCTCTTCTCAATTTGTAGAGAAGTCAAGCCATTAACGTTTTACAGTGCAATGAGAGAGATTAGAAACTGTGTTGGCCTTCAATCATTTGGGATTTTAGAAACCCCTATTAATTTCATATTTTCTCTTCAATTCCTTCTCTCATTGTTTAATCTCCAAATCAGTGATAGAGGGGCAGTGTAGGCAGGAGAATGGGAAAAGTAAAGAATATAATTCTGGATCTACCACAGTTGTTTAGAGCATTGTGCAAAAAACACCGAGGTTGCAGGTTTAACCCCTGTATGGGTCATCCAGTTAAGAGTTGGACTTGACCCTTGAGGCTCCCTTCCAACTCAGAATATTCTGTAAAATTTGCCTGCTTAATTACATGCCTTTACTTAAACTGCTGGTTAAGAAGTATTGGATTGTTGAACCAATGCTCTAGTAACAGTTTTTCTCTCTCCCTCACTGTTTACTCCTTGGTGGCTCATTGTGGTGTATAGTACTTTGTGAATACATGAAGAAAAAGAATGACTCTTTGAGAGTGCTTTTACTTTACACTGCAATTAACTTGAAAATACTTGAAATCCTTATTTCTTCTGACATTTCTCTATCTTCACAACCTAAGCATAATGATTTCCAATACTATCAAGATTTATTTTAATCAGATGAAATAAAATTATTTTCCATCACTACCACAAACAAATAAAAGACCCACCTTCACTTCCAAACCCCATCACACCCCCCCTATCATTTTAATACTTATTTAAGTTATCCTATACATAGAAACATAGAATGCTACTCAAGTCTATACTGATTGTACATTAATTTACATTATTTTCTCTATTTTGTTGTAAAAGCTCCCAAATCACACCTGTGAAAGTTGCTCATAGAGAGAGCCAGAGACCTGTTCAACCTTTATCTTCTCCCAAGCACCACAAGAATTTTTCTGCTTTCTTTCTGGCAATGGTTCTTCTATCTTTCATCCTTCCAGCCTTTCCAATGCTGTAGACCTTCGAAATCCCTGTCCAGATGATGTCAGAAGCTGATTGTCCCCAAGATTGTCCAATGCAGATTTTGCTTTTTCACTCATCAGTATAAGAAAAAAGAGTACAAGGATATGTAGAACCTGGACTCTATAACTGCATGTAGCCCACCAATCCCAAACAAGATGTGGATCAACGATAATTCAACAGTCAAGAATGAAAAGAAAAGGAAAAGGTTTTTTCTTCCTTTTTTTTTTTTTTTTTTTTTTTGGCTGTAATATTCTGTTTAGTTTTATTTTACAATGTTACTTTCTTTAAAAGCATTTTTAGCCTCTGGAGTATAACCATTATGCAACAAAAATACTGCCTTATTTTCCCTTAAAAATCACTATTGCTGGAGAATGGAGGAATGGCTGACTGGTGAGTAAAAGTTGCTTTTGAACATCTGGAAAATTTTGTAGTTTCTCCTCATCTCTGCTCAGGGTAAATCCAACTACCTTTACCTAAAGCTGCTGGGTAGATTGGGGCATTACAACTATCAGGAAAATTCTCTGTAGTTGTATTCATATTGGCCCACACTCAACATTTTTTCCTCTTTATTTAAATGATATGTTATCAAATAAACAGAAATTACTTACACTGTACTAAACTAGCACACGAACACACTGCAATGTACTAGTAATCAAAAAGAAAAAAAAACATAGACAATTTTTTATACTATTAAATTGCTGCACACATTCTGATAGGTTTTGGTGTGGCCAACAAATTCGCAGGCAGATGAGACTGTTAGTTTGGATGCCCTTGAAATTATGTTCAGATGTGGCTGTCTTTGGGCTGACACTGTGATAATCTTCAGCAAATTTAACCAGTCATTGAATATGGTTGTATTTTATAGAAATAAATTTGAAACAGCAATTTCATTTTTACAAAATCACATATAAAAGTGAATGAAATAGTCTAAAGAAATTAGGTCAACCTAGCTGTTAAAAACTTTAATATATATTATCAGTCTTGAGGTGGAGATAATACAGATAAAGCAAAAAGGACAAAAGGAACAGTGTGGTACATACTGTTGTTCAGTAACTAGGCAAATTTCTCCCTGAAAGACTATGACATAACAGAACTATGAGTAATGATTCAGTTCCTTGAATTGCAAAAGCTTTTTTTATTAATGCTGAATAAAGCAGTACTTAAATAATCTAAATAACAATATAAATGTTTATTAAAGGAAAGGGAATTGTGAAGTCAAAATTTGTATAACTGCTGAGCTTTTACCTCCATGAATACAGCATGTTTGTCTGTATTGCCAGTGACTGCAAATCATGAATTTCTATAACTTCATTTTAGTTTGGATTGGAGGAAACACATTAACTAACAGATAATGAAAATGTCACATCAAATTCTTCATCTATTCAAGTTCATTTGTCTATATTGCCATTAATTTGTAGTGAGATGTATTTCAGGAAATTCATTATCAGTTTGTTTCTAGTATTTAAATTAGGACTTACTGAAGTCGTATGTCTTCAAAAGTTTTATTTTAAATTCTGATTGTTGTCCAATCTTAAGAATACTAGTGAATGCATAGCAAGGCTGTAGTAATGATATGGCAAATGTGATAATGCAAAATTCAATTGGGAAAATAGGTCATTCTGCGGGCAACATAATGATCCATGAACTTCTGTTAATTGATGAAATATTCCCAAAGGAGTCTATCCAGATACAAAAAAAATAATATTTCTGAGTTAGTGGAATCAGGATGATGCATCTTCCTTAGTATCTTTCTTACAGAGCTATGTCATTGTATTTAATACAACAGACAAAAAAGTGTTAAACAAAATAAGAGACATATAGCTAACATCTTAAATGATCATTATTCCACAGGAAAAAACACTTTTGCAGGTTATGAAAGAGCAACACTAGATTTAGATTTCTTGTTTTGGTAATAAAAGACATACTATTTTATTATGCTTTTAGTGTAGACACTTTAAAAACCATTGTCTGGATTTTCAAATTAATTTTAATTTTACTGCTTACCATTCAACTACTAACTGGCTTCACTGCTGCAAAACAAAAACAAAATAAAGCACACACAAAAAAAAACCATTGCAGCTAAAAAAACTTTATAATAACTCACAAATTAAGGAAAATATTTATCAAACATAAAATAAAGTGTAAGTCCAGGTCTGGGAATGTGCCAGAACTAGACACCAGACATTTCTGATAAAGGGGATTTCTGATACAAGGGATTGCTTGCATCAGAAATAGCATGGCCAACAAGACTAAGGCAGTGATCATCCCTCTGTACTTGGCATTGTTGTGGCTGCACATCAAGTCCTGTGTTCAGTTTTGGGCCCCTCATTACAAGAACTTGGAAACATTGAAGCATGTCCAGATAAAAGCAGCAAAGCTGATGAAGGTCTGGAACACAAGTCATACAAGAAGCAATGGGGGGATTGGGGATGTTCAGCCTAAAGAAAAGAAGGCTCAGGGGAAATGTTATTCCTACCTAAAAGGAAGTTGTAGTGAGAAGAGGGTTGGTATCTTCACCCAACTAACAAATAAGACAAGAGAAAATGGCCTCAAGCTGTGCCATGGGTGATTTAGATTAGATAGCACAAAAAATTTCTTCACCAAAAGGGATGTCAGGCATTAGAACAGGCTATCCACAGAAGAAATGGAAGCCCCAAGCCAAGAGGTACCTAAAAGGTTTGTAGATGTGATGCTTAGAGACATAGTTTACTGATGGACTTGGCAGCGTTTTCACACTGAAAATTACCTTAAGAATATTTTCCAACCCAAATGACAATATGACCCTATTCTTGATTTATGTAGAGTAGATTAAAGAACAGAACCATACCAATTAGTGACATAGAGTCTAAAATTTGTTTAACATACAGGATGTGTATAGTTGGTGGATAGTGATTCCAAAACCCAATCCAGTTCAGGCCAGCATCATGAATCCAGGTAAGCAGGATTCTCATGGACTGGTTTATTGGGTTAACCCTGGCTGGGTGCCAGGCACCCACCAAATCCACTCCATCCCTTCCCCTCTGCAGCTGGATAGGGGAGACAAAATATAATAAAGAGTTTGTGAGTTAAGGGCAGAGATCACTCACCAAATACCATTATGGGAAAAACAGATTAAAATTGGAGATATTAACTGAATTTACTGCTAGAAATATGGGGCAGGATAATGAGAAGTAAAATAGGACCTTTCCTCACCCCTCCCTCCTTCCTAGCTCTACGTCCTTGTACCCCAGCAGCCCAGGGAGGCAGTGAATGGGGGTTATGGTCAGTTCATCACACATTGTTCCTGCTGCTGCTCAGGGAGAGGGATCTTTCCCCTGCTCCAGCATGGGGTCGGTCCCACAGGACACAGTTCTCCATTAACTTCTCTAGTGTGAGTCCATCCCATGGGCAACAGCTTTCCATAAACTGCTGCAATATGCCTCACTCTTCCACAGGGTGCAGTCCTTCAGGGACAGCCTGCTTCAGTGTGGGTCCCCCACAGGGTCACGGGTCCTACCAGGAAACCTGCTCCAGTGTAGGCTCCTCTCCCCATAGGTCCACAGGTCCCTGCCAGCAGTTTGCTCCAGCACAGGCTCCCATGGGTTCACAGCCTCCTCTCCGCCATCCACCTGCCTCTCAGGCATCCAGCATGGGATGCAGGTGGATCTGTGCATCCCTGTTGTCCTTCATTATTCCAGACAACTCTCTTAGTCACAAACAGTAAAAAATACTATCTTTAAGCTATATATGCTAATGTTCTATTAAATGAATTTTCTAGACCTGAACTGTCTTTTCAAATTGTTAATACCATCCAGTTTGGCTTTCACCATTTCTTATGGATTCTTCTGGGAGAAGTGTGCAGATAAGATACAGTAAAGCTTATTTAATTTTATTCTGATCAATGTAGAAACAAAATAATGTTGACATCATTTTGAAATCAAGTGTCATAAGCTTAACTACACAGAAATAGTCAATAACAAAGCAAAACAAAAAAAAAAATCAAACTAAATCAAACCAAACAAATAAATAAATAACACACAAAAATCTTTTGTTGAATCTTAATATTGATTTCAGGGAATATTCTGGCGAGAAATATCCTCCCTATTGCAAGATAAAACTACTGCTCATACTTAATCTTGCTTGTTCAGAAACTTTAGGCTGTGATAAGGCTCTTTAAAATTTGCACTTATGGTACAGAATATAAAAGAAAAAATAATTCCTTAACTCCATTTGATTTAATATCTTGGTGGCATTCCCAGATGTGAGCTTTTGTTCCTACTTATGTGGCTATATTTTTTTAGCACAATACTATTAATAAGGGTATAATTAGGAATATATGGTGTGTATAAATATGTGCATTCAGTCAGTTTTCTGAAGAAAGTTTTCCAACAGTATAAAGTATAGTTTGACATTTGATACGGTTAAGCAAATTACATTGTGTGATATTTTATCCTCAGGAATAACCTTGCTTACAGGAAGAGTTATATTAGCTTTTGGAAGTCTGGCTAGCTATCCTATTGACTTGCTGGAAATAGAAATGATGGTAAAAGTATCCAAGGACAAATTATGTAAGGAAGGGACATATAATGAACAAAATGCACATTTTGAAACATCTCATTTTTATGTCTCACACCTTTTAAAATTATTGTATCAGATATTTTTAAGGGTTCTTACTAACAGTTAAGCATGATAGAATGGAAGTGAACATAAGGATACAAAATAAATATCACCAGAGCTGAGCATTTAATTCCTATTTTTATTCTTTTACGAACACAAAAGGAGTTACTAATCCTTGTCCTTTTATATGTGACCTGCAATATAAGGGTGCTTTCTCCAAAATGAATTTTAGTTGTAAGATTAAACGAAAACAGATTCTCTATATAATTTTCTTTTTAAAATTACATTTGTATCCTGGTTTGAAAGTTACACTGAAACAGAAACATTTTAATACAAGGTAAGCACTACTTTTAACTGGATGCTAAAAGTAACTATTTGTGGGGTTTGATTTAATGCTTACTATGCATTAAAAGAGAAAGTAACAAGTTAGTCAAGATATTGACTATGCTAGTGCTAAACTATTTTAATTAATTAATAAATGTGTAATGGTATGTTCTGCTGTGCCTTTTTATTTCAATGCATTGTGTGTGTTCATACAGAAAAAAATCAAAGATAGGGAAATCACTGTTATTTCCAGACAAGACACTGAGAGGTCTGCCAGTTCCTTAGAACTGTATGATTTTTCCACTGAATGAAATTATAAATTTTTAATTCTTATATTTTTAAAAAGTTTGTGAAATAGATAAGCTAATTTAAAAGGATCACTCAAATTATATTACTACACATTAACAGTGAAACATCACCTTCCATTACAGTATGGCTAATAGGTAGCCACTGAACAACATAGAAGTGATTTGTATTTCAACAAATTTGGGGTTTTTTTTCACTTTCAATGTTTTTTATTTTCTTTCTTTTCTCTCCTTCCTCACAATCACAAAACTAAAAGATATCTTCATTTTAAGGAGGAAAATAAGCTAGAAACTCTGTGGTAAGTAATGATGTTAAGAAAAAGTAGTTTAGGATCTAAATTCCTTTATTTGAAAATTCTGCATGGCTTAATAAGAATCTACTGGATTTATCTTCAAATTCCTAACACAGCTTAGACTTATTGGTTTTTGGTTGTCTGGCTTGAAGTGATTTTTAAATGATGAAGAACTTAATGATTGAAGGTAGAAAAGAAGAAGAAAAAAAGTAAATGTGGTTATACATGGTATAGAAAGGAGAATATTTAAAACATTAATGAGTGAAGAAGTGATTTAGTTTTGATGTGTACAAATGCCCTCAGAGATATTTTATGCTTCCCTGATTCTGGTACTGTATTGATATCATGGTTGTTTGATAACTGTATTACTGATGCACTAATGACTTTTAGGAGATTGATCATATTCATTACCCACTACACACAAAGGTATCCCAAACAACCATTTCTGAAAAGCAATAAACCTAAAATGCAAAATCCTAAAGACAAATGAAATAGTTATAATTATTTATAAACACCTCACAAATAATGAGACTGACTGCACAGGAAACTCCCAGAAAGCTCAGTAAAGTAAGTTGAATTATTTATTGCCTGTTATATCATAATATTTAAGTACCTGGCTTTCGAATATATACTTACTGTGCTCCTAATAAGCAAGTTGCAGCAAGGCTTTCATTAGCAAACCATTGTACTCTTTCATGTTGTACACATGCTATATTATACATGATGAGGTACTGGAGAATTCAGAAAACACTTTAGATGTTCTTTTTCTGGTGAAAAAGTAGAAGGATGTAATCCACCTGAATTCTCTTGATGGCAGAAACATCAAAGGCATGAAATAAAATTCTGATAACCATGACCCTGATTTTAGTGGTGTATATTTTTCAGTCAGAACTTAAAGCACTGGGGTCAGATAGCAAATACCCTACAGGTTTGCTACTGTAGATGAAATTGTAAACATCATTATCTTTTCAAAGGATTTCAAATATGACAACCATTAACTCTGCACACTCAGCACTGCATGTTAATCCTAGAAGATCAATATGTTGCCTCAAAATTGCAGTGCTTTTACTGCTTATTTTAAAGAAAATAATCTCAAAAATACATTAACACTTCTAGAGTGTGCAATGAATAAATGTAATTAAAGTTAACAGTAAATATTTCTTACATTTTAGTAATTTAATACAGAAGCTTAATCACTTTTATATTCATAATGCAGTATACATAGACAGACTTGATGGAAATACAAATAAAGGTGTAAGTTTAAGAGGTGTGATTAGATATACTATACAGTGACATGATAAAATTTTCCAACATTTATACTCTGAAGTTCTTGCATGGTATAGAGTTGTCTTCCAGCAGAATCCTGACACAAAGTTTCATAACAGTACAGATGAGTTTACAAGTTATGCAGAGACTTAGAAATTTCTGCAAGGACTTCAGTATGCCTTGTAATCTTTTATTCATGCATGTAAAGCAAGGAAGAAAATAGATATCTGAGTTGTACATATAAGTCTTTTGGATATTTACTATTGTTGGAAATCAATCTATTTCTAAAAACCAAATGGATTTTGGTAGGTTATTATTAAAATATCATATATTCCACTAAAACTCTATACGTGTATCATATTTATCCTGAATTCTTTATAAAAATTTCAGGCATAAAAGTGTAAATTCTTAACCAAAACTAGGGACTTTTTCAGAAAATTCAAAACAATGTTGCAGTTAATTAGTACAGAAATTGAGATAATTTTTTTAAAATTCAAACTAAGTAGAAAACAATGCTGAACGATACAAGATCATTTTGCTATTCCTGGTAGCTTTTCTGATCTTTTATCTTGGTATTTCCATTCTTGAATAGCTTGAAGTTGCACTCATTAGAGCTAAATTTGTCCTCTCCTGCTTTGTTTTTCACTCATGACTATTTATACCTAGATCAATAAATTCCATTTACTGAGATTCTGAGTATCAGAGTATCAAGGTTATAAAAGACATATTTTGAAATTGCAACTCATATTTCTTTTCATCCAACCTTATTCACATATAAGAGCTAATTCCTGATCTGCTATTGACCTTGAGACAGATATGATTAATGCTTGTACAAACAGTTCTCCTACACAAATAATAAAAATTAGACAAAGATGTATATTATTCATTATATTTTTTTCAGTTAAAGACGTGGGCAAAATTGCAGATAAAGAGAACTGATTCTTACTGTTTTCCAGACCCTTTACTGCCAAAGTAAAATCAAAAGTTGTTAGAATAAACAAATAAATTCCATGCTTACAAGGATGCAGCAATAATTAATTAGATGAAGAAGTATATAATTAGAAACATTCAGAACTACTTTGACATAATATTTTGAGCTCAGACTCACCTGAAGGCCAGAATTCCAGCTGAAGTAGTTGATGATATTTATTATCCTCCTATCCAAATACTTTAAAGAAAATAAAACAAATGTTACACTAACACTTGAAAACTGAAAAATTAATTTCTTTTCTTTGACACTAGAATTTGATACTATACAGTTAAATAATCATAGGAATATTGGTGGTTCAAGGAGAAATCTGGAAATCCATATCATAGAATTGTAGAACAGTTTGGGTTGGAAGGGTCCTGTAAAGGATATCTAGTCCAACTTCTGCTTCTGTGAGCAGGGATATCTCTAGCTAGGTCAGGTTGCTCAGAATCCCCATTGTCTGACTTTGAATGTTTCCAGGGATGGACGGAAGAATGACTGGAAAATGGTTCAGCAGAAAAGAACGTGGGGTTGCTAGTTGACACAGCTGAACATGACCCAGCATGTGCCCAGATGGCCAAAGGGGCCAGTGGCATCCTGGCCTGCATTAGCAATAGTGAGGCCAGCAGGACCAGGGCAGGGATTGTCCCTCTGTACTCAGCACTGGTGACGCTGCACCTCAAGTGCTGTGTCCAAACTGAGTCCCTCACTGCAAGGAAGACATCGAGGCACTGAAGTGTGCCCAGAGAAGGGCAATCAAAACCAATGAAGGGACAGGAGCACAGCTCCCATGAGGGTGGCTGGGGGAGCTGGGGGTGTTTCACCTGGAGAAAAGGAGGCTCAAGGGAGATGTCATTGCTCACTTCAACTATCTTGAAGGGAGAATGTAGCAAGGTGGAGGTCAGCTTCTTGTGCCAGGCAACCAGCAACAGGACAAGAGGAAATGGCCTCAAACTGTACCAGAAGAGGTTCAGGGTGGATATCAGGAAGAATTTCATCACAGAAAAAGTTTTCAAGCATTGAAACAGGCTGCTCAAGGAAGTGATAGAATCACCATCTCGGGAAGTGAATGAATGTGGCACTTAGTGCTATGCTTCAGTTAACAAGGTGATTGATCTTCAGTCACAGATTGAACTTGATCTTGGAGATCTTTTCCAACCTTAATGATTTTACAATTCTCTCTACCACCTCTCTGGGAAACCTGTTCCAGTGTTTCATCACCCTCATCACAAAATATTTCTTCCTTATAACTAGTGTAAATCTGCTCTGTCCTAGCTGTCCTTCTCTCCCTTGTCCTGTCACTACAGATCATACTAAAATGTTTTTCCCCATCTTTCTTACAAACTCACATTAAGTAGGAAAGGCTGCAATAAGATGCCCCCAGAGTCTTCTTTTCTCCAGGCTGAACAAATGCAACTCTCTCAGCCTGTCCTTAGAAAGTTCTCCAGCCCTCTAACTCTTTTCATAGTCTTGGTCTGGACCTACTCCCACAAGTCAGTGTCCTTCCTGTGCTGAGGACTCAAGGGTTGGATGCAGTACTCCAAATGGGATCTCTCCAGACTAGAGGATAGTTAGTTCGTTTGTTTGGAGGCTTTAAAAAAAAATAAATTACATGCAGTAAAATGGTGATGAACTTTCATACTTAACAATTTGGAATCACTGGGAATGTTTATTAAAGATGAATAGCATCACCTATGTCTTAAGACACAATAAAAAAACAAAACCAAAAACAATAGTTTCTTTGTAGGGAAAAAATTGCTTTTATGGGATATAGCATAATTAAGTAAATAATCACAAACATATGACCCAGATCTCAAAATATATAAGAAATGTTTCAGATGCAGTAGGGTTCATTTTGATCCAGGTTTTATAATTTATCTCTAGTATCTAGTCCAAGCTAATTTTCTCCCTATGGTTTGTGGAAAAAAAGTCAGAACCTGGAAATAAAGTTCATCCTGATTATGTCTGACATCTTACTTAGGAAGAGACAAATCACTATTGACAACAAGCTTAAATTAGATACTATCTGTTGGATGACCAATGTTAAATGAGATTCATCTCTCCTTTAGTCTGTGATGGTTCAATGAGGAACAGACAGGAGTAAAACACTGATTTACTGCTTCTAATTAAACAGCACATTTCTATATATGAGTCAGAATAGATCTTCTACTTGACAAAGAACAATAAGATTAAAGAAAAAAGACAAAAAAAAAAAAAAAAGAACAAAAAGCCCCAGCTCTAAGATGCCTATTGAAATAGCAGATGAATGTGTATTCAGGATCAAAATGTAAGTGTCCGTATTACTTTTTCCTTCTGGTTCTGATAAAGAATTTATTAATTCCTTACAGAATTCCACCCTTTTCCTTAAAACATTTATCAGATAATGCTATTGAAGCTATTGTTCATTAGTTTCAAACTAACTTAAATCCCATTATCATCCTTTGAGCATCAATTTCTTCTTAGAGTTCAGAAGAGAGTTTTATAACATAGCAATGGCTAAGTGCTTCCAATTTGCTTTTATGTCTTAATGCATTTCAAAAACTTCTAGTGTTAACATTACAAAGAGAAAGTTGAACACAGAATGACAGAAAGGGAAAAAAATGAAATTTGTCAAATAACAGGCAGGATCTTTTATGCTGAAAGGTTCAAGTATATTTACAAAAGTGATTTTGCTTCTGTGTCCATTTCTTCCCTAGTGTTAGGCTGGCAATTTGGCTTCAGATGTGTCATTGTCATTTTTCAGCACAGAAAGTCTAACAGAGGAAGGACAATAAAAAGGGGAAAGAAAAAGAGAGGTCAAGAAAATTCAAGGAAACTAGATGTTTTTGTACTTTGGGAAAGTTTTAAACATACCTTTATGACAAGTGATAGGCAGAGGTCCATTAAATGGACATGTCCTCTTAATAATTGATGCTCAATGCACATCTTACTTTTAATCTAAGGTTATATTTTCAGATAAGTAATAAATAATTTCAGCTCATTCATAAAGAGAATATATCATTGCAACAAAAGTCTTCAAAGTTTCACAGATAATGCACATATATTTTACATGTCTTGCTTTATAGAGTTTCATATAAATGGGCAACTTTTCATTGGTATAGTAGAAGTTCTTAAACATGAAATAAAAAATTCTATAATACTTTCATATAACTCTTATTTTCAAATAAATATAAGGAAACATAGTGAAGATGTGATGGTTTGGGGATTTTATCTAGACTCTTCATCAGCATAACAGGGAGTCTAAATTTGCTTGCTGTTACTCACAATACTTCCAAGTTATCTAAATGTATCTATTAGCAGCTGAGATAATTATGGTATCTAAGACATCCATAACTAACAGAAATGAATGTGACCTAAATGAGATTTGTGTTTTTCTGGAGCGCTGACTGTAAAGAATGTGAGATACCATAAGAAATCCTACCTAGCATCTGGCAACTAAGTTTTGGCAAACAAATTGAATGTTCATTTTCAGTGTCACATATTTTCATATTGGGAGATGGGCATCTCAGTGGATCTAATTAAAATATTTTTTTTCCTTTTATGATCAAATAAAGGACGGCAGGTCTTTCAAGTTTGACTTGAAAGTTAACTTGAGAGTTAAATTCTCAAATTTGGCTTCCAGTCTAGGAATGAAGCAAATTTAAAAAAAAAAAAATTGCATTTCATACTTTCATGTAAAACACTGAGAACCAAGGTGAAGGGCTTTTCAATGGAAACTGCCAGCTGTTAACAGAGATTTGTGAGTCTGGAGAATATTATTCAATTTCTGGCTAAACTTACTTATCACAAAATGTACTAGAAAAGCCAAGCATGACAGAAAAGTAAATCAAAATCACTTATTTATGGCATTGTATTTATATTTCCCAAACCCCATATACTTGCTATTTGAATAACTGAGACTACAGATCCACCACAGCTTGGCTGAGATCCAGTTCATCTTTAAAACATGTTAATGTCATAGGCATTCAGCAGGACATGTTTGAACACACTTTATATTAGATTATGTCAAAAATGTAGTTAAATTCTACTTTGCACATGGTATAATATTGCCTGTCATATTTTGTGCTGTAGATAGATCTGCTTTGAAAGTAAACCCTATATAATTTCAAAAAACTTACACAAATAAGGCATACAAATATCTAAGAAACTCAGTTCAGCAAAACAAACAAAGGTCATTAGACACAAAATTAAATTAGTAAGACTGAGAAAAGTAAGAAAGAACACTGAAAGAGGAAACCTGAAACACTGAAAGAGACAGTGATATTGGAGCACATTGACTTCAGATTTGGGTGAGATTCTTCTGTTTAGCTGTTAATATGTTCTACACAGGCATCTGCATCTAGGCTCTCTTCCTCATTTCGCTGGTTTTGCACAGCCTGGTTTTTGGTAACAGGGGGCCACAGAGGAGGCTTCTGTGAGAAGTCACTTCCATGGAAGGTGGTTTCTGTGGAAGCTTCCACCATTTCCAGCAGAATCGATCCCTGATGGCTCTGAAGATGGATGTGCCACTGGCCAAGGTTGGGCCAATTAGAGATGGTGGTTATGCTTCTGTAATAATATATTTAAGAAGAAAATCAAAACAAGGGTTGTTGCACAGTTTTAGTTTTAGCTGGAGAAGAGAAGGAGGTAGAAACATGTGAGGAAAACAACATGCAGACACCAAGGTCAGTGCAGAAGGGAGGGCAGGAGGTGCACCAGGCACTGGAGCCAAGATTCCTCTGCAGCCCGTGGTGAGACCATGGTGAAGAAGCTGTGCCCTTGGAGATCCACCCACAGCCCATGGGGATGAAGGGGGATGCAGAGATCCACCCACAGCCCATGGGGATCCACGGGGGATGCAGAGATCCACCCACAGCCCATAGGATCCACGGGGGATGCAGACATCCACCCACAGCCCCATGGGGAAGGTGCCCATGCCAGAGCAGGTGATGCCTGGAGGAGGCTGTGATCCAGTGGAGACCCGCTGGAGAGAGGGGTCCCTGTTTCCAGGCTGGAGCATCCTGTCCTTGGAGTACTGCAGCCCATGGAAGAGTGATCCATGCTGCAGCAGTTTTGGGAAGACTGCTTTGTGAGAGGGGAACAAGGATGGGGAGGGGAGGGAAAGGAAGGGGTGGCAAGGGTGGGGAAGGAAGGGCAAGGTGAGGCCAGGCAAGGCCAGGCCAGGCAGGAAGGAAGGAAGGAAGGATTCCAGGAAGGAAGGATTCCAGGAAGGAAGAAAGGATTCCAGGAAGGAAGGATTCCAGGAAGGATTCCAGGAAGGAAGGATTCCAGGAAAGAAGGAAGGAAGGAAGGACCTCTAAATCATGCCAACCGGAAAGGAATCTGACAATTAAGAAATATAAAATAGCTATGAAAATAAATGAGAGAACTCTGAAGCAAACAGTAAATTAAGAAGCAATTCATTTAAATGCAACTTAATAAATATAACATGCTATTATATAGAATACCTACATAAAAATATAAATTACAAGAATTATAAATCCCTAAGTATTAGGATAGTTTGATATTTTTATGTCAATAAAACTTCACTGGTGCAAAAGAAATTAAAACCAATGAATGGTGATTAATAACACAGCTGAAACCTTGCTTTAAGCCCACCTTCACAGGAAACAGAAAGCCCTTCAGACAGATGAGTACTAATCTAAGTGAATCACTGCCATCTATTTTTTGCTTCCAAAGATCAAGGTTTGTTTTAGAAATCTTCACAGTATTTGAGCTGGAGAGTTACAGGTGACCAATGGCACTTTAATTAGTTCGGGCTCTGGATCAATCAATTCTTTGCCGGTGCCTGACAGTTCGCATGCTTTTGACATTATTGATCTTTGTCCATTCATTCATCTTCCTTCCTTCTGAGTTGTTTGGATTCCTTAATTCTTTCTATTTTCTCTGTCATCTTTCTAATCACATGCATGTGAGTCATTGCAATAGATCTTCATTTCAGTGTTCTTTTCCATAACATTCAGTAAATTATCTTATTAAAATTTTATTTTAAATATTATTTATATGTGACATTGAGTTATTTTTGTTGATCAGAGATAAAATCTTTGTTCAAACATTCACCATGTCTGCTACATTTCTGAAGACATGCAAAAAATACTTTTCTAACAGCTGGTGTTGGAGAACACTATTAAATGGTGCCCTCATTTACAAAAAAAAAATCGCTTTCTGAGGGTTCACTAGATATTCAGTTCGAAATACAGCTCATAATTAATATTTTTCAGCAAATCCTGATTCTTCTTTTCTATTTTTTAATTTTAATGGAGTGATCAGAAATTACCCACCTATCCTACATGTTAGTGTTTGACCATCTCTTGCCTCTCATTAGAGACTGTTCAGTGCCCATGAGCACTGTTATGAAGGAAGTTTTATGTGGGTATAATAAAACCATGGAAACAATAAGTTGAATATTATTTGGAAGAGGACCAGCTAATTCTTATTGCTGAAGTCAGAATACCTATCAACTATGCTCAAAAAGAAGTAAAAAATCTATTGCCTATTAAAAAACTTCATAAACTAGTTAAAAATCCCCAACTGCAAACCTTGAATAACACAAGCTTACAGTGTATATAATGATCTGATATGACAATGGCACTTTCTATTTAGTTTTATGAAGGAGGAAAATTATCACTATTGATGATGGGAAAAGAGTATCATCTATGACAGCAGGTCCCTTTCTGTTCCTGATACAAGAGAGCATTGCCTTAATGTTGCCTTAAGGTTGTTCTGATAACACACTTTTTTTTTTTTTTTTTTTTTTTGCTGCTTATACTTTTCCTATTTATTCTCTTCTGTTATAAATCATTACATGCTCAATATATAAAAATAATAATCCAAAGATGGAGAAAACTTTCATTTGTATCAAAATCAGACAGTACTATTAATAATGTGCATCATTAGGCTACACTCAAGCTTTCCTTAGCCACAGAGTGCTATAAGTCACTGAAAAAGCAAAGAAAATAATTATGACCTTATCAGTTCCTTCCAGCATGACTTTCATCTCTGCTTTTATTTTTAGAAGACACAGGAAAGGATTCTGGCATTTAAAACAAATACTGAAGTAAATTTAAAAGGATTGAACAAACCATTCTATAGTTGGGATGGTGGAGGAAAGACAGACGAAAGATGGAAATACAGATATCTACTTCCAGTTTTAGTTTGAAAGGATTTTCAGGCAACAGCACCAGTATTTTCACTTGTTTGGCATCCTTAACTTTGTCTGTGTGTACATACATAAACACACACACAAACACACACACAAATAAAAAATATTATTATAAATACTAATGCTTACCCTGATATGCTTGAAAGCTGGGGGAAAGGCAAGTCAGATTTTTTTACTATTTTTGCAACTGTTATGTCAATCTCAATAATGGTGTTAAGTTTCTAATATTCCAATGAAAATCTTAAACAATTATTGTCAGTTCTTTATGTAAGCCACGTTTGCTACTTGCCTTTATTTAAAACATAGAGAAAGAAAGAGAAAAAAAAATCAACAAACACATCTGTTGCTTCATTATAAAAATGTAGTGGCTTAGACTTCATGCACAAAACAAGAGGCACCACCTTGTAATAAAGTTTAAACTTGGTTTGCATATGTACTGAACTGTTTTTCTTTCAAAGGTAAAAAATTTAGTTTACTAAATTATCTATTGCACTGGAGACAATAAAATTTCACAGACCTCAAATGACAGTAGAATTCTCAAAATAAACTAGATGTCTTCTGAAGGTATATATTGTCCTGGTGGGCCAAGGCAATATATGCTATCTTTTCTCTGAAGTCAAAAAGATTGAATGTATTCTAACCATTCTCCATTTTAAAGACTAGAAATATCTTTAAAGCTGAACAGTTTCTTAGCCAAGGGGAATATTTCCTCAACGCAGAATAAACTTGGATCCTTTTTTACTTTCAATAGTATCAGCATGCCCTCAAAATGTTTTTTTGGAAAAACCTGTTAGTGCAGCAAGAATAATTTACTGCTCCATTTCTATAAAGGCATGACAAAGTGCTCTGGCACCTGACCACTGTGAATAAAAACACAGTTAGACATAAAATTAATGAGACTGGCTTGAGATCTGCTTCCTACTCACCATTTTCAAATTTGCTTTGTAGTCTCCTTAAAGATGGTGCAGGATTTTATCTATTAAAGCACCATGCCACAAATATTCTGGTAGGAAAAGGAGTTCTGATGCTATTGGGTAATACGAATAATCTAATTGGTTCAAGTGGTTTTGCTGCAAATACACAAATATATTTCATTTTCTCCTTTTATTAATCTTCATCTTCTTTTGAGAACTTTGGGTCTGCAGTGATGTCGATTTTAACAAGTGGAACACAGATTTACCATAAACCTGATTGCAGCATTACAAATAAAGCAACCCTAAGATGTAAAAAATAATGAATCAAACTGAGTTTTCTTTTTCAGAGATGCCATATTATCAATTTCTGTCATGCAGAAGAGATCTCCTCTCTGATATCTCAATATAAAACTGATTTATATTTAGCAATGTGGGGGAATTAGGCTGCACAAAAGAACACAACAAAGGTTCATAGCACAATCACATCTCCTGAGGTATTCTTATCTTTGTAATGATGAGTGTTTATTTCTATATCTATTCTTTAATAAGCAATCCTTCAAGTATTGTCTGAATGAATAAAAATTAATATAAAAATATTCTTCATCATTATGCCAACAACATCCTTTTGAAACTTAACACTATGAGATATAGAATGGTCATAAAATAGAGGAAAATTGATATATTTTACATCCAGCACTATCAATCTGTACAGGATGATTAGAAGAAAAAAATCCAAGAGGGACATGCAGTACTGTAACCATCCAGAGTTAACAACATTACAACACCTAGCTTTGGTTTTGGAAAAGGAAGTGCTAAGGTTAAAGAAACTGATATCTTTGGAGAGTTTGTGTTTTTCTCCTATCATCATCTGATCATAAGTTTATATAAAATATATCCAATCCATCTCAAACCAAAAAAAATTTTAAACTAGTATAGGAATGGCTAGACATGGAAAAAAAAAATAAGACAAAGAGATAAGTAATGGATTTTGCAGTTTTCATGTTTTTGCACACTTCATTGCATGCATGTCCATTAACAAAATAGCTTCTTAAAAAGATCAGTTGTGAAAGGAATTTCTCACAATTAGTATGTTACCTATTGATAAAATAAGACAGTACTATAGTACACACCCATTAAGTCTTCATGCTTTCATATAGTCAATGAACAAAGCCCTCATGAAGAGAACAGTTGTAGACTTTGTTTATCCTACCTTTGCACTTTTTAAAAACTTCAGATTCTGCCATTTCAAGCAGTGAGGTTATATAAAAAGCGGTAGAAAAAGACAGATAACTATGTTTGAATATTAATAAAAGTGTGACAGCTATTCCTGGGATTCTTTTGTCTCCATCAATAAGAACTTTATACATAGTAAAGTGTGCATTACTGCTGCTCATACACAAACTGGAAAAAAATGTTTACATATTCTGAGGAACATATATAAAAGAAGTTCAGTTTATATCAGAAAGAGAGTCAGAATATTTTCCTTCAGCACTGCTTTTTCTTTAGTATTTCTAGCACTCTTGTGTCCATTCTGTCTAGTTCCATTAGCTTTCTCACTCAGCCTGTCCATCTCTCATTTACCACACCTTTCACTTTTTAACCATTGCCCTATTGTTTAGAGAAAGGAGCTGCCTGTGTAGTGGGAACTTGGAAAGGAGAATTTATAGCTGTTAAAACTACCTATAGAGTTCTTTTCCTGAGGGATAGGTCTCCATCTATGAAAAGTATTCTCCAGATTGTTAAGATTTTCATTACTTTTCATTACATGGTTTTATAACTAAGTTTAAGACCATTGAAAAAAGAATGGTTTCATTAAAAGGAACTTTAAACATCATCTGGTTACAGCCCTCCACCATTGGCAGACAATCCTTCAACTAGACCAGGTTACTCTGGACCCTATCCTACATGGCCTTGAACTCTTCCAGAGGAGGGGCATCCACAACTTTGCTGGGCAAATTGTTTCAGTGCCTCATCACCCTCCTTTTTAAATTTCTTTCTTAAGAAAGGAAATAATTTTTTCTAATATTTAATTAAATCTGCCTTCTTTCAATCTAAAGTCAATCACTGCATGATCTTGTAAAAAGTCCCTCTCCAGCTTCCATTTGGAGACTGGAAACCCACAAAAAGGATACTCTGGAGCCTTCTTTTTTCCAAGATGAACACCCCCCCCCATTTCTCAGCCTTTTCTAGTAAAAGAGGTGCTCCATCCCTCTAATCATCTCACCAAAGGTGGAGGAGCATAATCCCCTCCCTGGCCCTGCTGCCCACACTGCTTTTGCTGCAGGCCAGGACACACAATTTGGCTTTCTGGGCTGTGAGTGCACATGGCTGGGTCATGTCCAGCCTCTCATCCAGCAGCATCCCCAAGTCCTTCTTGGCAGGGCTGCTCTCAGTTGTTCATCTCCTAGCCCATATAGTTACATATTGCTGCAGCATTTCACAGTTGGACTTATTACATTTGGATTCCATTGGACTGCTCCTTGAGCCTGTCCAAGTACCTTTAAATGCTTTGTTTTGTAAGAGAACGAAATAACAGAGATCTTGCAGCCATGTCACCACTGCACATAAGTGCTGCTCTGAAGTTGTTTGGTGTGGCTGTACACTGATGAGTTGCATCCAATGATGGCAAAACCAGTTATTTTTCTTAAAAGGGTTCCTTTACTTTGCTTCAGACTCCTGAGTAGCAGTTCTTGACAACTCAAATACAAATTAACACTACAAAGGCAATATTTTATCAGCTTTTTAATGTACAGGAAGTACTTTTATAATGTCCTGATACCGGGAATAACTAATTTGATAATTTCCAAATAAGAACAGTTAAATTAATTTCACACTGACAAGAAAAACTAACAAAGTGGGAAATGCATTGTTGAAGAGCAACTTCAGTATGTAGCACACTGTCTCATTCATAGGCAGCTGACAGAAGAAAGCAATTCTGCGTGTAATCCATACAGAACCTTATGTTGCTGTTTACTTTTCTTGTTCTGCAAGAAGATAAGGGCTTGTAGTACTAGAAATATGATCAAAACAACTCCACTGCAGTGCCAGCATTTACAGGGTAAGCAGTTTCATGACAGAATAAAAAAAAATCTTCTGGATCTTGTTCTTAATAACAGTTGGCAAGAGAATATAGTTTCTTTTATCCCAAGATTTAGAAAATTGAAGAATGTCAGTATGAACCATCATTTCCAGGAGCCAAAACTATTTGAAATACATATATTCAGTAATTCTTAATAAGAAGTATCATCTCTGAATTATAAATGCTTATAACTAACTTTTGTTCTATTTTGAAATGTGCTGTTAATATATGCAATTTAAAGTTACTTTTTCAAAGATATAGAATTCACTCCTGAATCAGAAAGATATTTTTCCTCCATTCCCATATTTTTCTTTACTTTGCAGGGCAGGAGAAAACTTCCCGATTTGGGATGCTCGGCATGGGCTGGACTCTGAAACTGTGCCAAGTGAGATCTGAAGCACTTCCTGTCCATGGATAAGACCTGCACATCCCAGTGTATGACAGAAAGATGGGTTGTGGTGAAATCCACAGTAATCCACAGTCTAGTTTGTCTGGGAACCAGAGATGCAAAGCCTGCCTGAGAATGCACCTCCTCCCCAGTGTGGACACATGGTCATTTCCTGAGAGCTTAACTGCTCTCAGGAAGCAGCCTAACTGCTGTTTTAATTAGCATCAATTCAAAATAATTAAAGTGCAGTATGTGCAAAGAGTTTTTTTCTCATTAAACCCAAATAAGAAAATAATTTATTTATTAAATACATTGCTTCATTGCAGAGAGGAGTAACTGTTTTTTCTTCACCTATTCACTGGTCATTTGCTGCATCATTTAATTAGGACATGATGGAAAATTGAACTACTAATAAAAATAAGATAAAATGCAATAATAGTAATAATAATAATAATAAGAAGAAGTAGTAGTAGTAGTAGTAGTAGTAGTAGTAGTAGTAGTAAAAATATAAAACCTATGCACAAATGTCCACATCTGTGTAAGGAGTAAGGATTCTTCTCTTCAGAATAATTTCTCCCACAATAATGTCCCATTAGCTGCAAGAGGGTTCCTTTTACTTGACCTCAGCACACTTGTTCTCAAGGAAATTATCAAACAAAGAAAAACAGCCTTTGGTTTCAGTTTAGTATTTTCTCTCACAAGTAGTTGTTTTATAATTCAATTAAATGAAGTTTAAGGAGCACATGTTAGTTTTCTGATAGTGACACTGATTGTGCATATTATAACAAATCTTAACTTTGTTTAGCCATTTATTCCTTTTCTGAAAAATGAAAAGAACAAAAACAAACTTAACTGTTTTTCAGATATGTCCTTAAGCCCAAGCACAAGTTTTACATTCTCAGAGACTAATTAGAAATGAAGATGGATTTAGATAAAAGTAGAAGTACAAAGTCAAAGATTAGTGTCAAACCACATAATCTTTGTTAGGATTTAGAGAAGAAGAATCATGTATTCGATGATTCCCATCAGTTTCTGGCAGGTTTATAAATGAAGCTGTCAGTGGAAGTATTGTATGAGATAGAAATAACAGGAAAAAGCAGTCTGTTTGAAATTTATGTGCTCCACATTCAAAGACCCCTAAAAACCAAACCCTAGACTAGAGTGAAATTATTTCAAATAATAAAGGAGAAAAACAATGGTTAACCTAAAAATTCAGAGGTCTGACCTATGACTGGAAGCAACACTTCCATATGTTTATTTGAGACAATATTTCCACAGGAGTTCAGCACTATAAATGTATAAAAGAGATCTCATATCATGAAGAAAGAGAAGGAGGAGAAAGAAATTTTAGTCTGCAATGCAACATTTCCTCCTTCACTTCCATGAAACTACATAATATCACTAAAATGCACTCTTGTTTCTTAATCTGGAACACACAGATGAAATTGCAGGAACAAAATTTAACACAGATCTCCTTTAAAGTTATTTGGATTTCTTTTTCCATTTTATTCTTAATTTTTTGGAATTAAAAATTACCATGGACAGCTCAAATGTACTTTGTGATACCAAAACAATGCAACCTGATTTTTTTAGTGGTTTATCACTAATTTCTACCATAGGAAGATAGCTAATAGGTCACTAATTTTTTAAGGTCTGAAATTAGTCTTCAGGTAGAAAGAAAATTTCTGTGCTAATTTAATTTCTGACGTTCTGCTCAAGAAAATAATTATTTTCCTGAGTCTTGACAGATCCAATATTTTTTCTTCCATGCTCTTGTTTCAGAGCTAATAGATTACTCAACCTTGATTTCTGTAAGAACTACTTTATCTTTTTCCTTGCTTATTTTTATATAAGTAGATTGTCTAAGAATAGATTTGATCTTTCCAATCTTTAACACTGTTTTATATCAGCAGAAAATCAAATGTTTTTCATTAATCCATTGATTGTTGTAATGACATTTCATATATTAGAACTTTCGTAACTTTTAATTTTACAACAATTTTTTTTTCTCCCATAACATGATGAAATTTACTGAACCATCTAGGGTACGGTAAAAAATTTTCAGATCTACCTGTATTACCAAAATATTCTACTGTGTGACCTACATACATCTGGCATATTCTTTGGTAGTAGTTTTTTAGTAGAAATTGGTTTTCTACTCATCTTGCATTATTCTGATAAAGTGAAGCTCTTTAATTTCCGAAATATTAGTGTACTACAAATTCGAGCAGATGTAATTTCTTGCTTTGTTTTTCGAAATTCTACCCTATACTGTCATTATTTTCCTGTTTTTCAAGAGTAGTTTGTGGGTTTGCATAAACACTTTTTTCTAAAGGAGACTTTTTAAAACAGATTCTGGCAAGATAGGGAAATAAAAAAATGAAATTGATAAAATTCCAATATCTGACATCCTTGATCAAAAAAATGGTGATGTCCCACTCAGAGATAATTCAAGCAATCAAATTCATAGAATCGTAGAATAATTTTGATTGGAAATATCCTCTAGAGGTCATCCAGTTCATACATGCTTAAATGGAGCCAAAATCCAACTTGCAACTGCAGCCAGCTTCAGAGTTTGATGAAGTTCTCAGGGTCATAGCCAAGAGCCTTGAATGTCTCAAAGGATAACAAGTCTATTACCTTTCAAATCAACCCATTTCAAAAATGGACCTTTCACACTATGAAACAAATAAGTTTATATCTAATTCAGATCAAAAGTAGAAAACAGACTATGCTCATAAAAGGTAAACAAACATTGAATAAGTAGAGGATGTCATGCATCACAGAATAAAATCCAATCCTTGCTGTTTAACACATTTGTCCTTTGCCTTAAATCTTTCCAAAGACACTGAGATTTGTGTACCAGTACTTAAGTACAGCTACAAACATTGTTTTGCCACATTTAATTTCATAGTCCTTAAAAATTAAATTTTTAAAATTTAGGAAACATATTAAAACAAATAATTTATGGTAGGCATAGAATTTTTAGGAGTTTTTAGAATTATTTTTTTTTCTTTTTGATATAAATATCAGCAATAACAGGATAAAATGGTATATATTAATTAGTGGCTTAGTAGAATGTAAGAGATATACTACTCATATTAAATGAGATGCAAAATTTGATATTTTTTGTAAACATGAACCTACTGCTGGAAAAATGCCGTCAAGAGAAAAAATTAATAAAGATATAAAGAGAAAAAAGTACTTGTGGCTGGACTTAACATGATTTAACAGTTGTTTGTTCTGATACCTGTGTCATGGCAATCATTTGAGCTACTGAAGTATTTAAAGTCTGAGTGCTTCATGCTTTTTTACTAGTAAGAACAGGCATTAACAGCCAATTTTGCCCATAGAAATGGACTAAAAGTCAATTTTTTTAACTATGAAAAATTTTTAATATTATTGAGAGTTTAAGGCAAATATGTTTAGAGATTCTTCATTAGAGTGTCACCATGTCTAATCTACTTCTGGATCTTTCTTAGTACTTAGTACTTAAGATCTTACTGTATACTGTGGTGGACTTTTGGGCAAAGCAAAGGAGGCATGACTCCATGTACTCAGTTAGTGCAGTCGGACAGAACATAAGATGAGCTTTTGAGGTTTACTAAACACAAAATACCTCATAGTACTGTGATGAAGATCCAGAGAGAAATTCACTTTCTTCCAATTTAATTCATGGATCCCATTAAACCAAAATAAAAGTGCATTACTTTTAAATATTTGTTTTCTTCTCTTCACTGAAAACTTTCTACCTAAATGCTAAATTTCCATTCTTTTTCACTTTGGTGCAAATATATTCACAACAAACATTCCTTATTTACACTTCCTCTTCTTTTTACCCTGTCTCCTGATTTTTGTCCATTTAGAAGATACATATTCACCATCATGTATATATTTAAGATGTATATGTGCATGTGTTTGTTTGCATGCATACACACCAAACAAATAATATAGAGTTTGCTTGACTGATTAATCCCAGACACAAAAGCAAATTCTTTGGACATATAAATCAGTAATTCCAAGAAGTTACAAAGATAATCTACTGAAGTATTCCAGTTGCCTTCATCCGGAGACTGGCTGATTCATTACTGCACAGCAGACAAATGTTTGATAAGTGGAATAAATCTTTAGCTAGTAAGAACATGTTAGTGATGAATATTACTGTGGAGCTCTTTTTTTAAAATTTAATTAATTTTCCCAGATATTGATCTGGTAACAGATATAAAATTAGTGAAAAAACATAGAATATTTCAATTTTGTTCATTAAGATGTTTCAATATAAAATTGGAGAAAACACAGATGAAGCTTATTTGCATGTAAATATTTCTTATTTACATATAAACATTTCCAAATTTGTCATAGTTGATACATTTGGCCTGGTGGTTTTGGATCATTTAAACTGTTGTGCACATTTAAAGTAGGTATTATCCAAAACTAATGATAATTTTCATATTTATGTAGGTATAGTTTATACTGTTGAGAACAACATGGCATCTGAGGTGCTGAAAGTGAGTGGAAAAAGGTTTTATGATATCTTTTACAGGTGTGAAGTTTTAGCTCAATTTGATGGCAAAAGCAATATAACTTTGGCTGGCTGCTAATTACTACCTTATGAATCTTACCAAAGAAAATGTAAATGCCTAGCACATTGCCTGTGTGCTGATTTTTGCCCAGTCTGGTTTGTGGTATTGGGGGGCCACAAAGCTGTCTGTTCTGAGAAGCTGCTGGCAGCCTTCACCATGTCTGGCAGAGCCAGTCCCTGATGGCTCTGAAGATGGATGGGCCACTGGCCAAGGCTGGGCCAAGCAGAGATGATGGCGATGCCTCTTTAATAACATATTTTAGAAGAAAATCACAACAAAATGCTGGTGCAATTTGAATTCCAGCAAGAGAGGAGGAAGGGATAACATGTAAGAAAACAGCAAATCCTTGGATGACGAATGGGCCAAACCCCGCTGTGCTGTTGGTAGGAAGGATGGAGGGTTGGGGGAAAAAAAGATCTTTTGAAGGGCTCATTTTGCTTCTCATTATCCTCCTCTGATTTTATTAGTAAAAAATTCACTTTGTACCTCTACGTTGAGCCTGGTTTTCCCTTGGAGTGTTTTCTTCTGGTCCTTATTTCAACTAATGAACCCTTTGTTAAATATTTTTCTCCTCTGCCCAGCTGTTGCAGGGGAGGTGAGTGAGTGGCTTTTGTGGCTGCCTGAATTTTGGCCAGTGTTAAACCACAACAGTCTATAAAAAATAATGTATTTTAACCACTGAAATTTGTGAGTGTTAATGTTTTGGTGTTGAAAGATCAACCTCCAATGATTTTCATGAATTTAATGATAATACCTTCCAAGGCTACTGTAGCCACAATGAAGTCCCTAAATTTAAAAAAAAATGCATTCTATCTGAAACATGAAGAGTAAAAAAGAAATCCTGATTTTAGAAATTCATATAGCTTGATCATTAAACAGTTGCAATTTGATTGTTTGAGCTGGTTTTCAAGGGACATGGCTGAAGAAAATGTGCACACATATTAAGTAAGTATTAAAAATTATTTGTGGAAGTGAACATATGTTTTAAATGTTTTTTAATAGGCACATTTCTGTTATAAGAGGTTCTGCATTTTTACACACTAAGAAAATCATGGCATTTGAGTAGTAAGTTCCCTAACAAGACATTTAAATATCTAAGAGAAGGCATTATCATTTTTTCATGATTTCTATAAAAATAGTACAATTATACTGAAGATTTTTTCCTTTTAACTTATGATAACAGAGTAGCATATTACAAAGAAACTGATCAAAATGGAAGTCTGATCCAACCAGAAAGTTCAATACCTAATGGATACCTCTGGACTGTCTCCAGCAGAATTTCAAATATGTCCAAGAATGACAACCGAGGCAGTTGGCCTCACACAGAAAAAAGAAAATTAAATGGTAAATATATAACTGGAATAATAGGTATTGCAGCTGGATTCCTCTTATCTTTTCACTTTGCACTGAGAACAGTCTGGATCTGCTCGGCATATAGGCTCCCATTTGGTGCTTGACTGTAATTAGACTGGTCTTTAGCCTTTTCCTCAGGTTGAAGAAATTTTGTTCCCATAGTTTCCTCTTGAGCATCATGTTCTCTAGCCCTCTAATCATCCTGTTTACTCTTTACTAATTTTGATCACATATCTTATTGTTTTTCTTAAGCTGGGAAACCTAAACTGGATACAGTACTCCAGTAGCAGGGTTATGATTCACAAACAAAAGGTAGCAATAAATTCCTCAACTCAGTGTGGTTATGCTGTCACTAATACATCCTTCTGTTTGGTTGGCCTTCATTGCTGCAAGTGTCCATTTTTGAATCATGTCTAATTTTTCTGTCTGCCATGATCATTTGTCCTTTTTAATGCAAAGTTCCTTCCAAGATTGTTGGTTCTCAGCCTGCACTGTCATATGAGGTTTGGGGTTTTTTTTAAGTTAAACTTTCTTGAGCTTTCATTCAAGATAGAACCAGAACATTCTTCCAGCCTGTCAAGGTTTATCTAAAAAGCAATCTGGTCTTCTAGAACTTCTTTCCTTATAAAGAATATATTTTTTCCTAGCTAACAGAGCTGCAGCAAGGGAATGAATGACATTAAAAGCTTTCCCTCTACGTCCGTTATAGAGTTTTCATTCTCACTGAAGCCAATAGAGACCTTTACAAAAGAAAGAGCCCAAATGAGTAAGTGTGAAACTATTATAGACTGGCAGACTTGACAGAGGAGGTTGAAGATGTGAGTCCTGTTCTTAGACAAAACCTAGAAACTTTCCTCGTGTCTAACTACAACATACACCACTGTCAACAGAAAATAGAAACAGTTGGCAGCAGCATGCAAAAGCATTTCCCAAAGCAATTTAAATACATTAACCATGGACAATAATGGACAACATCTTCAATTTAAATAGACATTTTCTGGGCATTCAAAGAACTCTAAACAAAGATGTTAAATCTACTGAGAAGCTGTGAGGTACAGAAATAGAAGAGAAATGCTGAGGGAGATTATTTCTGTCCTTAATTGTCTGTGTATTTTATGTTGCCCATTCTTTCTATTTGAAGAGGCAAATATTGTGTTTGTGCTTAATAAAAAGGATGAATTTTATAAAAGCCACATTAATTCTTATATTGTTCACAAACAAATTATATATACAAAATTTTGCTTGATACAACTAAATTCATGGTCATTTTATGTCAAATGAGGGTTTAGTAAACCACATTTTTGAAGAATTTTCCATGACAGACTTTGGTCTTTGATGTCATTTTTGAAGACCACAGGAGGCACTAGGAAATTTTCAACTGGCTGATGGGTTTTAGAGCAAGCTGGTAACTCAATTGTGTCTATTTAAATTGCCTATGCTTTGCAAGAGAAACAGATTTGTAATTCAGTTCTTTAATTAGTATGTTTTAATTAAGCTACAAGAAGAATAGCTGTTTATTATGACTTTTAATAAGCAATCATAACATTTCTTTTTCATTTGTGTATATTCTCAATAGTCTCTTTATATTAGAATGTTTCTCAAAGACACATAATCGTGTATTTATTTCAATGTCATGTCTTCCATTGTTCCTATAGTTCTAGTTATTGAATCTGGATTTCCCCTTTTTTTTTTTTTTTTTTTGGTTGTATATATCTTTTTCTGGAGTAAGTAGGTTATTGTATAAAGCCAAATACGCATTAAAATGGAAATGCCAAAAACTTTAAGTCTATTTAAAATTTATATGAAAATAAAACCAAACACATAACACATGTCTTTAAGTATAAATACTTGGTAATAGAACCAGATCAAAAAAAAATCCAAGAGGTTAAGCTTTCCATAATATCTAGAATAAATACACTTATTTTTCATGAGCAAAAACTGAATGAATGAAGTATTTGTGACCATGTAGATATATTTTACTTTTCTGTGTGACTTTATATGCAATTGTGGGAGAAGAGAAAATCTAAGTGGAGAACTGAGACAAAGTAGTTTCCTTCAGAAAATTTGAGTCAAGATGATATTTAAGACCAGGTAGCCCAAGAATAGAAAAAGTGTTTGTTTTCACAAGCTGATGAAGCAGACCTAAAAATGGCTGAGCAATGCATATGTTTACAACATTGCAGCCCTCTGCATCAGAAACAAACAGGGGGAATTGAAAGTCAGTGTGCAGTTGCTGAGCTATCACATCATTGGGATTACAAAATGTTGTGATGGATGGATAAAGGAGCTTTAGAAAAGACAAATTAGGTAGGTAAGGGGGCAGTGTGTGATGTAACATGTGGCTGGAATGCAATGTTTTTTTGCTAGGGAAAGGTCATGAGACAGTCAAGAGTTTGCAGGTAAGTCAGAGGACAGGCAGGGCACCAAGACAGGTACCAGCTATGCCTAAGGAAGTAGATGAAACCTTCTGTGTATATGAAGAAGAAACCCCACAACTGCAGGATTTACTGTTCTTGGGGGATTTCAGCCACCTGGACGGGTGCAGAACGAGTTATATAATTGATTATAAACAATCCAGGAAATTTCTGGAATGTGTTAGTAGTAATTGATGCAGATGCTTCATGAGCTGAGAAGAGGGGATTTTCTGCTGGACCTGTTGATGCTCAAAAGAGGGAAAGAGCTTTTATATGCATATCTGAGTATGTACAGGTTTACAGCAGCCTTGGTTAACACAGATTGTGGACACAAGTGACTCAAAAAGTCATAACCATGGAATTTGAAAGAGCAGAATCTGGTTTGTTGAATGATCTGCTTGAGGAGATAGCATGGGAGATTGCTCTGGAGTGCCAGGAGCTCTAAGAGATCTAGAAAATCTTTGTGGTTGACCTCTTCAGAAAGCAGGAATAAAGCACAGAAAGTGAGGCAGGCCAGCTGCTGTGAACAGGGAATTCCTAATTGATCTCAAATTTTAAAAGAAATTCTTGATAAGGGAGAAAAAAAGGATGAGTCAAGAATACCAAAGGTCAACTGGGTCAAAATTGGAATAGATTTGAAGGTCAACAGGATAGTTTTCTATTAAGTATCTCAGCTGCAAAATGAATAAAGTTAAGAAGAAAATTAAATTAATTCAATTTGGATTTCTTTTCTAACAAAATTATCTTCCTAACAGATATTTTTTATTTCAGAAACAGAAAAGCTATAAGGACTAGGAGTTTCTTCTGTTCATAGATATCCTGAATGAACTGCATCTATGCTTACCCAAAAATAGACAGAGAGTAATGAAGAGAGGTGATAAATACTTTAATAAAATTATATATATTGAAATGGTACTTTTGTTTTATTTCCTTTTACTAAGTACAACAGAGAACATATGGTATTTAAGAGGCATTCTGAGAGAATTTTAAGCACATCTATACATAAAGTCTGGTTTATGTTCTTAATCATCAAATACCATTTCTTTCATATCTCAGATACAATATTAAGAAAGAAAGAAAAAGTCTATTTTACTTTCTTATTAAGGTGTTTGTTATGCTTCTTTAAATATGCAGCATTGGTATGGAACTTTACTAATAAAATGCTGGTTTTCTGTTGATATATGTATGAAAAGACCTATATGTGTAATGTTAATATATTGGAAAAACAACAGTTTCTCCTTCAATAAAACCCAGGTAAAGAAAAACATCGTTTTAACAACAACAACAATATCAACAACAACAACAACAGCAAAAAAAAAAAAAAAAAAAAAAAAAAATCAGGAATGAAGTTTTGAAGCAAAAAAAAAAAAAGATCTTAACTTCTCCGTAACCATGACTGATTCTGTCCATTTCCTAAGCTGAAAAACCAAAGACATGTAGAGTTAAAGCAATTTTCCGATAACTAATAGAATAATTATAGAATAATTACAACTTACTTCTCACCTCGTCACTTTTCCCTTCCACAAAGAAAAAAAAGAGTTTCTATTACTGAAATAGTTTGCACTTGAAAAATGTTGTAACTTTGATAAAGTAAATATTGGTTTTCTTGACTGAAATCCTTTTAATTTACAATAAAATTCCCAACTACATTTTTGAAATGTAGACAAACTAATAGCTTATTTAAACACACACAATACTGTTTAAAAATAACTGCTTCACTGCCCTATACAAAGAATTGGGGAAAAACACCCTACCAATTTTAAATTAAGAGGAGGCATTGTTTGCTCCAATTCAATTGATAGTACTGACATGTGTAAAGCTCTTTAGTGATCACAAAAAAAATATCTGTCTGACTAGCAAAGTATAGGTTTAAGACCAGATATTTTGATTATACTACAAAAACCAAAGTGTTCTATGCAATATAATTTCTAATAGGAGGAAAACAGGATTACATATGCTAGGTTCAACCTTGTCATCCACATTTCAAAGGTCACTGAGTATTTATTTAATGATCAGGGCTCTAAAGAGTCCTAACTGTGCTTGACCAGTATGTTGAGATACTTGAGCATGTTGTTTGGGATTCCTTTTTTTGGGTCTAGATCTCCTCTGTATCCCCAGTGTCACCTCAGCTGTCTCATTTTAAGAGGCAGTTAAAATGTAAGTCAGAAAGTAACTGGCATTTGGGTAACACATCAGGTATTTACACAACAAGCCTATAATCCATTGTGTTCTAATGACAAGAACCACAACACTTTTATCTGCTTTTAGCAAGCAATATTATCTCAGTCAATACTGAAAGCAATGGATGAAAGCATTGCTATTTGCAGCTGTACATGCAATTCTTGGAAGAAACACTAATCTTATGTATAAAGGTTCTTGGAAAAAGACACATATAAGTCAACAGGAATTCTATAATTACAGCAGAGAGTTTGAAAAAGAGTACTCTGAAAAAAATAGTCTTTTTCATCATTTTCATTCTGGGTCATATTTTATTAGATATCTGAAACGAAAATTCAGATCTAGAGTTGTAAGTGTTCCAAATTTCAGTTCTGATATGACTCAAAGATATGACAAAGTCATTTATTGAATGTAAAAGTGCGTCTGTACATTTTCATCTCTTCAGACAGAATAGAGGAAGTTCTGGTTAGAGATACTCTAATTAAGGTTGTCAATATTGACACTGAGCAGTTAGTTCCTAAAAAGCCAATAGGTCAACTTCCTTCTCTGCAATTTAAGCTCGCCATATAACAAGAGTAAGAAAGATTTATTTTTGCTGTTTCTCTAAATACAAGCTCTTAATATTTTCAGAACACTGTTTTCATTTAAGAATTTAAGAAGTACAGTAAGGAAGAGTTAATTCATAGTGTAACTGAGAATCTGAATATTAACCATGATCTTTATATAAGGTGAAAATTCCCTATAAAAGGATTATGCTGTATGGCCAAAAAACACACTTCCCGTGCGGTAAAATCAGACTAAATTAAGCAAAAGATGGACTCCAATTCTGATACTGAAATTCCAGCACCAGAAATTAGAAATGCTGTCCCATGCTTTTTCTATTCTTATTTGCCTTAAATCACTTTCAAATATTAGCCCAAAGAAATTAACTTTTTTTTTTTTTTGTAATGGTTCTGATGGGATGTCAGCACTTTGAACTGATGATATCTAACATGTTATGTTTATGTCTTATTTTCATTTTTGAAGGAGAACAACATCAGCATGAAAAAGATAAAAGTGCAAACATCTCAAATAGAACAAACGGTGGTTACATTTCTTGTTTTTATGGAATTTATGTTGACCTTCAGGAACAATAGAACAACTTAATGGAGTCATATTTTTTCTTAAGGGACACATCAACTGCAGAAGCTTTGATTCGGTGTCAACACTTGGAGATATAATGAAGACTAATGCTGACTAAATGTCAAACAGAAAACATTTAGAAAAATGGAAAATGATAAAAAAAAAAAAGGTCTTCCATTGCTCTGTGAGATACTTGAGAGTTTTACAGGTTCTCTTGAGGATCTTTAGTGCTGAGCAGATTGCTCATATTGGATATGACAAGTTCTGCTCTGAAATACACACATGGATGTCTCAAATATCATAGACTATCTCAAATAACAACAAATAGATGTGGTTGAGCAGCTAAACAGAACAACTATCAGATATACTTTCAGAGCACAAACACTTAGTATATGTGATGATACCTGCATTTGGACACTCACATTTTGTTTTTTGTGGTTTAAGTTTAAATCTGACGTATAAAACTTCATCAGATATATTTTTATTCTTACTGTCTTAATGATTAATTATTACTAGTTATACTGGAAAAAATTACTTAATAATTTTCTTTTGGCCAATTCCTTTCTTAGAATAAATACTCAATCTCTTCTGTTTTCTATTTTGTCTTAAGGCTTCTAAACCAAGTTTTAAAATGCAAGACACAAAAAAAACAACTTTGAAACTTAGAGATATCAGGGAAAATTATATAATCAGAGAATCATAAAATGGTTTGGGTTGGGAAGGACCTTTAAGATCATCTGGTTGCAACTCCCCTGGCAAGGGTAGGGACATCTTCCTGGCACTGGTTTCTGAGAGCCTCACCAAACCTGACTTTGAAATCTTCTAAAGGTGGGACGTCTGCACTTTATTGGGAGACCTGTTTCGTTGTCTCACCAACCTCAGTGTAAAGAATTTCTTCCTTGGGCCCAATGTAAACCTACACTTTCTCAATTTAAAACTGTTATCCCTTGTTCTGTCACTACAAGGTCTGGCAAAGCAATGTCCCTTTCCAGCCTTCTGATCATTTTTGTGGCCCTTTTCTGAACTCACTCCAACAGGTCCATGATGTTGGGGTTTCATAGAACTGGACACAGCACTCCAGGTGACTTCTCATGAGAGCACAATAGAGAGGCAGAATCACCTTCCTCAACCTGCTGGCCACACTACTTTTGATGCAGCTTGGCTGGCTCCAAGCACATATTACCAGCTCATGTCCAATTTTCATCTACTAGTTTTCCCAAGCCCCTTGCATGTAGCCTTGTTGAATTTTAAGAGATTCACCTGGGCATTAATGTGATATACAAACCAGAGGTTGATCTTTAGAAGCCTTTTCAGTCTGCCAATAAATTTAAACACCATTTTCAGTGTCTGGACTTTGGCCAAATGAGAATGAATAAAAGCACAGCTGTGGGTGGGAAAGGTTCTCAGGAAGATCTGCTACTGCTCAGTGACCATTATCTCAAAATGACATTGTCAAAAAGTATAAAAGCATATTCACACCATCATCATCTCTCATGATGAGATATCTAGGAAATTTTCTTAAATAAGAAAACAATGATTTTTAGATGGATTTCTTTCAAACATTTAAAGCATTTTCTGTGAGCTCTTACAAGTTGCATAAATAACTTCGTGACTTTAGCTTTCATTCTGTTCTGCATGCCTGCAGATTTTGCGATTATTATACATCAGTTTCTCTCTTTGCCCAATAAGAAATGGCTTGATTAGGATCAGATAACTCTTAGGTGTCATTTTACTTACTAAATCCAACATTTTATTCAACTTTCCAGGTAAAATTTGAGCTCTAAATTGTTTACTTTTGCTGTATGTTTAATCTATGCTTCATTCTAGATTTCTATAGTTCTCTGGTGCTATCATTTTATTTAAAATGTAATCTGCCAGTACATACAATAGCATTGTCCCCAGAGACAGTCTGTCCTGTTCTCATTCTTAAGAGTCTTCCTGGATCTCAGAGCAAATCCTCTCCAATGCCCTGACTTCAGAAAGAATAATTTTTTTTTCTTTTTTTTATTCAGGGGAAATTGTTTTTAGATGTACATAGTCAATTCGATTGCTTTGAACTTTCAGTTAATGTAATACATTAGAAAATCAGAAGAAAGATTGGTTCCCCATATCAAGATATAGAATCTTTCCATCACCTTAAACAGCTGAAGAAACATGTCATTATCACCCACCATTGGATGTGCCAGTGATGATAGATGTATCTGTCATATTTGTGTTGATTTCCTAAAATCTTTTTGAGATAGATAAAGAAAGGAACAGAAAGATTTTTTTTATCAACTCTGACTGTAAAAATCAGATTTAAAAAAAACCTCCAACTCTCATCACTCAAAAACTGAAAGAGAGAGAAAACCCCAAAATCTAAAGGGTAGGGCTGTAGAGATTAGAAAGCTATCATTAATATAATCTAGGTAGATATGGCTAATCTATTCAGCTCAAAGGTAAAACAAGGGATACTTTCATGATTTCAGAGTTAAACACTCTAAGCAGTCATCAAACATTCATGATTTTCATCATGAAATAAATAAAACAACAGCAAAAAAATCCAGTCATAGCAAAGAACAAACATTCATAGCTTTAATACCTGACTGAAATACAAGTAGCTGCTTTTCTCTTAGTGTGTCTAGCATCCACCTGAGACCTTGCAGCAATAGTTCCCAGCTCTCTGTCATCCATTTCAGCCTTCTTTTTCTTCTGTGCTGTAGGCAAGTTTAATAAAACAAGAATTTAGGGATTTGAATTAATTACATTTTAAATATTTAAATATTTGGTTACATATTAGGTCCATTTAGTATTCCCTGCTGTTGTATTAGGAATACTCTAGTGTCTTTCATTCAAAATTAAAATAAAGAAAACAACAACAAAACACACACACACAAAACAAAACGAAAACACACCACCCAAACACAAAACAAACAAACAAAAAACCCCTAAACCCCATCTTTCTTTTTGATTTATTGCAAGTCTCAAACAATCCCACATGGATTAGAAGACTGTCATAGTTAAGAAAAAAATGCATAGGCTTTTTGCCAATGTCACCTCAATTATATAGTCATCAGTGTTTCCACAGTAGAACATAAAAGCTGGTGATAGGTTCGCTTTCCCTAAGGTTCATTTTTCAGCTACAGGATACATGGATACATCTAAAGTGATTGCACTAAGATGCCAGTTTCCTTTTGGGAAAAGAATAAAAAATTTACTGCTACCAAGTTACCCACTCTCAGCTGTAAAAATGATCATTCTTATGAAGTATAGAGAATCAAATCTTTTCAGTACGTACTTTACTTATCATGTGCATTTAAAAGATATTCCAAACTTTAAATTCCACTTCACCATGATGTTCTGCAGTGCATTTGTCACTACATATTTTCTAAATTATCCTGAGATAAAAAACACTTCCAATGTGCATGTGGGGGGAAAAGTGGTATTTCATTTCTTCCAAGTCGCAAGAAAAGAACTAATTTCCTTCTCATTGTCCTCTGAATGCATACAAGTATACAAGATATATAGGTCTTCTGGAAAAGAGGACAAAATAATAATATTTTACCATAACTAAAAGTTCAATCTGTGAAAAACACTAAAACACTTTTCTATGTTTCTAAGACTATCTATGTGCAACATTAACTTTCAAAAATCATAGAAAATAACTCAGATCCTTCAGGTCCCAAAGTGTAACTTCTGAAAGACTTTAGCACAGAAATTTAGTATGTAGACTGGACTAAATTCTGTTAACTAAATAGAGAGATTTTCATATGTGATACTGTCTGTGAAACAGTGGAATACACAAAATAGTTATTATTCCTTGGAAAATGTAATACTGAACCCATATCTGATTTATATCCTTTAGACCTAAAACTGAAACTAAACACAATGAATAAATACTGACATATTGTATAGAATCAGAGAATGATTTGAATTGGAAAGGACCTTAGAAGATCATCTAGTCAATCCCTCTGCCTTGAGCAGGAACATTGTCCATTAGATTAGGTTGCTCAAAGCCCTGCCCAACACGACTTTGAAGACTGCCAATGATAGGGCACTCACAACTTCTTGGGGAAACCTGATTAAGGGGCTCACCATCCTTACTGTAAAAATTTGTTTCCTTATGCACAATCCAAAACACTCTAAGAGCATAAGAGAGGGGGAAACTTACCCATCTTTTGATGTAGTCCAGGATATGAATTAGATTTCTGGGCTCCATGTGCACATTGCTAGCACATATTCAATTTTTGTCCATCCATATTCCCAAGTCCTTCTCCCCAGGGCTGCTTTCAATCCAACAATCCCCCAGGTTGTATTGGTACGTGGAATTACCTAAACCCAGGTGCATGACCTTACAATTGATATTGCTGAACTTCATGAGGTTCACAAGGACCACTCCTCTAGACTGTCAAGGTTCCCTTGGACACCATCCCATCCCATCCCTCTAGTCTGGTGACTGCACCCCACTCAGCTTGGTGTTATCTACAGGCTTGCTGAGGGTTCACTCAATCCCACCTCATACTGCTATTGATGAAAATACTAAGCATTGGACCAGAAGCACCATTTTTTGCTGCTTTCTACCTTTGAGCAATTGACTGAAACTCTGGGTGTGACCATCCAACTTTATGCATCTAACAGTTCATCCTTTGAATCCCTGACTCTAATTCAGCGACAAGAATGTTGTGTGGGATCATGTCAAAAGCCTTACTGAACTCCAGCCATATTACTGGTCAGTAGTTCTCTCTGCAAATGGCATGAGAGTTTTCTAGGTTTCAGGCAATTAAATCCAGCTGATAGCCTATATGTTTGTTCAACTAGTCTCAATTAATTTCCACTTACATGGAAAAATATTTCATTGTTTTTCAAATATTTGGCTTGCCATTGTAACAAGAAAAAAGGTAGTGGATTCATAATTGATTTTTTATCTTAAATGCTAAGAAGTGAGTAAGCTGAAACTCAGAATAAAAGAGGTTTTTTTAGAACTGGTAAGCAAACCTCCAAAGAACATTAATGGATTTTTTAATGTACTTTTACATTCTAAGGATATGCTAAGGCCCCAGATTATATATCAGATTTTATTTTTCCTCCGTTCACTTTTCCTTTTAGAGTCATTCTAATATGCTGCTCTCTTTATTCTTCTTTATTTAATAACTACAAAAGAAGTAATAATGAGATTGGGGTTTTTTTACCCAAAAAATTAGAATAATTAATGTTAAAAAATGAAGGAATGCATGCTCATTGGAACTTGCAGCAAGTTCATATGCTTCAGCTTGTTTTCTAATGAAGATATTATCATATGTATTTATTTAATTTATGTATTTTTCGGCTATTTCACTAGAAGGTTCACAGGACTACATTCAACCATTCATGATATATCTCATTACAGTTTTTATTTCAAAATTTTCAAGAAACTGTGATTTATTTTTTTTATTGGAAAGGACTAAAAACCAGTAGCATAAGATAAATTAGTGTATATTAGCTTTCTATCACTGTTCTTCACATTGCTCTAACCTTGAGCTTCACAAGCTGAAGAGATGAACTAAATGTGACTTGGGGCTGTGGGGGAAAAAAAAGAATAAATTGTCAGAAAATAGATAACTTGCTAAGTTATCCATTTCACTTAATCTTCCAAGTATATTCAATGTCACATTGCTTGAACTGGTAAAAATCAGAAATATAGTAACTACACATGCTTTCCAGAGAGAAAAAGAACCAAGAATTATCTACTAATTTTGGAAGAAGATGTAAGTAAGCAAAAAATAAATTTTAAAATAATTTATTACTTTAGAAGTCCAAACTCTTTCAAGATAAACAGATAAAAAAGTGATCTTTATGCAGGCAGACAACCCATAGGGTATTTAGAACTATGTGCTAAATACCTAACCTATTAAAATATAAACAGTCATGGAAAAGGCAAACAGTCCAAACACAGAAGTGCACAGATATCAGTTAAAAGTGAACACAGCTACCATAGCTGATGATCTATACGTTTTAAAAATTTATGAAGGAGTTATATATTCACAAGCTGAATAAAGCAGGTTGCCTTCTCCTTCAACCTGTCTAAGCAAACTACACTGGCTTTCCAGCCTTATGTGATTAAATATATTTATCTTCTTTCCAACAAAGCTTAAAGGAAAATTTTACTATGCTGTTATTCATCTTCTCTCAAAGGTCCATCCAGTGAGAAGGAAAAATTAAAAAAATAATTTCTCAGAGACACAAAACAAATATAGATGTTTTGCGAAGGATAAAACAGTTTTATGACTTTACCCTTTAGTAATAAACCACCTCAGGTTAATATGGGATACCTATGTAGCTGTTCTTCTCACAGTCTGGACTTTACTTTTCCAGCAAAGGATTCTCCATAGCTGTAGAGGAGATCAGCTGTAGTCTTTGATGCTTAAAATGTACTGGAATGGTTTATTCTAATAATTTATTCAGGTTTAGAAGGTTGTGGAATTGTCTGGGCGACTCTGATGTGTTTGTATGCTGTAATGCACTACATGGCTCACTCAGCAGAGAAACTACTCCTCCTACTGCAACTTCAGAAGGGGAGAAACCACAATCAAGTAAATAAATAAATTAAAATAACTGACGTAAATAAATACAAACTTGAAATATGGAATCAATTTGTTAAAAAACATGGTTATGAATATTTTTTCTACATTTTCTCTTGCTCCCTGGCCATCTTTTTTCTCATGACTTTTATAATAATGACCCTGTCCTACTTTTCCCCCACAACGTTTTCTTTTTTTTGTTGGTTTTGCGTCATATCCACATGATTAATGACATGTCTATTTATAAGGTTAAACTAGAATGAAAAAGAACCCTTAAAAGAAGATAAAATTAATCAGGAGTTGGTAAACAGTAAAATCTCTCTCAAGGCAGTAGCTAAATGAGGAACACTTAAAATTAAGAGCTGAATTCCTAGAAATTCCATAAAGCTGAGAATACCTTTTTAAAAAGTACATGATGGCTCAAAAAGTTTCTTGTACTCTTCTAAAACTCACAATTTTTAATTTTAGTTATAGTAAAAAATGTGCATACAAATATATATATATATATACGTGGAAGGGTGAAATTAAGGCTGGAGCTGCCCCAACCATGCTGTTTCCAGCTGTCTTCAGCTGACACTCTGCAGGTACTTCTGTGCCCTGAATTCCAAGGGGTGACACCTCAAGAAAGTGTATTTAAGAGTGGGAAAAACACTGCACAAACAGTGAGGAGTAAGGAAGAAAGTGTGAGAAAAGGAACAGCTCTGCAGGCACCAAGGTCAGAGATGATCAGTGGGGAGGAGGTGCTCCAGGTGTGATAGCAGAGATTCCCCTGCAGCCTGTGGTCAAGGAGCTTATCCCTGCCTGTGGAAGTCCACGGGGGGCAGATATCCACCTGCAGCCCATGTAGTATCCCACAGTGTAGGAAGTGGATGTGCCCTGGAGGAAGCTGTGAGCTCAGGGAAAGCCTTCACTGGGGCAGACTCTTGTCAGGAGCTGTGACTCAAACAGAAGAGTCCAAGCACGAGAATGTTTTTTTTTAAATGTAATAATGATCTGATGACTTGATGCTCTTGGTGGGACAGGTGACTTTGTTTACCCTTTTCTTACAGTTCTTTTGTAAATGTTGTGGCCAATTTAAGAATTTATCCCTTATTTCATCTTGAAACCATATAATAAAAAAACCCCACAAAGCATATATGTATGGCAAGTAGATCCCTGACACTCATATTTTTTTCTATTACTTTTCAGGTAGGAGAGCAAAATGGTATGAAATATTAGTGCATAACACAATTATCTATAACATCTCTAAAATATATTTCTTAAAGAAACAGTTTCTAGTTTAGACAATAAATAAGAATAAATGCGAAAAAATGAAAAAATATTTTAAATGTTGAAGGAAATGTGTATATAATCACCAAGTATATAAAACAAATTTGTATGCCTTAACTTGAAAAAAAAAGAAAAAAAAAGAAAAAGAAAAAGAAAAAGAAAAAGAAAAAGAAAAAGAAAAAGAAAAAGAAAAAGAAAAAGAAAAAGAAAAAGAAAAAGAAAAAGAGGAGAAATAAAATTGGATGAAAGAGGAATATTTTATCTTGATTTGGTTTTAATGTTTGTTCCACCAAAACCTGTATTAAAATACAAAACAAAAAGCTGGTGAGTCATTTACACTCAGAATTCTATACAGTAATACAGCTTCTTGTATGAGCTGAGATAATAGCATTCTCATTTTGCCCTATGAAATCTGAATGTCATGAATTCCAGGTTTGAAACATAATTTAATAAAGGTCACTTACCAAGGTAGGAAACAGGAGAGATAAGGAAAAACCCTGCATAGCACATCTGTTTAGAATGAACTGATCTGACACAGTTATTAATTATCACAGATGCCTTAGGGTTGGAATAAAGCTGTCAACTCAGAAGTAAAATGTTTTCCCAAAGTCAGAGTCTCAAAAAAAGGCAATAAACCCAGAAATGTTCAATCTACTCTGTCAAATATCTTTTCAGAAGCAGTGGCAATACTAAGGTGAAAGACTAAAATGTGTTAGCAAAGTCTTAATCAAATGGAAGGATTTTGATCTGAGATAAAATGTGTTTGATTCAGATGGAATAGCGTTGTATTAGATTTGTGAAGGTAACAAAATGAAATATTGGCTTATATTTTAGCACACATTTAAGATATCAATTAATATAGGACTTGGGACTTCAGCAGCTTTAGCACACACGATGATTCAGCTAAGCTATACCTATAGTATAGCTCAAATATTATCACTCTTCATTTCAAATGACATAGACTGTTATGACATCAGGATAAAATGTTTGACAGGAACAGGCCACACTGCTCAATCAGTTGTAAGGCTTAGCTTACTGTAATTATTATTACTGACCAAGAAAGTATATTAATTTTTTTTAACTTAGTGATCAAAAGCATTTAACATGTGGGCACCTTGTTGATTCTTAATGACAAAGACATAGGCTAATAAAGTTGCCCTTACATTGATTCAATCCTGTTTTTTAGAAAAAAAAAATCTGTATGTCTGAGAATTTTACCTAAAAATGCATTTCGACTGACCTCATATGTCCTCATTTAGCCATGGGCATTCTTAAACCCTGAGACTCAACTTTGTATCCTAGCTTACATTTAAGTTTATGAAGTCTTTTTACCCCTAAAACAGGCAGGTCACACCCAGCTCTTGGAATGGTCCTCAATATATATTGTCCTCCAGACAATTTATCTGAAATAAATAATGTCAGCTGATATGAGCCATGGATACCTCTGGGATCAGGCTAAGAGTTAAGGGATATGGGCCAGTGCTTCAGCTCATGATCTGGCACTTTGTGGGGCACGTGGGTCGGTGTCATTTGTTTTTAGATGGGATAGGCGTGAGATACCTAAAATCTATTGTATACAATATGAATCATTTGGCTCAGAGCAGGCTGCTTTTAAAAACTGTTGTTTTTGATGATGTAATTAAGTTCTCATTAGAAAGTACATGCTTAGAAAGCATGACCTGTGTAGATTGATAGCAGAACACTACTAGAAGGATGTATTGCTTCACACAAAAGCTTGTCAAAAACATACTGTTGATAATAAAACTATCCGAGTTTCAAAAAGGAGCATGGAAAAAAAAACAAATCACAAAAAAGCTTTACCATCTATACATATTTTGAAGTTCAGTCATGACATTATAAAAATAAATTTATAATGCCATTTTGCATAACTGATTTATTATCAACAGAAATATTTCTCACTCTTCATTCTTTTTTGGTTGGTTTTTTTCTGTTTTGTTTTGTTATGTTTTAAGAAAAGAAGATTCTATCTCTATTTTCACTATTATGACATTTATAAACTAGTGGTCTGTAAGGACAGATATCTTGAACTTCTATTAGATGAGGGCTTTTCTGAATATGCATTATTGTGATACATGGGTTGATTTTTTACCTGTTAAGAGACTCCAGCAGAATCTGAGGCAGGACGTCTCCAAAAGGATGGACACAATTTAGTCTCAATACAAGTAGAAGTGGAAAACTGTTTAGGCTTCTTCTTCTTTAGCTCATTTGAAAAACTCGGCCTAGAGGTTACATCTGGAGAGCAAATTTTTTCCCAAAAGTCCTTTGTTGATGACAGCTTCACAATTTTGGGATAAGGGAGCCTCTGCTTTGATAAAGAGAAGTCATGTACAGGACAAAAGCTTATGTCCGTAACTTCAACATTTGAATGGAAACGTAGCAGTTTTAAACCCCCTTCTTCTTTATTCTTAAACATTATTACCCACATTTCACCTGCTAAACTGCCAAACTTAACTCTTTTGATGGCATAGCCCCACCACTAAAAGTGGGAGGTCTGTGAAGTGACAATAGTGTTCTTTTGATCGAACAAACTTCAGGCATAAAGTGAAACACTACTGAAGTGCTCCAGCTGCAATGGTGGTGCTTTCAAAGCTTTTTCCATTCCTCCTGGGGCACACTGCCAATTCTTTTCTCCTTTCTGCAAGCTGTTGGAAAGTCATGCAAGCATACAGTGTTTTATATTTACTACAAGGTAACATTTAAGCAGTTGAAACTCTTTGAACAGCAAGTTCCATTGTATTTATCACAATTAATTAAAGGGAAAGAACAGAGGAGAAACGTGTAACCTTCATCTGGTTCAAACGAAGTAGGGTGATGTTTTAAAGATTTTCTTACTGTTCTGAAACCCAGATCACAGATAATTCAGAGAGAATTAAGGCTCTTAATAACAAATGAGAGATTTTAAAGCTGTGTTTCAGCTACCTGTCAAACCCTGGTTCCCCTCCCCAGCCTTTTTCCTGGTAATGCTTAGCACTTTTCATCTTCAAAGTACTTCAAAACACATTAACTAATTAATCCTTTGAGCATCCCTAAGAGATTAGGAGAAGACGATGTGATCTCTGTCAGCCATGCAAGAGCCTTGAGCAAGGCAATGAACCCTGCATCCAATAAGGATTATTGTCAAGGTCTCCTGAAGTCCACAGCACCCTGAATATATATTCTGTTGAAAACTTTGAGAAAATTTAGACGTATTTAAAGAGTAAGAAGAAACATTTTAAAAGGGTAGATGGAATAGAAGGACAATCTTCAAATATACAATCTGGAAAAAAAAATATTACTCCTTGAACAGTATTTCTTAAGCATCATAATAAAATCTATATACTCATATAGTAGTATCTTTAAATGTCTGTGACTATCTCGCTTGAAAAAAAAAGCAACTAACTTCTGTATAAGCCCTGCTGTTTACATTTGCAATACCACATTAAACAGGACAAGACTACAGGATTCAGCACTGGCATATACTTCTCTAACTACTGAAATATTTGTGCAGTGTTTGCTGGCACTTTTTCCTCAGGCCAATTTAAATTCTCACCAAAAAAAAAAAAAAAGCAGCTTTGTTAACAGTGATTCCATTTGAATACAATCATTATATTCTGAGAGGTAAGAAAGTATAACTTTGTAGGAAAAAGCATTTTTATGCTGCCAATACTAGAGAATGAGCCCTGATCCAATTTAGTTATTAAGATGTATATAGTCATAAGTTGCAAAAGCATAGCATTGCCATAAAAATGGCAAATATTTTGAATGCTTGATGCTTAGAATGATCTCAATGTGCTTCAAGAGAGTTGCTTCATAAGAGGCTGTCATAGCTGAAGGAGTGGCAATTCACCTTCTAATAGCCAGGCCACTTGGTTTTGTGGTAATGATTATCCCTACAAGATCTTATTTTACAGAAACTTCAATAGAAGGAAAGGACAAAAGTAATTTCCCAGAATAATCAATAAACTCCGAGTCTCTGTGTCTCTGTTCACAGACACTTGTAAAGTACAATAGATTCAAACAAATCCAGGTTTACAATTTCCAAATCTCTCATGAGTGTTCTGCCTGTAAAATATCACCCTTTCTTTCTTGGAATAATTTTGGCAGAATATATCTTGCAGAGCAAATTTTTTGAATTTTATTCTGCAAGGGTTGCTTTTCAAAAGTGAATTTGAGGAATGAAAAAATAAACTTTCATTTCATTTTTTGGAGATTTTTAGTTCCCAGGGAATGTCAGGAACTTGGACTTCCCTTTGTGCTCAGTGCTTCCTGTTGGTTTTCTCTAAAAGTCTCTCACAAATTTAGCTCACTCCTCTGAAATTCCTAGCTCCTCTCTTGGCTTTTGAGCTTGGTGCTAAGGGACATGATCTAAAATGTAAAATTGTGTAGCCTGATGACTGTTGCTTGGTCCTCACACAACCATCCATGTGTGCAGCTCGAGTAATGCTACTGCTTATTGTGCTTCAGTTTGTTCAAGAAACTAGAAACTGCTAAGCTGGGTGCTCCCTCAGACTGCCATGGTTGTGAATATAAGTTGAAGGAACACAAATTCAGAATGCATTATATCCTAGTATGTGATTTTATGTTTTCTCACATTCTTTTCATTTCATTCTTTCTCTCAAGGTATTGTTTTATTTATTTGGTATAAAATATCATTCGCTAAATGGTTTTTACATTATTACCTTAATTCCTAAACAAAAAAAAACAAAAAAAACCCCAAAAAATCATAACATTATTACCTTAATTCCTAAAAAAAGACACTCATAACATCCTATCGCACTTCATCATGATTTTTTTTTATGATGACAGTGGTCAGACACTGGAACAAGTTGTCTGGAGAGGTTGTAGGCTGTCCACCATTAGAAATGTTCCAAACCCAACTGAACACCACTCTGAGCAACCTGCTCCACCTGATCTGCTTTCTGTAGGACTACAATATTTCCAGAGATGCTTTTCAACCACAGCTATTCTGTAATTCTATTTACAATTTAGAATTCAAGCTGGATACTTTCTGAAGAAAAGGAGAAAAAAAGGTTTGTAGCATAAGTTTGGAGCTGTTTTTTTTAACATACTCATTTTTGGTCAAGTATGTCTGCTTTCAAAAAAGATTAATTCAACTGACTTCAAATTTAATTCTTCACTAGGTATAATGAAAATATAGACAAAGAGCACACACATAGAAATCTAAATTGTTATCAAAAAACCTGGATACTTAATCTGGAGCTGAGTTTCATATAAAATGCTGAATTAACCTTCTTCTCTGGAACCACAGTAACTACTTCTACTGCATGAGACCATAAACATTACTTTTAGTGATAACAGGTTTTTGTTCCAATTATTTTTTCTGTACCTCCAGGTTAATGAAGCTGTACTCTGTACCCTACTGGTTAGAATAAATTTAAGCTATATTTCAAAATTCTATTTCCACTGCTAGCCTACAAAATTTTGCAGCACAACAGGGTGAAAAAATAATGGTTCAACTGATTACCAAAAATTGTTACTGAAGATTTTTCAAATCTAAAAAAAAACCAATAATCTTACCTGTCTCTATGGTGGACTATTTGAATTAAACAGAATTATGAGAGAAAAATTTATACGCTTTGTTAAAGTTTATAGTCTTATACAGAGTACAGTGTTGCAACAAGATTACTAGATTATGTTATTTTCCTAATTAAACATAATATTTCTGTGTTTTTTAATAAGGCTCTTTCACCTTTTTTTCCCTCCTCATACTTCTCCTGGGTTTTTCAAGGTATTATGTTTTTGATTACTTGGAAAGTCCTGTTCCATTTCAAACTGAGATAATATTTTAGGGTTTGTTAATTTTTTAAGTGGAACAACTGTCCAGATCAGTCTCCAAAAGTATTATAACAAAACTGAACAAAAGGCAGAAATACAATTAAAAATAAACTGTGGCATAAATTTTAGCTGTAACACTTTATCCTGTGTTAAAACTAGATTTAAGTTAATATAAAATTGGAAAAAGTTCATATGTAGTTTGGAAATCCTTTTTTAAAATCTTTTTTTAATCAGTTGGTGTTTTGAAACACTCCAATTGGCACATAAATTTAACAGGTAGATGTCCCTCAGTTCGAACACTGAGTAAGAATCCAAGATACTTAGCTGCTGAATAATAAGATTACAGAAGTAAAAGAGTTTCTAGATAAGTCTGAAAATTCCCTTCATCCTCTTCATATAAATCTAATGTGTTTGGTTCTGACACAAAGGATGATACTTCTAATCTTTATAACAAATTAATTCACTAGGGGAAGGTGAGTGACAGTAAACTACCAGTGGTCATGACTTGCTACAAGAGCCTGCCATTTGACATCTTGCTTTATTTCTTAATTAAAAAAAATCTCTCAGTTTGTGATTATTTTCCCTCCAGGAAAACATACTTAGCTTTTCTCTCTGCTTAACAAAGAAAATACCAAAATGAGCATTAACTAGGGTCCTCTTCTACTGACTAAATAAAAATGATTTCTAGACTGTCATTTATTCCTACTCTGGTTTTTGGGTTTTTTTTTGTTTCTGTAGTACTCTATCTTACTCTGTTCACTTGTTAGCATGTACACATGTGTGTATTTTAAAAACATCCATATATCACAGATTTCTGGGCAGATCAAAATGGTTTGGGAAGTAGAAGGACAACCAAGAGCGATAAAGACTAATTGGGAAATCTTATTCCCATCCATGAGACCAGACACAAAATATTTGAGGATGCTGGAAAGACTCATGGTTTGTGAAATATTCCATTAATTCTAAATCTTAAAAAAAAAAAAAAATCTGACATCTACAAAAGATTATGAGATATGGTTTTCTTCAGAAAGAGAAATAAAGAGAAACGACGAAACTGTAGATCAGTCAGCCATGGGCAGAGTCTGATAAGATAATGGCCATTTTTCAGAACCTTTTTGCAGACACCTGATGGAAATGTGCATGCAAAAGTCTATCCAGTCTTTAGGGTAGTCCTGGTTCAGCCAGGAGGTAAAACTGGATGATGTCCTCCAGACAAAATTTGTATTCCTGTATGACTTCAGGTGTACTTCTTTTCCGCTCATAAATATGTTTATTAACTAAAGCAGGCTAAGACAACTCATCCTAAAATACAGAACATGAGGTGATCACTATATTGGGTTAGAAGTCTTGATTTCAACATATATTTCTATAACATTTATAAAAACATAAGGTAAATGTATTGATAAATGCATTCTCAGAAGTTCTACCAAAATAAAAAAATCCTGGCCTGGAAAAATTATATAACTAGATCTGTCTCTAGATATAAAGATCTAGATCTAGATCTAATCAGAGATAGAGACATATCTTTTTCAGGTGAACGTATTGAAAAAGACAGTTTACTCCATTGTTTCCTTTTTCTTTCCTTTGCAATTGAAAACTCTGTGATGCCAGATAACTCAGTGTATTATGGTTCTCGTTGGACTGGGCCTGTATGAGAACACAGCATGGGGATTGCATTCAGATGACTAGAGGAGCAGAGTTTGAGCTGTGTCTTTAGAAATTCAAGTATAGCAATACTCAGCTACTAGGTATGCAAAGTATTATGATATTTTAGATAGAATGCTTGGCTTGTAGCTTTTCAAGTATTGCAAATTTAATGCTCCTCAACTAGTATCTTTGGCAGGACATAATGTCTTTGTTGTCTAGAAAGACTACACATTTTTAAGTGCATTTTCCTTTACTTCACTGTAGTAACAGAAACAATAAGCACGATCTTTTGACATTTTAAAGACCACTGGTTCAGGCCAGTGGGACTTGAGAATGATCTCAAATCATTCTGATGTCTGGGGCTGTGAATGCTAATCCCATATTCTTATCCAGGCAGCCACTGGAATTGTTGTCCCCAATTGTTCACAGGAGTCATTAGTATGGATATCTCTTATGGAGGGTGCTAACTTCTGCTAAATTTGTGAAAGAGATCCAAAATTAAATTTATTCCTCTTTTCAGGCACTTTAAATATGTAATATTTAATAATTAGATGTCTTTATTTTAACTTAAGGATAGTTTAGTTACAGCACTTTCTACCTAGAAAGCTGAGAAATGGTCAGAATAATGAATTTAGATTTCAGGTGTTTAAAATTCTAAAACTGATTGATCTTTGAAAATTTCTAAACTTAGTGCTTATGAAGGCATCCTGTGGGATTTGCACTCAGCAGGTATAAACTAGTCATCTGCAGTAGCTATTATGAATTACACCAGCTATGAATTTTTCTCTATATTTTCAATTTGGTGTACAAATAAATACACATCTGCTGGAAAAGTAAGCTGCAGTATCCCTGTACTCAAACACACTGAGCAGGACTTCCCAAGAGAAGTGCCAGCTGATCAATGCCTTTCACTTTCCTACACATCCAGCTCATGCAGACCAGCTGAGGGATTCTTTCAGCTTTCTGAATTTTTGCACCAGACAGCCTGTAATCTGACAAAAACCAGGAATCTTAGAACAGAGGAGCTGGGGCATTCTACGTTGGCAAGGGTGTCCTGATCAGACAGAACAATTCCTCCTCGTCCCACACCATTATTTTTTTCTATGCACCCCGTACTGTTCAATCCCATTGTCTCAGAGCTGATATCCTCAGGTGTGCTTGCCATCACTGTGTCAGTGTGCCACTCAGGAAGCAGTGGTCCGAAAAACTTCATTAAAACATTAAAAAGTATAGCAACCAGTTTTTTAAAAAATGTTACCTCACTTTTTTAAAATGTTTATCTCTGAAGATCAAAATGTGAGTTCCAGCTCTGCCTTCAATCCCTTTCCACACATAAAGCTGAGGGCTTAGTGCATTGAGCATTTTCAAATTCCAAGTGCAGTTAAGGAAAAATCTTTTCAAGTGTAAGCCTCAGGATCCTGCTCAAGGATATACAATAACTAGTACTCTGGAGATAATAAATTCACATAAGAGGCACTTGGACAACGAGCTCCTATTATCTATAGTGGTAATTTTTAAGGTTAAATAACTGTAACAATCAGTAAATTTCACAAAGTTGTGTCAGTTTGCAGCAGAGAAGACATCTAAAAGAGGCAATCATAACAAACAGCAACTTGCAAACTGCACTGGTGTTACAGGCTGGAACTTTCCTCTGATGTTTTATCTCTGAAACAGAAAGATTCATTGCAAAATCATAAGATCAGAAGCTGATCTTAGTGGAAAAGAAGCTGTTGAGATAAGGGTAGTTATTATAGCTCTGGCTTAGGGATCTGTACCTCAAACTATCTACTAAAAATTTTGGTTTGGGAGTTTTTTGGTTTGGTTTGATATTTTGGGCTGTTGTTTTTTTTTTGTTTGATAAGTTGTTTTCTTGTTGTTGGTGATGGTGGTTTGGTTAACTTGGCTTTCTTTGGTTTTGTAGTGTCTTGGGATTTTATTTTTATTTTATTTTATTTTATTTTTAAGTCACGGCAGGAAAAAGATGAAGTTGCAGAGACCAAACTTGATAGTGGAAATTTTACTCTCTGCCCATATTTATCTTCATATACAAGTTTAGACAAAAGTCTAAGTAAAATTCAAAGCCTTTGGCAGTACAGGGAAAGGGATAAGCAAGCAGTGTAAACATTTTATTCCCTTGTTTTCTGCCAGTCACATCTTCCATAGAAACCACAGAATTTTAAATTAATTATCAAGTCATGTAAAATTAATTTCTGATGATCTATTCATACCTTGCAAAAATCAAAGTCTTCCTTCAGGGGAAACTTGACTGTTTTGTATGTTCCTCGGACAAGGAATAATATAACATATAGTCTATTTCTGCAACCCTTCCTTGAACATGACTTAGACCAGGTTAATGACAAATCTGATGTAACCATATAGAAACTTCTTTGGAAGTTAAAAGAAATAGGAACAGCAATCCTTAAGAGGTAGTATATTAAGCCTGATAGATCATCTAAAATCCCAGTGTATTATTAAAACTTTGACTATATTGTTACTCAGCTATGCAAATTTTCACTTCTGTAATTCTTATTTCCCCTATCAAAGCTTTCTAAATTTGCAAGGCAGCAATACTACATCTGCTCTTACACTGAATTTGTTATCTATCTACATTATTTTAATTAACTGATTTTCATTTTCTCAGTTTTTAAATCTAAAAATTGGTTATTACCAATTTTTTTTACTTCACTATTCTATCTAGTTTGAAGTCTTAGTAGCTACCAGTGTGATTGAAGCACACGAAAACGTCAAAAATGTTTTCTTACCAATACCAAATGAAATATGTATCATGCTTTTAATGGCCATATATTTAAACTTTCCCTGTAGCTCAAAGGTAAAACACTGTGCTTGATTATGAAGATTTTTAAATACCTTTTCAGATGTATTATTATGTTTAGTCAGGATTTTTAGAGGAAATTAGATAACATTTAAGAATGTGCACAGTACAATACATGTCAAAAATTACAACCCAGTTTGAATGAAAAGTTTAGCAAAAACTATAAAAAAATAACATTTTTTAGCATTATTCTATCAGACTCTCCATTTTGCTTAATAAATTATTTCACAATTCAACTCCTTTTAATAATAAATTATACCTTTAAAATATAGACATGCAAAAAGAGATTTCTTGTGATTAAGTTTAGCACACTGAAAGAATGAGGCACTAATATCCTAATAAAACCCATGGACATTTATTTGTGTACTCTCATCTGACCTGTAGCCAGATTTTCCAAGAGGTATTTCACTGTGGCAGAAATGTTACTATATATTAAGGAATAGAAACTTGACATTTAAATCTTCCAGGTCGACGGAAATGTAAAGTCACTGGACAAATTAATATGTAAGGAAAGTTTTTAGGGTTATTAATTTTATATATTTGTTAATTGTCACCTAGGGTCAAAAGACATTGGAAAAGGTTAGAGAACTTGAAAGACAGAGACAAATTTTCTCTCAGCATGGACACTCTGCTGAATGTGGCCAGTTACATTTGCAAATGTTAAAGGACATTTTTGAAGGGAAAAAATTTAGCATTGATCGTTTCTGATAGCATCAAAAATATCTAATAATCTAGTTGTTAGAAAGCTCCCTTGATATCTTTGGTGCTGGGAAAGAATTCCCTATTCTGCTTATCTCTGGGACTTATATCTGTTCTTTCCATACTGTAAATCAATGCCTTGGGGTAGGTGTCCTTTGAAGTTGTTCCAGTTTGCTAAAGCAATTAAAATTTTAGCGAAGTATAAAATATAGTGCTTTACTAGAATAAATTATTGGAAAACCTTGATAAAAGATGTGGCTAGACTCACCTCCACTGAAGCACAGTGTGCTTTCTTCACGTGCTTTTGGTGTAATCCGTTTTCTGGTTTCCTTGGAACTCTCAGGCTGGGAACCAGTTCAGCTCCCAGGTCAGGGCTGGACTCCATTGCCTTTAGTGTCTATGACAGCAGAGGCAAGCACACAGGCCTAGCAGGCACAGCACAGGAGCTGCAGAAAGCCTGCATGGAGACACAGCTGCTTGACAGTGAAACCCTTTAATCATTTTAAACAGTGAATCTGTTCCAGGCAAGTGGCACAGTTACAGCAATTCAATTGCATTGAACCCTCTTTTTGTAAGCAAACACCTCTATTAGATATCTTCATATTTAAGCGTCTGAAGTTTTGAGAATAACATTAGACTTTGTGTTCATGCTGCACAGAAAATATTATCTTATGTGGATGGGTGGCAAAATACTTAATGCAAAGGGGGAATCACATGACCTTATCATTTATAGGTACTTTTAAAAGTTATTCTTCTTTTCACCAAAATGAAGCAGGAAGTACATAAAAGAATATAGAATATCTGTAGAAACTTAGGGGAAAAAAAAAGGATAATAGAATTCCTTTCAGTCAGGAATCAGAGGTACAAAAATTCAAGATACCTTATGAAAAATTAAAAAATAATTACATGTAGTTGGAAATATTGCAGATAGTTGGAAACAAAACTCAGAAATTAATTCAGAAATTAATCAAAAGTAACTTCAGAAAAAGTAGATAAATATTATCATGCTTTTGAAAAATGATAAAAAGTGTTAATAAACATGAGCTTCAGAAAACAGTACCAATTTGAACGCAAAGGCATGGGCATATATCCTTATATGGTGGTGGAGTCAGGGTTTCAAGCTTCTACTAATTTGTATAGGTTTTCAACAAATAACGCAAGATAAAGAGAAAAATGTCCTTAATCACAGTCCCTTGAGATTTCATAATTTTGCATTCATGGATATCCTATTAATTTCTTAAAATGGGATTTTGGAGAGTCATAGAAACATTTTTTCATTAATTGAAAAAAAAAAGAGTGACACAATGGATGAAAAAAACCCAGTTATCAATGCAGGCAATACTTTTCCTATTTTCTACTCAGTTTTGGGGTCAGCAGTCTTCCTGGATCAATATATTCTAGATAAAGACTTTTTAAGAGAAAAATGTCATTCTTTCTCTTAAACTAGTGTTTCTAGTTGACTTTATATTAGCTACTACACCACAGATGATTTAAATCAAGAAATTCTTCCATAATAGATGCTGGACAATTTCAGGTATTAGCTAACCAGTTCAGAGACAAAAGAAGAAAATTATAAGCCTTTCTTTTCCTTATTAAAAATTAACTTTATCTCTTTTGAAAGCAAAAAACGTTTCCTGTTATAGTCAGTCTCTGCTATAGATGGAAATGGACTAATCTAAAAACCAATACTACTGTCATAAAAAATCAGTGAAGTCCAGGTGTATTAAGCAATCAGAAGCATCTTTACCATTGCATTTCAGTGTGATTGTGTCTGTATAATCCTATATCAAGAATCATATGAAGACAATCCAGTGAGGTTCTGATTAACAGCAGTCATCTAACATAAGTTTGCTTGAGAAAATGTTCTTTGTATCTGACTTGCCTTAATTTTTAAAAAGACGCTAAAAACCTTTATACACCTATTATATTGAGCTATCAGAACAACAGAAGCATACAGAACATTTAGAAATGCATAATTTCCTTTGTAATTTTCGTAGAAATTTTTCTTGGGGGTTTTGTTGGATTTTTTTTTCTGTAGTCCAATTCCTCAAACAATTTTCCAAAGAAATTTTAAATTCAGTGTTATTATAAATACATTATTGCTTGCTGTTGCTTGCACAGTGTAAACAAGATCCTTTTATTGAAGCAAACACATTTCCTACACATGATTTCAACATCAGAGTGTAACAGATAATTACATTGAAAAAAGTGTTCATTCTCTACCTTCAGAAAACAGTGAAGGAGAATGATGTCTGGTTTTGATGAGGTTATATTCCATATCCCTAACATAGTAAAGAAAAGTGGTTTTGTTCAATCACTATATAATATTTATAAAATGATTAGGCTGAGAATCCCATTTCTATCTGAGTTTCATAAGGAACCCAGAACATCCAAACCTTGTTTTCAGTGTTTTAATGTCAGGTGGAGATAAACAGTATGGGTATTGCACAGACTCCCCTTATGCATTTCACAGGGTTGTATCAAGGACACTGTGGTGTCTCCCATACTTCCAAGGGTACCTGTCATGCACTGATGTAACAGGCAGTTGAGATGTGATGGCTGTGGCCCTTTATTACAGTAATCCATCAATTTCTCTGTGTTAGTAGGCCCTTCTTTCTTCTAACCTGGAACTAAGGAAATTAAAAAAGAAAAAAAATACTACATTTTGTTGTCATAAACTTCCAAAGAAGATAACATTCTTTTATTTTGATCTTCATTAACATAAATAAATAAATAAATAAAATAAAATAAATAAAATAAATAAAATAAATAAAATAAATAAAAGTTTTCGTACCATAGGATATTTTAACACTGCTCTTCAATAATTTCAAACAGTGAACAAGTTTGCATTGAAAAAAATTTTTGTCTTCTTTTTTTTTGCTTTTTTCCAATTTCCAGCATTATCTTTTCTGGAAGATATTGGTCTTGGACCCTGGAAAACTGCAATTTCATCAGGATCTATTAACCTATTAGTATAATCAATGCTTGATGAGGCTGTGTGAAAATCATTATATTCTCAAGGCTCCAGTAGTTTCATGGCATTAAGAAAGTGATAATGCGATTGATGGGAATCTTCTACTCATGATGGAATTTTTCTTTACATTATTTAAATTTTGATTTTCTCCTAAATAATTATGTATTTCAAGTGAAGATGAATCAATGTATTGAACAGGTGAATGTCAGACTATAATTGGCAAATGTTTCATAACAAAATAGAGATAGGTTCTTAATTTTAAATTACATTGAGTATTCTACAAGAACCATCTTCCACATTAGAATCCTGCACCATACTGTATCCATACTCTATTAATAATTGCCAAATACACGAAAAATATCCCCAAAATACTTTTCATCTATAACATACCCCGCATGAGGGATAGAATTTTGAATTTATAAAGCTGTAGGAGCAAATAAAGGTCTCAGATAATAAAATATAAATTTTCGGTGGGAAGAATGACAGGTCCATATGTGGTTTTGTTCTTTGGTACTGTAAAAACAACAGAAAAAATTCATAGGAAAGAATGCAACAAAACTAGAATATAGCATTAGATAGCACAGAACTATCAGGATTTTGTTTTTCAACACTGGACAAATTTCAGGAAGACCTTCCTTCTAGTATCTACAAATAAACAGTGAGTATTTATTTAATGAGTTACTTGTGTTCAGGGTGAAACTGGAGTTAATGATGCCAACTTTATCCATAGATTCTATCTTTTCCTAAACATATTTTCCCAAAAATAAAGTATTTTTTCTAGTATTCCACCTCATTTTTCAGTTTTAAGTTCTATTGACATAGGCATATGCTTGATTTTCTGAGTTCAGGGTAATTTCCTACCCTTGTTATACAGTAGCACTAATAATGCAATCTACTGTCTGCAACCATCCTTACTTCTTGGTATGCTGTCTCCACGGATTTTACCCAACATCTTGATTATTAAAAAAAATGAATTTACTTTGAGCTCACAGACTGGCTCTCAGCTCCAGAAACTAGTTGAATGGAAGAGTTTGCATTTCTCTTTATTGCTGACAACCTGTCTCAAAAACTGGATATTCTTTTTCTCTATTACCCAGGTTATTCTAAAACTACATAAAGAAAGATATAAAAAACCCCAAAACAATAAGGATAAGGAAAGAGATATTGTTTTCATTATGATATTCTGTGTTTGCATGCCAAAAAAATTCTGAATGTGTTTTTTAGCTCCATGTTTCTCATACTGATTTCAGGTTTGAGATATTTAATTTTAATTAAATCCTGATTACAGTTTTACTGCATGACTGGCAGCAGCTGAAGTACAACTAAGTTTTACTTTTTTGTGTTAAGAATATTTAGATATTTACTAGTATATCTTCCTTGAAAGGAAACCTCATCTTCAACATTTATAGAATTTGCTGGCATGGAAAGATGATGAAGAAGTTATATTCACATCCTAACAAAGTTATAATGGTACAGTATTTATAGGGTAAAATACAGTATCTACTCCTTGGATGGAATGCAATCAGTATGCTCAAAACCTATTCCATGATGATTCCCCCGCAGACAATCTTCAGCCATAAGCACCTGCTGAGGGAGATGGAGTGGAGGGTGAGCAGAGTGGAAACCCTGCGGGCAAGGCTGTGTTGAAACCCTTGCAGGGAAGGGACCTTGATGGTACTTGGCAGCTGATAAACCCCATAGCAGCTGCCAGTCAGGGGAGATGGGAGAAGATGTCTTGCTGCCAAGCCAGCAACTCTGCAGAAATCACTCTCCTTGGATGAACTTGATTCATTACAGCCTAATTATAATACAACACACACCTCCATCCCAAAGTTACCTGTCCCTGAGGTATGACCACTCCTCACTGAGCAGGTGTCTAAATTTTATTGACTATACCTTTAAGAGTGAAGCAAGGGAATTTGGCACCAATCAGTAACAAATGCCTGTATGACTGGAGTTATTCAAGCTCCACCTTAACATAAAGAAATATTATAAAAAAATGTTGAGAATGGGGAAAAGTTAGGGAAGACTCCATAGTAACTGCTGGGATCAGTTGATGGGCTGAACCTGCCCTCTCACTCATAGGGACAGGTAAGAACCACACCCTGTGTGTACTGTACACTTTTTCTGGAGATTAGAGTTTGTGCATTGCTTTGAATATGTTTCTGCAGTCAAATGCCATCACTAACAATCCTTGAACCTTAACCTGACATAATTTTATATTAACAAAGAGTAAAGAGTATTTTGTAAACTGCTGGTGTGAATCCTTCATAGGTGCTGGCAATCACTGGCAGAGGGGAAACACTGGAATAGAGTGGAATAGAGTGGAAGACTCACTGAGGAGTCTCAGTTATGGTGTCCGTGTGTGTCCCTGAAAAAGTCAGTCAAACCACCCTCCAATCCTGCAGGATTGCTCAGTGAAGGGTCCCCTCAACAGGACGCTGACAGACTGGTTGGGCACAAGGGTCTTGGCTTTCCTGCACCACTGACAGACAAATCAAACACTAAGGGTCAAGGGAATCTCCCTTCTTCACATGACAGTTAGTCACTGAAATAACATTAGATAACAAATTCATTAATGACTTTCTTATCTCACTCTCCCTGCACTGTTACATCATTATAACTTAAATAGGAATTTCTATGCATGATCCAGGTTATACAGAAAAATACAGCTCTGTTACAATAATTACCCCTGAGAGAAAAAACACTAGCAAACTTTTTGGAGCTGTGGTCATTTCCAAGACAAACACAAGGCAGTTTGTGGCAGTACTGATTAAATCAGTCTTGATTGCAGACTTCTGGTGACTTGTAAGGATAAAAAAGGGTAGGGTTTTTTTTCCCGGGCAAAATGTTTAGTGCCATTTCAAATGCAAAAGGGTATACAAGTCATCTATCTAGGTTTGAGATGTGTGTGTATTTACATAAGTAGTTGCTAGATCAATGCTAACTGCATAATAAGTCAGTATTTCACTATATTCTGGCCTCTGATAGGAACCAATTCTTCAGTATAATAGAAAAAGCATGCAGGTCCAATGTCCTTCCTTTGCTGGTCCATCAGTACATAATTTTTAGAAAGGATAGTAAAGCATTATTTAGAAAATATTTTTAACTATTTTTTTATTTCTGATTAACAAAACTCAGTGTTTGTTTATATTGCAGGGTCTGAGGGTCAGTATGTCTGCTTCAAACTCTATGTTTATATGCAAAAAGAGAAAGAAAAACTTGAGGTTTTTTTCTGTGTGCATAGAAGTTTATTGTTAAAAAATGGCATAATTTATTGAATTTTACACAGAAAATATATAAGCCTTGAAATCTACCTTTGGAAATACATTTTGAATTTATAAAAGTCACCTCTAGCATCATTCCACACTTGAAATGCAATCAAAGCAAGCTTTACTTAATAAGATATTTCTACTACAGCACACAGTCAGTTTAATGGGTGGTAATTTGAAGTAACTTTGATAAGGTTAGGTCATAGTTTGAGTGAGTTAATCTAAGTTCAATGATAAATGAACATGCTGTGTTAACTGGTAGGAGCATGGGAGAGTCAGAGCTTATAGACATTATTTTAACAAATTGCCGTTTTAAATCGCCTTCCTCAGGGTCTTTAAGCAGGATTTCATCAATTACGTGCTTACAGCTCACATTAGTGATACACATTAAAAAATTTCCCACATGAATAATTTAGAAAAAAAATTGACTATCAAACCCCTGTGTGAGTTAGCGTTTGTCTATTTAAGCAAAGTTTTACTTAAGTGATGCATGACATGCAATATTTCAAAAATGTTCCTTGTAATATCTTGAAGGCAAGATACAGAGGAAAAAAACCGTTCTTGCAATGGTTCTATATTCTCTCATGTGCCTTTTAGTTTTTCTGATGTGTGACATCTTTGCTGGTTCTGTTATTTACTTTTCAGGACTGACTCACTTTAAAAAAAACATACTCGTCAGTAGTATTTCTTTTCTTTGATATTTTTTATTAAGTGAAGGGAGACATGATTTCTCTATTAAAACAATTGCATAAGAATGAGAAGTGATAGGAATTTTTTGGCAAATAATTTTGCAACAGACAAAATGTCATTTTTAAAAGCCCCACACTTGTCTTCCCTTTAATAGAAGCAAATGTCAAAAGCTACCTGAAAGAGGGTGTGGAATATGCTTGATACCATGTGAAGATATTTTTTTATGTTTCTCTTCAGAAATAAAAATTGGTTTGTTTCACAATTTTACTTGGAGAAAAAAAAAAAAAAAAAGGATGGGGGAAAGTACTTGGTTGTGATATAGGGTTTATTTTCTGCACAGTAGCTGATGTGGAGCTATGTTTTATATTTCTGCTGGAAACAGTGTTGATTACAAAGGTTACCAGAAAGACAAAAACAATATCACCTAACTACAAGAAGGGACAGATGCTGACCAGAAAATCCATTCTGCAAGAGTAACATGATGAGAGAATACCAAGTTCCATGTGATATTTGCACAATCTGCAATAAACTCAAAGTTCAAATTTCATCGTGTTTTATTTTAAGCACTTGGCTTAGTTACTGTTGCAATGTGAATCATGTCTTTAGGTTATGTGATAAAAGGGATTCTCGAAGCAAGGAAAAGGAGTACAGAGGAACAATGGCAGGCAGGGTAGCTGAATTATGCCCTCACCTGGCTGCTATGAAACCCACCACAGGAATTGCCCTGTGCAGTACATCATCAACACATAAAAGGCACATCTCCACACAAAAGGAGAAAAGTACTTATCCTTCTTGAACTTCATGAAGTTTGTTTGAGAGAGGGTGAAGTGAGCAAGATGGGGGAGGGAGCAGGAGGTCAGAGAGGCAGGCAGGGTGTGAAGCTGTAGCCTTGGGGGGATCTTATGTCCAGTTGTCAGAAAGTCAGAAGACTGGGAGCTAGGCAGACTACAAGGCATACTGAAGACTCTGAGCTGGAGAAATCCACACCTTACATGTGCACATGTATATATGCATGTGTGTATATATATATATTTTCCAGTAATAAGGCTACATCCTGCTCAGCTAGGGAAGGGAGCAGGATATGGCCACTGATATAATTTTCTTTGTGCAAGTGCTGAGTGTGTCTGTCTGTGCAGCTGGCCATGTATTTGTACCTACAAACAGGCACGGGGATTCACCAACCCCATTTCCCCTGTACTTTTGAATTTGTTAGTCCCTTAACACTTTCCTTTCTGAATGTAAAAGACTAGGGTCTGGAACTACTCCTAACTTAGACGCATCTATTCATCACCTACAACTGTATTTGATGAATTTTAGCATAAAACTCTTTTGGCAAGATGATGTATGTAAAATCAAAATCCAATTTCTTGTGTCTGATGTTAAGAGAAGACACTTAATGCAGCAGGAATGGATATTCCCTGACACTGAGAAGGAAAATTCTTGGACCTCTTTTAGTAGTTTTATATACATTTCATTAATATCATTAGTTATTGCCAGTTCAGTCTTTAAATGGCTTTTTATTCATCAAATTAAGGAAGTGATACTTTTTCTCGTTTTTTTTTTAACATAGTGAGGTATAATTGATTTTCTATAGCATCCACTTTGCTAGTACAACAGATTATATTAGTGGAAACCACTATTAAATTAAAATTATAATTTAATTATCATTGCTTTTGTGTGTCTAAGTCAAATATGCAGTATTCTTGGAGTTTAGTGTTTTATGCATTACACTAAAAGTGTTCAGATCAGATTCTCTAAAGTTTTAAAAATTATCCAACATATCATAGAAAGACAGAATGGTAGAACAGTTTGAGCCGGAAGGGACCTTTAAAGGTCATCTAGTATGTGTTTGTAGCAGATAGCTGATGCTCTAGGGGAAGTAGGTATTTACACCTAGATTGCAGTGTGTCACCTTTCTGCTTCGGTGAATTGCATAGCTTTAAATCTTTTAGATCGCATCATCTTGTGTAATGTCAACTCACATTGGCTTTTCTTCATGACACAATATAACGTGATGGGAGGTGACACAGAAAATGTAATGTAGTATGACACATCAGAAATGTAAGGAGTGCTGCAATTGGATAGTTGGTGTCAATTTAGATAGGTGACTTCAAATCCAAAATGAATCTGGCAGACACTAATGGAGTGAATGTTACAGTAACTACTGTATAAGTGAAACTGTGAATTCTGCAGTTCATAGTATATTAAAGAGGTTCAGAAGTAAAATCTGAAATATCTGGAAGAATGAGTATTTTTAGTTGACAGAGACATCCAAGTTAAAAGTATGAAAAAAGGTTTTATGTTACAAAATTTTAAAAAATATTTTCTGTTGTCATTACTTTTTTATTTTAATTCCTTTTCTAAGGTATGGACTGTCAAACCCAAAATTATTAAAAAGTACATTTAATTGTTTTGTAACATTATACTAAATTTAATTAGCATCAGATAGTCAAATCCAACAGGCGTGGATGTAAAACTAGCACCCAATTATCCAAAAAACAGTTTTAAATACTGAAATCCTTTCGTGTTAATTTTTTGTACATTCTAATGGACTTTCCACCAGATAAATCTGCTGCACAAGTCAGAAGTTCTAAGAATTTTTTCACAAGACAACCTGTGCCCTTCAGGCTGTAGTCTAATTTTACATAAACAACACAGTGTAATACTAATGTATTAGCTTAGATAATTTTTTAGAATTGAAAATCATAGGTCTAAATAAGAAAAAGAGAGTAAGCAGAAGATTACAAAATAGTAATTGCAAATATCAGATGACTGTGAAGTGAAATGAGAATTTTCTAAAAGATTGGTCTATTTTGTTTCCCAGGGAAGATGTGGATGCTCCATCCCTGATATATTAATGGCCAATTTTAATCAACCTGGTCTAGTTGAATAAGTCTCTGCCAATGGCAGATGTTTGGAACTAGAGAGTCTCTAAGGCCCCTTCTAACTGATTCTATGATTCTTGCCTTGTCAAACCATTTGTACATCTGACACTCACTGTCCCTTTCCCCTAGGAAATTATTTTTCACTTTTTTTTTTCTGTTGCTGTTTGTTTTTTGGTTTTTTGCCCCCTGGTTTTGCTTTATTCCTTTTAATATGCCAGCATGGTTTCTACCATGTACTAACATTCTTATGGTTCAGCTTTTTTACAGGGGAGGAAGTCATTAGTTTTTCTTAAAGATTGAAAGTATTTTAATCTATTATAGAACTCTCAAGTTTACTCATAACTGTGATCTAGAAGAGGAGAACATTTATAAATGTCTATAGATGTTCATTTTCTTCACTGAAAGAGCAATCATCTACTTTTAGACTGTATAAAAAGACTAAGTGGGAAATGGAGTGTTTTTAAAAATCTGAATTATGGAAGAGGAGAGGTTGGCATGTGGGACTGGAATTCTTGAGAACCATACTTACTATTTGAAATTAGATAAACACCCATAGCCTCAGAATGTCTCTTGTGCAGGACAGCAACTCGTGGGATATCACAATGTCTACTTTTATGTTAGGAAAATGGGAAGGAAAAAAAGAAAAAAAAGTAAACTTCTGTGCTGCAGAATAGAACTGAAAAGCAGGGTGCAACAGAAAGGGGTGATGCATTCTAGCTGATAAGGCACAGAGAACTTTAATTTCTTTTTTGTACTATGTAGTTTAAACCCTTCAGCAAAAGATCTTTTTAGTGATAAGTGCTACCCTCCTCCTTTGATTCTTTCTTTCCTGAGACACAATTTTTTGCTGGTTTTTTTTCCCAGTAGTGGAGCAGGATAACTTAAAGAGGCTTTTTAGTTATTTTTTCCCTTCCATCTGTTAAACTTTTTCTGACAATATTTCAATGGTAAAGAGAAGTGCGTCAATGTTTGGGAGGAAGAAGAAAATCAACTTTACTGCCAGATTCACCAGCAGTGATTTATTCCCCTGTGCAGTATTTGAAGTTCCCATTGTTTCCCATTAAGTTGAAATAACATGTAATTTTTGCAAAATCACGTGCAATGTTTCCTGGTGAATGCTATTTGCCATCATCATTTTGACAGAATCAATACAATGAGTTTTTATAGATGAGATCAGACAAAACGTGAAAGATAAATTGTAGGGCACAGTCTCACTCAGCACAGACTGTCTGGAGATGGTGATGGTCAATCAACAGCTTAACATCACTCACCCAAAGAGCAGCATTAACAGGCTCATGGTTCCCTGCAGGTGCTGCTTCTGGCACGCCATCAACTTATTGCCTAAGGCTCTATATTGAATATTTTTGATTTGTAACTGCATTAGAGGCCCAATGCTTTCTTTTGCAAGGTAGTGACTCAGCAGTCATGTCCTACCTATTTGTAGAATCAAGTTGGAAAAGAGAAGGTGGTTGTGTGATTTTGTGTGCACCTGAGGTAGTATCTTATCCTAAGGATATTGCTTATCTTAGACATTACCCACAATTATCTGTTCAATTACTTCTGCAGTGGGAATTGGCTATCACTTACAGTAGGTAGGATAAGAATACAATTCCATAATTTTTTAGTTGTTCCTACATATTGATTTTTTAAACTTGTTAATGTATTAACTTAGGTCTCAGTTCTGTAAGTGCTTATTCCTACATTGCATAACTTTGCTTTTTCATCTGTACTAAAGTTCTTTGCAACAATTTAAGCACAAAATTAAACACAATGTTCTGCAGACGGTGGCCACATTTTATCACATTTTTGTGGAACTTTTTTCTCTATTTGGCTATTATCTATTCTTGTGGTTTCTGGCTGTGAAACTTAGACTTGACCTGTCTTTCATGTCCAGTTAATATGTCCATTCATCTCTTTCGAACAGTATTTCCGACTATTGAAACTTCTTTAGCAGAGTAAAGCAAAGGACATGGTGCCTTTGTTAGTGTTTCTAGCCAATTTCCCAATTCAGATAGCTCTTGTTGCAAGTAAGACTGATTTAAACATATCAGGCTCTTAGTAAAAGGGAAATAAAACTTTTTTTAGGAAACAAGGAAAAGTTATCGTCCACAGTGTGTTTTTTTATATTCATAGCATAATGTGCCTATTCTCCAATATCTGTAGAACCCTCCAAGCAGTGGGGTTAAACAGTGTCAGTATGTGATTTAGCACTTCAGGAGCCATAGCACTGTGGGACTTCATCTTGTCTAAACTTGTAAATGACATGGAAAAGTCTCACATCTTAAAATAAACACATCTTTTTTTAAGATAAAATAAAATTATCTTGAACCCAGTATTAAAAAACCATGATTTGTTGCCTTTACAAATTCTTTGCTCCTGCAGCAGAAATTCCTTTCTGTAAGGTGCAAGAATCTTGAACCAGTGACTGTTGTTTGATTGCCCAAGCTTTGTAGTTAATATTTTTGGTTTTTTAACTTCTCCCACCCAGCATTTATCTCTTCAAAGAACTTTTGTCTTTTCAGACTCTAATCCACCCATTCTTCATCTGTGCTCTGACATCTCTCAAATACTCTGTTTTCTGTGAGGGCAATATGTCTCTGCCTCTGAAGGTTTATTTTGGTTATTGGCATACTTTTGGCATTGTGTTCCATAATACGAACCCAGTATTACCTAAGAATTCTGTAGCCTAAACCTTTCTAATCCAAAAGGCCATGAAATAGAGGTGAAGAAATATGGTAGATTAGCTTATTTGCATGTAACTGCTTCTCTTAGCAGCTCACATGCAAAAGATTCAAAAATAGTTACCTTTAATAATTAATTTTTTCAGGAAAAAGGAAAACCAAGTTGGATTATATTAATCATGTAGTAAATACAGTAAAATGACTAGATATGTTGTTTTAAGCATAATTTTCCTTGGAGCCAAAGTAATAAAGAGGTAAAATGGAACCATATATATCACATTAAAACTATTAAACCAGATATCTTTGCATGGATCTACATATAGAACTGACCACTGAAGAGCAAATCTCCATCTCTTGTATGCCAAGACTGAGAGACGATCAGCTGGAGTACCATTTCTTTCACTTCCAAACTTTTAGTAGACACTCTCCTAGATCATGGACCTGTTGCATGACATGGGAAGAATCAGCCATCAGACAGTACAATTGACAAAAAAGATATATGTTTATATATCGTTAATCTGTATATTTTTTGATGGTTCTCATTTCAGATAATTATGACAACTGAGTCAACGAACAACAAAGACTTATTGTAAGAAAATATTGGTCATAGGAATGGACAATGTTGTCTTTTAAATAAGGCATAACTGTCATGTGACTAAGACCAGGTGTGACACTTGAAAAATGAAAAGTAATTAAGGGTCAGGAAGAAGGATAATTAATCTCATAGGTATTCCTTCCACTATTAAATCTTTGAAGAATCATTAAAAAAAATATTTTCTTTAGCATATCTTGCAAAAGCAGTCATACTGAAAAATAAAAGAAGTTTCTTGATTAATTAAATTTTGTATATTTAACATATATTGACATCTGCATGAAAATTTCAACATTCTTACGAAATGAAATAAAGGAAAGGTCACAGGAAGCCATTTCAATTCCATTACAATTCTTGGCAAATTAACATTTTCTTTCATTCATATATTTTCATGTCAATAGAAACTTCAAAACAGAAAGCAGTTTTAAAGTACTATTTTGGAAATCATATGTGCAATGTTATGCAAATGACTGGTCTGGTGGATTTATCTTCATTTTCTGAGTCTGCTTTTGAGATCCACACCTTTCAATCTACAATCTCAATCTGCTGTGTCTGAGGTGATTTGAGAACAGTAGTGAATTACCAGTACTAATTAGATAAAGACAATTCTGAATATAGTTTATTTAATTCCCATAAAATTGTCTCTGCACAACCTGCCTATAAAATAAAATGGCTTTGTTTTTCTTTCTCTAGAATTTGGTTTGGACATAGCCTCAGGTTTGGCACAGCCATGGCAGACTTCATATATCCCAATCTATAAAAGGTAACAAATTTATTTCTGGTTCTCCTACTTCCAGAGGAATTTCATGTTGAGAATATAATTTAATTCTTTGCAATGTTAGAAAAGGTAAAAATGCTGATCTACTAAAAACGTGTGAAGCTTCATAGCTTTATTCAACTTTAGTGAAGGTAGCAAATTATCGCTATCCCACATTTGAAATGAAAAAAAAAAATTTGAAAAACGAAAATACATTAGAAAATCTTTCCTACACGAATATAATTTTATTCCCAGTAGTTAAGATATAATTATCAAATAAAACTTGGATTGTTGTTACATTTGGGAATGATATTTGCTGTATTTTTATTACCTCTGTAATTTTCAAAATGTCAATGTATGCATGCAGTTGCAGATGAAATTTATTAAGTTAATTATCTTTCCAGTTATTTTCCAGCAAAATTTGCATTTTACTTTTTTGGTTGGATTTTTTTTGTGGTAGTTAATTATTCCCTTGGTAGATGTGACCTTGTTCCTTAGCACTGAGGGGACTATATATTTATTCACAGAAAAAGGGTTTTATATCCTAAATTAGATAATAAAAATCTTGCTGCATTCTGACAGTATACACTACTACATTTCATCTCAGAGAAATGGCATTATCTCAGTAATATCATGCAAATACCAAACAAATTAAACGGTGTTGTAAAGCAGGAGAAAAAATGGAGAAAAACCCCAGGATAATGTGAAAGAACTTCAGACCCTACATTTTTCAGCGACTATTTGATAAATTGTCTTGAAGAAACTAGATGCAAATACCCTTTTAAAAGCTTGCAGTGCAGCATAATAGTAATATTGCTATTTTCAAGATATAAACTGTTTTAACTCAAACATTCACAAAAAACTTGTGTTTGAAGAAGGAAGGAAGGAAGGAAGGAAGGAAGGAAGGAAGGAAGGAAGGAAGGAAGGAAGGAAGGAAGGAAGGAAGGAAGGAAGGAAGGGAAGGAAGGAAGGAAGGAAGGAAGGAAGGAAGGAAGGAAGGAAGGAAGGAAGGAAGGAAGGAAGGAAGGAAGGAAGGAAGGAAGGGAAAAGGGAAGTTTCAGGGAAGGAAAGGAAGGGAAAAGGGAAGTTTCAGGGAAGTTTCAGGGAAGTTTCAGGGAAGGAAAGGAAAGGAAAGGAAAGGAAAGGAAAAGGAAAGGAAAGGAAAGGAAAGGAAAGGAAAGGAAAGGAAAGGAAAGGAAAGGAAAGGAAAGGAAAGGAAAGGAAAGGAAAGGAAAGGAAAGGAAAGGAAAGGAAAGGAAAGGAAAGGAAAGGAAAGGAAAGGAAAGGAAAGGAAAGGAAAGGAAAGGAAAGGAAAGGAAAGGAAAGGAAAGGAAAGGAAAGGAAAGGAAAGGAAAGGAAAGGAAAGGAAAGGAAAGGAAAGGAAAGGAAAGGAAAGGAAAGAGAAAGGAAAAGAAAAAAAAATATAAAAGAAAAAAGAAAAAAAAGAAAAAAAGAAAAGAAAAGGCTGCAAAGTGCTGTCTTATGTCTCTCTTAAAGTTTTAAAATGTCACACAAAATATAAAAGCTTTTGATGGTCCCACCTAGGATATCAGTTCATGCTCAAAAATATCAACATATCTTCTTAAGGGTCATTAGAATAATTTAAACAAAAGTTCATTTACAGTTTGATCATAAATACTGATTACATAAAATAATTGCTAGATGCAATACTATTATTAAATTTTCATTTCACAAAATGACTTACAAATTTGTTAAGAGCCTTTAAGGGAATGGTTATATGAAATACTATGCTAAAGCAATATGCATGTTTTCTTAAAGGAGTATGTGTGCTTGCTAGACTTAATATATGACTTTAAGTTACAAAGTGTACTATAGAGTGCCACGTAATTTGATAAATATAAAGAATTATGTACACAAAACTGCACACACAGTATAAGTAATTTCCCTGAGGATACTGGTGACATAATGATAAACCTCAAGAACTCTGCTCAAGTGATTTGTTAATGTCACAAGTACTCCCAAATGGAATTAGAGTTTCTTATGTACATACAAGTGTATGCAATTTTATGAAATAAAGTAAAAGAAATCATTCTTTTTGATCAACACGACTAGTTTAAAATTAAATGTGAACAATATTTTCTCCTTACCATTCCCTCACACTGCACTCTTTTCTCCCCTTCTCCAGTCAACTTTTGTCACTTTCTCATTCCACTGTTTCTTCTTCTTCTTGTCCCCTTATGCTCTATCCATACTTCCCGATCCTCTTCAGCAAATAATATTTTCAATCAAATCCACTTATTGCCATGAATTTCCCTAGGGGAAGATATGAATCAGTAGCAGATTAATCTTATTCAGAATGTTTAATGCACTAGTAGTAAAACTATTTAATACTCACGAAAGGGAGATATTTCTTTGCAGAAGGAAGCATATTTAATAATATTTTCTAGGGACCTACCTGGATAACTCCCACCCAAGACAAAAAATTGAGTGAATCTCTCTGGTATTGCTTTCCTTTCCATCAATTATTTCTTTTATAAGGCCTTATATATGAGAATAAGTTTATTCTCTTCTCTCTATCTCCCAGAACCTGCAGTTTAATATTTCCTTCCCTAACAGAACACCAGCCACTAGTTTAGAGTTTTAAGGGAATAAGCTCAGAATTCACTTTATCCAGGTTATTTTCCCCTCTCATGATCCATAATATGATGAAGCACCACACCTGAAATGAGTGTTCAATATTTGATTATTTGCTCTAAATTAGGAAGCAAATACACTGCACACTGTTTGAAATGAAATGCTATTTGCTACTGAAAAAGTTTTAATGCCTACAAAATTTTTCTTTAAATCTCAACCATCTGTCTGAATCAGAAATCTATTTAGAACTTTAGCCCTGATATATATGTTAGTCTTTGTCATGGTTTTGCACGGGCTGATTTTTTGGCAGAAGAGGGGCCAAAAAGCTTCTGTGAGAAGCTGCTGGCAGCTTCCACCATGTCCAACAAAGCCAGTCCCTGATGGCTCTGGAGATGGATGTGCCACTGGCCAAGGCTGGGTCAATTACAAATGATGGTGATGCCACTGTGATAGCATATTTAAGAAAAAAAAACAAAACAAAGTGCACAAGTTTTTCCTAGTCAGAGAAGAGGAGAAGGTGACAACATGTGAAAAGAGCAAGTATTCAGACACCAAGGTCTGTGCAGAAGGAGGAGCAGGAGGTGCTCCAGGTGCTGGAATCGAGACTCCTCTGCAGCCCATAGTGAGACTATGGTGAAGCAGCTGTGCCCCTGCAGCCATGGGGATCCACAGGGATGGAGAGATCCACCCACAGCCCATGGGATCCATGGGGTGCAGAGATCCACCCACAGCCCCTGGGGATCCAGGGGGATGCAGAGATCCACCCACAGCCCATGGGGATCCGTGGGGGATGCAGAGATCCACCCCCAGCCCGTGGGGATCCATGGGGGATGCAGAGATCCACCCACAGCTCATGGGGAAGGTGCCCATGCCAGAGCAGGTGATGCCTGGAGGAGGCTGTGATCCAGTGGAGACCCGGTGGAGGGAGGGGCCCTGCTCCCATGATGGCACAGCCTGTCCTTGGAGTACTGCAGCCCCTGGAGCAGTGCCCCATGCTACAGCAGTTTTGGGAGGATGGTTGCTCATGAGATTTGGAGACATGCTGGAGAAGTTCATGGAGAACTGTCTCCTGTGGGAGGGATCCCACGGCCTCACAGGGAACGACTCCTCTCCCTGAGCAGCAAAAGAAAATCTCAGTGATGAACTGACCAAAACCCCCATGCTCTGTGTCCCTGTGCTGTTAATGGGAAGAAGAGAGGGATTGGGAGAAGAAAAGGTGTTTTAAGGCCTTATTGTATTTCTCATTATCCTCCTCTGATTTTGTTAGTAATAAATTCACTTTGTACCTTTAAGTTGAGCCCATTTTGCCCTTAGAGTGTTTTCCCTTGTGTTTATCTCAAGTCCTGAATCCTCTGTTAATTTTTTTTCTGTCCTCTGTCCAGCTATGGCAGGAGAGGTTGAGCAAGTGGCTTTCATGGATGCCTGGTGTTTGGCCAGCTTCAAACCATGACAGTCTTCTAAAAGGGTAAAATTGAAACATTAAAGTATTATTTTGCAACAAACCTAAATTCTTACTCTAGTAATCATATAATAAACAAGTATGGTGTATAGGTTCTACTTACATTCCTTTTCCCTTAAATCTTATAAAACTTACTGAATCTTGGGTAAATTGTTCTTTTTTCAAATATTAAATCCAGAACTTGTGTTTCACATATGTCCTGCCCTGCTTAGCTGAACTAGTCTTATACTGGAGGCTGGTTGTTGATGAAAATACATTAGAAAACCATATAATGAATAGCCCTAACTGAGCTCTGACAGAATTTTTTTAGGTTCAGTCACAAATCTTAACCTATCTGGACATGCTGCATATCTTTAGTTATTTGGAAGGCAGTTCATCTTGGACAATTGTATCTTCTGAAATCTCTGAACTATTACTTTTTTCCAAAACAACTTAAGATATGTCTTCAGAATGAAAAGTTAGATTTGCAATTACTATTGTCCAAAAATTTTTTCAAGGTATAGAAAATGGGATTTTATAGTGATGAATACTACCCAAACATTTCTTCAGGCCACAGCAGAGTTTAAAATATTTAAATGTAAGCATTTCTAAAGGCTTTTCTTACAGGCTTTTCACCATAAGCAAAACCTTATTTAACAAAACAAAACAAAACAAAACAAAAAAACAAAAACAAAAAAAAATAAAAACCCTTTATCCCACAGTATATTACAAAATGAGGATGAAGAATTTTGAATTAATACCATAAAGACAAAATAAAACATATATAAGAATAATTTAATTATTTAAAGAAATGCGGGTCAACATTGAAGAATAAAATTTAAAATCACATAGAAAAAGTTATTGTCTTCTAGGATTGAAAATTAAGATCTGAACTGAATCTTCTTAAATGAATTACAAGAAATCCACCGTATTCTATGTCACAATATTGAAGATAACTAGTGCAAAAAACTCAATAAACAACGAGTGCAATACTTGCTTACTTTAGTTAATAAAACTGAATTGTTCTGGAAACTGCTTATACATACTTTCCTAGTTATAGAAGTTATAAAGAATTTGCATTTTACATAACCTACATAATTAACTAAACTATAAATTCAAAAATGCAATGTATCATGATCAATTTTACTTGAAAGCACACGCCTAATTTTGTAACCTATTTTAAAAACCTAAGCATTTAAAAAAATATAGTATGAAGCATTCCTATGTCTTTAATATTAGATATTTGTTATTAATGGGTTCTATTTTGTCAGAAAATCAACTACATGCGCAAGATGTTTTTCTTTAACTGTTTTTAGCTCATTTCTTCAAATAATAGAGTCCTAAATTTACCAACATTTTCAGTAGCCATGTGAAGCCAAACATCAAAGTTTTTCCCATCCAATCTATTATTTTTTTTTGAGGAGGTTACGGCAAGTGGTCTGAATGGTATTTCCATTTATGTTGTCCGGATTGAGGCCTCCTGTTATCCTTTTATAAGAAGACCAAGAACTTGATTTAAAAAAAAAATGTTGCATACTGAAAAATAAGGTTCTTGGTAATATATCTTACAAAATATTCTATGCTATGTTTTGTAGTAGACCAATTGCTGTCAACTGGAACTTTTTTTTCGACAGTTGATTGAGCTCTTTTTTTTCAAATAATGAAATCATTATAGAAGAGCAGAAAAAAATGGATATATTTTACTTTTTTCTTTCTGATTTGTAGTAAGGTACATTTTTCTGAATAATCATTCAGTAAAAAAAGGCAAAACAAACTCCCATGAATTAATTAATTAATGAGCAGAATCACATTTTTTATGTCTTTATTCATTATATTCTTCTGGTTACCGGGTTGCAAACTCCACCATCTACATTTTTATGAGAAAATAGTATGTTTTTAACTTTTAATCCAATGTAGTTCTTTCAAATTACTTGTTAGCCCAAAGAAGCCTCATAACACTAGTATTTTTATGGTGTTTTCCTCATGGGTTGTTGATACTTAGAAATTCTTTCTGGATCTAAGAATAGAAGCACAGTGCATATATGTGCTTCTTTATATTTGTTTCTTCTCATTTGGTTCTTTAGAGTATGCAAAGTAATTTTCCATCTTCTACTTGTTCTATTCATGCAGCTAATACTCATGAGAGGGAACTCATTCAATTTCGCATAAACATCAAACATCTGTTCTGACAAAACTGGCTAAATGAAAATATTTGTCATTCTCTGATTTGAAGGCACAAATTAGTGAGCCACCAGTAGATAAAACACACACAAAAAACCTTTGAAAGAAAAGACATTTTGAAACTTTTAGAAACTGAAATTTAAAAAAAAAAAAAAAAAAAAAAAAAAAAAAAAAAAAAAAGGCTTAGTCTTATATTTGTTTTTTTCATGCTAGATACCTTCAGACTGGGAGTAAGGAGGAAGCAGAGTAATTTAAATTGCTCTGGAGGCAAATGCATGAGTATTTAAAATCCACCAGAGAATTTCCTCTTCAAAATTCAATTCATCTTCTTGAGTGTTATTGTTTGCTTTGGGAGCTCTACATTATTGGATTGCATGATATTTGTTTGGGGCTATATATTTCCCCATTTCCCCAGTGTATTCATATCTGAAGAGTCTGTGCCTGAACTATTCTACCTAAAGGCACATATAAGATTTCCCTCAACGGGTCTTTTAACTAGAGTAGAGGAATCTGATTCAGGGATGCACAGAGTTAAGAACCCTTGTTTTGTTACCTCCTAGCCATTTTGACAGAGCTAAATGAGAACATTTTTAATTAAAAAAAAAAAAATCTTAAGACAATGAAAATTTTTGAGTACTTGAATCCTGACCAAGGAAGTATAAGGTCATACTCAAAGAACTTTAAAATTTTAATCGAGCTATCGAGTTTGTTTATTTAACTCATTTGGAAAGATGTGAAATTATTTTGTATAACACAGGTAATTATTTTGTTTAAAATCATTTGGTGATAAGTCTAAATAGCCTGATCCACAAATATTATTTTATTATAAATATTTTAGATATTAATTTATATGCACAAATATTATAAAATCCAGAGAACAATAAAATAAAATTTAGCAGAAATATGTAATCACTGAGAAAATACTATCTTTCTATTGACCAGATATCCATAGAACATGAGGAGAGTAGAGCTCCTACACTCTAAATCTGAGGATGCAGGTAATTTAATTCTAGCTGATTGTAATTTGTTCACATTTTCCTTGTCTGGTCGCCCTACAATGTTTTCTATTTGTTGTACAAGACAGATAACTTCTGTTTATTTTTCTTGAATAACTCAGTGGGAAATAGGACAGTATGTTACAGGAATGGTTTTTGTCAGTTTGTTGGTTTATTTTACTATGTTTTTAAACAAAAAGGAATATATTCATCTGGATGAAGTGAGAAACTGTATAGTATTAAAAATAACACAAATATTAATATTGTCATCAAATTAGATAACAACTTCTGAAAATTTTGTTAGTTAACTTGTTTATACTTAATTACATGAAAATTCAGACAGATTTCAATCTGATTATTTTGCTTTCGGGGTTTATTTTTATTTGTTTTCTTTTTTTCCTTTTTTGGGGGGTTTTTGTTTTTTTATATTAGTTTTTTATCAGAACTATCTAGAAGGCATTCAATTAATGGTTTTTTTTCTTTTTAATTTGAAGCAATTTCCAAAATCCTTTTCATTTGTAGGAATGTGTTTCTACATTAGAGTCAAGAATAGATTAATCCATGCAATGGATTAAGCTGTGTGAACTTAGAAACTCCTGACCTACTCAGCACAGATAGGGAAGGTGAAAGAAATCACTATGCCTAAAGCACTTTGAGAAGTGAATCAATCTTCTCAAATCCCCAAGCAGACTAGCAGAGTCACTATGTCTAACCAGAAAATTGATCTTATGAGAAGATGAAATGAGTGTCTGATTGACAGGAACGGGTTTATACAGCTTCACAAATGTCCTCAAGAAAGAAAGGCTAATGTGCTGATTTTTTTTAAGGCTGCCTTTCTGAAATGCTAGCAGGGGAGGAGAATTCCATAAAAGCACCAGTATCTTCAGTATAATTCTAAACAGAGTCATAACTTCATCTATTTTAGAAGACTCAATGCCAGATAATGTTTCATTATGAAGGAGAACTAGCTTTATCTAGTATGTATTTAATTTGAAAAATCCTGTACTAAGTTCCTGTCTGCAGCTGACTTTTGCAAGACTCATCACAGACCAAGTTCATAATGAGCAATAGTGACAAAAGAAAATATTAGCATCAGAGATTTTGTGCCTAAATATGATTCAATTTTATAACCATTTGGACCCTTATCAAATTTTGGATATGAAAAATGAATATATCAATTTCAGTCATGGTTGGCAATAATGTACTTTCAGAGAAAATACTGGAATTTTATAAATTAATATCTATTTTTTATGACACTGTCCAGCTTCCATGTGATTCTTGTGTCAAGAATAGAACACTGGAGTTATTTTTGTGACAATCTTTTCTCAGTATTTAGGTCTAGAGACCATAATGAAAACCAGATATTTTAGACTATAAACTGAAATATTCTCAGGTAAATGAATTTGCCTGTCTGTTTGTGATGTTCAGTGCAAAGTGCATATTTCACTTTCCCATAACTAAAACAACACCTGATCTATGTAGTACAGAACAATTCCCTATCTAGAATTAAAAACAGTGTATCCTGGAAAGCTGGCACGCTTTCTATCACCATTTAAGAGGTTAAAACTGCATCTTCCTACTGTGTGACAGATGTTTTGTACGTATTGAGCTGCAGTAGTCCCATGATATTTGAATAATTATTATATTGAATGATATGTTTCATTGCAGCAGAGACAATAATGGGCCCCTTAACCAGGAAAACTATGAAGATTTCCCTCTTGCTAACTTAAAAATTTAAAGCTTAAAAGTCACATAAACATAAATGCAGGTTTTTTATGTTGGTATTACAGTACGAACAGTAACAGAAACTAAATGTGTTCTTCAAGTCATTTAATGAGTCAGGACAGAATTTAAGCCTATCATGTCCTAGACTAGAGCCAGTTTTCTCCATAATGAACTGGAAGATGGCAAGATGTTCTACTGAAAATGTCTGAAAGGCATTTTTAAATGCTTAAATTAATTAGTCTACCTGGATAAATTTGCCATGGTTTTTAGTTATCATTCTTTTAGATACAGTATTTTGACCTATGAGATCCAAGGATATTGTCCAGCCTTTTTCTGTTGTTAGAAGCACTATCTTATACAAGTCCTGGTAGTATGGCTAGAAAGAAATAGCTAAGATGTCAGAAATGCAATATTTTCTTCAGGATCTTTTAAATTAACTACCTTTGTAAGGCCTTCAAAATATATTAACCTTTATATACAAACTTGCTTATAAATATTCTAACAGGAAGTAGTTTCCAGCTATAATTTTGTTCTGCAGACCAGCAGCACCCATTCTGTTTCTCGAGTCATGTAATGTCCCATACAGGCTGTGCTTTCACTTATTTCTAATAAAAGGACATATTCTACACAATCTTCTTCGCACTGATTAGTTTGTTGTATTAACTAGGGTTCTTCACTACATATCAAGTATTTCTCAATGTCATGATACAAAATACAGCTTCCTGGAGTTTTGGCTTGGTTTCATTTTAATTGGTTAAGAGTAAGGTGAAGAAGCTCATCTCATCCATAGTTCAAAAAGTTAAATGCTGTGGAATTCTGTCCTTCAAATAATAATTTCTAACTGCTTTATTTATATATGGCCCTAAACTTCCATATTTTTAAATATAGGAAACATTATAATTATTTTAAATAAGTTAAACACTTTACCAAGTTAAACTACTATTTAGATTTTTTAAAATTAATTATAAATATAGGACTACTACGAGTCTTGGTATGGTTTTTTCTTTTCCTTGTTTGACTATTTGTATGTCTTGGTGGGGGTTTTTTTTTATGTTTGGTTTGATTTGTTTTGGTTGGTTTTCTGTTTGTTTGTTTTTGTTTGTTTTTATTTTTGTATGCTTTTGTTTCTGTTTGTTTTTTCACTTTTTATTCCCCTTCTTCTGTGTGTGTTTTGACTGCATTGGTATTCTCATCACAATATTCCACAGACACATTTGAGCTCAGTGGCTATTTCTGAAACTCCTACAGACAAATCCAGATTTGAATGCAACTCTCTGGACACTGAATGCATAATTTAGAAATCATATTTTATATTTGCTGTAGCATGACCTTGACGTCTGTGTGCATAGAGTTTGTTATATTTTGCACATATTTTAATTTCTATTGGTAGATACTTTTAATGAATTTAACTCTGAAGTCTATGTAACCCTGTCCTTTTTTTAACTCATAAGCATATTAAAGATGATTCACTAGAGTACTTTTATTATGATCAAGAAATTAAAATCACAGATGATTGTCTAATGTATATTAGATTTTTTTTTCACCTCAATAGAATTTGTTTCTGTTTATAATCACTTATTACCTTATGCAGGTATATTTTCTATAAGGTTTTCCTTTCAAATAGAGGGAGAGTATGTGCAGGTTAAACATCTGTGTGCAGATTTTTTTTTCTTTTATATTTCTCCTTTCACCTGAAGAATTCACCACAAGATGCACATGACTTTAGGATGGCAGTGTGTAGCTTGTCCTAAAGTAAGCTTAAGCCCAAGATTCACAAGTAAGTGAGGACAGAAGAGAGACCAAAGTCTTAATCTACAAAGGAGAAATATAGCTCACTTGACATGCAGTATCCTACTTGGATGTCAACAGATGGTTTCAAACTGTAGCAAAGGTTGAATTTCTTTGACATTTGAAGCACAGTGGTCTTTAACATCTGCTGTGCCCTGATGTGTGCTTGACAGCTCAGTTCAGCAGGGGATACATAACATCATATAGGCATTTTTTTCCCAGCTTGTACAGCTGGGAATAACCTGGGCCACAAAGGATCATACCTTTTAAAGCCTTTTGATACACTATTATAATGTCTATATTTTTTTCCAACTGTTTCAGCAACTTCTAACATTTTAAATTAGAGATCTACTCTGACATAGAAAGCAATCTGTTTACTCAATAACATATCAATTTCCACTGCTCCAAAACAGTTGAACTAAATACTGATTTTCTTGTATAAATGTCAGTCATTCTATAGAAAAGTACTTTATCAGTAATATTGATGGAAGTAAATAATTCTGTTAGGAAATACTGTTAATATGGGATTTGTTGAACCCTACATTTAATTCTGTTCTACTGTTGCAGTAAATGTATCCTTTTTTTCTTATCTTCATAAAAGTGACAATCCAAGTTAAAGAGTTTTTACAAAGGAGGGGCTATGTTGTTTAAAAAATCACTATCAAAGGTATTGGCAAAAAAGCAGGTTTTATAATGAATTTGTGAAAATACAACTTTAACAGAGTTTGATGGCTACAATCACTCTATTACTTTCTACATAGGTGAAGAATAATAGGGAAATTGAATAAGAATCAATTAGGAATGTTTACACAGGGACTGAGGATTTAAAAGAGCAAGACACCAAAGGTTATTGATTCTAAAATATTATGAGTTTAGCAGCACTTAATCATTGAATAATTTAACATTTGTAAGATGGTAAATGTTGTGGCATCATGAAATCCATTTCATTAGCTTTCCTGTTCTGAAAAATAAGTGTTTTTCACTTTGGCTAAATTTGCTGGATTTTATGACTACTTTTATTAATACTTTCAGTGATCCTTCCCTAAAATAATCAGTGACTTTTTACAGAAGAAGCTGTGCAAAGACAGTTGACATAGATGATGACATTTCTGGATTTTTAGATACCAAAAAAAACCCCATCACTTTAAAAATAGGTATCATCTCTTTGTTCAGCTCAAGAATTAACACCTAGTGCATTAAAATTATTTGTTTCAAGGCAATTTCATTGAAGAATTTTCATAAGAAATTGGCCATGACAGAAAACATGTCCCCTGTAGATCTTTTTTCATACCTCTCACTCCTGTATCATTTGTCTTAGTCACTCTGGGCCATTTCCCATGGCACTAAACATTAGTGTAAGACAATTAAGCCAAAGGAACAATAAAAGGAGGATAAAAGTTAAAGTATTTTCCAGATAAGTGAATAAATTCACCTATCAAATCCGAAGGGATATCTAGTAACACAAGGTGCCTGAGCAACCTTCCATCCTTAATCATTACTTAATTTTCAAAACACACTGATAACTGCTTTATTAAAACATACTGTGCCCTGAAATATGCAACCTTACAACTCTGAATTCTGCTGCTGGCAAAGTTCCTCAGGCCTGCTTGATTTATTAGAGACATAGCTCAAAGAACCTATATGTTCAATCTGTAAAATTTTGTGGTATTGCATGGGTACAGACTAACTGCATCATGTGCACTACATAAAAGCTCTTCAGTGTCTACTGCCTCTTGATTATGGACACACATTCACTGCCAAGAGTTGCCTGTCACTCCCATGGGCAGTGCAGGCCCATGCATTAAGACAAAATTGCTATTCATGCTGACTAACATGCATGGGCATTTTCTTAGTGCTTGATTTTAGAAAAGAAATCTGATCTCAGAAAGTCTTTTTCATAAGACATAAGAGAAACATTTGCTTTTGCCTGTATGAGATAAAATAAAGTCATTCAAAAATGTCATCTTCAATCCATGATGTTTTACTGGCTGCTGTTGAACACACTGATTTTTTATCTAGTTCCTATGCAGATACCTTGACAAATCTAAAATATCAGCTCTTACATTCCCTCAGAAAGATTTTTAGAAGTAAAGTTAAATCAAAGCTCTTATGTAGTCATATCAGGCTTGTTTATCTTTATGACTATCACATATAATCTTCAGGCATGCAATAAATCAGTTGTGCTGTCTTTGAGCTCATTGCATCCACATCAGAGTTTCTACCCTCAGGCTATGAGTCCTAGTTTATGTTGTTCTTTACATGGATGAATAAGGTTCATGAATTGATGAACAGTGCATACCTCAATTTCCAAATAATTCCTTTTCTAGAAACTGTGTTTATAATGGTCAGGGCTTTAAAATGTGAATATCAGAGAACTGTAAGTAAAAGTTTGAGTACAATTTATTAATGCCTATTTTTTTCAGGACAATCGACCTTCAAATTGCAGCAAAATTTGCTTTAGATGGTATAGTGCCTTAAAAAGAGGAAACAGCATCTAAATTAGTAAAATATTTAAATGATGATGCAGGACTACTTATTTCATATAAAGTATTTGAAAGTTGTTTTTTTTTCTATTAAAGAGCTAGAAAGCAAATAATTAACTACAAGATCAACTTAATGTAAAAAAAACCCTAAAAACCTTTATATCAAAGAATTTAAGACCATGAAATACAAAATGAATCTACTGTAGTTTGAAAACAGATATGTTTTGTCATGTGATCTTCTGTTTCTGCTGAAGAGCTCAGAGCAGTATATATATATATATATATATATTTATATATATATATGTAGGGAAATAGGGAAATATTGATATGTAGATCTACTGTTTATGCCTCAGTTATCTTCCTTGTTAATTCACCTCACATCAGGAAAGTATTCAGGGAATAAATGTCTAATCTACAATATTTTAAAAAATTCCAATCTCTTTTTAGTAAAGACCTTCTTCAACCACACACTGCTTTCTGAGCATCTGTGGGGCTAAACTTTCTCCCTAATGCACTCTTTTCCACACCACAGTTAGAGTGCTACAATTCTCCTATATTTTAAGAGGAATGTGGTCAATTCATAGTAAATGTCACTTCATCAAAATGGCGTGCTGTCTCACTCATGTAATTTATTGGAGAGACAGGAACCTTTAATATTTCCAAATGTGATTTAAAAAATGCCATCATTATAGACACCAGGGACATAATACAATGAATCACATCACACATCCGGTAGATACATTTAGAGTTGTTTGAAATTGCCAAATGGTTTTGATCACAGACTTAATAGCTGTCTCCTGTGACAGGATTTTAGACAATTTAAATTTGTATGTCTTGCCATTATCTCATAGTACCTAACACTTGAATTTGAGAACAGGAATGAAGCAAATTCCTCTAATGCACATTTGCAACATTACAGGATGTGATTTCTCTGACATACATATTCAAGTAGATTTCTCAGAAATGGTGACATGACTTAACATATTATTCTATTTTTAAAGTCTTTTATGAATGATTCTATTTTTAAGGTATTTTATTATCAAAACAAATTTCCTGTTTGTTCTTGTCCTTTTTAAAAAGATAAAAGTAGCTTTTTTCTTTTTACACTTGATTTCCTGAACATCTTTTAGGTTTTCTGAGATGCTGTGAATTAAAAGTTTTGGATATCATCTTCCTCCTTTGCAGATTACCAATTATGTGGAAATAATAACACTTCTCTATCAACATCAAATTTCTTTGTATCTGAAAAGAAAAATTACCCATAAGACTTTCTTTTCCTTTAAAAGAAAGAGAGAAAATTATAGTCCACTAAATCAGCCTGAACTCTATTAGTTACAGTAAAAACTACCCTCTATCTCTAATAAGTAAATGATTGACAAAAATACCTGAGCTCAAACACAGGAACAGAACTAAAACATAAAGAGAAATTAATCTGACTGTAGATTAGTTGTTCAGAAAGAACTCACCTGTATTGCACACAGAATGGAGAGTAACATGGGTCTAATGGACAATACAGTCTAAGATTAGATAAAATTTGGCTATCTGAAGTCAGCTGATATGATCTTATCTAAGTGTACAGACTGCTAGTTGTAATTTACTCATCAAGCTAGGTATGACAAAAGAAACAAAATGTCTGCAGTAACTTATGGCAAGACCTTTACAACATAAACTTTTAAATTAAAAGCTACAACCTGAACAAGATTGCAATTTTTAAAGAAAGGAAGCATCAAAGAAAAAGCAGACAGAACCAAAAATACCTGTGATACGTAATAGAAAAAAACATATCATACATGTAATAAATTGCCCTTTTCCAGTTTTATTATTTATATTTACAACTTCAAGGAATGAACTAGACAAGACGGAATAAAACTTGAGGATCAAAAATGATAACATTGTCTGGAACTCCACTGCTACTGTCATTCTCCATCATTGACCTATATTCCTGCTTCCTTTTCACTTATCAAACCCTGCACAGTAGTCACTGAAACAAAGCTGAAAAATTTATGACAATACAGCCAATAACTCTAGTGATATCGCTGAGTGCTTCCACAGAATTTTGAACTTCTCTTTGGACATAGTTTGACTGCAGGAGAGGAAAAGAGAGAGTTTTACTAAAAGGTTACATTTGTACTGCCAAAATGGAGCACATTTGTGGAGGAGGCATTTGGCAGCCTTTGGTCTCCTGTTGATCTCCTTGTGAGAGAGAGTAGTTTAGAACTACCACATCAGACAGCTAGCATGTCAGTACTATCTTAAAATTCCAGAATAACAAATTGCAATTGTCACAGCAATTAGTTAAATGAAAACCCCTATAAAATATAAATAAATAATGCATATTTAAAATATCTAAAATATGTCTTAGTAATATACACCTATAGAGTTAAGCAATTTAAGTCTATTTAACTATCTCCATGATGATTTTCATATAAAAATAAATCTTTATGATTTTTGTTTTTCTCTCTGATTCCATGACGTAACTTTAAAAAACATGAAAACTTTGAGTAAAAGAAATGAAGGTTTGGCATCTTAAGTTTATCCAAACATACACAACAAAAATTACATTATCAGAATCTGTAATTAGCCAACAGAATGAATTCCCCTCAAGACTGAAGGCAAACTTTTGACAAAGTTGCAAAATTAATTAGTTTGCAAGAGTTTGTCAGTTGAAACTCATTCTACCTCAATCTCTGTCATCTTTTTCTTACTGGGGAATTCTGGGAGTTGTACAAGTTAGACAAGTGAAAATGACAGAAATACAAAGTGATTTAATATTTACTGGAAGATGAGCCTGCACTTGGAAATCTAAAATGAGATTGCACTTGATAAAGTTTGAAGATGCAAGACAAGGCTGTTAAATATTTTTGTTCTCTGAAGTGTAATTTCAGGTAACTTCTTTCATTTTCAGTAAAGATTACTTTTTTTTTTTTTTTTTTTTTTTTTTTTTTTTATGACATGCTAATCTACAAGTGAATTTATGAAAAATACATTTCCCCGTGAGTTTCAGAAGCCAGTAGTGAGGGCACAAGCACTTCCTCCTTCAGTACTCTTCTTGTTCTGCTGGAATGATCTTTCAGGGAGAAGTAAACTTTGAGAAAATTACTCCACAGTGGTTTTAAGGAGAAAAACTTCCAATGATAGATAGTTCAGGGATGTGATACCTCTAGTTAAAGTCATTGCATTTAGTTACTCTTCATGAAAAATTCTTCCAAATATCTACAGCAAAGAATGACCTCTAGCCATCTCAGCAGGACTTTAATTCAGCAATGAAAAAAATTGCTGCAGGAATTTTTTTTATCATTCAGATACTTCTTAAAGTAATGTGAGCAACTGGATTAAAACAAAAAATGCAATAAGAAGTGTGTATTCCCTTCAGTTTATTTTACTATTCTGGTGATGTGCCTTTCAGCACAGATACTGGTTTCATAGTTCACCTTTCACTTCTGTTTTATGTAGTCTTCACCTCAGCTTAAAGTATTTTCATTTAAGTTTTGACCTGACCTGACCCTTTTGAACTTGTATGATCTCACTATCAGAGCATAAGGAAAAAAAATTTGAAACTGTAATAAGGAATTCTGTTTCACTTATGCACTATAGATTTTTTTGTTTAGCTTCCATTTCCTTTCCTGTTCCTTGCTCGAATGCCACAGAGTGATAAAAATGCATCATAAGTCAAAATCAGATCTTAAAAAATGCACTCATAAGGTAAAACCAGGCCATAAGCTCCTAGAGCATTAGATTATGTATTATGAAAACTTTATGCTGTTTATATCAGTAGAGAAAGTAGGGCTGTATTATAATTCATACATATTGTACATTCCATCTGTTAGTTATTTAGTATTGTTTAATTGATGAGTCTAAGGGGTTAACTCAAGCAGAAGCTGACAGCATATTCTGGGAGACAATGAGTTGACAGCAGCTGTTCCAGCAAATACCTGAGACAATGCTGAAAGTTAAATGCTTTGAAGTTTATCCCTGCCCTCCTGCTGAGCTGTCAAACTTTTTTGATCAAGCTCAAGTCACAGCTGCAAACAAAAAGATTTTCATTAACTTTATAAAGGGACACGCTTCCTAAAGCTGGACTCAAATGCTAACTGAAATCAAACTTTCACACCTGAGATCTTCAGATAATTTTGGCCTGTGTAAGTGTTCAAGTAAGACTGACATGCTATAAATCTTTTATTGCTTTCCCTTTTATTGTATTGGCACTTCATTATCAGTTATCATTTCCATTTTAAATTTAAAATACATTTTATTTGGGAAAGACGGTTTCAAATCATTATATCAACCAATTCATTACTGCTTTGAGAAAGATTATGGGCCTGAAATCCATTTAGATCTATTCATTAATCACACAAAGTTCAGTAAAACTATTACAGATAAAAGATAAAAATACAGACACATATAAAAAGATGACATGCAGTTCTCCTGTCATGCAGGTCTTAATGCAGAGGTAAAAAATACAAGTAGATCTGATGTCCTAACAAGGATGACCTATATGTGAATAATGGCAGTGAATAGAGGAATATTGTTCTAGCTAGTGTGCAAACTCAGAACAGACACACTTGCATATCAAGTACACATTCAGAGAAAGAAAATTTCAAGCACTAGGAGACCCCTAATATTAAGATTTCTCACCACATCAAAACATAGTTAAAATGTTATGAGTAGTTTTATTCTAGAATATAAAAATCTCTGCTGTTGAAGAGTTTTTAAAATATGCCTGTAGTTCTCAGAGAGTTGCTTGCTTAGCAATTTTTAGTGTTTAATAGTGTAACACAGAGCTTCTGAATACGTGGTTTGGTGTGGTTTTCTTCCCTCATTCAACCTTGAAAGGGCTGCAAGGGCAGCATTTATTTGGTGACAGTGGGATTCATCTAATCAAAACCAGACATCAAAAGTAGAAATGTTTATGTCTGAAGTAATCATTCCAAACTCCTTTTATAGTTAATGGTGAAAAAAAAATTCTGCTTGTACAGTGGGATTTATACTTGTATATTTTATTTTATTTTACTTTATTCTAACATAGGTATGTATGGGCACCCTTACCTAGTCACATTTTTGATCTTACCAGAAACCAGCTTTCCTCCTACTTGTATGCTAGCCCAACTTGAAATTTGCTACTGACACACATTCGTACACACATTTGCACATACCTGGGGTTAAAACCAATAGGGGCAAAATATATTCTTTGGTCCCTCCAGTAACTGGTCCATAAACTTTCTCAAAAATGAGAAAACTACACAGAAAGATATTTAAGAAAAAGGGTTTGATGAGAAGATAGGATAGATCACAGTTATCAGGTCCAAGGCTCAGTCATGCAAGCATGGTGACTGGTGCCTGCTCACTTTTGATTGTATGCTTACATCCTTCCACCCCCCACACTTTCTCCCTGATCTGCCCTTTTTCTCCCTTTACCCAGCTCTGGTCCTCCCAGTGACAGATTTTGCACAGGCTCTTTTGGCTGCTGTTTTTGAAATGGAAACCAGAGATAGAAAAGAAGTAAGTTATGCCATAAACTTCTGCATATTTACCTCTTTCAGACCTCATAATCTGGTTTTGGCTCATTCTCAGACATCATGCCCACATGTAATTTAGAACAAAGTCCACACAATCAGCAAGCAGCATATAGGCCAGAACAAGCAGTCTGGTGCTGACAGGCAGCCCAAAGGGGATTACTGTAAAAGAGGTGTCACCAACAAGAAAGAAAGCAGGAATTGGAATGGAATTAATTGTTTCTAAAATAAAATCAGCTTTTGCTATTACTATTGAAGTGGATGGACACCAAATAATCTGTAGAGAACTGCTTCTTTTGTCTGAACTCTTAATTTTTTCTGTTGAACATTGTATTTAGATGATCTTACATGTTTGAGGGGTTTTTTGAGTTCATGACAAAATAATTAGTTTTTAGAAGGAGAGTGGAAGGAATTTGTGAGCCATCATTTCAAAAGCACAGTTCTTACATTTTCTCATTCACACTGGCCAGTCAGGACCTGAATGCTTAATTCAGGCTTTGTTTTCTGATTGCCCGTCATTCAGCTTATTAGTAACCCTGTAGGTTTTGGGCAAATTTTGATTCAGTTCTAAAGGCCTACTTGGTGAGGATCTTGGTTTTGGACTAAAGCAATATGAACATAAGACTGAATGACAGAAAAACAGTCACAGAAAAGTGTAAGTTGAAAGAGAGCAAATGATGCCGCAAAAAGGAGAGAAGTGAAAGGAAGCATCTCATGAAAATTAGGAAAATTTCAGGAGAGTTTGTCCTGTTATTCTGACTACTGCTGACAAAGAAAATTAGACTGATAACATAAAATTCTTCACCCCTTTGCAGTATTCCGTATTTATCATCCAAGAGCACAGGTTTGCAATTTTGTATATAAAATATTGTACATGGTTTCATTTGCAAGCAAAATAAATTACGTTCTTTCTTTACTCAAGAACTTCTGCTAAAGAACCAGAAAAAATTCAGCAAGAGCAAACTTCTTATGCTTGGTCTGGATATTTTTATACTTGTTTTTTTTCTTTTTCAGATCTGTGGTATGTACCTGCTCAGAAAAAAACCCAAAAACAGCAATCCCCCCCACCCAAAAAAAAACCCAAAAAAACCCCTAAAAAAGAACATTCAATTCCTGCTTTTTATCTTTCAGTGACATGAAGTATGAAACTGAAATACGACCATTTTAGAACAAGAAAAGGATGAGTAAAAAGAAATATCTCTTGGATCACAAGACTTGGACAGACAGAAAATTACAAAAAAAGTCAGTAAAAAATGTGTAATAAAACTGAAAGCAATAATTTAATGCATAAAACGTACTTGAGTGAACATAAGTGAGAAAACTTGAATCATTTAATTGAAAATGAAGACAGTTTAAAGTCCAGTTCAATGCATGTTTCACAGTATCATAGTATCACAGAATCACTACGTTGGAAGAGACTGTCAAGATCATCAAGTCCAACCCACATCCTTAACACCACAACTAAATCATGGCACCAAGTGCCACATCCAGTCTTTTTTTAAACACATCCAGGGATGGTGACTCCAGCACCTCCCCAGGCAAAGCATTCCAATACTTCATTATTCTTTCTGTAAAAAACTTCTTCCTAATATCCAACCTGTATCTTCCCTGGCACAAAGATTTGAAAGTGAAAACATGTTGAGGGAAAAATTTCATATGTGAAATCAGACATTTTTCTGTTAAAGGATACAAAATTAATATTTGTAATGCTAGAAATTATACTTCAAGTCTGTTGATGCAGAATAATATCAAAATAGCATTGTTCATCAGGATTAAGTAACATACAAGGAGATTGGTATACAGTGAAACTGTAATTGCTATATGAGCAATTTCATCAACTATATATTAATGAGAGATTCTACCATTATCCTTTCATAGATTTAAGAAAGAGTTAGCCAGCCAATAATTTCTGCATCATAAAGGATGTTAACTAATTTTCAAAGTATTTTTTATTAAGCAGGATGGGAATAAAATCACTAAGTAATCTGGACAGTTTTTCATTTTTGTCTCAAAAACTTATATACTTAACTAGGACCTAGTTAGGTATATAAGAAATGAGCATCTAAGTTTTAAAACTAAGTTATATTAAGGAAACCATTACAAAAAGAAATCTAAATGTATTCATTTTTACAGAAATTATGTGGTTTTGTTTAGTCTTTTTCACCCCTAAGTTCAAAATGAGTATTAAAATAATTCTTAAAAATCATAAAAAGGAAAATGCTTAAAAGGAACTTGTTAACCAATAATTTGGAAATAAGCAAACCACCTTGGAACAAAAAAATACAGAAAAAATTAAAGGAAGGGGTTGTTGGTGAGAGGCCTATAGATGTTCATTTGAATAAAGACTAAATAGTGTCTGAGATAGCATTTCCAACATGACTTTCATGATTCTGCATATCTTCTTAAATGACAAAGTACTTTTTTTCTGGAGAGCTTTCACTACAATATCAAATATAATTCCTAACATTTATATTCCACAAAATAAAGTATAGCTAGTAACTCACTTTGTAAGCAAAAATGTCTAATATATGATCAGAAACTAATTAGGAATACAGTATTTCTTCCAGAAGAAGCTTTTCATTGTAGTGATTCAGCTTCCTTTTTAATCTGTATGCTAAATTAAGAAGCCTTAAAAATATTTCATACTGAGGTGTCACTACATAGTTTATGTTAATGTAAAAATAAAAATGATTTGTAAGGAAATGGTTTGAAAAGCTTAATAACCTGTATTTAAAAGGATAGTCATTTTTATTGCTTACATCAATTTTGGAGTTAAAGCACCTACTGGAATTATTTTCATGGTGTGTATCAGTGATACTTCAAATACTGTCACCCAGGTCTCTAAAACATTAAAAAATATTTTGTTTGTACATTCAGTATCAAGAGCTTTATAGTCCTAGTACTCTAAGGTAAAGGGATAAAGAAATCCCCTACTTATATCTCCTACAAACAGGAAATGACCAAGTGATGAATAATTCCTTGGGAAGCCGTTCTGACACAAAATAAAACCAGCTTTGGGTGCTGGAGCAGAGATGCCCCTGAGCCCCTGATGAAGACCATGGTGAGACATTCTGTGCCCCTGGAGCCGGTGGAGGTCCATGGGGTGCAGAGATCTACCTGAACCCATGGAGAACCCCACACCAGAGCAGGTGGATGCTCAGTGGAGGCTCTGAGCCCTGGAGAAGCCTCTGCATAGCAGGCTTCTTGCAGGACCTGTGAACCCTTGGGCAGCAGAGCCATGCTGAAGCAGGCTTGCTAGCAGGACTTGTAAGCCCACGTCGGAGCAGCCTGCTCCTGAAGGACTGCATCCCATGGAAGGTTTCCACATTGGAGCAGCTTGTGAAAAACTACTCTGCATGGGAATAACATATTGGAGAAATTCATGGAGGACTGTATCCTGTGGGAAGGACTTCACACTGGGGTGGGGAGTAGGCAAAGTGTGAGGAGTCCTGAGGAGGGAGTGGCAGCCACAACATATGATGAACTGACCACAGCCCCCACTCCCAGCTGGAGGGGAGAACATGCAGAAAAAAAGGATTTAAGTTGAGCAAAAGAAGACAATGGTGTTTTTAAGATTTCTTTCATTTCTCATTATCAGGCTTTAATTTGATTAGTAATAAAAAAAAGCTTTGTTTTTCCCACAAGCCTGTTTTGCTTATGATGGTAAAGAGTGAGTGATTCTCTCCTTAACTCAACCCAAGAGCCTTTTCTTTATACTTTCTCACCACTTGTTTTGCTGAGGAGGGAAATGATGAAGTAGCCTAGTGGCTACCTGGGTCCCAGACAGTCAACCCACCACAGACTTCATGGAACTGCGCATATTTAGCTTGAAAGTTGTAAAGGCATCTCCTCAGTTTAGACCAAAGGTTCCTTCTGCAAGCTGGCTGACTATTTTAAAAACTTACAGAAAAGCATTAAGTGCTGACTTTGTTGCCTTCATCTCATATAAACTGCCCATGCTGCATTTTATGACAACGTCTGTATCCATGTCCTCAATAAGTTGTAGAGAGGGAATGAATCATGCTTATTTTTCCTCTACCAAAAAGCACTGTGCATTGCAGTTACCTCTTATGATAACCTTCCCTGACTTGTCTATTTCTTGCCTGATGGAATTCAGCAGTATTTGAAAAACAAGTCTTCCCTTAGAAATATCCAAGTTAACTAATTTTTTCCCTGGTTCCCAAATTTTCAACTGAATTACTTGATTTCTAATTAGAATTCTCACCAGAAAACCAAATAACTGAACAAATAAAACCCATGAGGAAACACACAATCTAACTAACAAAATAAAGGAGAGCTGCAAAACATCTAGTCTTTTAGGCCTTGGGATACCTTTTGGGAAGAAGAATACAACAGTTCAGAACTCCTAAAAACAAGTGTGAATGTAGAGATGTACAAAAGGCAATAACATTGAAATACACTTTTCTTTTTGTAGATATAAAGAATGATGTCTTTTGAAATTACTAGAAATATTAAAAATCTTATTGCTTATATGTTCCCATTCTCTCATCTTAGCATGTTCTTCCCTTAAAAGGTTTGCACCTTTCAGAGCAGCTTTCAAAGTAAATATATGATGGATATCTTTGTCAAACAAAGCAGCTTGATTTCATATTCCAGTTATACAGGTCAGCATTTATGGTCCCTGGATGCCTGGGACCATAAGGGCTCTCTCAGCAGTCCCAGGGAACAGATTGGCTATATAAACAGCACCAAAGCAGCACATGCAGAAAAAGAGAAACCCCGCTGCTTCATTATTTTTCCTGCAGCTGTATGGGCTGTCTTGTGTCTCGCTTATAGTTTTGTAGGGAGTAATCATATTGAGAACACCTGGGGTGACATGTAATTACAGCATGATTGTGTGGAAAAATGTGGGTCTATTCAAATTTCTCAGGGGCTATAGACAGCTGGTTCCTTTTAATTCTTACAGCAGCATGTGTTCTGTAACAGCTGGAGATGCGTTTTTCTATTCAGCCTCATTTGATGGATTGATCATGAGGCAGGTGATCAGCAATTTCTAAACTGTAATCCAAACTCTGCCACTAACTTGCTGTTAGCCTTGGGCAAACCACTTAGAGTCAGATCCAGATGAACTATTTAAACACCTAAATAACAACCTAGATAGAATATGGACATTTTTGTCGAGAACAGCAGTTTTGAAATCCATGTTAATCCTGAGCAGTTCAGAAGCATCCCTGTACAGAAACTACAGGGGATTTCAGTTTTGTTATAGCACTGTCTTAAAGTTCAAGAGATAATTATTCTTAGTTATCTGCAATCTTCAATTCATTCCTCATATTGAAGGATGACAAAAAAAAAAAGTTGCTGGACTTGCTGAGATATCAATCTCATTGAACTCACATATTCTTACACTGCAAGAGAAAAAAAATGGCTTGAACAATGCAATGATACTATTGGTGACTTTTGAAATATGACTACAGGAGAAAACTATTTGGAACCATTTTTATCCACAGTCATCTGTCTTTTTTGCCCGGGGGAACAGAATTGCATATCTTCCTTTCCCTTGCCTTCCCTTCCCTCCCACGTCCACTAAAGCAAAGTCATGCCCTATCCATCAGATTATAGGCTTACTGAAGATAATTCTAGATTTTCCAACCCACAGAGCAAGAAAAATTGAATATGATTAGAATTTAATAGTTTTTTCTTTTTAAAGACAATCCCAGATTCTCTTCTTTGACATCAAAAATTGCATATTTATCTCGTTCAATGACTATTTAATATCAAAAGCCTGAATACAGTCCTCAAAACCTAATATCTCTTCTTCCCAGTGCATGCTTGAATCACTTCAGATACTAAATCACATTATCTTAGGTCTAATAAAATATTGATTTTTTTCCTAATTTTTGTGTGGTGAACAGATTTTATAGAAAGGGAAAATATTGTCTTCCTGTTCTTCTTCCATTAGGGAAAAAGAGAGCTTGAACTTTAATTGGATAAGGAAGAAAATGATTGAATCTTTTTCATCAAATATTGTAAAGGAAGTCCAGGAACTGGGCAACACAGCACAAAGCTGCTGGTTTATAAGCCTAGCAATACAATGCAGAGACCTGTTCCATAGGAATAAATTTGGATGTTGTATTCTTTATTTTCTAAAGAGCAAAGTCGTTATTCCACAGAAATATGCAAAGTGCCATACAGTTTACCCTTACATGCACATTGCAAAAAAAAAAAAAAAAAAAAAAGAGTTCAGAAAATAATTAAGAAAACAAAGAGGAAAAAATGAACAAAAGAAAACAGATTCTGCAAAGAGCAGATTCCTTCCAAAGGTCTAAAGTTTTCAGAGAATTGGGTTGCTACCTGTTTTATAATGCTATCCTACAGATGTAGCCATTTCAACAGGGCTCGATATGTTGATGCCTATTTTATTCCTCAGTAAGTTAGGATTTAAAAAATTAAGTATCATTATGTTTATATTCTACTAAGACCATAATCCAGTTTGTGTCCATGGAATACGGTACACCAAAATCACAGAAAGAAACAAATCAATTTTATGTTGTAATTCCAAAGACATGTTCTGCATACAATCCAGCTCCAGAGAAGCAGGTGACACTGCTCTCCAAATGTACTGTTTGCTTTAGTGACTGCTCAGACAGAAGGCTCGAGATAAATGGTTACTTGGGTGGAAAGGATTTCAAATATAGGAGACGGCAGCAAAGATGTGAGGTCTGACTGCTTCTTTTACTGAACCACTAAAATCTTAAAGGAAGATGAGTCTTCCCTAAAGACCAGAGGGACAAGGTCTGTGGAAAAGAGTAGCCTTTGTCCTTGCCACGATGCTGCTGTTTTACATTTTAAGGGGAATATTTACTGCTACTGAGTGGTACCTGACACATTACCAATTTTACTATTTTTTTCCTTCCTGCACATCAAACATTTAAAAACTTCAGCCTAACATGGAGAAGCCACAAAGCAAATGTTCTACCTTGAAACCCAAAGTTTGTTTGGAGATGAATTGTAATGATCAGGATGCTTGTGAAGTTCTGTACCAACACATATATCCTTGGATTTGATAAACACAGTCGCATTTCCGAAAGTGAAATAGTTACCTATATGTATATATATCTATATATCTATATATATCTTCCTATCTACTTCTAAGTACAGCATAATAGCCTTAGTATGCTCTTTCTGGTCTTTACATCTTTCCAGTTCTTTGATAACTACAGAAACTTTTCCCTTATACACAGTCTTGAGTATCTAGGTTGATGTGTTAGTATGTGAACATTTATTGTTGTCTTAAGATGAAATAAATATTAGAAAAAGAAGTGCATGAATGTCATTTAATAAGAATAGTTTTCTTCTATTAGGAATTGTGCATAGACATAAAGAAAGCTGTTTTAAGCATTCCTTTAGAGAAAATGATCCATTCTAATATGGAATAAAATTCTATTTTGAAGTTAAGTATTTCTAATATCAAAACTGTTCTTGAACCCTTCCTTTCAATCACTTTTTTTTCTGCTTTTCTATACGAAAATCAACAGGAAAAAATTGTCAAGATGGAGAAGTTGTCCAAGCAGATTAAATAGTGAAACTTTCTACACAGAAATTTGAGAACCAACAAAATTAGTGTGGGAGAATGGATTGTAAGAGAATAGAGATAGTGCTGCAGGCAATCACAAAAGAGTAGAAGGACACACAGCTGTTATGCATGTAAGAACAAAGGTTTAAAAGGTTGTACTGGGGAATAATAAAGTGCTGATGCTTGAAGCTGTTCATAGTGCTGGTTGTGTGTTCTCTGTCATTAGAGCTTTGACTCCACTTATTTGCATTGCACACTCCTTCAGCAGACCACAGCACTGTGTTTATTTGGTCTCAGCTTCCCTTCCCTGCAGGAAGGCTGCTCGGCACAGATGTGTACAGTGCAACTGGTCACACCGGCAGGAGTCCCTGAGAACACCCTGACGTTCATGTCCATACAGAGCTCTGATTTCTGGGATCTTTCCTCCGAGTTTACTTCATAGTTTGGCCTCAAACACCAGGTTTTTCTATTCTAAGTAGCCAATGTACAGAAGCATTATATGTGATCACCTCCCTAACTGGTGGTTCAGGACATAACATTATTGTTTAATCCAAGTGTATGAATAGCACAGCCTACCTCTACCCATTTCGTCTAGCAGGTATGTGATTTCTGCTTTAAAATTCAGTTCTGGACATTCACACACCCACACATATACATAATTACTTGCCACATATTAGCATTCACAATTTAAGTTACTTCCTTTCCTCCTAGAAGGAGAACTTCTGTCATGTCTTTCAATATTGAATAAAAACATCAAATAGAATACTCCTGAAGCAAAGGTTTGTATCTCATTCTTATATGACAACTGAATTTAATTTATATTAAAATTCGCTGTAGTACATACTGTTCACTTTTTGACAACACTCTGCTTGTTTAAAACTTTTTAAATTAAAATATTCATGTCACTTATGAAAGCAGAAACTGGACCTCTATAAAGTTATATTTGAAATTTAATGTTTGGGGATTTTTTTTAGATGAAACAGAAAGTCTAAGTCATACCCTACTCTACTGTCAAGTGTTGCCAAAGAAAACAGCAGGGAGCTCTCTTATTGCCAAGACAAAAAAGGGGAAGATATTCAAATTTTTGATGAAATGTCTGATTCTTCAATGTCTTCAATGTCTATTCAAAGTAAACAGATTCACTAACTTCTTCACATTGTACATAACTATAAAAATTATTCTGTGCAAGAATAACTGATACATTTCTTTAGTTATTGAAGAAGAAGAAGAAGAAATTAAACAAAATAATAGTTTTCTTTGTATAGCACCATTTTTAGTCAGCATAAATTAGGTTACTTCTTGGGCTTGAAATCTTGGAGAAGTGTAATTCGAGTTTGGAAGGGACATATTTAGTGCAACATTCTGCTCCAAAGCAGAATCAATTATGAAATCAGACCAGGTTACTCAAGGCTGTATCTGGTTAGGTCCTGAAAACTTCCCGGGATGGATAATGCAAAACTTCTCTAGTGCTTCACTGTTCCCATAGCTAAAAGGTTATTTTTATATTTAGCTCTCTTATTTATGTCTGTAATCACACACTCTTTTTCTCAGATCTCCTGTGGAAATCCTGGCTCTTTTCTTGAGAACATCCTTGTGAGCAGTGGATGCTGCAGGGTCCCCTGCTGATATTATTTCTGCAGGCTGAATGGACCTGAGCTCTCTGCTGGCAGAGCAAATGCTCCAGCTCTGGTCATCTTGGTGGATTCTGCTGAGCTCACTCCAGTTTGTAGATGTCCATCTCGTATTGGGCAGCCTAAAGCAAGGAACAGCACTTAGAACAGATCTGACAAGTGCCAAGTAGAAAGGTGGATAGTCCCTTGCCTTGATCTGCTGGCTGTGCTTCTGTTCACACAGGCTGGCAGGCTCTCCACCTCTGCTCTGCCAGAGTACACTGGGGACCATTCACCCTCTCCCACAGGGTCTTTTCCTCAGGAGGATTCGCTAACCAAGCAATCTTCTGCCTACTTTGCTGCAAAGAAATCTTCCTTCCTTCAGACAGGACATTGCTTTTGATTCAGTTGAAGTTTACAAGGTTCCTGGCAGTCCAAATGAGATCTGACTTCAGTGTATTGGTATCTAATTTTCCTTAAATCCACATATTCATAGAGCTTCTTTATTTTATCTATCATGGATTAAGGAGAATGAAATTAATTTCATAAAACTTTTTTAATGATTTTTTTTTCTAATTACTGTTTACTCAATAAATTATCTGATTAAATGTGGGCTACCTTGTAGTATAATCCTTCTTACCATTTATGCAATTTCATTCAAGGAATCTAAAGCTTTCAGAAGTATCTGTGTAATCCAGTGATATATTATTTCTAACATTAGGGAGGAAAAATCTGAATTTTGTATCAAATATTTATTTTTGTAGTTAAAGTTTCTGTCTTGGACAATATCATAATATTTTCTCTTCTCTTTCTCTATGTTTGCTCATGTTTGGATATAATCTAACACTCAAGGAGCTACTTACTAGTTGTCATTATTTCCACAGAGACAAGGTGCTAAATTCATCAGTAGGACTGAAGTAATTTTCATGGGCCTGAATATATATAGTCACAACAGCACACCCAAGTGAATTTGTCTTTCAAATTCACTGCAGGTTGTGTTGCTGTGATCTGATATAAAATCTGAATTGAGTTTCAAGTGCTCACAGACGTTCAAGACAATATTTAGATAACAGTCTTCAAAACATACAAGTAAAATGTAATGTAACTGTGCTTAAAATTAAATACACACTGAAATTTGAAGCAAAGGTAAGTTTTGCATGATCTGATGGAGGTAACATGGTCCCTTTGAGTCAAAGTAAGACAAGCAAAGTGTAAGCTAGATACTAGTTTAATTCTACAAATCAATTTACTATTAATGCTTTAATATCAACTATGGTAATATAATAGTTCTAGTTTTTTTAATCTGTAATTATAAATTTCCTAATTTTAGAATTATTTTAGTTTCATTATTCCCGGAAGGACATATTTCATAGAGCTAAGGAAACATATAGATATTATTAGTGGTGGCATGCTTGCCACAAACCTTGGAAAAAAAAACCAACAACAAACCCAAAAACTATTTAAATTATTCTTTCACATTTTCTAAATGCTTCAATGATTATAAATTTTTAAAATTAAAATATTTGAAAATTTTTCATAATTTTGCACTTTCTTATGATTTTAGCTCTTCTTATTAAAAGGTCTTTTTTTATAATTTAACATACTCAATTGAATCTTTTTGTATGAATTTGTTGGTATTTTATAGGTACTTATGTTTCAGTGTTCAAGATTAAAAGGCCATAAAAGAGAAATTGGAGTTGAAGAATAGAAATTACATTCTAATATATTCAGATTTAAATGATTAAGAAAGTAAAGATGTAGAACTATATTCTTTAAAAGTAAATTGACCGAAATAATCACACTGCAAAAGTATTGGATTTTTAATCAGATTATCAATTGAGAATCATTGCAGGTAAGACTGAGATGGATTTGTAGAGGAAGATAAGGGCTAAAATCTATTTTGTCAAAAAAATCGTTTATATGTGGGGTTTGCTTGCTTATATTTTAGCAGAACACTTTGAGGCTAAAAGCCTCAAAGGATTAGTCTCTGACCCATAAAGTCATGGAATTTTTTTTTTAAGCATCTTATAAGAAATCTACGGGATACCTAGTACTGAAATTTCACTCTTCTGAACGTGGATTTATTTATCTAAAGAGTTTATTCTACTGTGTTAATTATTTCTCAGTTTGTTTGGGTGTTTAGCTTGAAATCAGTGATTCTGTGTCCAGGTAACTGAAGATTCTCAGAAAAGAGACAGTGCAAACCAAAGAACCACCTCTTCTCACTCATTTGTTAATGCCCTATTTATTGTTTCTACCTTCAGACTGGACTGTTGCCATTTGCTATGCATATACTGAATTTTTCTTTCTTTTTTTAAAAGCGGTTACATTCCTATAAAAAATTTCCAATACTTTCCGTTATTTCTGACCATTGACTTTGAACCAATGCAAATTAGTGTTAGAATAGATTCCTGATTACAGTCTATCAATGACTGTGTTTGGAAAACTTTCTTTGAACAGTATATCCAAGAGAGGTCAAATCAAATGCAGATGAAACTTTGTCAGTTGTGGGTCAGTTTTCCAGAGATACACAATGTAACAAAGCATCTTATGAATTTCAAGTATTCAGTGAGAGAATCCCAGATTATTAGTCCCCCTACATATCCAACACATATTCACATAACAATATTATAATTATTCAAATAATAGAATAAAATCAAATAAAGTGAAATAAACTTTAATTGCAGACAAAAGACTATTAAATCTTAATAGAAAATCATGCATCAGGCGAATTTGTCCAGAAGCGGTTAAACAACTCAATGAGGAATATTGAGCAATTCAGTAATATATGAAATTAGATGTCTGATAAGGTTACATTGAGAATTCCTTCACTTGGCAACTATGTCATCATGGAGTTATGAAGGTGAAGTTCTTATAGCTCATGGGTTGCTTTTGCTTAGTGGGCAATTTAAATCTTTAAACACTAAAATATACTGCTGTTTTTCTTCAGAAAGAGTTAATAACACAAGTGCCTTATTCAAAATTATAGAGGAGTTTGACACAGTTTAACATCAAAACAAAAATCAATCTGGAACAAAGAATGCATCTCATACAATATGAAATATTTACAGCTTCAGAGATTATTATTCTGATTTTACTCTGATTTTATCAGTAATGTTATATTAATCAGAAACACGTACATTTGTCACAATGAGACTCATAATTACATTTAGTGCTTAAAAAACTAAATTTGAAAGGAAGAAACTAAAATGAGAGAAGACAGAAAAGAACTAATGACCTGTACAAAGTGCTGGTGGAAATATGACTTGACATTGTAATCTGAAATGTTCCGTATATTTCAAATGAATGTCCAGATGAGCTTCATTCATCTTTCAAAAGCAGATCAACATAGAAATTTCTGATCTCTTGAACAGCAGTTTTAGTTAGACTAACCATTTGATTTTATCTTTTTTAAAGTCAAGAAATGTATCCAGTTCCAAGATAACCATCTTTGTAGTTTTCCACTCCATAAATCTACTTCTTATAAAAACATTTTTTAAATTGTGCTTATTTTTAGAGGAATGTTTCTACTGCTAAAGTGTGACTGGGTTTCTTACTTGGCATAAAATGGAAGGTCAACCAATAAAAGAAAAAATCCATCTTCTATTTGCTTCTAAAAAGTATATATTTATTATGGAAATTTTGTAATACATTTTTACTGGAAATTTTAGATACTGTATTACTATTCTTGATCATAACACTGAAAGACTTTTGAGGACTCAGTGACCAGAGTAGGGCAAGTTCTGTCTGTACCAGAGTGCACATACGGTTTGGCTTTCAGGTGTGTGTTGTGTTGCAAAAATCAGCTGGCCCCCAAAATTTCATCTGCAAGTTAGGGGACTGTAACATAGGGTTAGGGAAGGTGCTTCCACTTGGTAGCTACCAAACAGAGGCAATTACACTGTCTGCATGTCTTAGCATTTATCTAAAAGGAATACACATATAGAATCATAGAGAATCATTGGAATGTAAGAGACTTCAAAGATCACAGATTTCCGAACACTGTGGCATGGGCAGGGACAGCATCCTCTACAGTAAGTTGCTGATCCTATGTGATGTTAAAAAATTACAGGAATGGGACATCCACAGTGGATATCTGTGGGGAATCTGTTCCATGGCTTCAGCCCCCTAAAGAATTCTTCCTAATATCTTAACCTACCAGTTTTCAGTTTTAAGACATTCCTCCTTGTCCTGCAGAATCTGGAACTTGTCCCTGTTGAATTTCATGGGGTTCACACAGACCCACTGGCTGACATGGTCTCTCTGTATGGCATCCCTTCTCCCCAGTGTGCTGATTGCACCACACAGTTTTGTGTTCTTGGCAAACTTGCTGAAGGTGCACTCAATGCCACGCTTCATGTTGCTGACAAAGGTGTTAAACACAAACACCAATTCCAACACCAACTTCTGATGAGCACTGCTCGTCACCAAGCTGTTGCCCAAAACTCTTTGAGTGCGACCACCCAACCAGTTCTTTAAATGTTTACAGATTGATCCATCTGTCAAATCCATGTCTTCAGCTTAGAGACAAAGATGCCTTGTGAGAGAGTGTCAATTCCTTTTTGTGCAAATTTAAGTAGATGACTTCAATTGCTTTTCACTTATCCACCATTGCTGCAATCCCATCGTAGAAGGACATGAAATTTGTCATTTGTCAGGCACAGTTTGCCCTTAACGATGCCATGTTTTTGCTAGCACAGATTTCAGGATAATCTTCTACATGATCTAGTCAGGCATGGAGGTGAAACTTACAGGCCTGGAGTTTCCTTTGTCTTCCCTTTTTACTTTGTAAAAATGGTGGTTATATTTCCCCTTCACCGGTCAGTGAAAACTTCACTGGGCTACCATGATTTCTCAAATATGATGGATAGCACTTTAACAACTTATCCAGTTCCCTTAGGATCTGTTCATGTATCTCATCAGGTCTCATTCTCTTGTCCCCCTTCTGGTTCCTAAGATGGCCTTGAACCTAATTATCTCCCACATATGAATATCCTTTTAGTTGGATAGAATAAATAACATACAGAATGGTTTTCTTCTAAGAAGATTTCATGAGAATTTAAATTACCAAAATGAGCAAAGCTTCATATGGACAGGATCTACTTGGCATGCTGTGCCCTGATCATAAACCCATTTGATACAGTGCAGCTCAGGATTTCCAGCATCTTAAGGGTCATAAGATTATCTACACTATCCTCTCTTTTTTATGGAGTTTGATCTGATATACAGCATTTTAAATGGTGCTTTACAGAGCAAGTCAGGTCTTTTTGATACAGAATAGCAATGCAGTTAAACTAATAAATTTGCATCAAAGATAATAGACTGCCAATGGTTTCAGAGTGAGAAATTCATAGAGCTTAAAGCAGGAGTAAGCACCTATATTTTTAAACCTACGACAAACACATGCTTTAGTTCTGATTTACATACTGCAGTAAATTTAAAATTATATAATTTCTTTACTTATTTTTGTTGCTGTCAAGTACTTTTTTTTCAGGTTTGCAATTATGCACAAAACTTTAAAGTTATTTAAAGGACTCAAACGCAAAGTTATAAAAACTATAAATCTGCAAATGTTACTTTTAACATTTAAACCCTCTTAGTAATGTAAAAGAAGCAATTAGTAAAGGAATTACCTTCAGAGAGAAACAATGAGAATGTCCACTGAAAATGTCAGCATTTATCTAACAATTATTTTAAACGCTTCACCAGTAGCATTTAGAACAACTGAATTGTAGGACAGTCTTGCTGTTAGGTCTCTGAGGCTGGTTAGCCTGTGGCAGTTACACATGTACATAATATCCTCTGAGAGTGTCTCAGAAAATTGGTTTTCTCCAGCTGAATCTACGTTACTACAAACTGGATGTCAGGTACACATGGATGATTTCCAATGCCTTCCTGCCTGGTGACTTCCATTTGCACTTCTAAGGCTACAAACCCACTTAATCTATGGAAATTTCTACCTGTGAGGACCTGTATGTAATTGAATTTTTTTTCTGGTATAGGAAAATGTGTCATGGATCTGATGCATTTGATTTTTCATTCTATCATACTCAGTATAATCTGCATAGGAAGGAGATATTGAGTTAGGAAACTCTTTAATTTTCTTAATGGATATCACAACAATGCCTAGTAATATGATTGAATGCATCTACAAGATTGCAAGTAGGCCTGAAATTATACCTTCCAACCCTAGTTCTATTTTTAAATGAAGCTGACATTCTATAATAGGATACTTTCTTAGTTTCAAAATCAGTGTGTATGTATGCAAACCGCTCATTAGAACCACTCCTGGAAATCCCTAACTAAGGCACAGATTCTGATAGTTTGAGACAGCAGTTTTTAGCATAGGTGAAAAGTATAGTCTAAGAGTTGAAGAACAAAGAGGATCATGTCCCGTGCCCAGAAACCGTCAGTGTTACTGCTGTTTTTAGTGTTGGCATAGCCTAAGCAGCCACGTGCATATTAGCTCTGACCTAAAAGTCAAATAATATAAGTGCAGTCTAATGGGATACTGTATTTCAAGTATAGGCACTCCAGAATTTAAGGAACTGTTTGGTTACTTGTGTGAATCCTTTCTTTTTCCAGTCAGTTGCCTTGTTTGTTTCTTCTCTACACATTTTTATTTATTTATTATATAAATTTAAAAAGGCCTTCCTTCCCCTAATGCATTCCTACAATAATAAAAGATTTCTGGGATTTAACTTTAATATCAATGACTTTCTGATGCAGAGAGATTAGACTAGTTTGAAGTTCTTGCCACACATGCATGGCTTCTACCATGCTTTTCTTTACATCACTAACTTTAAACTCGGCTTTCCCAAAATTCTCTTGCATTTTTCCTAGTTTAATACTAATTACTACTTTTTTTTAAATTTTGAGTTAACATTTTTAGTATGTACTATTAATGAGTATTCTGACATTTTGCTGTAGTTATATCCTATGTGGTTGTATGCATACCCATAGCTTTTAACCCTAGGAAGCTGAAAGCAGGGTGTGATGTAAGGGAGCCCACCCATTAATTCATGGACAATATTCCCTTCTTCTTTTCTTCAGTGATTAAGTGAAGATTCTTTTTCAACAAAATTTACCATAATCTAGCAAAGGCAGCAGGGAGAAGCAAATGCAGAAAAAGGGAGAAGCTTAACAGTTTTAAAAATCAAAACACGCTGCAGATGCAGATAGTTGTTTCAACAGAACACAACCAAGCTGTGGTTTCCACAGTATTTAGATATTCAGAGGATTCTGTCATTTTGTAAAACACTTGAAAATCTACTAATGAGCACTGCTATACATTTGACCTTGCTGTATATTCTTCTCCTGTTGCTACCAATATTGACACGTGAAACTGGGGAAAACCTTCATATATTTTCTGATCTGACTATACTACAGGGTATAAATGTAATTGACAAAATGCTTTGGTAGTAATAATTAACAGAAAAAAACAACATGCTGATTTCTTAAAAATGTCAAGCGACTTCACAGCTTTTACGAACCTCAGTGGGAGTTGAACCTTTTGGAAAACAGGTCACATATTCAGGCACTTTATATTTAGGTCTTTCTTCTCTAACCCCTCAGGATATCTGTTTTTGTACTTGTATCTACAGTACTTAGTCTTTTGCAATTCCCCTCTCAGTGACTTAGAGAAATGGAGCTGGTTTCTCTTTTTTTCTTTCTTTTTTTTCCCCCTTATGTTCTCCCTTGCTTGTGATGAGAGTAATTGGAATGTAGGAGGTTTGACTGCCTAAACTTATTTTTACCCTAGGTGACCTTCTACCAGTATTTCAGCCACAACGCAATTGTTTCTTTTCAAATCCGTATGGTGCTGATAGAAATGGAAATAGTTTCAACTCAATTCTACAGTAGAATAAGAAGCCAAGATAGGAGAACTGTATTACTCAGCAAATCTCAGTTCCATGAAAGGGCTTATTGAACAGCTAGTGAAGCAGAGACTAGGTAAAATAACTCACTGTCAGGTACCAGCTGTCATAAAAGATTAGACACAGACATTGAGCACATAGAACTGTTAATTTGATTCAGCATTTGTATTCCTTTCTGGTATAAGACTCAAAGGTTTCCACTTCAGCTGTCAGTGAATGGACAGATTTCTCTCTGTGGCCCACTCTATAATCATTAGGAGGAGCAGAGTAATACAGAGTATTACCTTATATCAAAGGGGGGAAATAAGATCCAAAAGGCTTCTTTTTGATTGAAAATATTAGCTAGTTGCTTGTTATGATAATATTTCCTATGTTATTGTACAAAATCCCAGTTTCATGTACAGGTAAAAATATGCTATAAATCTTCTATTATAAAGTCTTAGAGTACTCAGGATTTTAGTATAAATGTTAATGGGCTATAACTCAAAAGGTGATCACAGCTCATAAATCTTAAAGTCAAAATCATTTATACTAAAGAAATTTTCTTTTTTTTCATTAAAGGTTGTTTTTTTTTAAAAAAAAAGTGTATGATGTTGAAAGCACCTATTCAAATTGAACCATAGAAAGGATAAAAATAAGGCTTTCTTGTGCATATTATCATTTTCAAGATCAGTGGGAATTCCTTGTCCTGCATTCAGTGGAATTGCTCAATTCAATCAGTTTTCTAAGAACTATTTTCAAAGTCACAGATCCTATATGATAGAGGTAAATTTCAGGTATTTTTTATTCTATGGAACTATATGTAATGAAAATGTAATCAATATGAGTATTTGGATCTTCCTGTGAAGTAGAGCATCTCACAGAAGACAGCCCCCAGTATCCACCTTAGTTCTTTTACACATAAAATTGCTTATCTACTTATATTTTAGAAATACATTAAAATGTTTTAAAATAAATATTGATGTATTGCTTCCAAATTAATCATTAAAAAGGGAATCAGGGAAACACTTTTGACCCAGGCCCTGATATCTCACTAGGTATCTAATACTGGTAAAACTCCTATTTCTGAGAACTTATTAAACTTAAGAGCTTTACTCCATTTCTTAGAGACATAGGAAAGTATAAATAAAATATAAACGATTAGTCTTCTGCATTTGCAAGATGAAAACCATCCTATTTTTGTAACTTGTCTGTCAGATTATTCCTTTCATATGGCAATCATATTTTTTTCATGAAAACAGAGGAAGACAAGAGAAGGCAAGAAAATTCTTATTTAAGCTTTAAAATGCTGCCAGTAAACTGTTTAATAGAATTACGAGGTAATAGGAAAGTTTAAACTACAAAGTGTATAGATCCAAGGAACTGAGATCTAGTTTATTTTTTCAGTGAACGTGTATGAAATTATTTTATTGAGCTTTTCCTTAGATAATTTTTAAATGCGAATAAAGATATAGCACATAAATGAAATGAACGTGTTAGTTTGGTAATTGTATAACCTCAAATATAATTGACCCTACTGTCAGAATGGCAGTGTTTGCATGAATAACCCAATGTAGAATTATCAGCCTAGTGAAGGAAATGTAGTAAAAGAAATAAAAAGGAGGAAATAAAATTCAATCAAAGATATACTAGAGGCATCAGTGAGTCAGAGTGTTGACATATCAGCAGACATTCTTCAGGAATACAGTTTCTATAGGGCCTGTTGTGATTGATTACATGCATTGCTGTTTCAGTTGGAGCTTCTGTTTCCTGTAGAGGGGATCAGGGTAAAGTGAATATTACACAGTTAGCTAATTCCAAAGATGTCAGTTTGCACACCTTCTCCAGTTCTTCTGTTGACATGCCTCACCAGAAAACTAAATGTTTTTTCCATCAGTATGATGGTAAATAAAAATAATTTCCCCATCCTTTGTAGATTAAAGAAAGGATACTTTTTCCATTCTTTGAATTTTAAAACAAAGAAATTGACAAAAATTGGTTTTGTATTTAATGAAACTGAAATCTGTAAAGATTTCTGTTACTGTAGGATAGTTCAGGTATTGGTTACCCACATGCCATTACAGTAATATCTTTGAAGCTAAACTTTCATTTTATTTGCTTAAAATTAATAAAATATTATTTAATTATATGCAATTTTTCTCATTACTCATCTACATCTATTTTTGGACAGATCTTTTATATCTTTCCCTTATGTAATATACAGCCACATGATGTTAGTTTTGCTTGTCCATAAAGTAGGTTTATAGAACCTTTATTTTACTATTTTTTGTTCCTTTTCACAAGTCCATATTCTTCCAATAAACACAGAGGAAAATCCTTTTCAAAAATAGTTCTTGCTATTTTTTCTCTTCTGTTTGTTGTTTAAAGTGATGGGTTGGGGAGGATTAATATCATCCTCTAGCTATAATGCAACTCAACCATATCACTTCCTAATTAAACTAAGCTGCTTAGAATTAAGGCAACACTACGTTTTTTGAAGTAGAAAAATTACAGCAGAAAAGGCTAGAGGACAAAAATAGAACACGACCTTTTATTGCTTTGAAATTCGATGGCATATTTTCTTTCAGTGCTGCCGCATATTGCTAAAAGTGGAGTCATTACTAATGATTTAGTCTTCTTGTGCAACTTCCACAGTCCGTTTTGACAAACACATTTCTTGATTGTGTTTGGTAAAACAAATGGGGGCACTGTTCTGAGTTACATGTCACATGCCCTTTTTTAAGATTTGCAACTGAAACAAAGCAGAGTCAGCAGCAATAGCCTTTTGTATTAATGTTCCTTCCTCCTCTTTGAAATAGCAGGTGAAAATTCTCTCCCTTATTTCTCATTATATATGTATAGAAACTTGCTCAACTTCCTTAGAGTCTTCAGTGAAGCAAAGCTGCATCTCAACTTTGTTCTTATCTTTGTCTTAATTTTATTTATGATAATGCTTATCTTTCTAGAAACCCTTTTCTGTGGGTGTACAGAAAAATCCTTTTTAAAGTTCTGCCATAGTAGTCCATCCCATCTGCAGGAACAGCTAATAATGGAAAAAACTTGGTTTGTGAAAATCTTGATATTTAAAAATAAGCTATCAAATAGAGAATTTTTTACCATTTCCAATAAAACAAGATGCAAACATGTTAAAAATAGAATTCTAGAATTAACTTTACATTTAGCATCATGAAAAAATAAAATATCCAGGTCATAAGTAAAGGGTGAATAAGTCAATGCACCTCAGTAGGTAGTTTAGAACTTAGTGAATATTTCCAGATACATGCCGACTGCGTCAGGCACTAATAAACTAGTTTAGAACTAGGCACATTAGAAATGTCATCAAATTCAATAAGGCAATCAGTAAAATATTCATTAAAATGCATAAAGCTCAGAAAATATATTTTCTATTTTATAATTATTGATTAAGTATTCTTTAGACTATTTGGTGGTGAATAGAGAGAGCAATTGTGCAGATTCCGTATATTTTCATACAGTCTAGAAATTCATAGCATTATTTTTCCTAGCTTAAAAGGGAGTAGGAGTAAATGGACATGCCAGGACTGACCATTATGTTAGTCCATTGTCAAGCTTTTCGTGTAGAAATTTTTTTTTCAGGAAGATTTAAGATTTCGTATATGTATATGCATTTACCATTCTGACCAAGTAGACAATGAATTGAATCAACACATTACTATTTAACCAACTAAACTGAATCTGGGATGAGGAATATAAATAATTTTTGTTATTTCTAATATCCAAATGGCTATCTCACCTGGACAATATACCAAGAAATGTCTTTTTTAGACCTTAGTTTCAAAGTAATCCCAACACAAGGTTGCCTCAGGTTCAACAGAACCTGAATAATCCAGAATGCACCCAATGAATACCCAGCCACTCCCACATATATTTTATTACTTTATTACTTTAACCATGAGGAAACAACTTCATGAATTAAAGCAGGAGCTCCACAAGTAGAGTTGTCTCTGTGTCTCATTTCAATCTTAAGCATTTGCTTCTGCTTGAGAATCCCAAAGAAGAAGCTGGCAGACAAAGGTTCAAAAAAACCAGGATTTCTCAGTTCTTCCTTCAAACAGAACCAATTATCTTGAATTAACAAGTGAATATAGATTATTATATGCATAAATTATACTTTTCATAAGAGCACAGCAGACACAATACCAATTTAGGAATCTATCCAGGCATATAACTGCACTTTAAGGAAGGATGGCTTCATCATTTTTCATTACTCTGATGCCTTAGAACTTGCTTTATTAGCTTAATTATTTCACAACTGCTAATAACACTTGTTTGACTGGAAAAACAAATTATACGATATAGGAGTTATAGTATGACAGAAAGCATGTGATAAAATAAGCAAGCAATTCTTTTCAGAGATAACTTTGGTGAAAACTGCTTTGGAGAGTTGTGTTGCATTTTAATTTGAGGCTGCAACCAAAAATTGGTAATCTGAACTATTTACTGTTTATGGTATTGTTTAAATTTATGGCAATTTCAACTATATTATCCAAATAATATAAATGTTGGATTCCAAATGAAATTAGCCCACGAAAATTCCATTTGCAATATATTCTCCTGAATTTCAGAGGATCTGTCTTCATTCAAATATAATTATTGTCTTACAATATATTATTTCAGCCTGCACCATGATTTTAAAACTTTGTTTAAAAAGGAATTTGATCAATACCACCAATGGAGAAAAATCAGGATTTGAGACAAATATTTTTCAATGTAGAGATGTTTTCTACTTACCTGTTAAGTGTAAAAGAAAGAATAATTAAAATGAATAAATTTTCAAATGCGTATATCTCATTTTTTCAATGCAAAATTTATTGTTACTTTGAAAAGGTAAAATTGGAGCAGTTGAACCTTCTTTTAATGCATATTTGTCATAGTAAACTCAAAGATAGGACACTATGAATAGTATAAAAAAGAAAAAAATGCAAACCTTTATCTAATATCTACAATAAAACAAAGCATAATGAATTTTGGATTTTAAGGGGAAAATAAAAAAAAAGACTGAATTTATTTCATAAAACCCCAAATGTCTGGAAACCCTAGATATTTCATTAAGGCAATGTTGTCCCAGGTATAAAGCCAGTCAAATCTTTACAGATTTAAATAATCAATGTAATCACAAAACTGACACTTAGCACCAAAGTGTTTCTCCTTTCACTTGATTTCTTCAGTTGTTCTTTTTCTATCCTTTCCGGACATTTTAAATTATCTCTGCTGTAGTATCCAATACTCACTCTCTTTAAATGGTGGGATTAACCCACTACGTAAAAATATACTTCCCTTAAATTTTCTTTAGTTCATAATAAAAGCTTGCATATCCAGTAACATCTCTACAGAATTGTTTCTGCTTTTCACTTTCTTACTTAATTCCATAGTATGATGGAAAATTATGTTGGTACATTCCAGACATTGGGTTAATACATTTGCATTTTCACTTGAATTAATCAAGTACATTGCTACTTTAGAAAATGATTCTGTGAAAAGAAGTAAAGAGAAGAATTACTCTGGGAATACATTCATTATCTATGAAAGTTTTTTTTTTTTATCCCACACTATCCCATTTAAGTAAACTTTTGGATATTCTTCTCTGCCTTACATACTCAGTCTGTGATTTGAGAGTCAAGTTGGCTCCTTTCCATCCCATCTATTATAGCCAATAATACAAGTTTTGCTGGCCAAATTAGTCCCTTGTTTGCACCTGTGTCCCTTAACGCCGTCACTGGGTTTGCACAGCTGTAATTGCCTCGAATACAGTAAACAGCTCAGATGATGCACAAGCTGGAATTGGATCCACATGTGAGTCTCTTTTAGCTGTGAGGACTCTAAGGTCAAACAGAATAAGAAGCAGCAAAATTTACCCTTATGACTGGAGTTAGTAGATGTAATTTTTTCAGGAGCAACTCTGCTCTGCTTGGAGAAGGAATGCATTTTGTTACACTGGAGGGAGGGATAGAAAACAAAAGAAATATTATTTAGGCTTTCTGCAGAAACTAGATTTTGAATTTACTCTCTGAGCAGTGCTTTGTAGTTGAAATAAAAGCTGAGATTCATGTTCAGTTTTTCCAAATGTGGAGAGTTTAAAAAAATAATAAAGGAAACTGTCAATGATTAATCTAAGATTTCAAGATAGTTCCTAACTTAAAAAGATTATAGTAAGGGGTAAAGTTTTACTCTTTAATGAATGGGATTATAATGGGATTCAAAGTACTTTGAAACTCTTCAATCCACCAAATGTAACCTTTCATGTTATATATAATTACTTATTTTTTTTTTAATTTATTTTTAAATTGAAACCACAATCCCTACACTAAATCAAGCAATAAAAGGCCTGGGTAAAATATTAAGTTTTTAATTTCTGATTATTTATTAATTATAATCTTGTCCAGTTTTGCTCTACAGTGATGATGAACATGCAGAGCAGCATAATATTATTACTACTGTAAAAGAGAGAGTATAAACATAGAAAGTCAAAAGCCCTTAATCTCTCAGGCAAACCTGTCCAGTTTGCAGATAAGGAACTCTCAAATAGTTCTGAGGTCCCAAACCACAATTATTTTCAATCTGGCAAACAAATATGTAAATTAGCTTTTGTAATTGCATCACTTTCCACAACAGGAAAAGTAGATTCTGATCCCAGCTTTCCATGTCAAATAGAAGCATTCTCATTTATTTCAGCAGAAACGGGTTCAGAAGTTTAAGGAATTTATGATATTTGAATGCCAGTTACATAAAGTTATGTTTGAACAGTCTGATGTTTTCCTTCTCTCTGGGCAAAAAAAAAATTACATTTTTTAACAGACTTTTATTCCTTTGAACCTATTTTCCCTTGATATCACATTGCAAAGTGCTATCCACCAAGGCATCTCTTCAATCATTAAAGAAAGACCTTTTGTGATGTTTTTAATTAATTTTAACCTTCTTCACATCTTCAAGCATGGCTATGGACACTCATTGATTTTAATTACCATACTGATAGCTTACTGCTTTGCACTTCTTATTAAAATGACCCTCTAGCCTTTCTTTTGAAAAAGTCCTCCATGTAGGGCTTTTTTTTTCACTGTTAAAAAGTCATTTGGATTTGTTTTGATTTTTTTGTGTTAAAATGTTGAGTATAGTGAAGAATTTTGACATGTTGTTGATTTGCATAAATGAAAGTGTTTTGAAGACAGAAAATAACTTTATAAAATATTTATTTTGACTACTTAGAGGGTTTTTAGGAGGAGGAGAGTGTTTGCATGTTTTTTACGTAATGTGAAGCTTGTAAATTCATTACATCCATGAAAAGAAGAAAAATCTGTTACCAACAGCAGTGTCCAATATTAATTCTCATTTGCTCAGCTTCTAGTTAATCTCACTAGGATGTTTATCACCTAGAAACCAAACTTGTATACAGTAATACCCCATATAAAGCACTACTCATTAAAGAGGAATGCACCTTCTGTTTCAAAGACAAGGAACCTTTCAGCTGTCTGCCAGAACTAAATAATATATTTTCCCAGTTTTCAAATACACATATTTCAGCTTCATGATCCCTCAGTCTCCTCTGCTAGTTTTTTATATAAAGATGCACAGTATTTAGTACCAGCTTTAATACCAGTGTGTTGTTCTTGCTTCTTATCTTTCTCTCTTTTATGTCTATGTCTTACAAACGCTGTAATTTCTCTAGTTTATTGTTTTAAAGCCTGTTGATGCAAAATCTTTAACTAAATGAGAGAATTATTTGGAGAAAATTAATACATATATTTCCCTATTTGGTATATAGTTTTAACAAAATCTTGTACACTCTAAGGATTATGAAAAAGTAGCAAAATTAAAGGTGAAAGTCTTTCTACAGAAAACAGAAACATTAAAAGGTTTTAGTGTTGGTTGCTTTTTTGGTTTATCAGTCAACAATTTTGTATGAAACATAAAGGAAATTTGACATTGTCTCATCTTTAATTCCCTCCCCCTCCAAAGCAGCACAACACGAGTTGTTTCATCTGAATTATGCTCTGTATGTGTGAAGAGTTCCTACTAAGGTCACCTGTGCTACTACTACTGTAGATTTGTGGAGTACCTAGCTTCCAATTCAAAACTCTAGGATGTTTACATAACCTAAAAAGCTTCTGGTGTTCTTTAGCTAATAAGCTACAGGAATGCCTCTTTTACTTTGCTTTTGATTTACTGAATATTTAATTTATTTGTGACTTATTTTAATTGTAGATCTAGGCCCAATTTTAGGTTGCTACTTGGGTTTGACCTTTCTTCTTCACTGGACAGCTACTTAAATTTCATTACTGGTTTTATGTTTTCATTGATCTTTGTCTCACACGCCATTCAGAAGAATTTATTAGAGAACAAATGCAATATAAATATAGGTATGAATTTATAAAACCAAAGCAAGTCCTTTTAATTGAAGAGGAAATAACAGTTTTTAAGAAAAATAACTAATGAAGTGACAAATAGAGTGGTTTTGTGAATGTGAGAATTGTTGTTAGTGAAACTCTTTAAAACTTCTAAGTTCTAGTAAAGAAAAAATTTTAGCCTTTTTTTGCTTTCCAATGATAGCAGTAAATATTTGTATTAATTTATGCATATTTTTTAGAACTATTGTTCAACAGAAAGGTGGCTGGATTGTGATTTATAGAGAAGATTATTTTTTCTGACTTTGGTTAGTTTGCATGCAGCCATTGCAGCAAGCTGGCTTTGAAGGAACTTTTGAGCCAGGTTTTTCTATCATGCACTTCAATTAAAATTTGTCATAGGAAGAATTTTGAAGACTTTTCATGGGAAGAACCTGTTAATGATAAAGGGATAAAGGACTGATAAATTTTTTCAATTTCCATAAACCCTGGAAAAGAGACTTTTGGCCACAGCTAGGGCATGAATTAGAGGAGTATCAAAACAGATAAACATTTCATAGTTTCAGTCTTATTTTAATGCACATTTTCTTCACCTAACCGACACAGATTTTGTCAATATCCTGAAAAATACAGCACACATACAGAGACAAAATTTTCTCCTCCTGCAGCCTTTTATTTTCATGTTCTCTTTATAATCCATATCTACCACTAGCATTTGCTGTGCCTCAAAATGCTGAAGTAAGGAAGGCAACATGATATTTGTGCCAAGTGAAAAAGTGATTCCTGGAATGTCCTTCACTGCAATGAAATAAACAAAGCCCTTTAAAGTTCATACTGGAATTTGAACTAGCACATGACAAGAAAAATCTCTTTTATGCAAATGCAACTTTCATTAAAATATGAAGTTCTGCATAAAGCTGAACAGCTGACTCTTCATTATTTGACATGAAAAAAAGGAATAATTGAACTCAGACATTATTATTTTTGTAAAATGAGGAATGTACAGCGTGCATTCTAAATTGCAGTGACGCAGACAATTCAACAGATGTCTGGATCTCAATCCAGCAAGTAGTTGAACTACTTTTCTTAGCCATTTCCTTACTGAAAAGTAGATTAAAGTTTCTAACTCCTCCTACAATGACTACATTTTTGACATTAAATATTTTTAGAGTTAAATTTGAGTGTTTATTTTCATTATATCTGTGTCTGTCTATCATGTCCTAATCTGCTTTTTATTCAAAATGTAAATGTGAATCTAAAACTTCAGTGTTTGGTAAAGACACAATGTTTTATGCTTTCTGATCTCCCTAGATGATTTTGGAATTACCATTCTTATGTGTGAATATTTCCAGATATATGCCAACTGCACCAGGCATAAATGAAGTGCAAATCATGTGCAATTTAGATTAAAAGAACTCATAAATAAATCATCTGAACACTGCAATATCTCTGCACTTCACTAATAGAAGAACTCCAGGACACAGATATAGCCTCGTTTGATAAATTTCCAGCTTGTTCTATCCATCAGATTGTCCAATATTACAGAGTTCAAGGAGTTCAAGGCCAGAAAAGACAGCGTTTAATTTTACTTCATATATATCTCAGTCAATTAGTTTCCATAAAAGAAACTTCTAGCTGGTGCAAAGCACATTGAGATGCAAGCAACTCTTCTCTGTGCCTCAGATAAGAAAGGATGAGTATAACATGATACCCAGCAGTCCTACAGTAGTGTCAGAAAAATTATTAGATAAGTACAACAAAATACTTGTAGGACACAAATAGCATCCCACATAGAAAGGAAAAAAAGGATAATTAGTACTTCTGCAGTCCGAGGACAGTCTCTCAGGGGAATTCACTACAGTAAAAACTTCAGTGGATACACAGCACCTCAGGAAAGGATTATACTCACCCCAATTTCTCCTGTTTAGAATTATTATAAAATACTTCCACTCCTAAACCAAAGAAATTAACAGACTGTTTAATAAGTAGTTATGAACAATCCTTTAAACAAATAAAAATCAGAATTAGCCTAACTAAGGTAAAGCTTTATTCAGGTGTCAAAATCTTAATACAGACTAGGTGTGTTTGGAACTTGCAAAGTTTAGAAGTAGATATACAAATAATACCAAAGCTAGACCATTGTCATTTGCTGGTCTATAGTCTCCACCAAGATTTATTTTTCTTTCTGTGTCTGTATTATAATAAACAGCTTTAGTAACATTTAAATTATGGTCCAGCTAGAGAAATAAATTGTTCAAGAACTTTGAACTGTTCCCAGATTGCTCCCCTATCTCATCTAAATTTACTATATCTAAGGGTAGGTGAACATCTAAGGAGTATTGTGTGTAGTTTAAATGAAAGTAACTAACCCTTAAACATAGTATATAATCAGCATCTAATCTTCCAGCTCATGAGAAAACCAAACAATAAGAATAATTAGTTTTGCACATGAGTATATGGAGTAATTATCTCTATAGATGCAATAATTGCATCTATAGATTTACCTGCCCTTTCATCAAATCCTTATTTATTTTTACAATATAGTTAATAGATACTATACTAATTACCATAAGGCAATCAGGACAGTAGTTTAAGATATCAAAACACAGATATATTCTTACTTTACAAAAATTCTAAAATTCAATACATTCCTTGTGCTATGTGTTGTTGTAGAGCAGATGTGCAGTTATGATTGCCACTTCATTGCACTTTCTGTGAACGAAAATCAGTTAGTTCACAGATTAGTAAATCTTACTGAGTGTTCCCTTTCCTTGGTACTTCTTCTCACTGTGTTCTTTTGCTCTGTAACATCATGTCTCAAATACACATGAAAACTATAATATAATCAAAGTTAAAGTAATACTTTCTTGATCCTAGAGTAACAAATCCTACCATAAAAAACAGATTTTTTACAGTGAAATCTCTGACCATAAGCAATACCTGGAGCAAACAGAAACTGGTCTTTTTGCCTGAGAGAAGCACTATTCAAACAAAGAGGGTTGAGGACTGATGCTAAACAAAAAACAATGTCAGAAAGTTTAAAGTATATTGATGGAAAGATATTTGTATTTGAGCAGTATTGTACTACAGAGAAATCTTAACTTACATGTTTTGAAAATCACAGCTAGGAGCAGAAGCTTTATTGAAATGTAAGTTATATACGTTTGAGCTAAACAAATGTGAGATGCAGTGATATTATTGAACTGTTTGCATATATAGCATAAAATAAAATATTTCTAACATAAAAACCTATCTGCAAAAGTGGAATAAATCAAAATAGTCACATTATGCTAAAGGCAGAATCTTTGTTTCCTTCAACACAAGCCATTCCTTGCTGATGGTAGCTGCTGCACTGGATTCAATAGCTGCATAGACAAATACTGTGAAGAATGGGGCCAACAATTAACATTTGGTGTGAAACTCATTTACGTTACTTAGCTCACAATTTGTCACCAGATAAAGATGTTGGGATTCGCTAATGGAAAAAAATTTTTTTTCATTGCAGGAGTTCAAAATAAAGACACTGAATTAATGGGAGATCGTGTATTTTAATCTTTAGATTGTGGAGCCTGTGTAAAGACTGGTTCTGTTTTAGACATGTACCAAACAGTTATCCTTTCTTGAGCAAGAATGAAACTGTTTTCATCTTCAGTGCATTGTATTGTTTCAATTAAAATTACAGTATAGCATAGCCCTAGATCTTTAGTGAGGAATTTTTATCAAAGCTGCAAAAAGAGGTGATTCAGAAAGAAAAGCCTGCTGCATAGGCAATTATTCATGAAGAATCCACTATCATAAAGCCAAAATTTATAATTGCTCTTCTGAAGAAATTATAGTTTCTTTATTATACCCAACAAGATGCCTTTTTCTTTATGGTACTATTTAATGGGCTGCTTTGATTATATTTAATTTCTAATAATCTGTTCAGAGGCATCTGGACTGTTTGGATCAATGTGCCAAGGCCAGACTGTGAGGTTCAATAAGTGAAGTGCTGGGTCTTGCTCTTGGGTCACAACAACCCCAAGCAGCTCCACAGGTGGGCAGAGAGCCCAGTGGAAAAGGCCCTGGGGGTGCTGCTTGACAGTGGCTGAACATGATCCAGCTGTGCCCAGGTGGCCAAAAGGGCCAGTGGCATCCTGGCCCGTGTCAGCAATAGTGAGGCCAGCAGGACCAGGGCTGTGACCATCTCCCTGTACTCAGCACTGGTGAGGCCACACCTCAAGAGCTGTGTCCAGTTCTGGGCCCCTCAATACAAGAAAAACATTTTGGTGTTTTTTGTTCTTTCTTTACTACACATAGAACTTTCTAAACTATGCCTACTTTGAACTGACTTAGACATTGTTTAGTTTAAATCTATGGATTTAAGTTTATTTCTTAAAAATCCATGGAAATATGGAGAGGTATGAAATTTGATTAGAAAATATTTAACACAGATTATGTTAATAAAGTCTGATTTCACACATTTTGATAAATGAAACCCAACTGCAAGATCATGAACTTCCTGTTTTAAATTACCAAGATTTAAAAAGTCAATGTTTATTATGGTCTTAACCCTCCTCTTCATGAATTTCAAATTATGCTTTTAAGTTGCAGAAATCCTGGGTACCCCAATCCACAAAAGAGGATAGGAACCAAGCATCAACATTAAAGACTTCTCATGACAGCTTTCCTCATATTGTACCTAATGTGTACATTATGTATAACTAATGTTCTCTCTGAGGATCTTTACAGCAGGTTCTAAATGCCTGTGGTTGAAGTGGTGTAGAATAACTCTAGAATTCTGCTAATGCCAGGAGCTTAGATCATTATTTTTGAGTTAAATCCTGGCAGGATTTTGAATGAGCACTTCTTGTCCCAGCTGACAAGGAAAAACACCAAATTCACTGCAAAAGGAGCCCAAAATGGTGGTGATGTTTCTGTCAGGATCTTTTTTTTTTTTTTTTCTTTTCCCTACCTTTTTCCAATGAACTAATACTTGGAGAATTTGATTTGGCTAGAGATGTTTTTTATTGCTAGGAATTCTCTGTCTTCCTTCTAAGATGTTTGTTGTTTCATATATTACATACCAAGTCAGAGAGAAAGAAGGTAAAAATTATTCTCAGTAGGTGATGAGGACATTTATTAGAAAGGATGGGCATAATAATTTATCTTCCTACACCAATTAATGTATGCTGAAACCAAATAGAGCCTGCACATCTACCTGCCAACTGTTGTGACTTCAACTTTCTTCTGTGCAATGCATGAATATACTCTGGGCTTATTTGCACACATATACAACCATAAGTTGCCAAAATAGTTTAGCTTGCACTTTCCCAGTGTGAGAGCACACAAACAGCATGTTGTATCACATTACCTTACTGTTCCTTCCTTTTGCCCCAGAGTGATGTCACTATATATACACAAATTCACGTGTTTTGCAGAGACTACACTTAGAAAATCTTTAATTAGAAATTCAACCCAACTTTGTATACAGCAAGCAATAAAGGACATCTAGATGTTAATTTGCTTCCTAGATCTTACACTGAAGTAGGCAATAGATTTTTTTTTTTTGTTCCATAGTACAGCATTATCTCTTTAATGAGTGGTCAGATCACTGAAGTGTCAAGACTGATTCTGTATACGAATGCAGAAAATTATCAATAGAACTGGCACTGAGTTGGAAACTAAGAAACAGAATATAGAAAATGTCGAATAATGAAAAATATTTAGGTAAAAACTGCTTGAAGCCCACCTTTCTCTTTTCTCAAATAGTCTCAATCACAAGCATCTTAACATTTAATGGAGTCAAAACTGGCATCAGACAGATAAAGAAAAATACCTCCTTAGGTGACAAGTTATCCTTGAATAATTATTTGGTTTTCCAGGATTTTCCTTTCTTTCTGCTTTGCTATCTAAACTAAGAAAGAATTATTCTCCTCAAGACCAATGAAATTTATTTTCATACTTTTCATAGCCCAATTTAAAAATATAAGCAAAATGAAACAAAACTGAAACAAATCAAAGCAAAACAAAACAAAACAAAACAAAACAAAACAAAACAAAACAAAACAAAAAAAAACAAAAACCAAAAAACAAAACAAAAAAAAAAAAAAAAAAGGAAAAAAAACTACAAGAAAAGAGAATTGCATACTGATTCATCTCTTCATAAAATACTTCAGGATAACGTGTGGGCTTTTAAGTGCTTTTATCAAGCATATATCTTTAACTTATTTTATGATAATTTCTGTCAAGAGATTAAAATTTAAGATAATATGTCAGTAAAATACAGAATTAGTTTAAAAATATGTCATTTGGATTTTAAATTGTTTGAAACAGTTCCTTCCTTGAAGCAAATCAACATATTTTCTCGCATGAATTCTTTGGAAATTAGCCCTTTGATACTGATAGAAAAAGAAGAAGACAAAATCTCGAGATCAGTTTCTTTCTAAGTAGACTATATGCTTCTGTGCCTATGTAAATGTTAAGTTTATAGAAATGACATACTTATAGACATGGAAAACGTTGCCAACAATTATTTGTACTAAGCTGACAAGTTTTAACAAATTATTTTCAACAAAGATTCAAAATAATCTGCAAAACAGTAACTGATAATATTTGTCAAATTACATATTACATTAATGATTGGCATTAGAAGGTTTGGAAGATAAATATATTTTACCTTAGCAAGAAAGTTATATTAATGGTATTTGCTGTGAACTTTCTGAGTCTCTTACATTTATCTTTGGGGAGAAACAATGAGGCATATGAGTGTTGTTAATTTTATCCAGGTACTGTCATTGTACTTCTTATGATTCCTGTGTCTGCCCAAGTAACCATACAATAATAAAGATAAATAAGTGTCTGACAGAAGTCTACAAATATTATTTTAAATGACTGAGTCAGACTGAAATTTGTCATATTGTCTAATGTTTAACAATGAAAGTAACTTGAGGGCAGTTGCATTCTGCACAAGTTCTACACCGTTTCAACAGCTTAAAGCCACAAGGACAGATTTTAATTGTTTATGTGATATATCATTTGATTGTCTCCTTCACATTGTACCAAACAAAGAACACTGTAAATTAATTATAAACTCAGGCACAGCTGCAAAGTAACTGCTACAGGATAAGATTGATTTATATCTAAGGTGATGACACCTGGGCTCCAGATAACTAAATAGGGAATATAAATTTCCTTCAAATATCTCAGATCAGAATCACAAGTTTGGTATTCCAAATTTCTGTTGATACAACAGACTTTGATATATGGCACTATGGTATACGCTTGTGTGAATTAACTTTGAAAGTATGAGAGTAGAAAGGACTTGGATGACTTTCCAGACTATGCTCTTTAGCTCTGTCACATATTTATATGGAGCAGCAGGTACTGAGCTTCTACACGAGGTAGTAATAATGAAAAGTAATGCAGACAAAAATAGCTTGCCTCTAGCAAGACTAATGGCAAGGTCAGATCACATCAATTAAATGGAAAAGGCTTCAGGATAAAGTTCATTTCACACATTATGAACACTTTCCTTCCAAACAAGTGCCTAGTTTTACAAGTAAAAGGCTGCTTAACTGTAAATTCAAAGAGCTACACTAAAAAGCAACTGTGAAAAGAAAGATTCTAAATAGTAAACTAGGATGCTAGAAAATTTAAATTAAAAAACCAACAAATACAACCAAACCAAAAAAACAAAACAAAACAACAAAGCAACAAAACAAACAAAAAAACCCAACCTAAATACAACAAAAGCCCCTGCAACTGATAATATACAGAAAAGATCTTCTTTTAAATGTTCCAAAATACACCACAACTGCTGTCAATGAGTTCTTAACTGCTAAACACTTTTAAAAATTCTGCATTGTTATTCCTTTTATATTTTGTTAAGGATTCTAAACAATGTTTAAAAACAATGGTCAACAAGTAAAATTACATAGAACCAGCCAGCTAGCAAATCAATGTTTTCTCTCTTGAAGTGTGATTACTTTGCAGTTTGTGAGAAAAAGTCTCCAAGCTGAATTTTGGTCCTCAAAGCTGATTAGAGATATCATTATGCATCCCTCTCAGGAAAGAACTTGACATTTCAAGCCTCTGCTCGTTCAATTGAAGTTCTAGTCTTAGTTTCATCCCTTCTTAAGTACAAAATTAGAGGTAAATGAACCTCTGTCTCACTAAACGCTAATGTGCAATTTGAACCAATGCCAGTTTCAACTAATCCTGAATTCAGCCTAAGCATGATGCAGGTTAAAAATTACCCATTAATTTTTCTCCCTTTCAAGCTGCTGCCTTATGGTTGATTCTTGATTGTGGATGAAAAAAGAACCCTCAAAATTTTGCAGAAATTTTGTCAGTAAGTAAGATCATGATCAAAGAAATTGCAGCCTGCAGAGAGGTCTGTGCAATACCATCACTTGGAAAAAATGCTGCTTTTTGGTACTCTTCTGAAAACTAAACAAGGCACATGAATGAAAACATAAGGCACTTTGAGGTTACTCAAAACAGAAAAAAGGAAAGGCTAAAACCACTAACATATCTTTAAACCAAAGTCTTTTGGTTAAATGTTTCATATTTTTTATTTATCATCTCAAAATGAGAATAATAAATAGCTTTATAATTTAAATAGCATAAATAAAAAGCAATTATAATGATAACAATAGCAATAATAATAAATAATAATTATTAATAATTTACATTAAGAGTGCCAACACTCTTTTCAGGAATAGTGAATCTTAGGAAAATTACACTGTTTTGAGAGTCAATTTCAAAATCTTGGAAGGAATAACATGAATATCAAAGCTTAATAATAACCATAATATTAGAGGTCAGAAATACAGAATATTTGAAAAAAAATAGCCATTCAAAAGAACAAAAATTTTCACCCAACCTTTTTTTTTCTTCCTTTTTAGTAGAATGCAGTGGAGGAAATCAGAAACTCTTGATGCACAGATTTTAAACTCAGAGGAAATAAAACCTCTCAAAATATGACCAGAAATTACACATAAAATAGTGTTGATGAAAGTAATTATTCTGCTGTGATTGAAAGGAGGGTTCATGCAGAACTACATAGGAGTTCTATTTATAGTGTTAAATGGAAAGAAAAATGCAGAGAAAATTCCAGATAGGTTCTTCTCTGGCTACCTTGATGCAACGATGCACTTATGTATTAAAGAACAAAAAAGTTTACAAAAGTTAAAGTCTTTTTTTAGTGCGTTTATGATGAATATGCTTCCATCCTAATCAAAAGACAGCTTGAGAAGTCTGAATTTCAAAAGTACAAAGGAAAAGAGGGTTTTTATTTAGATGTTTAAATGGTATCACTTCATTACAGAGAACAAAAATTCAAGTTAATTGCAAAAAACCCCAAATTGATTATTCATATGAATAACCTAATGGGAGGATTTCCAAAAAGCGTGTTTCCTTTCTTGTAGTAGAGTTTGTGAGAACTGTGGGAAGAGTTCAGCTTAGTTAAAGTGTGACAAGCTCTATTCAGACAAATAGTAACTCTCTGGTCTTGGTTGGAAAAGTCACTGTGCAGAAATATTTTTCAGAGTTGGTTTTATTACTTGTATTTTTTTGTTTCCCAGTGGATAATTTTTTATTGATTAGTTTATTGTCTCTGGATATAAAAGAGAACTAAGTGTATAAGAAACAAGCTATCTGCATTTGCAGACAGAATGATGATAAATATGCACCTACATGCAAATGTGCTCTGTAATGACAGGAGATGTCTTTTATCTAATAATCCACATAATTTACATACCATTTATAATGAGAAATAATGCCACAAACTGCTAAGTATTTAATTGCATCTGAGCTAGGTTAGGAATTTCTTGCAGCTTCTCATTGCAAAGCCTGAGCTGTAAACCAATTTAGGGCCAAGATAGAACACTGAGAATCCTGATTCCTTGTATGTGTGCTAATGTTAAGGACCACCACTTTTCTCTGTCTTTTTTCTAGCTTTAATTTTTAAGTGATAAAACTGTATGTAAATGGTGTGATAGCCTAATTTAGCAGCAAATGCACAGACACAAATTTAGCTCCCCTGTTTTAGAGTAAGGACTTCAGTGCAGGGTTTCTATATACATATACATATACATCATATACATATACATCATATACATATATATACACATATACATATACATACACATACACATACACATACACATACACATACACATTTACATATACATGTATATATTCTACATGTATATGCATACATATGTCTGTGTGTGTGATTGTGTGTGTGTATGTGTGTAAAAGACATGCACATCCCCTCTGTGAGCAGATTGTAGAGGCATTATGTCTTGAAGCAATGACAACTTGAAGAGGAGAAGCTAAGTAAAAACTGTCAAAACAGGCAATGAATACTCAGACTCGTTAGCTCTCAATTAACTAAATATAATGGTTTGAATTTAGATATTTTACTTCCTTTGTAGCAAATCAGCTAATTCAAAAATCCCTCCCTCTTACTTCCATCTTTTATTGTTTTTCTTTGTTTAAAATCTTGGATGAAGAAAAATTGAATTATTGAGCTGCATAATTGAAGTCTCAGCAAGCTTTATGGGGCAGTAAAATAATTTCACATGCAGTTCTTTTCCCCTGTGATAAAAATAGGAGGAATTGAAGGATTTGTCTGCCTTTCAAAATAGAATGTAAATTGTACTAATAGTTTTTCATCCAAACAGCTAAGCTTTTTCAAACAAAATGGAAATACTGTCTATGTAAAAAGAGCCACTCCACCACTTTATAATAAATTAATTTAATTCTTTGTTTAATCTAAAGAAGTTTTAGAGAGGAAAAAGAATTTGTACATTTATGCAGTATGATTGTACTCCAGGTCAAGTTATAACAGAAAATAAAGATCTCTCTACTATTAAATTTGAACAGTTTTTTGACACATAATTGTGATGATACATTTATAATTTAAACAAAAGTAGCTAAAAGTCTGACAGGCAAAAGGATATTTAGGGCACATTGAGTGTTCAGAGCAGAAGAGATAAGAGTGATGAATTACCAGTGATAACAAGTAAAGACTATCAAGGTACAATTTTCTTCAAACATTCATTATTTTTATTGTATATACTGAATTATTGAGTCTTCTGTAACATGACTATATTAATTTTCTTTAAGAAATCCTCAATGAATTTAGAACAGAATAAATTCTAAGCTTTCAATCAATTTCCTTATTGTCTTTGATGCATAGCAATCAAGAAATAATTCTGTAACAGACAGTGCATATCTCAGAAAGAAATATGAATTGAAGTATCAAAATTAAATAGAATTTAGATTTTTTTCTAAGGGACTCAGAAAACCCAAGACTCTTAGAAAAGAGAAAAACCCCACACTATAAAGCTAAATTCTTGAAAGTGTTTTTGAATTATTAATCAAGTTGCTGTAAAATCATCCTAAAAAAGAAGTCAAATTATAAAGATTTATTTGCATTGCTGGGATGAAAAAGTGTTCCAATTATTCTTTCCTATTTTCTTATGTTACATTTTCTATAGAAGATATTTTGATGATATAATTTATTTTAATGTTCATGAATAAAAAAAAAACAAAGACCACCACAAAATAACACCAACAAACCAACTAACAAAAAAACCAACTTTTTCATAAAAATTAAGAATACTGAAATATTTTCAAGGATACCGTTTAGGTCTTTCTATTTCTCTATGGCTTTGGTAAACATCTGTTCACTAATTTCAGTTTAAAATTCCCACAGAATTACTTTTTATTGGTAATATTTGATTTTCAGTTCATTGTTCTTATATTTCTACTAATATCGTAATTTAATCTCTGGATTCTTTAGGATTTTAGAGTTATTCAGTATATCAACTGAGATTTATTGTCCTTCTTCAAGACTTTCACCTTTTAAGATGTCAAAATATCATATAAATAGAAAGTAGGTTTTATTTTATGTACTAGTAATATGTATAGGTATTTGGTAGGATCCATTATTTGTAAAGATTAAATGTACAGGTCTAAGGTATTTTTAAGGATCTTTTTTCATTTTCTCTGCTTGAGAAAAGTCAGAATGAAGATGTCTCTCTTGTCTTAAATATAAACCAAACTTTGTTTTAAGATAACTCTTCACTCTGGGAATTAATGTCACTGAAACACTTGGACAATCAGTGGAATGAGATCTACATTGGAATCACAGAGATTAAAATTGTCCCATGGATCTGTGTATGTATATGTGTGTGTATGTATATGTATATATGTTTACTTTTAACAACCTTCTCAAGAACAAATTCTAACCTAATTTCTTGAAAATGTGTTCTTATTTTTGACATCCCTTTTGCCAAGTCATATGAGTATAATAGAGCTTAGAATTGAAAATACCATCTTGTTTGGCTTGTAATTATCAGCTTGGAACTGGAATGGAATACCTCGATGTTTACTTCAAATTTTACACTTTTATTCATTTTACATGGCAAGATTTTGGTAGCAGAGGGGTGCAGGGTTGGTTTCTATGAGGAGACACAAGATGCTATCCCCATGTCAGAGGCAATTCTAGACAACTCTAAGATGGACTTGGCTACTGGCCAAAACTGAGTCTAGCACTGCTGCTGGGGCTACCTGTGGATTAACATAGTAAAGAAAGAGTAAAAAATATGTGCAAGAGCAGCAAGAGAGAGGAGTCAGAAGCACTGTGAATGAAGGAGAGGAAGGAGGTTCTTCTGGTGCCAGAGCACAGATTGCCCTGCAGACAGCCCGTGTTGAAGCTGATTGTCCCACTGCCTCCCACGGAGATCTATGGTGGAGCAGATATCTCTGCATGAGCAGATGGATATGCTCTGCAGGAAGCTGTACTTCATGGAAAGCCCATGCTGGAGGAGGATCCTGGCAAGAGCTGTGGCATTTGGAAAGGGAAGTCCAGGGTGAAGCAGGACTCCTGGCTGGACCTGTGATTCTGCAGGGAGCCCATGCCAGGATAGTGTGTTCCTGAAGGACTGCACCTCGTAGAAAGGACCCACACTGGAGCAGTTTGTGAATGGGAGGGGCTCCATGCTGAAATGGAAGTAGAACATGATGAATAAGTAGCAGCAGTCACAAAACATTATGAATTGATCACAGTCCCCATTTTCCATCTGTGCAGTGTAAGGTAAGTTGAGCCTCAAAAGAAGGACAGGAAGGGGACTAGGGAGTTGGGATTTTTTTTTCTCACTTGGTTACTCTATTTTTAATAGGCAATAACTTAAATCTCACACAGATAGATTTTTCCTATTGCTGCAGTTGGTAAGGAATCTCTGTATCTCAACACAAGAGCTCCTTCAATGCAAGAGCTGCTTCATTGTATTTCCTCCTCACGTCCTGCTGTGGAGAGACAGTGAAAGAGCAGCAGGATGGAGACTTTGCTGCCAGCCAAAGTTAACTCAGCACACCATGTTATAGTGAAAAAACAGAAGATACCAATGGTTCCCTTTAGCCTAACATAGAAGAAAAGTTCTCCTAAGTCACATGTCTAGGAATTTGTTAATATTATGAAGACTGAACGCTGAAAACTTTGTATCCATGTACCTATTATTCTGACTTGATCCCAAAATTTTTTCAATTGTAAAACAAAAATGACATGTGAATTTTAATTGAAACATCTCTCTGTTACTCATTCAACACCAGCTTTCTTTCACTCAATTCTTATGGATTTAAGCCACAACTTAATGACTCTTCCATTCAAAAGTTTTTCCTTAGACCCATTTTATTCTGTTGAATAAGCCCTACCCAACCTTGATGATTTATTGGCTCTCAGTTGCTCTAGCTAAATTATCACTTGTGGCTTGCTGACCCTGAAGCAATCCAAGATAGGAAGTACACAGCCAATAATAGATGGCATTGTTTAATATCTTTTGTGAGCTAGACATTCTTCTTCTCTTTCTCTCTTTTGAATGATTTCTCAACACTTTAATAGAGCTTAAAATTTTCTTGTATTGGTCCCTAGACTTCTGCTTTCCATTGTATAAATTCTACTTGTATTTAGTATATTATTTTTTACTTATCATATACGTCTCTGTTCATTAAATGAAAATACATTCTTTTGCCATGTTACGAAGATTGTACTGACATACATCTGTAGCTGCAATATTTGGCATGTGGTGAAACTATGATTGAATTTTTTCTTTTTTAATGTTGATATAAAGATGTCAAAAACTTGTATCAATTCCTAATATTATTTTCTCCTGTTTCCTACACATCTTAGAAGAAGAAACTATCAAACTCCTCTTAAATAAATTACCAATAAAAAAATCCTTTAAAGACATCTGTAAAAATAAAATGGCTAATAGAAGCCTCATGTAATTAAGAAAAGAAAATGCAAAATCCTAGACCTTTCCTGTGAGGAAAGGCTGAGAGAATTCAGATTCTTTAGCCTGGAGAAGAGATGGCTCGTGAGAATCTCATCAATACCCAAAACGAAAGTGTAAAGGAGAACAAAAGAACCTCTTTCCAGTGGCACCCACTGATAAGACAAAAATTAATGGGCACAGTCTGAAACATGGGAAGCTCTGCCTGAATTTAAGGAAGTGCTTCTATCACTGTGAGAGTAAACAGAGGCATGGTGGAGTCTCTATCCTTGGAGATACTCTAAAGCTGTCTGGGAATGATCTGAGACAACCAGCTCTTGGCAGCTGTGCTTGAGCCAGGGACTTGGACCAGATGAGTTCCAGAGGCCTTTTAACCTCAGCAGTCTGTGATTCTGTAATTATACTTTGTGCTGTGAAACAAGTGCCACCTTTCCCTATGGAAAATATACAAACATTTTGCCTCACATGAAGATGCCAGATACTAAATCCACCATAATAGAATTTTATATAATTTACCTGCATTTTTTTTATTAGTGTCTAGAGTACAAATGGCAAGGGAAGGATTGCATCTCTTGCAAGATGCTTAAAACAAAGATTATCAAGATGAAAAAATTTTATATCTATTAGATGTGGGAAGAAGTCTCCAAGAAATAAATGAAAAACAAAATATGGATGCTAAAATAAAATCAAATAAATTATAACATGTGCATTTTAATAATGTTCTATTTGATTTTAAATATAGATTATATAGACATGGACATATAAATTATGTGTACATTTAAGTTATGGCATTTAAAAAAAAATTCACTGGAAGCATCTACATTTAGTCCTATATATATAGATATTTAAAGCCTGAAGTTAGACTTCTAAATACTCTGCACGTTTATTTAAGTACAGTCTTCAAACACATTTTCTTGAAGCATCTGTACACCGTGTAAATTGCTGTAGAGAACAAGCAGTAAAAATATCAACAGTAATTGTAAACAACTTTTTTTTTCTTATTTTTTACACTCTGAGTGTAAAAACTAAAACTAAACTGAATTTAGTCTCTGAATGTGACAAACATATCAATTTCAGGAAACTTGAATTGTTTTTTATTGTCCTAAATTTTGAGTGTATAACTGAGTCTTATTTCTCCATTGATTATAACCATAAATTCAATACTTCAAACTAAATTCAGTTACTAATCTGGGTACAATTTGGAGGTATTCAAAGTTTCTGAAACATTGCCTTGGGGCTGGCAAATATGATTTGTTACTATTGTGCAGTGCTGTTTCAGGTTGCAGTATTGCCCACCTGGGATTCAGTTCCTACAACAAAAAAAACATAGTGATTCTCTAATAGATTCAGTGTCACATCTGAACCAGAAGATATTTTTGCTGCCATATATAAATATTTGCATGCTCTCCCACATAAACTACTGCTGATTTTGTCAGCATTTCTTCTACTTATTGAATATATGTCTAAGCTGTATCTACATACGTGTAACCTAAACTGATTTTGTAGGTTATGAAAAATTTTGTGTTCCATGTTGACATTTAATAAGACAAAATGCATTCTGGAATGTATGCTTGAAGACCTCATTGCAATTCTCCAGTAAGTTCTTTCTGGATTAATTTTCTTTTTTGCCTATGGGAACTCTAATTAAAATGAATGAAGGCAGACATTTGCAATTGCCATTGCAGAATAAGGGGTTTGGTTTCAGATCTAACAGCTTGGTGCTTACTTTTCCCCAGCTGAGTCTTCCTGTTGATAATAATTGGATGATATTTTCTTGAAGAGCAAAGGTATAAATTACCAATGTGTTGCACACTGACAGAAGTCATTTAATATAAATGGGAACTAAGAGAGTCTCTTCATATAACCTAACAAAAAAAGGATTACAAGGAAACTCTGAACTTGTTAATATCCAGAAAGGATATGTACAGGAGATGTATTAATTTTATTCATAAAATTAATTCATTTTAGTACCATAAATTAGTGATTTTTCTCACAAGAAATTTTAAAAAATACTATTTTAAATACACTGAATTTGTAGAATTCTTAACAATTATTGTGTAGATTGTTCTCATCATAGCTCTAAAAACCCATTCTCTTTCAGCTGAGATCTTGCTCTTTTGAACAGACCGAATGTCAGTCATCCAGAAAAATATTCTCTCAGAGGCACAAGGGTGTCTGAGACTGCCAGCATAAATTGAATGAATAGGCTGAAATTCAAAGAAGGAGTCTTATGTGTTAAAAAATTATGGAAAATCTTTACCAACTGTCACAGACTGATCCCTTTTCCTTTCAAGGCTCTCATTGACAGAAAAGTAGACTGTAGATAAACACAAGTGTATTCTTCAAACATCATTTAGTTGGCAGTTCCTTCTACCCACATTCTATAGTATCAAAAAACTCCATATTGATTTAAACTCCAGTTGCTAAGAACAGTTAGATTCAAAGACATTTTAGACTTGAAAATAAGAAGCCTTTATCTTACAATCAAAAGCCCTTCCTACAACACTTCGAGACATCAAGTATCTAAAATATTTTCCGTGATATAATTGGTTGATCTATTGGCTTAACAAGAAATACTTTCTTCATTAAACTTGTCACAATTGCCTGAACACTTCTGCAGACCTAGCTAAAATTATTGGGGGACTTTGTGGTTTGTTTATTTTCTCTTATAAACACACTCCCTCTCTCTGTAAATGTCTTCGTGAATTATTCAGTGTATTTACAAAGCTGGTCTGGAAAAATGCATGACATAATTTCTGTTAGTTGCTATTAAAGCTAAGCAGTAAATCTAGGCAATAGAGATAAGACAAAAAGAATTTGAGTAGAAGACTTAATAAGATAGAAGCAGTCTTAGACTATTCAGTATCCATCTAGATATTTTTATTCATCATTTCATCATGCAACAAACAACTTTTCAGACACCAGTATGGTTAAATTTCCTTCATGATATTTTAAGACAGTGCTGTTTCCCCCATTTTACAAAAAGAGAATTTAAGTACAGATTAAGTCACTCTGGGTTCAAGAAGGATCTTGATTACTAAAATGGGTATTGAGTGTGTAAGTTTTAGCTAGGCCACAGTTATAAACCTGAAATAAAATTCTTGGTCATTATTGAACTTTGGAAACATTAAAGATATATAGGTGGGATGGACTAGAGTGGAATGTAATAGTTTTATTTTTGCAATGCTTCTCTGGACCAGCATTGAGGTTGTACACAATATCATGTCCTGCAGACCCCAGAGCTGAACCCAGTATCCAGATGGGGTTTCACAAGCACTGAGTAGAGGGGGAGAATCACTTACCTCAACCTGCTGACCATGGTTTTTTTTAAATGAAACCCATGATTTGATGAGCTTATTGGGCTGCAAAACACACATTGCTGTCTTGTGACCATACTTTTGTTCATCCCAAGTCCATTTCTGTAAGAATACTCTGAATCCATTCATCCCTCAGTCTGTACTTACGCTAGAGTTTTCCTCATTCAAGGTGATTGCACTTGGCTTTGATGAGCCTTATGATTTTCATTTGGGACCATTCCTGAAGCCTGTCAAGTACCTTCTGGATGACATCCTTTCCCTCTACTGAACCACCTACACCACTCATTTTGGTGCCATTTGAAAACTCGTTGAGGATTCACTGAATCCCTTCCATAGTCATTGATGAAGGTATTTAATAATATGGGTCCCTGAAGGAAATCTTGAGGAACACCACTCTTAAATAGCTTCAACTTCATGAACATTCTTCATTCATTCAAAAATCTACCTAGCAAACTCAAATCCCTCTAACTCAGATGCCAGCATCTTGTGAGGGACTGTGTCAAAAGCCTTGCATAAGTCCAGGTAGATGATGTCTGCAGCCCTTCCCTTGCCATCTGATGCAGTCAGTACCTTGTAGAAGGTCACAAAATTAGTCAGGTACAGTTTGGGCTCAGGGAAGACAGCTCTATAGTTACAAATATTATTCTAACACTATACTATTACAATTATATATATATTATATATATATATTATATATATATATTATCTGCATATATATATATATATATATAAGGTGTACTTTTCCTCTGTCCACAAACAAGATTTTGAGTGTAGTTTTGCAGTAACTTAGAAACCATTTAGTTTTTCTTTGCTGAGCAATGCAGTGTGGCCTTATAAAAATTCTTTCAAAGCTCCATAAGGCAATGACAGCCTGCAGATACTCCAGATAAGATCATATGACTGGAGGTTCGAGAGAAGAAACACATGGATTTATTTCATAAGCACTAAATGTTCTAATCAATGTCACATGTGTAAGGATCAGAAAGCTGAAGCATAAGACACGGTGGACTGGAAGAACCTGCCTCCTCCAAGTAGAAGATGTTTTTTTTTCTTTCTTTTATGAAATGGAAGAATATTAAAAAGAGAGAAAAGGAGAGAAAAGATGAAATAGCAGAATATCTGCTTCAAGCAAAATTAGTAAAACAGGAAAACAAACTTACATTCTGAATTAAATCAGTTAAATTTTGTGCTGCTGTTGTTGCTGCTCTTGCTGTTGCTGCTGTTGTTCTGGGCCCAATCTGTGCACAGTCATTAAAAAATACTCACTTCAAGGCAGGCATTTTTCTGCATTCCCAAAAAACCTGCAAGTTTTAGCTACATACAGAGGAAAACTAAAAACCCACAAACAAACAAAAAACCAAACCCCAAACCATTCCATCACCCCCAGGAAGCACAATTGGTTGCACTAATTTCTGTGGTAAAGTAAGAGGAAACTATACATTAATGGTTGATTTTAAGGATGAGTGATCTAACAAAAATATTTGAAAACATATTTTCCTTTCTGTAGCTATGCTATCGCAATTTTCTTTTTTCAAGAGCTCAGATGCTTAAGTAGTACTCATATATCCATAAAGATACAGACTATAACTACATTAATAAAATATAATTTTTGAAAATTTGTCTCATTTTAAAGGTACTTAAGTTTTCTGTAGTAAAGAGAAAGCTCAACATATCTCTAAGGAAATTGAAAAAGTTTATGAGAGAATTAATTTCTTAGTACTTAATCTCATTATTCAAAATGTCCCTGTGTCAATCCAGTAATAAATAAATGTGAATTAATTGAGTAAAAATAAGTTAATTATGTATTATTAGATTTTATCATAATTAAATAATATAATTTTAGATTCGTGTCAACTTAGCACTGTGTTTGTTACAAACACACTGAACTAATTTCCTGACCCACTTGAAGCTGTGCAGCAACCTTAAAAATTGTAGTAAAGGTCTTCATTTAGAAGTGTTTACTTTGGTAACTGGTAACTGAAAGTGAGGAGAATTTTAGTTTAAAAGCAGCGGTAATTAATTAATTTTGATGCTTGCAACTTTTTTGCTTTTTTTTTCTTAAGTGTACTTCAGTGGAACAATACAAGGGAATCATCATTAAAAGACTAAACAGTGAAAACTTCCTCGTCTATTATGTCTTAACTTGATTCTTTTTTATGCAAAAATTAGTAAAAGTAAATTATACAAATTTTGGAATTCAGGTCAAAACCTCTTGTTCATAAATTCCTGTTTCCCATAACCTTTTGATAGATGCTCTGTATTTCTGTGCACTCTTGTATATTTATGGTATTTATACAGCCAATCCATATTCAGTATGTTTACAGTTCACATTTAGGACTTCGTCAATTAAATCATGCAAGCATCACACTAAATCAAAAGTCAAATTATGCAAAATATGTGTCTGCTATTTACTGTACCACAGTTGTCACAAAGCACCATCTCAAGTTAGAGAGACAATTAACTGTCAAGAATCTGGCTAGGTTGACAGGATAACTCCATAAAGACCTTCTGAAGGACACTAATTTTCCTTGCTTACCTAAAGACTACAGATGTTTATCTTAGTGGCCAGGTGATTCAGATTTGGGCCAGGTTTAGACATCTTCTGTGGTCACACTGAGTAAAGGGTATCATACAAAAGGGTATCGTACAAGCCATGAGTTAAACCTGATCATCTGAGAGTTTCCACCTAGTTCCACCAATTAATAATCACCCACCATTCATTCCAGTGCAGGAAATGACAAATACAGCATGAGTACTTTGGTTCTCTGCTAGTATTCTAGTACTTTAGGATGGCTCAGGAGTGCACTTCTGAGGCAAATCTTGCAGTCATTCCCACTGTCCATGTGTTTGTACACCTTGTGGGGTAGTCTTGGGTGGCTGAACTGGATTGCTTCCTAGAGTAAAAAGTAGGGCCAGCTACTAGCTAGCAGCCAGCTCAGGAAACCATTCTGGACCCAGTTAGAATAAACTCCCTTGAAAAACATATGCTATTCTTATCAGATCCTCATCGCTACCTGTTTCACCACAATTACCTTAAATTCACTTAATTATTTACTGATATTGATATGATTATGCTAGTGCAATTTCTGTTCTAAGGTTAGATAAATTATGTCTATGTAAATTACTGTGTTTCTGATATCAATGAAGTTGCCTAAAAATTTAGAGACAAATATAATTTCCATTCTTCATGATTTTCATTATGGTTTTCCAGACAATGGGTGTGAGTAATGTGTCAATACAGTATTACTGTCAGAGCTTGTGCCATTTAAAATTCTTATGACTACCCCAAATTGAAGGGGATACAGAAGATCTTTTGCATTGTGCTAGAGAGAGGAGCTGAGGGTGTGGAGATCAATGTTCTCTAGGCAAACAAAGGCCCAGAATAGCAATAAATAAGGGAGTAAATTCTAACTGAAAACTTTACAGTTGGAATGATATCTGAATATCAGACAATCTCTCCCTCTTTTCTAAAGTTTGGCAACAAGTTATTGTCCATCAACGGTTGCAACCATATAACAGAAAGAAAATTAAGTAAATTAAGTAAGGTTACATGCCAGTAGTCCTACTCCTGTCTTCCTTACTCCTGGAAAACAGTTCTTCCCCATTCTTTATGTGATTTAATGGAACCATATAGATCCACTTCTTCTATATTGATTCACATGTCATTAATGTATGAACCTTTTTTCATGTGCTTTCAGCTTTGTTTCAACTAAATTTTTTTCCTCTTCTCAAACTGCTTTTCTCAGTAGGAATTTTGTGCATAATGTTCCAGTACAAAGCAAAGGATCATAACAGGCTAATGTTGTTATTAACCTTGAAGCACTGTAGGCAAATTAAAACATTTTAAATGTTATGATCAGACCATTTTATCTGGAACTTGAGAACAGATGGTCAGTACTGGTTTTGTGGCTGCAAGTTTGAGGTAAATTCTATGCAATGTCAATAAAATCTCAAAAACCTTTCTCTGTTTACCCTATTGCAAGGTGAATGTGAAAACCATTGTGCTTAATTCTTGCTGACAAATACTTTCACATGTATTGGCAAACAGTCAGCTACAGTTGAACAGAACAAAGCAGCTGCTTGCAAAGCTCAGCTAAGAGCCAATAACTTTTAGCCTTCTTTCTCCTCTGCTGCTCACTAAGGGATTGTGTCAAAAAGCCAGACACATATTTCAGATACCCGAAAGAGATGTTCTTGCCTTACCACTCCTTTGTCTGTTTATGCTCATGGAAGAGCATCAGTTACTCCCCAGACACAGACTGATTATGTGATCTCTTCACTGAAGAGTTGGGGAACTCCTGGTGGGATCCTGCTCTGAAACTTTTATACTCCTTATGTTCATAGCAAACTTGTTTTGGGGCCTTTGACTTTTCTTCTGACAGTCAGGCATTATCCTTTCATCCTGACTATCTCTGGTGCCAAAAAACCTCTCACCAGAGCTGTAATACACTAAAGACAGCAAGTGCATCTCTTGCATAGGCTCCCTATAACTTCTCTGAGAAAAATCTAATTGTGTGTACCCATGTAATGAGCTAGTTTTAGAATTGGTCCTTAGTAAGTTTGTGAAAGATGGACAGGAAGCAGAAACCATCATAAAACAATGAGAAACAAAGCCTTTCTTTAACTGCAGGTGAAGTGTGACTCATTGCTTAAGTTGCTAGTCTACTTCGTTTTATTGCTTTGCAAACATGGAATTCTAGTATAGTTCTCTATGGAAAGGGACTAAAAAAAAACCAAAATTATCTTAATTTTTGAAAATTGCAGTGATTATGTCTAAAGGCTATAAGAATTGGATTTGTGTTCTTTTTTCAGAAGAAAAGGGAAAACTTTCTTTGGCAAAAATTCCTGTATATTAAAGAAATGGGATTATGTTTTCATAAGTACCATGAAACTTCTTGTGGTATAAGTCCTTTCTCTAAAAAATGGCTCTTGATTATGCCATTTAGGATGTATCTCCTTGTAACTTTGGTGAGAAACCCAGGTAGCAGACTCTAACCAAGGAATCATAGCTAGGGTGTTTTTTTTCCCAGCAATGCTACCTATACAGGTGGTGTTTATATTGGGATTGAAGTTGCCTTATCTGTAGAACTTGGCTTGTTTTCTTCAGAGAAATTACAAAAGGACATAATTTTTTATTGTTACATGAAAACTCAAAGCCTGGATCTCAAACATAAATAAGTGCTCTTAAAGCTCTTTCTCATACAGAGAAGACTTCAAATTCTATACAACTATTTTTATTTTCTGTCATTTATTAATAAATAAAATAAGATAAATTAAATACTTGGATCTTTTAGTAGAATGCCAATAAAATCAAATCCATGTACTAAATGTTCTTAGCTTTGAAATGACTGCCATATGTTTAAAACAAATTAAACACTTGGTAGTCACTCTTGGTGTTCTCTGCAAAGCAAGTCTCAAAAGGAGGCACCAAAATCTTGAATCTCAACTTTTTTGCAAGCCACTCATCAACCTTTTCCTGCTTTCATAAATTCATCCTGAAGAACTGTTTCTTATCTTTTTTTTCAAAAGGCCTCAGGTTGTGTTCAGCTGATATGTCTGAATTCCAGTAATGTATCTTTATTCAGGTGCTGTCTTATCTCTCCATAGTCAGCTGTGTTCTGTTTACCAATAAATGATAAACATTGTACCAGCAGATAAGTTCTAGGTATTCTTTAGATATAAGGGTAATGGCAAGTTTCTCATGCAGGACTTGATTTCACTTAAACACACACATGCAGAGTTCATTTCCTGACTTGAAATAGAGGAAAAACTGAATAAATATCCACTTCAATTTGACCTTCCATTTTAAATTTGACAGTTAATAGTTTTAGATTTCAGCACATAGAAAGTCCACAAGGATTAAAATAGGAAGGGGGAAGCAGGTAAGAAAAAGTCCTTCTAAGAATAAGTAAGAATGCAAAATTTAAAAAAACAAACAACAAAAACCCAAAACACACAATAAAGTAAAATTTCCCTAGAAGCATTTAGAACACTGGTTCCAAAAGAATTATTCTAATGTTTCCCAATTTCCTTAATTTTACTTTTTCTTTCCCATCCCAGATATCTTATTGCCCTTTCAGAAATAGCTTAAGATTCAGTGATCCATTTCAATCACTTTTCTTCTGTATGACATTTATTTCTGAAAAGTATGTAACTCTTCAAATAGGTGAATTTTAAAAGTTTCCAGAAAGTTAACAAAAGCTAGTGAGAGTATAATTTTCTCCTTCATCCTTTTTTTTCTAAAGGTCAATGTTGGGCTTTGCTCAGATTTTCCTCTAACTGAAAATAGTGACTTGAAATTCCTCCTAGTCTTAAATGAGATCTCTATGATCAGTTAGTTAGAAACCACCTATCTCCTGTAGTTTCTCTAAACATTAAAGCTGGATTAGTAAGCAGAAACAAATTCACAGGAATGTTTACAGCTGCTACATTCCTGTTAATGAATAAGGAAAATATAGCAACTTTTTGATTTATAATATTTTTGTTAGCAGTGGTTTGAAGTAATATTTTTTACCTGGTTTGATGGTCTAGAAAACAGGAGTAAGAACGAGAATGGCATAAGAAGAACAAAATTACGTTGTTTCTGTGTTTAGATGTCGATATGCAATTATGCACCAGTCAGTTTAGATCATTGCAAATTGCTGTCCCAAATCCTTTTGGATATTCACTGAACAAAGCCTAATTAACAAATTTTCTAGTAGGTTAATTCATTTTTTTTTTAAAGCAATCATATGCTTTGCCTTTGTGACCAAACTAATTTATCACACTGGCTTCTTTCAATTGTTTGTTAGCAATGTGTCAGGATGAGATCTTATACTTCTTGTTTCTTTCTGAGTAACTCAAGAAACCAGACATTTCCCAATAGCTGTACGTGGATGCCAGACAGGGTGCAGGGTGCACAGCCGGCAGGGGTCAGCGTGAGACCGCGCTGGCTCCTCTGCAGCTCTGCAGTTCCTTTGAAGTATCCCTGGAATTCAGCCTCCTTTGACTGCACAAAACACATACAACTCACCCTCTTGTAAAAGCCTAGAAGCGATTTTCCAGCTTTTTCCAGCTTTTTTTTTTTTTTTTTTTTTCTGTACAAAAATAGATCACCTATGAAGAATACTCAAACTTCACTTTGAGAAAACCCTGCAGTAAACTTCTCCTAATTCAGACTGGTAAGTCCATCAAAGTTGAGAAGTTTATTTCCAGTTTCCAAGTTCACCCTTCTTCACAAGCCTTAAAGGGACTCATGAATCATAGAAGTAGCCTAAAATCCTTGACATAAACTCTCACTACTACACCAGTGGAATAGTAACACACGATAAGGAATATAATCTCAAATACATCAAACAGTTACAGAATAAAAGAAAGCTATTAATCCAAACTCAATTCCAGTATATTAAAAACAAAGGGGTAAAAAAGAGGCTTTTCATTACTTTATACAAAATGGTTCTAAAGAAGTGCCTAATCAAGACAAGGCTGTAATCAGACTAATAACTTCTTCAAAGAGGGGTTGGACTAGGAAATGCAGTGATAAAGTCCAAATAGAATGCTTTAAAGGTAATTGCTGTCTCCTCACATATACATAAAAAGGTCAAGCGTAGCTAGAGAGAGCAGATTTGATTTCCTATATCCTAAATAAGCAGATCTGCTGAAGACACTGAGGAAAGGACTCTAAATCTATGTGCTGAAACCCACCAAGCAGATTTGAAAAGCATTTTTCACTGAAAGAAATGTATCAAAGACATAAATAAGTCCACTGCCCACTTGAAATGTGCTGCTATGTTTGTCCTCCATTCTGAAATTTACTTGATGAAAAACAGAAACCACCTTTAAAATTAAAGAAAATATTTTTTCTTTTCTTTGCATAGGTTTTTCTAAGCAAAACCGAAGCTTATCTATGAGAGGATAAAAACCCAACAAAACCACTGAAAAGGTAGATGAATTTGATCCAAAAGACTTATACTGAAGAAAAAACCAAATATTTAGTGTTGATGTTTTAACTTTTTGAGCTTTTTAACTTGTACATATTCCTATAGTTAAATCCTGGAGGCACATAGAATATCCTTGAAGCACCTACTAGCCCACTATTTTTATATCTCAAGCCTTATGATTGTCCGATTATTTTTTCATGATTTTTCTAAGGAAAACTCCATGTTGTGTTCTTTATACTTAATGCACGGATTTTTCTTTGTTTAGACCATTAGAGATCCATTTAGATTGTTGAAAGAAGATGAGATAATAGAAGAAAGTAGCAGGAGAATATTTTTTTTAAGTTATTTCTTATCGAATAAATTGGTACAACCTAAGAATATACATAAACATTTTTTGATGAAATAACCCCTCTTTCCCCTTTGAAATGATACAGATTTATGGAAACACAATTTGTGAACAGGTCTGCTTATTTTGAGCTTTTTTAAAACTATTTCTGGTTTTGTTTGTGTTTTCAATGTTATAAAATGTAGGAAATCATCGACTTCCATTACTAAGTGATTTCGAATTGAAATTGTCACTGAAAATTATTTCAATTCCAGCAGAAGTGCTTCAGGATCATTTACGGGGCATAAATGAATAAATAAATATAATTCTTTTGATTTCTTTCAGTGAAAGGCAATTACAGGTAAAGATTAGCAACCTCCTTTCGATAGAATCCCTAAGAAGCTTATACAGTTTTAGTGCATGGCAACATAATTTTTCTCATATGTGATGATAAAGAATGACAGAAATACTTCAACAGACCAAAGTGTGTTGAGTGGAAGAGTATATATCTCAAGAGACAGAGATTTATAATGCTATTTAATCATTCTAATTTTGAAAGTTTCAAAATACTGCCGGACCAGATGTGAGAGGGAATTTGGATGGCTGTGGGTTGCTTCTGTTGTTGTTTCCATTTCTCCTTTTTATGGGCTAATGCCAACATGGAAACTCTAAATTAGGAAGCTTTAATAGGAATGTGTATGACAGTACTTTGGTTAGCCAATCATACCAGTAAATATCATAAGTAAGAGAGAGAGCAGGATTATGTCACAGCTGGAGATATAATTACTGTATAAATTACTCTTTAATAGCTTCTGTGCTATGTATTAGGGAACATGTCTCTTAGTTTTACCAATTAACCTACTGAAAATGCCTCCCAATAAATTCAGTTGTGTAACTGAATTCGCAAAATATTGCTCAGGTTATTTTTACATTGCTCTATCCAAACACATAACTTTCATTAATTAAGTTGTATAAATTTCTAGTTAAATAAAAAATTGAATCTTGTATGAGTATAACATTTTTTGACACACAAAATGAGAGAACATTGTATTCTCTTGACCTTCTATCTTTCAAAATTTTTTGGCATGAAAAGTGTATGTACCCCAAAATTCTCTGGGCTAGTCACCCTATTTGATGTCTAGGTCAGATTCTGTAAGCATTAGTGTATTAAAAATGTTGGGCTGAATTTCAAGACAGATGAAACCAAATGTTAGTCCTAGTAAAGCTATAAATATATCACATCCTTTTTTTTTTTTTTTTTTTTTTAAATTTGACAAATAAATTAAACAGTGTCCTTCTGTCCTTTCCTGGTTTCTATTTTTTTCCCCTGCTGTCTTTGATGAAATCGTGGTTTTAAGTTTCTGTTGAAACCTTAATCCTGTAAGCCATTCAGTCTATTCATGATCCAGTAAATGTCCTCGAGCAATTGTTTAACTTAATTTAAATCATTATGAGCTTAAAAATTAGATACTTGTATACATGTTTTCTTGGTCTAAAACTTAGCCCTTCAAAGGATCAACAGGATTTTGGTGCTATTAAGCAGCTCTTAGCCAGGGGTGGGACTCATCTTTAAAGGAATCTATTTTAGATGTCTTCTTTAACTTTGATGTGAAGCTGGGTATTTCCTCTTCTGAGCATAAAGCTGGCTGGAGAAGACTGGCTTGCACATCTCAAAATAGTTCAGATCCCCACATATAGACGTCTAATGCAATTTGGGGTGCATAAAGGTACTCTAGCTGCCCTCCAGATGCTACTCCAAGACCTCCAGGACCACACACGGCTTCCTCAGATCCTCAGTTATATATATATCAACCTTGGGGTCATCCTGATAATTTCTAAATAACAATTTAGAACAATTGTGAAAAATTGAACTGTGCTTTGGCCTCTCATGAAGTTCTCTGGCTGCATTGCACAGAAGACTTCTAGTTTAAGAAGTCAACTAGCAAGTTTTTGATGCCTCTTTTGGATTACATTTTGAAATAGGTTTAGTTATCTAAGATGGGGAAGTCCAAGTGTTCAATTTTTTATTGCTTATAGGAGAAGAATGGATGGTTTCTTATGTAACCAGCTATCTTACAGGCATCTATTTTGGCATTAAGATGCTTAGACATGTATATCTAGTGCTATCTCAGATGTTCTAGAGAATTTTAGCTGACCCCTACCTGCCTCCCCAGAGATCCAGTCACCCACAGATCCTAGGCCATATGCGTTAGTCACTCACAGATATCTCAGATTCAATCCTAAGTGATATCAAATGACAGTGAATGTGAGATTCCACTAGCACATTCCCATCTTAAAGGCAGGTGAGCAGGAGTCTACCACAGTGCCAAAAAAAACAAATAAATAGAAATAAATTTTTTTGTTTCTTTCCAGAAGTAGTGATTTCTTTGAGGAGTTTATGAATGGAATATTAATTATAATTAATATTGGGTGTGGGTTTTTTTTGTTTTTTTTTTTTTTAAATGCATATCATCTTTAAACAACGCTAGGAATGAATGCAATCATGAAATCTTCTTTTTCACTTATTGAAGCTGCTGTCTGGAGCATTCAGTTGCAGACTGACACCAAAAGTAGACTGCAACTGCAGTCAGTGATAAAATTTGATCATCATAGTACAGAATAGTCATAGTAGAGATAGTTATATGTAGTGATAAGGGCGTTATGTTTTTTTCTTTTCTTCCCTCTTTTTTCAGTAACATATTGAATGTCCTATCAAAAAAGACATGTCTTTTCTTATAAACTGTCAAGATTTTTGTTCTTTTCTTTTTCTGAAAACATTAGTTTCCTTGCAAGGACATGCAGAGCAATATCAGACCAAATAATGTTTTCTAAACTCTATTAATACTTCTGTCTATGCAGACCTTACCCAGGAAACAGTTTCTTGAAGTGCTGAAAAGATTATAAAATTATATACAATTGTAATATTAACACTGTTATTAGCATTGGTCTTCTACTTTAATAAATCTGCTCAGAAATACTAAATACTTTGAAAGTATACTGTAATAATACAAAATCTGGGTGGAGTGATTTTTTTCTTTGTTTGTTCTGCTTCCCTCCCTCCCCCTCAATGCTTGCAATTGAAGTGAGAAATATTTCTGATTTGTGGGAAAAAACAACCAACTTTGTTTTGGGAAAAGTAATCTACAACACTTTTAAATTTCCTGAAAGCTCTGGTTTAGTCCTTGCAAAAAAATTTCACTTTGTTAAAGGCTTACATTACAGAAGGAGGTTAATTGATATAATTGCTGTGCAAGGATCCCCTGATAAGTAGAATCATAGATATATAGATAGACAGATAAACGAGCAGATACAGAAAAAAAAGTTTGCAGGCATGCATATGAATGCTAAATTTGTATAGATATTACGTTTTACACATATATATGAAGAGAAGATGTCAAAAAGATGGAGCCAGGTTCTTCTCTGTGGTGAATGATGGACAGAAACTGAAGTGCAGGAAGTCCCACTTGAACATGAGGAAGAACTTTACTGTGCAGTAAACTGTGCAGAACTTTACTGAAATATATTGTCCAGAGGGTGTGAAGTCTCCCTCACTGGAGATGAATTCAAGAACCATCTGGAAACAGTGCTGTGCCCTGTGCTCTGGGATGACCCTGATCGAGCAGGGAGGCTGGGCCAGATGATCCACTGCTATTCCTGATCCACTCTGCCATTCTGTGATATATATAGATTTATACAGAGACGGGATCTCCAAGTATAAAGTTATTTATACAAAAACACACAGTTCTTCTTGTGCTAGCTTATGCTGCTAGTGGATTTCTAACATGTAAGCAAGACAGCAAAAAATCTTTAGTGTAATTAATGAGATTAGTGAAATGATCATTATTAATTAAGCAATGTCATGGAGAAAGAATTTAAATAAATTATTACCATGTCTCTGTAGTATCTGTGAAGATCAGTTTGGCTCAGTTGGAGACCACCTTATTTCAATATACTGATCTGGGTATTTTCTGCTCTGAGAGAATTCTTACAGAAAAAATAGTCATATGCTTTATCATCACCTTAGGTTTATAGGATAATCTTTTTTCCTCCTTCTCCTTGCACTAATTCAACATCAAACATAAGTTGCAAAGTCTGTTTTATGATCATATTTCATAATTATTTTTCTGTTCTTTCTAACTATAAATGGTTTTACTTATAGTCGCAATTAACACAAGTGTTAATTATAAACACTCCTGAAGCAGCTACATAGTCATGTAACAGTTTAGGCTTAAAGAATGAACAAAAGCATAATTTATAACTGCATTTGAAAACTGTGATTGTGTGAGGACTTATATGCCACAAAAACTAAAACATATACTGATTCTATTAACCTGAAGTGATTATACACATGATTATACCAGCATGTTTTAATGTGCATTCATTCACGCTATGGAAAAACCCATAAAATCTTAAATAAAATATTTTTTTCTTATAAAAAGCATATTTTCAAATATGATTACATTTTTCAAATTGCTCAACCTTTTAGTAGTATTATCATAGACCTATGACCTTTATCTGTAGCATGAAAAGCAGTAATATGTTAATATACTTGTCCTTGTTTAAACCAAATATGGTGGGTTTTGTATAATAATTAGACTTCATGTCACTGGAAGAAGAAGAGTAGAAGAGCCAGCAAATTTTGGCCTACCTTTCTGCACATCTAACTTCTTCATGTTTTCTTGAGCAAGCTTTGATTCAGTATCCTGAAACTTTATTTTATAAGATTTTGCTCTATTCAGTAACTCATATATTAATATATTTCTTTCAAGCCAGCATTTCTTAGCTTCCTGGAAGATTCATAGTCTTTCCTAGGTGACTAGGAAGTTCCTGTGACTTTGAAGTTTTCAGGAATATTAATAATCTTATGTTTAAGTCACAGAAATAAATAAAGTAAAACCAAGTGGATGACTAAGAGGTAAAGATTTCATTGCAAACCTTTTCAAATATTTTCAGTTATTTGGGGTTTGTTTGTTTATTTCTGATAGAAAAATGATGAAAAATTTTTGTTTTGTTGTTCCGATTTAACGAATCATAGATATAAGTCACTTTGTAATAGAGTGGGCAAACTTCAATAATCATAAATCAACCTCTGAAGATAATTATATGCCATTTTCTTCCAAAAAACACCATCAGAATTTCTCCATCTCACAAAAGGTAAGGTCAGTTCAGACCTGACTTTGCTGAGACTTAAATCACTTGGTTTGCTTGTGTCTTCAAGGAAGCACAGGATAATAGTTCTGGTATCACATGAATTGTTTGGATTATTAAATTCCTGCATCATATATCTGATTTGTTTTTTCTTGAGACAACAGTCACCAGCTTCAGAGTAATTTATATTTACTTGAAGATCCTCAGTTAGGCTCTTAGTGTTCACTACCAGCAAATGTGAGCTTTAGTAATGTAATACACTCAGTTCATTGCATCCCTTTTTTGCCTTTCCTGGCAGTAAAAATGGCTCCAGGTAGTAAATATATAGTTTTATTTTAGTAAAATAAGAGGTGATGCAAATATCAATGAGAAATCTTGGTTACTTTGTAGTTTGTTGCACTGCAGAGCACTTAAAAGATTACATCAGATTTGTAGGGTTTGTTTTCCCCAAAGGGTTTCCAGCAACAGAATTGTAACTTTGTCCTTGCCAAGAAAAGTCAAACGGAATATTAAAAAGGCAGCAGAGCATATACCTGAACAACTGCAAATGAGAGAGACAGAATGGAAATTCACCATGCAAGTGATAAAGATTTAGCAGCCTTCCTAGACTTAAAGAAGACCATGAGGTAGGTAAAAGTCAACACACACTCCCCTTCCCTACTCACCTCCCTGAGGGAAGAAATCAACCCCAACAACCCATCATAGTAAGTGAACTCAGAGGTAACTATTGGAAAGGTAGTAATCTTTTTCAACATTCATCTACAAAGTCTTTTGAAGTAAAGATATTTCACAAGTCTTTATATATCCCTCTGCTAATACTTACAGAGGATGAGTTCTGGTCCAGCACAAATGATATTTCTGTACATAGGTAAACAGAGATATAATTATAGATATTCAACATGTATAATTTTTTGCATAAAATATATTTCCAAAACTAATCCATATTTCTGTGACTTTCTTCTGAAATTATGGAAGGAATTGAGGGCAATAGTGAGATCAATTTGAGCTGTGCTCCTGCATAATTTAAATCCCGGTCCCCAAGTGCAATAATTACACAGTTTGCAAATAACTTTGCATTGGTATGTGAAATGAGACATTGTTAAAGTCAAATAATTTCCTTTAACATTCTACAAATTGATTGCATGTAACATTTTCTAGAGATTTTTCCTTTTCCAAATTGTTGTACTGCAGTCCAAATAAGGTTTTCTTTCCCCAAAGATATAATTATCACTTTCCACATGTCTGATCCAGTAGTTTCCCCATTCATTCATTTGGTTTTTTTTCACTTTCTATTAACATCTCATGGTTTTATTTCCAAGGCTAATAAACCTGCGCAGAAGCAGGAATCTAGATCTGCAGAATTCTTTGAGCCCTTAAGTGGAACTAAATGCCAAAACAGAAGTTAGTGTCAATGTTGCAATCATAATATTTTAAGGATATCAGTTTACAGATATGTAGTTTTTTTCAGAATGTCTTGGGCAGAGAAAAAGAATAAGAGCTCTTTCCATTTTTTTTCCAGGGGTTAAAAGTTATACAAGCATACATAAAATAATCTAAGGATAGGAAAAATTTTGGTATTTATATTAGACAGAAATGCTTCAAACACATTCAAGTTCTCAGGAGACCTCAGCTGTTATCAAGATAAAAAAGGTCATGAAGTTTATTCCAGCTGCCAGTGGCACATGGGTTGCAAATATGCAATCTGTTGTGATTCAACAGTTACAGTCTGAGGTACAGTAATAGCAAGGCTGCAAGGTGGGCAAAGGTTTTATTTCCAAACACAACAGCTTTGCCCAAAGTCACGTAATATTCTACAAACTATTTTTAAGTAAAGAATGCTCCATTTCACCAATGCACTGCTCAATATTAGCTTTGAATTGGAAACAGGAAATCATCATTAGCACAGAAACCAAACATCATTCTATCACATTCTATCATTCTATTCACTTCCAGTGAATATGTGATTTATTGCATATAGCTGGAAGGATGAATGCAATTGACCAGACTATGCACATCATTCAAATATACCTACAAAATTTAATTCATGCAGGTAAATAAGATAGATTATCTATGACTGATGCATACACAGATTTAAAAAGTAACACATAATTTTGCAATTGCTGCAATTTTCTGCTCAAGTGAGTGCATGCATGTATGGTTTAATTCCTATCCATTGGAATTTTATAAATGCCTTTAAAAACTCTTTTAAAACAATATGTTACCTTTGGGAAATATTTAAGGCTTAATAATACGCTACTCAAAAAATGCATGCTGCTATTTTAGGTCTCTTAATCCCCTCTTTGTTGTTACAGTTTCACATTTCCTTGCATAGCATGTGTGCTTTAGCCATTAAAACAGATAAATATGGAAAAGATCAGTTTAGCCTTTCATATTATTGACTTTACTCATGCAAAATGAGCACAATATTGTTCTGTCATAGTAGAAATTTTGTGCAGTGATAGGAACAGAGAATACAAAATCACAATACTTATTTTTAAATCTGAGTAGAATGCTAAATTGCTCAGACTACAGTTGTGTAAACAGAAAAATTCCCAAGCATTTATAGTAATGACACAATACAAACATGATAAAGAATAAATATGAACCTTGAAAGAATCTTCTTTTAAAACACAATCAGTAGAAACCCTGTTATCCTCTTAGCCTGAGTTTTACTCCATCCAACCTTAATTTCTATTCAAATGGTTACATTGATTTAAATTTTTTATTTTTAATAAATCTGCAAATTGCCTAATAAGAATTAGGATTATAGAAAGCCTCACTATTTCAAGATTAGACTAAGGCTAAAAAAAGAAAAAAATCCAGCTTAATAAGGAAAATTGCAAGATTTCCTTGTGTCTCACCATGAGCAGATTACACAAACAAACCTGTTGTTTACTAAGAGTTTTCTTAGCTTTATCTTTAAAAGACAACTTTTTTTTCAGTGCCATGAAGACATATAGTACATCATACCTATCTGTCTTGGTGTCAGCCGATATACTAAATAATTAACACATTTGCCTTTCTTCCTTTCTACTCATAGCACCTTCCTTATTATCTCAGCTAATTATTTATTTGGTGTTCATCAGTGAACCTGTAGTAGCAGGTTGCTCTTGAACTTTAAGAAGTCTTCTGTGGGCGGCTGCCTTGAGATGAACAGCCACACATTTCAAGAGAATCCATGCAGCCTTCAGTGCATGATTAGTCTTTTAAAGCCCATTGTATTTCTGGCAACGAGCCCTTTGAACAGACTCTCTGTTATACAAATATTATTTAACTTTCTGGAAGCATAAAATTAATTTATGCAATTATTATGGTAATTTATTAATATTACATTTGTATGTCATATGGCAGAATGCTAGAATATTGTGTTATTATAGACATAAAGTTTCCTTAGAAAATAAAATCTGATTAGCTGCATCATCTAACAATCAGAACAAAAAGTGAATGAAAAAAAAACCAACTTAAACTAAATTCATTGGTATTTTCCAACCCTGTTCTGCAGCACTCTGTACACACATAACTTTTATTTACCCTAGCAGAGGAAGACTATGAATAGCACCAATAAAGCCACAAATTAATCTCAAACCTTATGCTGTGTATATCATATTTCCACTCTGGATTATATATCATTAAATCACAATTTATTTCAGTAACAATGACATGATCATCTATGTTTAATTTAGTGCCATCATAAAGATTCAATCCTATTGAAATAATATGGTGTTTTTCTGACATTCAGTACCAGCACATTCATAGATGAAAGATATATGGTGGACCAGTCTGCTTTGTGGAAAGGTCAGCCTAATACAAAAGACCAAAGAAAAATACAAAAGCTATGAACCACGAAGCTGCCAAACTATTACATGTGCAGCATCTCACAAAACTAACTAGATGTTTAATGCTAGACATAACCTTCCACTGAAGTGATAATAATTTAAGCTGAACATTTTTAAACAATGAAGCAACATGCATATTTCATATACATCAATGTCTTCATTTAAACTTTCTCTTTGAATAAATTTCCTGAAATGTAGGCATTCTGACTGCAAAATTTACCAAGCCACAGCTGACAGTAATGTTGTTAAGCAACAGAGAGTAAAATGCCATTATCTTCAGAGGAGCTACTGTGAGAATCTGAATGATATTCTACACCTTTCTATGCCTAGGCTTGGCTGTTTTTGCTATGTGAATATATCTTAGCAACAGTTTATATTCAGCAGAATTTATAATTACTAAAACTAAGAAAAGCAATGAAGCATGCATCTTAATTGTGGAGAAATATAACCCTTGAGAAAAATCATACTTGAGAAAATGTAAGACAAATGAATTAATTTTAAAATGGGTAGTTGCATGTTTTGGTCACACTCAGGAGACAGTAAACTTGCAAAACACAGAAATGAAAATTTTCATGAGGATAAAATCAAAACAATTAGTGAATAGCAAGTGTCAGTGAATATGTCTGGAAAATACAGGATAAAGGAGTCTAAAAATTAAATACAGCTATATAAATTAGAGAATGCAAAGAAAGCAGGCTACTGAAATGAGTTCTAATTCTGCCTGTTTGGCACTAATTTTTCCATTAATTAATTCGTTTGTTCATTCATTTCATCTGCCTTTCATCTCATTTTCAATATTTAAAATTGAAGTCTAATAATTTATTGCATTATTTCACAAAGTACCCTGGTGATTAATAAATTATCACCTTTGGAATTCTATGACATTTACAGCCTAGAAATATTGCACATTACGCTGATTGTTGGTTGTGGCATTTGCAAAGATGTCATAGAAGACTTTTGGAACTTCTGATTAATATTTATGTTGTGCATGTACTTAGAACAGAGATAAGCTGTGCAAGAAACCCAGCCATAATGGCTTCTTAGCTTTGTAGATCAAAGACAAGAAGTAGATGAGGGTGCAAAAGTAAATATCTAATGCATATCTCTTTCTGCAACAGGAAACTAAAATAAAATTTGGATTCTTGAGTTCAAGTATGGAAGATCACCGTTGTAAGGCTGCTCACTTAACATATAGATACCTCTGAGAAAAGGGCAACTGCTTTAAGCATATCTTCTTTTATGGTAAGGTGCAGAATTTAATTTACAGAGGACTGACTTAATTTGAGGAAGTTCCCATTGACATGAACACATTATACAAGCAAACTTTGAAAACTGAAAACATTGCCTGTTTGCTCAGTCTGTTAGGCAGGATGTGATTTAAATATTAACAAAATTAAAAGCTCAGTTACAGACTTCAAGAGAAATAGAATTCCTGATAATGGTGACTAGTCAGAGGGAAATGCTACTTTTCTTGCATTATATTTTAGAAAGAAAAAAAAAATAGAGAAAAGAAAAGATAATTCTAAGAAACACTGCTACTCAGCCAAAAGTTTATATTTAGGTATTCACTAATGTCTTAGGACTAGTGCCTAGCACAGTGGAGACCTGGAGCAGCCTGTCAGCTCACATCACACTTCCAAACATCTTCTTTCATCTCACAACATGTGAATTTCCTCTTCATCCTTCTTCTTTCTTTTAAATAGTAGCTTTTGGCTTTTTCCAGGTCTGGAGCCTATTTTCTTAACTAAGTTTAATCACACAGTCAGGTTTAAGTGCTGTTTATTAGTTCAGATATTTGAACTTTATTGCAGTTAGGAATTCTTCTTTTACATTTTGTATCTGGCACATTTTTCAAGCACACAAAATAAAATCATATAAAATAAATGTGCTTACTGGTTCATTTAATGCAACCAGATGCTTGCAGAAAGCTCCTTCCCTGAGTTACTCTAGAATCTCCTCTGCATTTTTGTCCTGCAGGGCAATGGGTAGAGATGCAGAGTGGCTGGTTTTTCCTAGTGCCAGTCTCACAACAGAAAGAGAACAGCAATGCATATGGGCCTAATCTAGTCACCTCCATGAAAACATCAAGAGGAAGGATACGGCTGCACTTCGGCCATATGACAGCAACTTTCACTGACTCTAGAACAGCTAAATGAGGTTAAGCTGTAGAGTGTTTTATCTGCATTGCAATTAACCTCTCTGTTGCAGATGCAGAGCTTTGAGAGGTTTTTTGGATTCCTCTGCCAATAAAATCTATAAAAGTCAGTAAGTAAGTAAGGTTATCACCAGAGCTAAGTTATTGGCATAATTTTGTTGCTAGAAAACTCTTTAATAAGAAGCACCAAAGAAAAAAGAAACACAAATAAACACCCATTCCTTCACTATCAGAATTCAGTCAAAAAAGGAACAGAAAGGATGGCAAGCTATAACCTCTGTCTCTTTGGCCTTTAAAAAAAAAGAAAAGAAAAAAAAAAAAAAAGAAAAGAAAAGAAAATAAATATTCTCAGTAGGTTAACAAGCAACCTTTTTGGTGCTCTTTGCAGCTAAAAGCAGATTTACCTTTTGGCTTGCTGAATGCACTTTAACAGTGTTCTATTTGCACTTCAGGAGTAACTCCAGAAGCCCCAAAGGAAAAAAGACAAAGAACTTTTCTAACAGTTTTCAAAAGCAACAGCAAGACTTGAGCTATATATGAGGCTTGGGATATTGTTAAAAGGGGTGAAAAGGGAAATTGAGGAAGAGGGCAGTAACTGGAGAGCAGAAGGTTAGAAGCTGGCTGCTCATTTGGGGGATTTGTATTGAGAAACAGATCAGGCTTGTTTAGCTGGTTGACTGATTTCTTCTGGGAGATGTGATTTTCTGCCTGTACTGGGTAGAAGGAAAGGGAAAATCAGGAATAATTATTTTTGGCAGTGTTAGGTAATTCCCAGTCCCAGCCATCTTAATTTGGTCACCAGCTGTTACTGCTGAAAAGTATTTTGTGTTACACAGTATTAATTCTCCATTTGTGTTAGTCTTCCGGATTGCTATTGCTTTCTCTGTTGCATTTATTCTAAATTTCTTGGGGTTTTTTTAGAAATCCTACTTTGCAAACTACTGCTGCAGTTCTAGAATATTTACAGCTCTTAATTTATTGATATGTTTACTCACAGCTATAACTCTTTCTGAATATATTTTTGGTCTGAAAAAATTGGTCTTTTTCAGTTCATGTAATTAATGTGTTGCATGTTGGGCATATTGCCTGAAGTTCATCCTGCTGCTGAAAGCCAGTCTAAAGTACCTGAATAGGGAAAATCAGTAAGAAAGGTTTAAAAATTTATGGTATCCCTATTAATGTGGTCACACATTATCTGGGAAACTTGTAAGAAAACACAGAACCATAAAATATTCCAAATCTCCATTAAAAAAAGAAATTGTGCACTTAAAAGTTTTTTATGCAGCAAAAATCTGCTAGCCCAGTGGCTAAGATCATGTGATAAAATAAAAGAGAAACAAAGTCTTAGAGTCTACCAGGTCAGGGCTAAACTATACTTTTTATTCTGTTTTAAATAAAAATTCAATTTAGGCACTCAATTATCCATATTGTGCATGTACTGGTTTGGTTTCTGACTGAACTTGGCACACATGTACTGTTTCTCCAATTGGGAAAATTATGTTGGAGGTGAGCAGTACAGAGCAACAGAGACAGTCTTGCCAAAAGTACACTCAGATGTTTTTTTCAAGAGTTTCTCAGTAAAATCTCCCTATGTACTCAAATCCAGTATTTAGCCAGTTTAATAATGAAAAGATGCTTTGAATCTTTATGTCAAAATAACTGAAATCAGATTAATATCTGATGGCTAGAGGGGCTCACTCCGGTATCAGAAAATCACATAGTTTAGCCCTGAGGAGAAAAAAAGCCAAACACAGCAATGCAGGGCATCTTCTGGAACACCTTTCAGGTTGGTGCAGAACAGTCTGCTGATTCAAGGTTAAAATACAGGTATAGCCAAGTTCATCTTATTTTTGACGTTACTAGTGAAGGATTGCAAAATGAGCTTTTAGAGAACAGCCACTGGCACTTTTCTGTTTTTGCTTTGGCCTCAGTGCTTTCAGCCTGTAACAGTCCCCTAGAGATCAAGTGGCTATTGACAATCTGTTTTAGTTGAAGTCCTGAGAATATCGTATGGAGTGAAGGTTTAACACCATTTGGCTGCTCTCAAACCATTCCCCTAGCTCTTTTTTTTTTTTTTTTTCAACTGAGGCTTTCAAACTTTGCAATTTTCAAACTTTATCTGTGAGCCAACTAGAATAAAACAGTCTGATATACAACATAGCAAAATGCCTTTACATGGACTGGAGACTGAGAAGAAAAAACTCCTACCATGAAAATTGGTCCTAGTGAGAACCTTGGGAAATTGCCCTTTTGTCATAATCCATAACTCTCTCCTTTAGTTATTCCTGTAGGTATGAACTCCAAGGTAAGGCAAGGCAAGGCAAGGCAACGAATATTTTCCAAAAGATGATCAACAAGATACTATGGCAGCTGATGGTGTTTAAAGTGAGGGAGTGAATGTGTGAAATGCTTCTTTAATTCTAGGTGGGCTTTATCATTCCTGATATCTGAACTGGCAGAGCAAATCAGACATGTGTCTTCTATTTCTTGTGAAGGATACCTAAGGCAGATCTTTCTGTTACCCAAGAATGTAAGATACAGAAGAACCCAACAGCAGTACAACATCTTCATTCAGCCTCTTCTTAAGGAGCAGGGGCATGATATGGGTTTAAAGGGACCAAGTGCTGGGTCCTGCACTTTGGCCATGACAACCCCATGCAGCACTATGGGCTGGGGGCAGAACGGCTGGACAATGGCATGAAAGAAAAGGACCTGGGGGTACTGATTGACTACAGGCTGAACATGACCCAGCATGTGCCCACATGGTCAAGAAGACCATTGGCAACTGGGCCTGTGTCAGGAATAGTGTGGCCAGCAGGAGCAGGGAGGTCATTCTTCCCTTGTACTCAGCACTGGTGAGGCCACACCTCGAGTACCATGTCCAGGTCTGGGCCCCTCAGTTTATGAAAGATGTTGAGATCCTGAAATATGTCCAAAGAAGGGCAACAAGGCTAGTGAAGGGCCTGGAACCCAAATTCTGTGAGAAGTTGCTGAGGGAGCTGGGGTTGTTTAGCCTGGAGAGAAGGAGTTTCAGGATTGCTCCCTATAGCTGCCTGAAAAGAGTTTGTAGCCAGGTGGAGGCCAGTCTCTTCTCCCAGGCAATCAAGAGGAGACAGTCTCAAGCTGTGCCATCAAAGGTCTATGCTGGACATTAGGAAGAAGTTCTTCACAGATTGGGCTTTGCAATGGGAGGAGTCACTGTCCGTGGAGAAGTTTAATAAATGACCAGATGTGGCACTCAGTGCCATGGTGATGTTGGCAAGGTGGTGTTAAGTTGGACTTGATTATCTCAAAGGTCTATTTTAACCTAGCTAATTCTGTTATTCTTTGATTATATAATATTCTCTCTTAATATTGCTTCCAGCTTCATTAATTCCTTCGCAAGAAAAAAAAAAAAGAACATAAGGAATCAATGAAAGATTTGACTTTGAATATCTGAGGGAGAAGAGTCCTTAGGAAAAAGACTATCTCTCTTTTAAAAGAGAATGGACAAATAGGACCTACACAGTCACACAAAAATATTAGTCTATGGGTGGAGCAAAACAAGAAGATCCATGTATAGGGTTGCATGTAAATGCCTTTAGTTGTGGAGGCTTTCATGGTAATGACTTTGGTAGATGGGATCTGCCTCCCTCCCCTTCAAAAATACAGTTATCTATTTCTGTTTTTCCTCTAAGAATAAATTAAATAAATTGTACTGGGAATTCTGTTTCTCTCAATACACGCAATTTAAGCACATACTAAGTGCTTATGTTGTGAATCTAAATTACCTTTGCCCAAGGTTTATTTTGGGAGGGGAGGAATCAAAGCAAGACAAGGGGACATATCTAGGGCATTTGGGGAGGAACAAGCATGAGGAAATGGATGGATAAGGTAATATATGCTATCTATAATGATATCTATAAACAATTGGGTGGTGGGTAAAGCTGGATATGCCTACACTGATCAGCACAAGCTGCTGCATCCTCTTATTAAATCCATTCCTAATTATTTTGCTGGATGGGAGGGGCTCTGTTCGGTGAGCATGAGCCTGTGTGGGGGTTTCAGTGCCAGCAGCTGGAGCCCAGACCTGGGGGCAGAGCCATGTGTTGGTGGTGTCAGTGACTGGAGCAGGAGGGGTTGTGCAAGTGAGGGTGAGTGCTAGTGTGGGGCAAGCCAGGCTAGCCAGAAAATAGATAAACTGACCTGGGAGATAGCGGGGGGAAAGTGGGTCCCTGAAGGTGAGGCCATGAAGAGAGCTGTTTATCAGAGGGACCAGGGAGTGTTGGGCAGTTGCTGCAGGGATTATGGGTCCGGGAGTTTCAGGGGACAAGACTCGCTCTTGTGTGCTGGAAAGCTAAACCAACCAGCCTGTGCAATGTGAGCAGCAAGGCCAATGCTGGTTTAGAAGAATCATCTAAATTAAACAATAAATAGCAAAACCAGAAACCCCCTTGGAGAAATAGTGATGCACAGAGGCCTGGCACTGTGGAGAAGTCAGGAGTGGAACCATTGCCTGTGGTCTCAGCTGTGTGCCAGGATTAGGGCACAGTGGGTAGGCAGGAATTGGTATCTCTGGTGGGAGAACAGCTAGACAGGGCCTTGGAAGAGACCTGCACTACTGTGAAAGTATCATGCTCAGAATGTGTGAGTGTGACCTAAAATCGAGCTTTAAGAATAAAAATTTCTAACCCCTTCTAACAGCCATAATGACTGAGAAATGTATTTAAAACACGCAGGAAATTAGTTCAGCATATGAACAAAGAAATCTTTCTCTGTTCAGATGTTGTTAGTAAGTCTGACTATGCTGCAAAAATGTTTTAAGAAACTTCTATCAACAATTCCCAGCCTTTTTTCACATGTATCACAGTAAGTTTGTATTTCACTTTGTCTTCCTCTGTGACAAGACCAATGCAGATTTAATATTCTCTTCTCCCTCTTTAATATTTGAATCTAAGTGCTGGCACACATAAAGATAGCAGTTTGATTGCTTTTTGGATATTTTTCTACTGTCAGACACTGGGGGATTGCAATGCTGATTTGATTTTACTATCAAAGTCTGTGGATATGTTGAAAAAATCAACTTCTAAAATATGGTGTACAGCTATAGTTTTGAATATGACATCAGGAAAGAAAAATGAAAAAAAAAGTTTGCCTTAAAATCTTGATGCAGTATTTGTTTATGCACAGTGATTCTAACTCCATTGCAAGCATGTGTTATTTATCAAGCATCAACTTCCAGCTAAGACATAGTAATCATCAGATGAAAATTAATTTTAAAAAACCCCAAAACTGTTATGCTGTGGATGTACTGCAATTGCTACAGTTTTAGACACCTAAAATCCTTTTCCCTACAAAGTAGCTTAAACACACTGAAACTACAGTGAAACCACAGTGATACCAAAAACAGATTATGATCTTGAAACCTGTCACCATTCCACATTTTTGTTAGAAAAAGAATAATATTCTTCTGTGTGAAACATGACTGCCCTTCTATTTTGTTTTTTAAGAGCCTCTTGCTATTTGTTTATGTTTTGTATATAAAAAAGTAAAGATCTTTTGATAATCTATTCCATATATTGCATTAATAGTAAACAGTAGAAGTGTCACCCACATGTTTTCAAGACACAATGAATACATGGTAGACTTGAGAAAAGTTGCATTTATGAGATGACAGAAAAATTTATCAGAAATTATGCTCTATATCCTTGCATTTTCTAGTTTCCAGTATGGATATGAGAGTTCAATGCAAGTGGCATGAAAATAAGTGTCACTGAAACTAAACTAGAAACTGGATACCACTGTGCTTATTGGGGCATGCACCCACCATGGACAAGATTTCAGTGTGCTGACTTACAAATGAGCTCTCCCAATGTAGTGCACTGGTCTAGCATGAAGAACAATCATTTAATCAGAGCATATACCTATCAGTTTGGGTGCAAGACAAATTATTCAAACATTCCTGTTAATTGACAGACAGTTTAATAATTTTAATTTGAAGTCTCCCTTGGTGGTAGATGAAATTAAGGATGAAATTAAAAAGTTATATTGAGTTGAATGATAAACCAGACTTTACCACCCATGAGTGGCCACAATGGGAATTTTCTAAAGGGATTATTAGGGGAAGGTTAATTAGCATTACACCTGGGAAATGGTAGCAGATGAGCTAAGGCAAACCTACATAAAATATTGTAGCAATTAGAGAAAATGCTCTAACAAACCCCCACCAAACCCCCCCCCCAAAAAAAACCACAAAAAAATTAAATTCAGTAAGTAGATAGCATGGATGAAACATCTTTTATATTACCATCCTATTACATTATCATATTAGATATTTTTTACATAATTCAAGAAAATTTTGAGTTGGAGACTTTAGGGAGTAAAAAACCACATTTATGTATACATTTCCTAGTGGAAACCATGGAATTAAGCTATTGTGAAGTATCCAAGAGGGAGGCTCCACAACCAATCCTCAGAGTTATAATTATAAAAAATGAGCTTAATTTTTTTCAATAACTCTCAATATGTAATTATCAGAGCTTCATAAAACTAGATGCATTGTTCATCTGTTTAAAATTAGACTTATCAGCAGAGATATTAAAATTTAAGCATTGAAATTGTGCATTTAAAAGATATATGATTACATAAGAAAATAAGTCCTCATTTTCCTTTCATTCAAGAAAATAACGTATTTTTAGACTTAAAGTCTCATCCACTGAATAGGACCCAATCTACTAGCAGATTGCTAAGATTAAAAGCAGTACAACATAAATGTCTTAATAAGATTACTCAGAAGGATATCACTGAACAGAGCATGGCAGATCACCTAATGAGTAACCAAGGCAGCTGGAATGTTATTCAATTCATTCTAGATGAAACATCCTTTTAAAATATTTAATAACAGGCTATCACAACTCCTTTTTTTTCCCTCCCTCTCCAGTTATGAAACTCAGGCTCCAATTTTGCAAAGAAATTCAAGGACCAGATAAAGGTGCCTTGTCCTGAGCACAGTGAATACTACCTGTTCCCCACTGTAAACTCCTCTGAACCTTGCCCATAGACTCAGGAGCAGCAAATGGCCTCTGCTCTTTTAGCACAGACACAAATTGACTGAAGTAGAAAACTCCCTCAAATAAATACATACAGCAAGGTCTTCAAACAGGAACATCTGTTCCAAGCACTTTGGGAAAACAGCCAAGAGACAAAGGCATATCCAAGAGAATAAAGGCTGAAAGTATTTTGTCAATGTCAGTTTTTTTAAGAAGCAGGGTCGTCCCTTTCTTGCTGATCTCTTCCTGAAGAATGGAATAATATTATGATTTATAATTATTTCACAATAAAGTAAGGAAAAAGAAAAACAAACAAAACAGGAGTAAACAAACAAAAAAACCCAAAAAACTATAAAATGAACACGGACATTCTAGGTTGTAAAATAGATTGAATGTTTTTCAGAACTTTGGTAAAGAAAATAATTTGTACGTTTCTAGGCATAATTTAAATTTCCATTGTACTATTCTCCTCCACCTTTTTTTACTCCACTATTTCCAAGTAGAGCTCTATGAAAGTCATATTTGAACCAGTCTGCCCAAAACTCTAAAGAATAAATTAACTCCACACTTTGTTACTGCCTTGGCCTTTTTGGTATAGGATTTTCTTTCAATATATATTCTTTTTTCTTATTATGAATTTAGAATGTGACTGCAGTGGGGATGGACCATGTTGTGGCCTCAAGGTAATATTAAAAGTCAGCTAACTAACATGAAAGAATACTTACCAATATTAAATCAAGTTTCTATTGTTTTAGGATCTACCAGGAAAACAACAAAATGTAGGTGGCGCACGAATGCATGTATGATACCTCTTTGCACAACTGAGGTTGAGAAAACAACAGCTCAATGCTAAAGGATTGAGAAACAGTAGATTTTTCATTTCTATACAAATGAAGAGATACTTTTACATTTGAAGTGTTCAGATATTCTGTTCTAAAGAGATGGGGAGAAGCCAATTTCTCACCTCGAACCTCCATCACCAATAAATTAAGATTACAGTAAAAGAGCACATCTCCATGTGTGTGCCCTCTGTGTTTATTAATCTATCAGTATCAGAGATTCAGTGGAAATGTATATAGCTGTTCTTGTATTAAGTTATTAGAATGGATATTAAATCTTTTCCTTGCAAGTGATGTTTGGAATGAACACTGATATGTTTCTAGATGAGAGCTAATAGAGCATTTAGTTTACAAAAATATTTTTTTAGGAATCAGAATTCAGATCCCCAGGTCCCTTTCCACAGTGCTGCTTTTCAGCATCTCACTCCCTAGTCTGTCCATAAAACAAGGGTTGTCCCATCCCAGGTTCAAGATCCGGCACTTTCCCTTGTTGGACTCCATATGGTTGGGGATTGCCCAGCCCTGTAATTTGTTGACGTCTCTCTGCAGGGCCTCACTGCCCCCGAGGGAGTCAAGAGCTCCTCTCAGTTTTGTATTGTCTGTGAACTTACTTAGTGTCCCTAAACAGGAGCTCTGCAGAACCCACAAGTGGCAGGTCCCCTGTCACCCCATGTCACCCCATTCAGTACAATCCTTTGTGCCCCGGCCGTGAGCCAGCTACTCACCCAGCTATGATGTGTTTATCCAGCTAATGCTGGACGTTTTGTCCAGAAGGAAACTGTGATAGACAGTGCTGGAAGCTCTTCTGAAATCCAGAAAGACTGAATCAAGTGAGTAGGTTACCTTCTCACAAAAGGAAATTGGGTTTGATAAGCAGGACTTTCCTCTCACAAAGTGATGCTGGCTGTGAGTGATGATTGTACTAATGCAGTGCATGCCTTTGTTCATAGCACATCACACTAGGCCCCTGAAGGCAAATAGACTACGAAAGATATGAGCTCTTATTTCTAGTATGGCATCCAAAAAGCTAAAAATCCTAGATATTATACTTGCTATATGAACTTAGCCCATCTTGTCTGTGTGAAGCCTTAGTATGCCTGATTTTCCACTGTATGCTGCATCTTCTGAACTCTTCTACACCTGTGCAGTGATATGTATATGGCATTTGTTTCAATTGAGTGTATGTGGCTTATTATAATCTACTGATTGAGACTAAATTGCTGAGTAGATATTATGATGGAGTTAAAATTAGTTGGGTGTGACAAATTCCCAGTTTCCAACATTTTCTTTTTTTCTTAAACTTTCTGCATCAGCTAGTTAAAAGGGAGACGACAGAAGTTTGAAACCATATTCACTAGGAAAATGAGGCATTTTTGTTGCAGGGAATTCCTCCTTTTGAAGTTCTGGACTTTACAACTGGAGGGACTGAAAGCAGTCATTTTTAATGAAACCATTATCTCCTCCTTTTAGCATTTAGACTCAGTGATCAGAGCACTCAGCTAGAATATAGGAGACCTTCTACTACTTTTATTCACTACCTAAAGGGAATTAAACTACAGATATCAGACAGACTAATTTCAGTGTACTGTACAAGGACTTGATTTGTTCACTACCAGTTTTCTTGAAAAGGACTGTGATGAGGCAGCAGAGTAGAACAGGGAATGTCTGCCTTGCCCCAGCTGCTGGAGTCTGCTGGGACTTTCTGGAGAAGGGAAAGCTGGTTCCTTTTGCAAACACAGCTGAAAATGGCCATCTGGGGAAAAAAAAAGAGTGGAATAACAACTGGGAACAGGAAGGGAATGAGAAAAACACCAAGCAGAGAGCTAGCAGTAGAAATGAAAAACAGAAGGCTCCTGAGAGGTAAGGAGCATTTGCCTGAAACAGAGAACTAACTCAAAGCTGAGCTGCTAATTGTCAGCAAAGGGATCAACAGAGATTTTGGGTTGGCCAAGGAAGTTATTTAAATCTCCATCTGTAAAACAAGACAGAGAGAAAGCATTTATGGGTGCTTAATGTTTCTGCTACAGATATGCTGGAAGCTGTTGCTAAGTGTTTTCTGATGAGATTTCAGTCCTTTTCTAAAATTTGTAGTAAAGGTCTTTCCTTTTCCCTATCAGAATATATATTAAGTTCTCAAGCCTGCATCTGAAGATATGACAAAGCTATGCACCTTTAAAAGTTTTGTTGATAAGTCTATTAATCTCAAATCATTCCTTCTACAGATACTTTGAGATTGTTTGATTTCATTGTATTTAATCACTGAATTTGTGGGGCCATAATGCTCTATAATTTTCTGCTGTGAATCTAGAAAAATTGTACGCCACTTTTGTTTTCCAGAACTAAGGGGATTTTTTCTTTTTGAAAGGTATTTTTTATAAAGAATGTTCATTTAATGAGAAAATCTAGATTTTTGAACTATTTGTAAAAGCATCCTGTCTTAACTTTGACAATGTAGACAAACTATGGACAAACTAGACAAAGAGATCTGAGCTATGAAAAATGTGACCTTTTTTTCTGCTCACATATCCTGGTTTTATGTTACTTTTTAAGATCAAATAACTTCCTGATGAATCATATACACTATAACATATGCTGTCACTAAGTTTTGACCTAGCACAAGACAGTTCAAACTTAATTAATTCCTTATTAATCTCTCCTTGCAAATGCTTAAAATTGCTCATAAAAATTTTTTTTGTAACAGCCATTGAAGAGAATGTAGACAGTTTTTTGTAATGTAGAGGAAAGGGAGTTTTTTGTAATGTAAAGGAAACAGTGAAAAAAACTGGACCTTATTTTGCTTTCTTTATAAAAATATTAGGCTTGTTTCATGGCTGAAAGATGACAATTGCAGACATTGGTTTTTATTTAATTTTTCTCTTCACCTCTTCACTTACCTTCTACAATTCTGAAAGAAAAAGAAGAAATATCAGTCCCCGAGGAACAAAGGATCTTTTATTTCCCCACCCCACCCCATCCCACCCCACCCCTTCTCCTGAATAGTCCAAACCAAAATGACATCTCAAATTCTATGATTCGGCTATAACAATTTCCTATTCTCAACGCATCTATTCCATTCATCCATCTCCTAACTATGGTGGATAAGAGGAACGCTGTGGTTGTATGCCTAGGCCTTAGCACCATATTTGATAACTCTCCCATAGTCTCTTCATCAAATTGGTGAGATATGGGCAATAAAATGGCTGACAAAGACTGCCAAGCAAACAGAGATTATATTCAAATCATGAAGCAGGCAAGTATGAGTCTTCTTTTTCATTCACTCTATCACCCTCTCTTTGCAGCAAGTTAAGTACAATTTCAATAAAACTTCAATGAGCCTTTAATGGAGCAGTCAGTTCAGTGGACTATGGAAAGACTGCTTAAACTTACTATTGTCCACTGTTTTCTACAGTCTCAGATCTCTATTGCACTTATCAGAATAATATAAAACCTTTATTTCATTAGCCAACAGCTTTGGTACTGTTTCATTAAGTGAAACTGCATAGCAGAATGTACTACATAAATAACAAAAGTTAACCAATCTGCTTCCTCTCTTGCAATTTTAATTAGACCTAATCAAAACAAGTAATTTTGCATGATAAACTGAACAAATGATGGAAAAACAAATTACAGTGATTACTGATAAAATACCTCCATTATTATCAACTACTTCACTTTGATAATATACCCATGAATCTGTAATTGATTGCTCTAAATTGTTTTAAAGAGTTCATTATTATTTTGTCTAGTGGGCGTTATTTTGTGCTAGTACTTTGAGTGTGGGTCTATTTTCTGCACACAAAGAAATGCATTAGATTTGTCATTTATATTACATCATCTATAAAACCCAAGCAGCTTACTAAGTTTTAATCATGCACTTCAGTTCTAAAATGGCTGTGATTTTATGTGTTCTTGTATTTTAATTAACTAGATTCAGTAATAGAAGTTCAAATTGTCCTAATTTCAGACTTAATTAGGTTTAAAATTTTATTCCCAAAAGTTTTCTATTTGCCAACGCCAGAAATTTTACTCCTTAGATACTATCCCTAGGTATGTAGGTAAATATAATGAAATATATTGTCAAGTTAGTTCAGAAGTATGTCTTATCTTTTACTTATTAACGGTTGTAGTTTGTGATAAATCACTATCATTTCATCTCCAAAATGAGAAGACTTTTGAATGAGCAAAATAGATGGAAAAAAGAAAGATATATTTTTGTCCTGGAATCTGCTAAGTATAGCTGTGTTGGCAGGTATATTCTGTTAAGAAAAAAAAATAATAAATTCCTATGGGCTGAATTAAAAACAGTTCAAAAATCTTAACTTATCCTTTTGAAATTAGCTTTGAGGGATGCAAAGGAAGACGGGGGGAAGTGCTGACAAAAGTATTAACATCTCAAAATTAGGGCTTCTAAAATCCTAACCGTGTGTTCATTTCTTTCAAATTTGGGTCATATAACAAGTTGGAACTTGTATGTCTGAGAACACTTTTCTCTCTGAGTTTTGCCTTACTATGTAGTGCTTGATTTATTTAATTATTAATGCAACAACATGAGAACAAAGGATGCCAAGAACAATGATTAAAATAATAACATCAGATCGTAATGAAACTTGATTCTGGATTAATAGCCAGTGTTAAAATGTTTATTTCAATGCAAAAAGCATTAAGTAGCAGTAGTAGGTATGTATTCAAACCTCCATTTTTTTATTGAATCTCTCTTTCCCAGAACATCTGGGTTTTCTTGGTTGAAATTGGAGCTTACATGAACATTAAACTCTAAAGATCAGTTTTTATTCAAATTCTTTTTTTCTGTTCATACAAGAAGCCAATCCATCAAAGAGTGTTTCATTGGGACATTCATGAATGTAAATCTACACATTACCTTGTCTCTTCTGTAATGTCCAATTCCTAATGTTTCTAGGCAGTGTAGTAAAATACCTCCATATTTTGAGAGCTTTTATAAAAGCAGCTTTAATCAGCAAATCATGAAATTTTTTAAAAAGTTTAAAAGTTGTAATTTTAAAAGTGAAAGCTTATAATATTGCTTAAAGTTCAATAAAATAGGAACCTACAAAACAATTTTTTTATATATCCAGTATCTCTTCCTGAGTATTAGAATTCTTAGGAAAGATCATTATTGTTTAATTTAATCAACAGGTCTACTCAATATTCTTTATTATTTACAACAAATAAGCTAGGAAGTTTGACTCTCAAAAATTAAAAGAATTTTTTCAACCCTCCCTGCATAAATCAGTGAGAGGTGTGAAAAAAAATGTGATAACTGTCAGATTTTCACAAGTGGTCTCTATTTGACAAGACAATTATGTTAAAAAATAGTTTATACAGTGTAGCTAAAATTTGACATTACTTTATTACAAGATGCAATGAAATAGACATTTTTTACTGTTTCTAATAGTTAAATCCCACTATTGTAGAAAATATTTTCCAATAGTACTTCTTAGCTCTAGTCTTTCTTGTGTGTTGAGTAGAACTGTAATTACTATATCTTTTCTCTACCACCAGTATAGGGTAAGGCATCTCTAGACAGTTACTCAGTTGATTGAGTGCACAAGATTGGAACTGGATCCTTCTGATGCCAGGTTACAGGTGAAACAGACTAAAATATTTACTAAACATTCAGTCAAAGCTGAGTGTCCAGAACTGGAATGAATCTGGGCATTGATCCAGGAAGAACGTTGGAATCCATTTCTAAATGAATGATCTGTATTACATTAGCAAGTGGAGGATCTTTGTTTCTTGTAGGATATTGAATGCATACATATCATATTCATGTAGCAGGTAACTGCTAGTTGAGTAATACTTTCAATATTTGAAGGAGATTGAAAAGATATCTGCTGCTCAATTCATAGGTTTACAGCCAGATGTGACTGTTAGAATCTGCCATTCCATTCTTTGTATAACACAGCTGAACCAGTACATGCAATCTCTGAAATGAATCATTATTTCTACTTCATCTGAAACATTTTTATAAATATGTAATCTTGATTCTAATTTAAAAGCTACTATGTTCCTAAGTATTAATAATTGATGTGTTTTCAGACTTTAAGCAACTCAACCTGTTTGTGAATAATTTCTAGTTTTTAAGTACTGTTTGTGAAATTGACAGATTTGCATACAGTATTTCATTAATGTCCTGCCAATATTATAAATTAAATAAAAATTATAAAAGAAGGATAACACCATTTTCCTGCCCCTACTTGGTATAACTTTTCATTTGAGCATATTATTTTTAAAGATGTTACTTTTGTCACTGAAGAGTGACACATTCTAAGTCTGCCTTTTGTAATATACTGAAGGAAAACAATACTAATTTTGTGCCTAAAACTATATAATCTGAAGTTAAAGCAAGTAAAGAAAGACCCCACTGAAAGGATTCAGTGATGCAAGCAGATAAAATTGAAGGAAACACTGCAATACCATTCAGCAATACAGAAGTTCAGTAGTGATTTGTTTCCTGAGCTGCTGGTATCAAAAGAGTAGTTTTAGCTATGAGCTAAGTGTGAATGTATCAATATTTATTCATAATTTCTCTCTGGATCTTCAAAGAACATTTTTATTGCTCTGTTGGAAAATATTTATCAATATGTAAGAGCTAATGCAGAGTCAGCTGAAATATTATATGACACAGACATGCAAGATATTGGGTCTGGAAGAAATTTATTGAATAAATATTCAAACTGAAGGAAGATTTGAAGGTATAATTATAGTGAAATTAAATATCTAATTCCGATAAACATTTGAAAGAATTTTTGCTTTCCTTTAGTTTCTGGGTGGGGCATATTAGTGAATCAAGGGAAGAAAGGGAAATGTCAGAATGGCAAAGCAGGGGAGATAAAATTGTGTAGGCTGAGGTAACATTTTTAAAATATTTCCTGAACAGAAACTTACACTTACCAGGTGATTACATTCTTGTAGTCAGTTGCTTTCATTAATTGAAGATATTTGTAACCATGCATTTAATTTCATGAGCATTTACTACCAGCAGATATTTCCTAAGTCTTAGTTTTTGACAGCCACTCTGCTTTAATTGACATTCAGTGAAACAAAGGCTAAACTTGGCTCTTCCAGATCCTGGATACACTGAAATGTTCCATGTTGTGTTACCAGGAGTGTATTTTAAACTTAAAAAAAAATTTCTTAAGGAAAAAAAAACCACAAAGGCTTCTCTTACAGTACTACTCCCTCTGATGCTTTGTCATGTGCTCTTCTGAAGCAGCTGTAGAACAACTCTCAGTTACTGAATAAAAAGGTGTGCTGATCCTATATCTGGGGTAAAGTTAACTTTCTTCAACGTGGCTGGTATGAGGCTGCGTTTTGGATTTGTGCTGAACACAGGGTTGAAAATAGAGAGGTGTTTTGTTACTGCCAGCAGGGTTTGCACAGAGCCAAGGTCTTTTCTGTTTTTTGAGCTGCCATGCTGACAAGGAACCTGGCTGTGTTCGAGGCTGGGAGGGGACACAGCCAGGGCAGGTGACCCAAACTGACAAAGGGATTTTTCAGACCATGTGGTGTCATGCTCAGTATATAAAGGAGAAGAAGGAGGTAGGAGGGGATGTTTGGAGGGATCATGCTTGTCTTCCTAAGTGATTGTTGCACATGATGGGGCCCTGCTCTTTTGGAGATGGCAGAACCCTGCCTGCCTGTGGGAAGTAGTGAATAAATTCATTGTTTTGCTTTGCTTGTGTACACAGCTTTTGCTTTCCCTATTGAGCTGACATTACCTCAACCGATAAGTTTTCTGGCTTTTACTCACCTGATTCTCCCCCCAAACCCCCAGGTGGGGCAGTGAGAGAGTGGCTGTGTGGTTCTTGTTGCTGGCTGGGGATAAACCATGAAAGATGTCCAGATATCAGACTAAGACATTCACCTTCGTTTCTTTATTTCAAAAACCAGCACCCATTTACAGCTTTTCTTGCCTTTGTTTTTCAAAATGAGAGGTCACATATTTATCTTAGCAGTGGATTTAGCTTGAGGTGATCAAATAGATCATGTTAAATTTAAAATGTTTCCCTATACTTTGTTGTTCTTCCACTACAGCAAGTATTTTCTCCCTGATCCCACTGGTGGGAGAATGAATGAGCAGATCATATCTGGATTCCATTGCTGTTACAGGAACATGCAGATTTTCTGTAAATCTGGTCTTGTTGGTAAGCCCTGTGAAGATAACCTAAGACACTTACCTAACAGTATATATTTCTAATTAGAAAACTAAATCCTGGGGGAAAAAAAATAGCAAGAATTGATATTCAGTTGAAATATTTTCTTTCCCATTTGATAAATTTTAATCCAAAATAATAATTGACATGAGAAGTGAAACAGTATTCCAATTTTTATATGAAATGGAAAAATGTTTTTGGTTTTTTTTAAATACGATGCATCATTGTTTACATCATGCAATGTTAACACTCAGGAAATTATTAAATAAATCCCATTTGCACTGTGAAAATACGGCAGTGAACCCTGTTTATATGAGCTAGAAATTTCTGATCTTAAAAGTTTCAAATAATTCAGTAAAATTTTGAATTGTGTTGATTACCTAAAGTCTCAATTGTGTTTAGATATATTTGTTACTCATAATTGCATTTGTCAAATGGTCTTTTTTTAAAATCTTGTATTGATCTGCTGAACTTTATTTATTTATTGATGCCAATCCCAGTGTGACTATACACACAAAAAAAATCACATCAAGAAAGCCTTAAGCTGCAAAGATATTTCTTTAGCTGATGAATTAAAAATTTGATTTTGATTCCCATTAAACGATTTATTTAGTTTAATTTATTTTATTTATTTCTTACATTAGAAATATGCATATGACAGTTTTAGAGAGTAGACTTTCTTTTGACCCCTAAACTTTTCTCTTGGGTCAAAGACTGTTAGAAGAGAGAATAAATAACATCTTTATGATAATTAGACCAGTTACACAACATATATACATAAAAGGAAAAATTACAGCTGTCACAGTGGAGAGTTTCTATTACTAAATACAGGCTTTAATACTATATGATTGTTTTTTTAGAAGTAACTTCTAAATTAAAAAAAAATAAATAAAAGACAAGTAGAACTGTTTAGATGTACAAAAGAGCCAAATAGCTTCCAAATATTTTCTGAGTCTACAAATATATTTTTGCCATAGCATAAAGTATTAAATTCTCACTCTAGTAAACTAAGCTGATTCATTGCAAAATATGCAAGTTCTACAGAAGCAAGAATTGCAAGAAATTAATTGAAGAACTTCCATCTTGACCGTCATCACTGTTTAGATATTACCGAATTCCACAGCTCTGGTTTGGATTGCTTATGATGGCTTTCTCTAAAACAAATCTCATTTGTATACCATTCCTGAGGTACAACTAATGTCTAGATGAGGTAGGGCAGGTCATGACTTCAACTTTGTCACAAGCAGTGTACACAGAAGGCAATTTACATACCCTGGTCCCAGGGACACTAGTTCTGACTTCCTTTAACATAGCAGCACAGTCTTAACTTCCCTTATCTGTGATAAGCATACAGAGTATACCTGACACAGAAGATCAGGATGAAGTGATTTAGAAAATGCAATTTCTCCATTTTCTAATGCTCAGTAGAGCCTTCATCTTTTATACTGCACAATCTGTGTTTCAGATTAATTCTGCATTTAAAAAAATCATTGCATGAATAAAAATATGTAATGCTGGGAATGATGGAGAGAAGCCAGTACTCCCCCATTCCTATCTGACTTCGGTAAATTCCAACAGTTTATTTGTTTTGCTGTTTTTTTCCTCAGGTCAAGACCCCATGAATCTTGCATATTTTTCTGTCCGCTACACTGCACCAGATTTAACATGAGGGATGAAGATTCCTCAGACATACACTTTTTAACCAGAGAAGCCCCTAGAAAACTACTTACCTTCACTGTTCAAAATGTCAATGATCTTCTGATCCTTTAAGAAAAAGGATTACCTCAACTATTAATTAGTTAATCAACTATCAATTATTAATGCTTATTTTTAACATAATAGTTTCTAAAACTCTAATATAAGGCTGAAATGGTGTATAAAGGCTTGCCTAGAATAATATCCCATATGTTTCACTGGTTTGACAGTGCTGAGGCTCACTTTACATTTTTGGTCTTTCCCTGGACAGGGCTGGTTTGAGCTTGTAAAAAGTCCCTAGTGAGCAATTGTCTAATGCTTGACTGTTGTAAAGGAAGCCTTGGGAAAACTATATATGAAAAATATCTGATGCTCCAGGCAGTGACTTCGTAACAAACTGTAGCCCTTTCTGTCAACTAAGGCTGGAGAGACTATTATGCAGCTGTAAGACTAGCAGGTAACCAAAAAGGAGGGAGCAGATTGGTAAGAGAAATCATAATAAATTTAATAGTGTGTGATGAAATCTGACATAACCAAAGAATCCTCCTCTATGAGCATTATATGCTTCTAGTAAAAAAAACAGAGGATGGTGCTAACTAGATGCAATCCGGAGCCCCCAATCATGCTTAAGTGGAAATAAGTCTGTTAACTTTGGGATTCAGATGAACTTCAGCTATGTGAGAATGAGGCCATAGGAAAGAGACACAGGAGGATGTCTTAGGTAGGAGCTGTAACCATTAGTTAGTGAAGCTTTCCCACATTAATCAGATAGTGTCGGACTATTGCACTGTTTAAATATTAGCTGCATGAACAAGGGAGTCTTGTTTCCATGTGTCTGATAAGTACCCTTCTGCCCATAAAAAGGCTTGGAGTGTAACTCCAGAACATGTTTACAGCAGCTCCCTCATGTACATACAGATCTATTTTCAGTTTCTGGATCCCATTTTGGGTAAGTAAGACTTGTCCTTCACATGGTTGGTATATATCAGTTTCGACAAAAGCAAACCATAAACATAGATGTAAAGAAATGTTTGTTTTTATAATGGAGGCGTCTTCAACCATTAGGCAGAAGGATATATGCACTGTATGAGCTCTTTTGTGCTGTGATATTTGTCCAAGTCCTACTGTGGAGTCTTACTCTTGTCCAAGTCTTGAGCTTTAAATTCACTTTAATTTAATTTCATTAACACTATATAATTGACAGAGGAAGGAAGCTTTCAGAGCTGAAACAGTGGTTGAAAGTTTGGCTCTTACAGTTGGATAATGTTTAAATTCAATTTTGGGACTGGTCCCAAGCTATAACCTTAGTCAGAAGTTGTTTGGGAGAGTTCTATCTTGCTCATCCATAAACTGCCCTAGGGCCACTCTGAACAATTTTTCTGCATAAACAAGCAGATGTTTGGAATGCTCTTTATATTCTCTGGTTCACTCTGGTAGGTGTAACCCCTATGTGTTACCATTTGTCAGTCACCAGGGAATTAGGCAGGGGGCTCAGAATGAAATCAGGGAACAGAGATTCAGTATTTTTCTCTCACAAGGGAATGTTATATTCATTACATGAAAAAAGTGCTTTCGTGTCTGCTCTCCTTCTGATCAAATGGGTGTAAATGTTTGATTTTAAGATACCTAACTTCAGCAAGACATGTAATGTGCACTTTTATAGACCAACTTAGAACCTATGCCCCATCAGTTTAATTTAATTAGCATTCTTAGTAATAGTCTGTGACAATGCAAGAAATTCCTCCTATACTGCTGATTTTAACTAGACTCAGTAAAATCTGAGTTGTTAGGATACTGTGAGAGAGCCTCCATGAATTTACAGAATGAGGAGGATTTAGGGGATCTCAGTCCATCCCTCTGCCCTACGGCAGGACTGTTTACACTGATGTCATTCCTGACAGATATGTGTCAAACTGGTTCTTGAAGACTTTGAGTGGCAGAAGTTGCACTAGTTATCCAGGCAATCTACTCCAGCTTTCCAACGCTTTTTATTACTAAAAGCTGTGGAATTTCTGTGTGGTTTTGCTCTTGTTTCTGACAGGTCCTACATAATTCTTCTGAGCTGTAGCTTAAACCATTATTTACTAGTTTATTTACCATTAATACACAATACACCAACATATTTGAACATGCAAATACAGAAATACAGGGAGAGGTTTCCTCCCTAGAGTTTATGTAATGTCAGGTCCCTTGCTGTTTCTTAGAGCAGACACTACCTTGTATTTTTTGGTCTCAGAAGAATTTTGTTAATACCTTAAGGAAGATTTAATCTAGTTTGTTGTAGGTCTAAGCATGTAGTACCTACCTAAATACCTTAGTTTTTTTCACAGACTGGAAGACAGACAACAGCTGTACAGTGGTGCAGATTTCCAGGACACAAGAAATATATGTAGAAGAAACAGAAAAAATAACAATGAAGTATAAAGTGCAACTTTTACTTATTAGGTACTCTTATGCACAGACTGGTGATTATTTTATTACCTATGCATTAACCATTTATTTTATGTGCAGCTTTGTGTATTCATTCACATCCCTCCCCAGGCATATTTTGCAGTCTGATTATGAAAACTCTATCAGAAAAGATTAGTCAGAAAAGTTTGTGAAGATATCAGAAAATAGTTTGGAGAAAAAAGAAGCAGAGAACAGTATTGATTGAACCAAATGAAAGAGAGAGAGGACATAGGGGAAATATGAGGTGTTCAGAACAAAATTAATATTATGCTGGGGATTATATGCATCCTCTTTCTATAAATATATTGTAAGCAAGAAATAAATGAGAAAACTAATGAACAGTGTATTGTGTGAATAAGGAAGAGAACGCCAGAAGTAATAAAGAATGAAAGAAATAGCTTCAATGCATTAAATATACAAGAAAAGGGAGAGTTAGAATGAATTTAAAATACTGAGAGAAAAAAAAGAAAAGAATAGAATAGAATAGAATAGAATAGAATAGAATAGAATAGAATAGAATAGAATAGAATAGAATAGAATAGAATAAGATTTTAAAATAAAATTAGGAAAAAGGAACATTCTGTAAAAAAAAAAATAGACGTTTCTGCAGGGGCTGAGAAAAAAATGAAAATATTTCAAGAAGGAAGATTTTTTTTTTCAGGGAGAAAGGAGGTGACTTGGACTGCAAAGTAAGCTAGAAGCAGCCAATTCATTTGCCTTGTATAACATCCCTGAGGTACAACTAATCTGTAGGTGAGCTAGGGCATGACTCAATAATTTTCAGGCAAAATTTCCAAACAGTTAAGGTATTGCATCTCAAAGAGTAATGCTGCTTTTCACGCATCTTTCCACCCAGATTCAGTATGGTAAATAACTCCTTTGAACAGCATTTCTTATCTACTTTTTTTAAACATGAAATAACTTGAAGATATAAGGAATTGTTCCCTCAGATGTTCCTTTTGGTATCTTCAGATTTTTTCCCTCTGACATTCTCTGCTAGTGCTTCACATTAAGCTCCCAACATTCCTAACAAATTCCAAATATTTTCTTTTTGAAACTTATAGTAGAGGTGCATGAAAATATAGTAAACTATCATAGAAAATTTTTACCCAGATATCACTTCTGGGTGAAATGGAGTAATTATCTCTATTATTTTAATAATGTTTTCATTAATTAATTAGTATTAAAATTCCATGTTACATTTTGAAAATGTAGATACAGAATAATACTTCTAGGTATTAGTGTATTAGATAAGGTTGATATTTTATCAGTGTATATAGGCAAGTCATTTAGATTATGTCATCATAAAATAGCCATGTTTTTATGGAAGTAAAAAATTGCAAAGAAATACTCTCTTACCCTATTTTTAGATTTGCACTTTGATTGTTCAGCAATGGGAAATTCTCCCTTTTATTTTTATCACTCACAAATATCCAAACTCTCCATAGCTTTTTCAAACCCACCAGAAGTAGCTGCAATGTATTACCTAAAGCAAACTGCACACATTAGAGAGCTTCCCTGAGAAGTATTGCAATGACTAGGACAGCAGTGCAAGACCAAGAGAGAGAAATAAAACATCGCATTTAATTCTGCCTTTGTTTTTTTTTAATCCCAGAGTTTTCCTGAATTACATTCTAGAATGATGAAGGGTTTTGAAGAAGACCTAGCAAGGGTTTTGGAACTTCTAATTTTAGCAGACTGGTCTAGAAAGAAGAACTGAATGCTTTAAATCTGTTTCAAACAAACAAACGAACAAAGAAAACCCAAGAAAACCCACACAGAACTAAACATAATCCTCTTTCCCTAAGTAATTCATTTCAATGGATAGAACAATTAGATTTGGTTTGCATTACAATCAAATACTTCTATTGTTGATAATCCCGCACATTGCACATTTCAGTTTTCTAAGTTTTTTTGACAACAAAATACCCATTATATCAGAACGATGGTTTAGTACAAGTGTAAGTAAGCCATTGGGTAAGTATTAAATAGAGAAAATCATGTTACTGATCACATTATTTGACTGACTTGATTGGATTGTTTACTTATTTACATTATGTATTTATTTTCATGCATAGTATAACGTCTTGAATCCGTAAAAATAATGACAAATATTATCTTGTGTTTCTTGGGCTATATGCCTATTAGATAGTTTTGAAAGCAAAAATCCTGGAGTGGAAAATTAGCTCCTGCAGTGATAGGAATTAGTTGTCCATGAAGCTCATGCACAGGAAAATCACCTGCAGAGACATCTGCTCATTTTTGCCTCCCATAGTTTGGAATCTTAGAAGTTATTTTGGTTTTTTGTGAATTTTATTAGGTGAAGAATATTTGCACAATCACATATATTTTACATATTTATCAAGTCAGTATTATACTTCCTTTCATTACTTCTTTTTCTTATTTCCTAGTCGTGGCACTAAAAAATATTTAGTTTCTAAGTTCAAACTTAATTGGTGACTTTTAGAGTGATTTTCCCACCTCTGTGCACCCAAATCTCCATTCATTCAAATAACTTCAAATCGTGGGAACATTTTGTGAAGAGAAAGTTGTGAAAAAATATATTTCTAAGAAGAGGAAAACAACACAAGAAGAAGGAGGAAAGAGCTTAGTAAAAGGGTACAAAATAAAACTCTGATAGATGTCAGAATGTACCCAGAACAATTTTCAAGTCTCTTCTTATGTAGCAAAGGTGAGCTAGTACAGCAACACATATATTGAACAAAGATAAAGTAAAGCATAATTTTTAATGCAAATGATTTATTGGAATTGATTTTTTTAGAAGTTCTTCAAAGGTCAATCAATTAACTACATATAATAGAATTATTCCTCTCCAGCAAGGAAAGTGCAAAACATTTACCTTCAAACAATGATTGCATTAAAAAAAGGTTACTCTTTGTCTGGATTTAAAGAACTAACAGATTTCAGTAAAATCAAATTGACAGTATGTTTTTGTTTTATTCTGCTACAAGAAACATCTATTGTGGTATCTTGGTTGCACATAGACCTTGTTAAGCAGATTTTTAAAGCAATTTTAGTCTAAGAGGGAACAAAGCTGGTACATAAATAAACTGTTCAAAACGTTCATCATTGACAGTGTGTTATTCAGCTGTATGCCATTTTGTGTACCTATATTAATAGGATCAAAAATATATTTATAATCCAGCCAATCATTTCTTATGAGTATAATTTATAAAATAAAATCTCCACCTTCACTCTTTATAAAGCAAATGTTAAAATTAAATTATAATTATTAAAGTCCTGCAGTTGTTGTCTGCCTCTCAGACTATGTGGTATTTTACCACAGTAGAGCCTTGATGCTATTGATCAAGTGACAAATTAAGATAGATTGTGACGAGCAGATGGGATGATTTTTAAGATGGTAAACTAGATTTTAGAGATTGTTGTGGAAAAAGACTTTCTTTGAGAATTCTTTCTTACCTGTATTCTTATAGGCATTTCTGTCTTAGCTGTTGAAATATATGAAATACAGTGAACTTAGAATCATTTGATGTTAAAGCCTCTAAGTTACTATGACTGGTATTTTCCACACTAGTGAAATACTCCTTTTTTAAGTCCAAAAAATTACACTATCATCAAGGAAAGTAATGAAAAAGGAAAAAAACAGCAACCCACAAAAAACAACTAACCTTTAGTGCAGATAAGACACACAGAGCAACTTGTCTTGGCTGTGGCTGGGGCAGGGTTAACCTTCATCATAGTAGCTGGTGTGGGGCTGTTCTGGATTTGTGCTCTAGGCAGTGCTGGTACCACAGGGATGTTTCAGCTGTCGCTGAGCAGGGCTTGCACACCTCAAAGCCTTTTCTGCTTCTCACCCCACCCCGCCAAGGAGGCATGGCATGCACAAGGAGCTGGGAGAGGACACCGCTGGGACAGGTATTCCAGACCATATGAAACTGTGTGAAAAAGAAGGAAAGGGAGGACATTTGGTGTGATGACCTTTGTTCTCCCAAATCTCCTTTACACATGAAGGGGCCCTGCTGTCCTGGAGAGAAGGACTGGGTGACTGCCGGCCCATGGGAAGCAGAGATTGAATTCCTTGTTCTGCTTTGCTTGTGCACATGACTTTTGTTCTCCCTATTAAAGTGTCTTTATCTCAAACCACACCTTTCCTAGCTTATATTCTTGCAATTCTCTCTGCCATTGCACCGGGGTAGAGTTAGTGAGTGGAGTGTGGGACTGAGTTGCCAGTTGAGGTTAAACCATGAGAACTTTTTATTATATCAATATTGAAGGCAAATAAAATAGAAAAATATTATTGTCTTTATCACATGTAAGATTACTTTATATCTAGTTTTACATTTAATTTTTAGGTACTTGTGTAGCAACACCTGCACCACATTTTCACTGCAAGCCCTAGCCTATGGATTTGTTGTCCATAATCAAAATCATTGCATCACTCCTTCAAACCAGAAATGAAAAATTAAAAAACTTACAGGTCAAGTCTTATGACACTAAAGGAAGGCAGATATAGGCTTACTGCCTAACACCAGTCTTGTATCCCAACTATTTTGCACTGAGATAAAACAAAATACAGAGAAGGCAAAAAGACCCCTGTCAACTGACAAACTCCCAATAATAGCTTCTCGATTACTGGATTACAGCAATAGTAAAAGATACTTTATGAATCTTAAAGATTTTGATCAACAGCTGCCATTTTTCTTCCAAAAAACTAAAATCTAAAAAAACTATCTTAAATTATATATCAGGCAAGCCAGTTAAGAAAAACTGAAATAAAATATTTAGAAAAGCCTTTTGCAGGACTTTTACAATCTCTGAATTGAATAATACAGTTAAAAATATATGATGAATGAAGCTATTATTATATACTGACATAATTATAACCAGTAATTTATTCATACTTTTATCTTTTATGTACAATATATATTTCAGCTATCTGTAATTGTAAATTAATAGATTTTTTTAAAAAAGGAAATTTCATGTTGTTTCTCATTCCTTGCCTGTGTAATTGTAATTTAAAGTTATTTACTTCAGGGGTTTTTTTGAGATATAACTAAATTGTAAAAACAGAGTTAACAAAATTTTGTAAGAAGTAAGTAACAGTTAATCAGAAGACCTTGGTATTCAAAGTTATTACAGTGATTAATAATGGTCCTTGGAGTTCCAAAACTCTAATAAATATTTATATATATGCATTTATAAATTTCTTTGTACTTTCCTTCTGATGCAGTAACTCCTGATAAAAAGTCAAGTTCTGGTATGAGGTGCCTGAAGTAATCCTTTAAAGTTTATTTTACAGTTTAAACAATCTAGCTCAATCTTATTTGATAATCTTTCTTTACTTCTGGCAAACTGTGTGAATTGTCTTTAGTTAAAGTACAGTATTTACTGTGAGTCAGAGTGAAACCACCAAATTCATTATCTGTGTGACCTCAGGCTATATTTGAATGTGCATCTCCAGAGGACAAAACTCACTGATACAATGGACCATAGACATTGATGGTTATCTCACTTCTGTACTCCTGTCATTATGCTGAAGGACTTTTATAAGAAATAATTATTTTTTTTCCTTCAGAGCATATAGCTACTTAGTATATTTTAATGCATAATATAAGTAGTGGTATTGAAAAAGAGCCATATTTATTTCTTCCTGGTTTTCCATCAACTGATTTTGAACTATTATATTCATTGTACACAATTATTAGAATTCTTATCTCTTTTAAGAGGTCTCTCATAAGCAAAGGAAAAGATAATTGTCCCAGCATATCTTTTTGTTATTTCTGCCAGGTTTTATGAAATAATAAAAGCTGAGAAAAAGAGTATTCCTTGATTCGTTAATCAGTATTCAGTTAAGGGTTATAACTTCATCACTTTCTCAAATGTTTCCAGTACTAGATCACAAGGAAGTAGGACAAAAAATAAAGGAGAATCATTATCAAAAACCAAAATTGTAATACACCTATTAATAAATATGATGTAAAATTCTAAATTACTTAAAATATTTTGCATATATTCTACATTGAAATAAACATATTTGCCGTTAAACCTGTTTGTCTTATGATTATGTTTGTCTTTGCTATGCTACTTTTCCCTGCCCTTTCACATTTTTCTTACTGTGAACTGTAGGTGAATACTGCACATACTACACATGTGCTATTCAGAATAGTCAAATCTATTTATATATTAGTAATTCTAGAGAACAAAAGAAGTTTTGCTCTAAGATTGAGAAGGGTTAGAATTAGCTGATTCTCTCTATCATATATATTTCCTTAGAATAAGAACAACAAAAAATTATTAAAATAGTTAGTAGTAGGATGAGTTTTAATATCTGGAGGAAACATTGTCTACCCTGCAATGAAGGCAAATAGATTGGATACACAGAACATAAAATATTTTTTCCTTTTAATATCATAAATCATATAGTTTTGAAAAAATATAAACCACTTGGTTTAATTTTTATTTTTCAATTGTTTAAAATTCCACTGGTCCCTATTCTGGCTCAGAAAATAAACAAAAAGGACTGTTTAATGTTATTGAGAATGACAGTTTACTGAAGTTAGAAATGGCTCAAAAACTCTGCTGGACTTCCAGATTCTCTTTTTCCTTACTTGTAAAGATTCATAAAGTTAAAATTTAATAAGTGGTAAGCCATTTGATGTTTCTATAATTTTGTAAACTAATACCTTGTGGAAACACATTAGTTCATCTGGGGAGGGAAAGAGGGGGTGGACAGACAAAACAAACTTAATTTATAGAACTTCTCTAATATTTTACTGTAGTACGAATCCATTCCAATTATCTAAATTTCATTTGTTGAGCATGTATTAGAGGGCAGAAAACCAGAAAACTGCATGTAGATTTATACTGTCAGCAGTGCCATCCTTTCAGTCTTTTACATATTCAGCTGAGAAGTATTTTGAAGAACCTAAATAGCTGGTGAAATTTGGATGCCAAAAATAAGCAGTAACATAATACACATGTGAATACTGATGGTGGTGGTGGTGTCTGATGGTTGATAGGTTTCCTTTCAAGGATTTTTCTTGGAGTATTTTTTTGTTTTGTTTTCTTTAAGTTTTGTCATGTAACTTCAAACCCTCTTATTCTAGTAAAAGTGGAAGTGAAATCTTCAATCCACTTGTCTGGGGTACCTTTTTAGCAATAATTTCCCCTCCTGCTGAAAATTCTTCAATACTATGCCTTATACAATGGTAAAATATAAACACAGAATTATGTCTACTATATGAGATAGAGAGGCAGTTTTGCAGTAAATAACGCTCAGATCTCTTTAACACAAATTTCAGGGGCTAAACATGTTGCCCTTACCTCTTCCTCCTAGCAGAGCAAAAATAATAGGAAAAAAACCTAGTATTGTCAGAAAAAGGAAATCACCTCTACCAACTCATAGAGGGATCCCTATCAGAGAAGAGAGTTGCTTTCCATAATTTTTGAAATAAGCCAGGATAATAAAGCAAATACCATGGAATGAATTTACCATAGTAATTAGAATTTGCATGCGTAGACTTACCTTGTTTTCATTCAAATGCCTACATTAGAATAACAGTATTTTCCCGGAATTCTTTACCAAACCTGGAAAGAAAATCATATAATGTACTTTTTTCACATCATTTCCTTTTTGAATGGTTAACACTGCCTATGTGTTAATGAGAAAATAAGGGTTGTGGTAGTGAATTTATATATGATCCCCTGAAGTCAGTAATATATAGATGGATTCTCTTCTGATCTTTTATGAAAAAGGAGAGAAAAGTTCTCAAGAGAATTATACTTCTGATAGCGGGTTTAAAAAAACAGGTTTTGGTAGAATACAGACTATGATCACATCAACTACAGATTTAAATTACATTTGAGTTTTTTATGCATGAGAAGAACGAAAGCAACAGCAATAATGCCTCAGTGGAAATAAGCAGAAAAGGATAGCCTGAGTCTATTTCATATTTACAGATTACTAGAAAGAAATTATAATGCTTTGTTTCTTTTGGTTTTCAGTCGTGCATACAATACATGTTCTTGCCTCTCAGGACTTAAATAGAACTGAGAGAACTATCCTTTACTTGAAAACATAGGAATAGCCACACTGGCTGAGACCAAATTCATCTTACCTTTGCCTCTTATGTTGAAGAGTGACAATTAACATTCACTTGGGAAAAGAAAGTAGAGGCAATGGATTGAATGGAATGCTCCTTTCCTTGCTACGCTTTCACAGTTTCTAGCAAGTAAGTGGTACATAGTTTTTGTGAGGGTTAGAAGAGTTGGAAGCAGCTTATACACCTGAATCAGAAGAGTCATTTGGCTGAGCATGTATGGGAGTGAGGAAATGAGAGGACATCAGGTGTAATAAATTGTGACACAAAGCGTAGAAATTTATACTTAATTGTCAGTTTGATATGCCATTGTGTTCTCATGACCTGAACAGCAATCAAAGACATCAAGCAGTCAAACCTCAAAAAACCCCAGTCTAAACAAAGACTAATTTCTTGGGGTATGAGAACATCACTTTGCCACTTCTATGCTGAAAAGGGCCTGAAATCTAGATCTCCCGCTTTCTGTGCAAGTCCTCTAAACCATGGGCTACTCCATATAATGAGTGCTGCTGGCAGCACCAGTGACAAGCTTTAGACAGGAATTTGATATTTTGGTATCCTGCACTGATGGAAGTTGCACTTACTGAAACTCCTGTTCAGGCATGAGCCTGTGTCTAGGTTTTTTATTAAGCACCTAGGGTAGAGTGCTCATTCATTGTATGGTCACTTGGGATCAGTAAGTGATGCTGAAGCCTCCCAGAGATTCTTGCTCAATTAGGCAGATAAGATCTCCCCTTGAAAGCCTCAAAGCTCTTATATGTCATCCATGGCTACATAAGAAACATAAACACCTACATTCCTATCATGCTTTGTTGTTGTTGTTGTTGTTTTTAATTTGAATACAAAGAAATGGTGAAGTGAGCAAAAAGTTTATGCGACTTTCCCTTGTTTTTAACAACATGAAAGCAACAATCAAGCCAGTAATAATCATCTCTCTGCTTCTAGGTGGGTGAAACAAGAATAATATGTTTTCTAAGCTCCTCCTGATTTAGCTTTTACCTTTATAGGGGTGCACACCACAAAATATATTAAGTGTACCTTTATAACACATAAGTTTTGGTTCCCTGCCCTTTTCATATCCAGAAACACACAAATTTTATATTTAAGTACTAGAAAGACCTTGGAGACATAGTCCCCTGAGTAACTCTAAAATGAAGAGATTTTTAACTGAATTTAATAAATGGACTCAAATTATTGAATATCAGTAAAATTCATCTAGATGAATTGGTTAATGCTCATATCAGAATCTCTTGACAGCTGCAATGCTGTTTTCAGCACTCGTAGTTCTACTGCTATATTAATCAAAGGACTGTGAGTTTAAAGAGTTGTGAGTGAGAGACAAGGGCTTTCATTTTAATGGTATTGAAACCCAAAGGTAAAAGCTGAATTTATCTCTCCAGTGCAGCATAATCAGAATTCTTTTTATTTGGTATATACTGTTGTTTTAATACTAGATCTGTCAAATCCATAAATTCAATAGCATTTCCTACAGTTAGGTTTTCTATATTTTTTTTTAAATTTCTATAATCTAAATTAAAAATTTTTAAATTTTTAAAATTATTTATGAAGCTTCTGAAATACTTGTAAAGATTCCACACAATGGCTTCTGTATCAGCCTTTTATATTTTTAATGATGCAACTTCAGATTGAACAGGCAGCTTGTCTCCCCAAGAGGCTATAGATCTTCTCAGCAGTCAGGTTTTAAATTTTATTTTTGGTGAAAGGTTTATCTTTTTACATTCTCATCCATACTGAATGATATTATCGAAAGGTAAACATCTGGATTCCTTCTGGGGAATTTAGATCTGATTAAAATAAATGTTAGTTTTCCTTTTTGTGAACCAAAAAAATAGGAACAAGAAAAATCAGGAAAAATAATGCTTGATTGCAACATATCATCCTGTGAACAATCGAACAACCATCCCCAATATGACTTTGTACTTCAGCCTAAAGTTCTGTCTGCTGTACCAGTAGAAGCCTGGACGTGATCCAAGCAAAAAACTGTATCATGCTACATATCAATAAAACTTCCTTCCCATATGGTTATATTGACTCCTGGGGCTTAATTTTCATCACTTCATCACTTCATCACATCCACAGATATTTTGTTGTTTCATTGATATCTGCAGTTTCAGCAGAATTTAGAAAATATTGCTGTCCCTTAAATTACATCTGCAGAGAGAAACTGCCTTTTAGAATTTGTTTAATTTACCATTGTTTTGAAACACACATGTTCATTAGGTATTCCTTTAATACATCAATTTTAAGTTTTGAAAGCTTATTTTCAACAATAACAATGTTTGAAGCTTTAAGAATTTGAAGTCTCTCCATCTAAATTAGGTATTTTAGAAGTAATCAAAATTTCCACAAATCTAACTACTATCAATTTGGTATATATATCATATATAATTTTCTGTGTATCCTTATCATGTGAGTTTTCATGCTGAAATCTGTACTTACTCTGAATAGACTATCATGGGTGTGTCAGTAGAGGGACAGAAAAACTGAAATCTAAAAATGAAATGAATAAACAAAAAAAAAGCCTATGAGTTTGAACAAATGTTTATGTTATATAACTTCCTGAAAATAGACTTCAGACCATCAAATTGTTCAGATATGAGGATAAATATTTAGGAATCTTGCTCATATCTTCCCCTTAATAAACCTAATCAAGAACTGTTCAGTTCATATGAATTGTCTTTCAGAATGGGAATATATAATCAGACATCACATGTACAAAATGTTCAGATACATTTCTTTAGCCACAGTAATGAGAAATACTGTATGATGGACTAGCTAAAACCAGTAGTGTAGGAGTCTCTGTTGCCTAGAGGCATTCCACAGTGATTTATACATGCACTATATGTACAGCCAAAGTGTGAGAGGTTAATACTATCAGAAATGAATAGTGTGTCTACAGAGAAGCTGAGTGGCATTGAACGTTTCTCAAGGAAAATCTTCTGGGCCTCACCTTCTATTTTAGGGAGTCATGGGCTACTTGTAGGCAACACATACATATATATGTCTGTATTTGTGTCTGTCTCCTTATGAGGGTCTTCCAGAACCTCTGCAAATACCACTAGGCATTTTTCCCATATATAACTGAAATGAGCACATTGAACTTTGATACAGGAGCAGAAAAGGGCAATGTCATGATAAAATTATTTTTTTTTCCTCTCTTTCAAACAAAAAGGAGTACACCTGTGTTTCAGACAATGCTGTGTCGAAGACGAAAATCACAATGCTCGCATGGTGTCATCATAGTACCAGATATGCAGCATCAGGAATATCATGGCATTTTCGAAAAAAATTGCAAATTCCAGACATAACCTCCAGAGGAAGTTCAGGTTGTACATCAGGAAGAATTTCATCGTGGAAAGGGTTGTCAAGTGTTGAATGGACTACCCAGGGACATGGTGGAATCACTTTCCCTGCAGATGTTCAAGGAACATGGCACTCAGTACTATGGTTTAATCTGTAAGGTGGTGATTGGTCAAAGGTTGGACTCCATGACCTTGTAGGTCTTTTCCAGTCATAATGATTTTGTGATACAGTATGTACTGTCAATCCATCTTTGATTATTATCTATGATCCCAGTTTGTATAATTGTCCTACATATATAGACACGTGTACCTATATATTTTTCTATGTTTCAATTATTTCATTTTAAAAAAAAGCAGAACACCAAAATAAATTATCTTCATGATTTAAAATATTCTTTCAAGACAAATTTCAAACATTTAAAATTTAATCCTTAACATTAGAGAGATATGTCTACTGCTTCCATTATGGCCGAAGAAGAGGTTTCCCATTTACTCTGGTATCAAATTATCAGATTGACAACATGGAGTTTGGCTCAGAGATTGGAAATAATTAAATTTTTTATTACATATGCTTTTAAACTATCCTCAATATTCATAGCTATGTCCAGTAAGGTAAGAATTCTAGTTCATTCTTCAAGTGGCTTAGAGCTAGAATACTTTAATCTAGCATTGCTCAGATGAGCCTCAAGTGCCTAATTGCCAGAGCACTGTAATGTACTCACCTTGAGATTATTCCAGGGTGAACATCAAAGCTCTTTCTGGTCTCAGATAAGTTTGTATCCTTAACTGATTATTACCGTAAACTCTTGAACTTGGAAACAGTGCTGAAATCTTAAGCCAACAGACTTGATAAAGCATATATTTATTTTCTAACTTTGTCTAGGTTGGAAATGAAACCTTTCCACTATGTCAGAGCCTTAGCTTTTTTTCTTTTTTTTTTTTTTTTTTCCCATCTATTTCTAACAGAGACATATATAAAATTGTGAAAAATTATTATATGTGTGTTAGAAGTATTTTGGTCCTACACACGGGAGAGAAAAGTGAAATGAGGAGCAGAGAGGAGGAAGGTTGTGAGCAATTGGTAGAAACCAATGATTGGTGCTCTTCTTACACATAAATTGTTTGCAACAGATTAAGAATCATGGCAATCCTTTTTTTCAGATTCATCAAAAGGTAGTATCAGAAGATATTCTTGCATAATAATTGAATATCCAAGTATAAAAGTCATGAAGCCTTCCACTAAACCTGAACTGGGCTGGTGAGGGTTTTCAAGACTGATTTGTATTATCATGGTAACCTTATCAATATACCACAGCAATTTAGAGAAAACTAAGTTACAGTTTCAGTCTATCAGCACAGAAACTAGCCATTTAATATACTTTCAGGTTGAAAAACACGGCAGTTATTTCAAAATGAAAAGTATTATTCCTAGAGAGTTATAGCATTCTTGATTTTGTGTTTTTGTGTCTTAATACCTCCAAATTTTAGGTTAATCCAAGAAAGACATGTCTCTTTAAAAGTGTAAAACTATGCTTTTTAAAAGGAAAATTAACTTTAGTCTAACACTGATGAAACTCAAAGCAGCTGTTTGTATTACTAATGTGTCTTGTAGAATTATGCTTTCCCTTACTTCTCAGTTTTGCTTTGTTTCCTACTATGTTTTTGCAATTATTTTGGAGCACTCTTAAGAGCTGGTCAATATCCAGGAAATATTTATAATATTCAGCACCGTACAACAGATGAAAAAGGTCTCCTAAATCTGGCCACTCACCTGGAGCATAGGATAAGCAGCAGGATATTCTCAGTGTCCTACTCTCCTACAGTGAGTGGGCAGACAGCAGCATTCTGGCAGCAACCAAATTAGGTAAATGTGCATGTGCAGCTGTCTAAGGTTAGGTTAAGCACATATAAAAAAATTCCGGGGCTGTATTTATGTTGTAGTCACAAGAGCAGGGGTTACTTTCATTTTTCAACCAAATGGACATTCTAACAGTGTTTTTACAACTCACATCGAATTTTAATTTTTCTAATACAGAACTTGGTGTTGTGTCATGGCAATTAGTGACACAAACTATGAGTATGTATGAGATTTTATTTATTTTTCAAATTAATAAAATCAGAGGAGTGTTTTAGGAGATAATAGTGTTAACTATTAAAGAGAAATTATCAGAGAAACCATCCATACCACCACGTTTTAAAGTAAATTAACTTAATATTAAGGTGTGTGCCCAATTTTTAATATCAAGCTTAAACTAATAATAATTTTCTTAATTGTAAGTCAAAGACTTTCTAAAAAATTTCATTTTTCATGTTTTATTTTTTACCAATAGTATTTTGAATTATATTTATCTTCGTAGCAATACCATGTTTGTATATTTTTTTAATTCTTTGTTTGACATTCTATAGTTATGTAATTTCTTGATTTCAGTGTCACAGAAGAATTTAATTTTATTAATAGTAAGAACTCCTTCCTCTCCAGCAATTCTTGTCATGATTGTGCTTTAGTTTGCGTCTTCTTTATTATGTTATTTTTATTTTATCCATTAAATTAAGCTAAAACAACTGTTTTTTAGTTTTCTTAGCAATGAACCTGATAATTTCATCTGCAAGTCTCATAAGCCCCTAGAAGAAGACACCCTACTGCTAATGAATGTCAGTGAAGATATGACACCCTAATTCTTGTAGGTGCTTCAAAAACAATTTCATTTTAAGATGTTTATATAATTGTATTCTTTCAGAATTAAAATTTACTTTGCCTAGAAACATAAATAACTTAAAGGTGTGGAAATGTAAAGAACTAAATTACGAGTAAAGACATACTATTCTTAAGAATCCTAATATGCAAAATTTAATGTTAAACACCACAAAATGTACAAGGTTTTTAACTTTTAGACTTAAGAATTCTATATATTTTAACATTTTATCTTCTGCGTCACAGAACTTTTTTCTACCAACCTGCCAACAGTTGTGATGATTTCGTGCTGCTCCATACTTTGGCTTTTTTCCAGACAGCATGAGTCTTGTGGGACGCATCAAAGAAAGCCATTAGTGCACTCATTGGTGTAAAACTTGCATGATGCCATAAATCTTTTAGCAAGTGGATTTGGAAGATGTTTTTGTGAAGGTTATGTGTGTAAGGTAAGCTACATTACATGAGCCTTCCATGTGAGCCTTCAACATTACACTTTCAGACATTTAATAAGGCTGTGATTGCAAAGAGCTGCATCCTCAGAGGCCTTGTTATGCCAGCAAAAGTGCAAAGGAAATAACCTCAGACTTTCTTCTGTATTTTAGATGCAAAAGAATTTTTTTTCTTTTCCTGAGATATTTAATAAAATCTGATTCTTTAGAAGATTTTGCTTTTTATCCTTGCAGGTTATAATAAAGATGCATTTTACTACTCACATACAAAAAAGGATTTAACTTAGAGAAAATTGCATATAAATGCACAGACATTTCAAAATAAAATTAAATGTATATAGCTAATTTATAGTATAAGAATTTTATTGTTCTGTTCCTGTCAGTCTATACAATTTTCATCAGTTGTGGAAGTGTGATCTGGATTGTAGAAGGAGTGTGTTCTTATATCTACTGGAGTCTTGCTCATTTTGTAACTGAAACAAATGATGCCAGGGTAAAATGAATGTCAGTTCTTTTTATTAACATCATGAATTACAAGTCTGGAGATAAAAATATAAGATGAAGACTTTGTTAATTGCCGGTTCTGGGGACATGAACTGAAATAATAATATAATGTCAACTGGAAGCTCGTGGATGCTGCTAGCACTCCACACTTTCCAGTGTCACCTCATACCTCACGTCTTGCTGTAATTTCTCCCTTTCCGCTTCTGCAAAGCAGAACTAGGAAAGCAAGATGGTTTTCCAGCTGGATATATTAGGCACCTGTTTCTGTTCTAGTTTATAGTACTGTTCTAATTTGGATCAGGATATGTTTCTGAAGCAAGTCTCCCAATCACTCAAGGGACCAGAGGATGTCACTAATTTCAGACTGCACTTCCACTGCCAGGGCATGGGCTACATCCTGTGAACCTACATCTGGGTTTAATAAGCTGGTCAAACATATTTTACTGGCTATAATAAAAGGAAGTGGTTAGTTGGCTTAGACTATACACCTACTGGTGCCTAGAGCTGGGTGAAGTAGAAACAGACCAGAACATTAAACCAATATAAACTTAACTACTACTTTACTACTCAAAAAATTATATGTCTAAACCATGTTCTGAACTGGTGCTGTCATTAAGTCAGGTCTCCAAAATATCCAAAATAACATTTTACTTTTGCAGGCAGAGTTCTGTGAGAAGATGCCTACACATTCTTGTAACAAATATTAAAATAAAGGGAGAAGAATGCTTCTTACAAAGTATTAATTAAAAATTGTATCAGCTATAGTCTGACAACACCATCTTTAAGTTTCAATTATACAAATAGTTCTCAATCTTTTTTCATAAACTCACTTCCTGGAAGGCAATGATCCTTTTAGACACCAAGAAATTGTAACACATATTATAATTATTTAATGAAAAGTTATAAGGTTGCTAGGTTTGTGGGTCATTGTGAATATCTACCTTCATGCATCTTTGCTAGTTGCAGGCTGTAATTAGACACAGAGGGATGAAAAAAACATAAAAGGACATCCTAGAGCAATTTCATGATTTTAAATTAAGAAAAAAATCAGTAACATTTCTAATGGCCGGGTGACGAGATTATTTTAAAAGGATTAGCATTGTAAACATACATAAAGATAGCATAATTTCTTAATTAAACTTGTGAAAGATTTAACTTCAGAGATCAGAAGAAAAACCAACCCAACATTACAAAACGAAACAAGAAATATACAGTGATTTAGGGGAAATATTACTGTGATCAGTTAAAGATCTTTTCTTTATCATTATTTCCATCATTATTGGGTTAATAGAAAATGTCTTCCAATATTTAAAAATCCTGTGATATGATGGTGACAGTAGAAGTCATCCTGGAAGAGAATACTGTCAGAATATCAGAATACTGTCAGCTTTTTTTCTAAAAATACATTGTAAATAATAATCAAAAGAATTAGCACTGTTAATTGGTCAGAAAAGAATTATTTTTTATCTTGAAAAAACAAATAGACTATTTGATTTTGATATCAACCATTGCTCAATGTATTACAGTCAAATATTACCTCATATCTTTAGTAACATGTAAAGTGTTCATACATTTGGGGATGCTGTGATCAAGATGAGGCAATTCATGTAAAAAAATCAAGATGCTCCTTGAATGGCTGCTGCTGGAAAGTATTCCAAATCAAAAATTATAAACCCTACACTTCTGAGCTGCAACTTTCAGTTTAAAAAATGCAGCTCTGTTAAAGAAAATTGATAGTAGTCAAAGAAAAAGTTATATGTCAACATTTCTTTTTCAGGAATAAAGACACTGTTCCTTGATTTCTTGACCTGCTTTGATATTTACTTTGAGAATCTTACAGAAAATTGTTAAATATTATACTAGTAAGTATACTTTCATTTTAATCACATTCATTTCACTGACTTATCAAGATGTAATTAAAAATCTTTCCACGTTTGCTTTGTAGAGGAACAGGACAATGATGACATTTTCTAATTGTTTCTTTTATGCTTGTTTTAGCTGGGAAATGTGTTTTCTCTGTCTTCTCTGTTCAGACTGACATTTTATCTTCTAACTAAATATTTGTTTTTAATACTTGCAGGATCACTTCTGCTCAAAAAAAAAAAAAAAAAGAAAAAAAAAAAAAAGTAAAAGGAGAACTTTCTTTTGCCTTCTATTATATATATCAATTTTACCTGAGAGCCTTTTGCAGACTTTTTCCATACTATAAAAAAACCAGATCTTTAATGATTTTCACTTCCAGTTCAGTCTTGATCTTGTGGTTGCTGTATCGTAAAAATTCTTCACCTGAATGTGGTTGGTTAAAAATAACTTTCTGCCTTCGGACATATTTTAAAAAATATTTTATCATACTTAATAAATGTGCTAGCCAGCAAATAGTCAAAGCTGCTCCTGTAGCTGTTCGACTTATTGATTCAGAATTAATCTACCAAATTAGCTAATATTACAGAAATGTGAACTACTCATTCAGATGTCTCAATTTTATTTCAGCACAGATTATGCATTCACAAACAAAATAATATGCAGAAACAATCAATATCTTTGGCGATATTGACTTGATAAAAGAATAACAAGGGCTATGCTCTTACTCATGCAATTTAATTTTAGATGGTCCTGAAAGTAGCAGGTAGGTGGACTTGGTGATCCTTATGAATCTGTTACAACTTAATTATATGAATTTTTGATTACATAAAATAGCATAAAAAGACGATGATTTACTAACTCTTCATGTAATTACATCTCAAATAATAGCTTTAAAAGAAGTTGTTTGTTGTATGGGAACTGCAAATTACTCCTGTAGGACATTATAGGTACAAAAAAAAATTTTTTTTTTTTGAGACTATAGCAGCATTTCCAGTTAACTCCCCAGACATTATTTCAACTTGAGGGAAAGAAATAAAGGAAAGAAAGAAAGAAAGAAAGGAAAGAAAGAAAGAAAGAAAGAAAGAAAGAAAGAAAGAAAGAAAGAAAGAAAGAAAGAAAGAAAGAAAGAAAGAAAGAAAGAAAGAAAGAAAGAAAGAAAGAAAGAAAGAAAAGAGAAAGAAAGAAAGATAGATTAGAAGCACTTGTATTAGAAGCACTTGGTGTGCATTAAGTATTTGTCTCTTCATCTCTATTGATGTAATCCCTTATGAGTGCATTTTAGAGAATTTAAATAAGAGTTTCCAAAAATATTGACTTTATGTCTAATAGATATCTACCTAGAGATGAACTGAAACTGGCCAGCTTATTATGATATGGTGTGATATAGCATGGCAACCACTTATTCCCACAGTGATCATTATTTTTTTTGCCCTGTACCTAGGAAAGAGATCTTTTGCATTAAAGGGACTTAATCCTCCCCATATGATCCAAAGTCTCCCTTCTTAGATATTTGGGATGTAATGACAGTTCTAATTCCTCACCTAAACTAAGTCAAACTCAAGTTCTAAACACAGGACTACTTTTTATCCAAGTGACAGGCATAGATTTGTGTTTACATGGGACCCTGTATTTCTGTGTCTGAACATGTATTACACTGTAGGTGAAAAACATGTATGTGGAAGGGGAGAGGGAGGCAGAGGAATGAAGATATATAACTTGCATTAATTGCCCCAACAAATTTTAACTCCTAAAACCTTAACACAGATCTTTGCGTTTTTCTTATTAAGATGTAACTTTTTCCTGTGCTGTTCCTTATACCAAACCATCTGTTCAAAATGTCTTTTCTTGTAGTTTTAGGTTTCTTTACACTGCATTCTTTGAACCCCATTCAGAGATGCATACCTCTTCCATGTCCTGCTAGGCATGCCCAAGGTCTTGATTCCTCTAGAAATTCTGAAAAGGTGAAGTGATTTTGTAGGGTAGAATGAATTAGAAGGAACAATTATTTGGGACAAAGAAACGTGCCCAGGTTTCTTTTACTTGACACAGTATCTTTCCTCTATCATCCTGTATGCTGCTTTATAATTGTTTAAGATGCTAAGCATAGATTTACATTATATAAGCTCATTTTTCTTCTTTCCTGACCTTCTTTGAAAAGTTATCCCTTGCAGTATATTTGTCAGTGTCTTCTCTGACTTACTTGTCTGGCAATCTGTCCCTTGGCATCCTTATAACATCTGTCATGAATGTCTATCTGCACCATTCTCCAAGTCTTTCATTTGTTGCCTTGTCGGTTCACAGTAATTGCCACATTCATCATAGGTACTTCTTTTGAAGTAGAAATAATTTCATTCTCTGATGTTGCATTTAATGTCTTCTTTGTAGTTCTTTGTGTTTTATTTCTTTTCTGTATTGTGAAATCTCTGCACTCAGCAAACAAGTACACAAGTAGTGCCAAAATCAAATTTTTATCACTTCATTTGTATGCTGAGGTACTCATCATTACACAGATAAAGAGCTCACATCTCTTATCACAATTTGCACATGTAAAAGATGTGCTGCCTTGAACCAGCTTCAAAATATTGTGAACTAGAAATTGAAGCTGCAATTAATAAAAAATATAGCTTAGTACTGTACAGAAGTGTAATACAAAGAGCAAAAGGTGCATTCATTAGAAAGTACAAATCATAGTGATATTTCAGTGCACTTCTCATCCTGAGCCATATGGATGCCAGTGTCCCTATCTGTAAGAGAACAATGGGGAATCATGTCCTGAGGGCAGGGATAATGCTCTGGAATCACATAATTTTAAAAGAATATTTACCAATTACTGGGCAACAAAATCGACTTTTTTCCAATATTTCCTACAAGAGAAAAAAAAATTTTCTTAAATATATGACCTTTGTTTGCAGCATCCTCTCAGGCCCTCTTCACTGCCAGGCAGATAAACCTGTCACTCTGCTCTGCCTTGAGATATTTCCTGCTATAGTAACAGATTCAAGAATCATGCAAAATATAAACATATAAAAGAATGAGCTTATTCCTGTCTGATTCCTTCATAGCTTTCCTAGTACATCTGACATTGACAGTTGTACTGATAGATGAAACTAGTAGGTACAGAAGGGACTTAGGAATATATTACCTTTTAAAAAGCTGTATCTTTACTGTAAGCATCATGTAATTTTAGATTATGATTATGTATTGACATCACATCAATATATAATGTTATAGCATAATCTTTGATAATTCTGTGATAGGAATGGCTGCATAACAAGTAATGTCAGGATTTGTCTAATGCCAACTCTTCTTGGGATTTTTTTACCCTATTTTTGAATACTTTTTGTGTATTATATGAAGTTTCTTTCTTCTTTTTGTTTTGTGTTGAATTTCTATGGATTGAAAAATAAGAATAAAAGAGAGAGACTAAACTGTATTGATTAATTTTAAGTTTGTCCTTAAATATGCATCTTATGGTATTTATTATTTATCCAGATTTTAATGAGTAATAATCTTTTGAATGTGAATCGCCTTACTAGTACTCAAAATAGAAGCCTGAATTAGAGTTCACCAACATCTGCAAAGGCACTTCACCTAACAGAAATATAACACTGAAAGACCTCCTGCACTGAAATATGCACTTTGTATGTACCTCATAATTTTTATCCTTAGGATCCTATTTTTTGTAGGAACAAAATTTTTACTTTTAAATTCATCTTTTTACATAAAAATAATAAAAATATGAGCTCTCCATCAAATATATTTGCATTCTCAGCAATGCACACAGATTCACTAACACATTATACACATTAACTTCCTTTATAGAAATCTGAACTAGGACCAGAAACTGAGTCTGAGAGCAAGTCATTCAGATGGGAACTCATTCAAATACTGCAATTAAGAAGTTGGAGATGGAAAAATGTTCACTGTAGACGAGATTGCTTTCTGTTTCCTTCTCAGATTTACTGTTGCTGACCAGTTCCCAGAGTGCTGTGGCATTGCACATATGATCTTCCAGGATTCCTCATCCTTAGCCCTCCTAGACTAAAATGTACACATTTTACCTATGCCTTTACCTAATAGAATTCTTCTGTAATGTCCATCTGTCTGCAGTCTTTCTTAACTGACTGATAGTTCTGGACACAGAAAATCCACGTTTTTAAACAGAGATTGCTACAAACAAACCATATTGCCTTGACTGCATAAAGTTTTCATGTAGCTTTAGGAGGTTTAGCTGCAGAGATCACCTTTTCAGCTCACAGTTTAATTCAGTGGGTGACGTACCACTTTACACTCTATTTTCTTACTCTTTCAATAACAGAGCAAAGAAATACCAAATGCAAACTAGCTCTGAGTTGTGGCCATTTGCCTGAGACCACCAATTCATTCTACAAAGTCTGCTGAACAGCAATCAGATAATAATGGCTTTTTGGCAAGTAGTTAATGATGCAGGGGTTTAGAGGACCCATACCTGATTAAGTGTGCAGGGGGGATGGTGTGCAGTTAATGTAATGATAGAGTAAGTAGAATAAGAATAAATAGCTTAGTTGCCACATCCTCTGCACATTGAATGGGAAAGACATGGGGCATGTAGAGGCCCCCTTTATAACAATCAGTTAAACCTCCATATTATGGTTTATGTAGGATGAACTAGACCCTTTATTAATCTGATGTACTGGGGTAGGATTCAGCTAGGAAGTGAATTATCCAAATAAATCATGCCACAAAGTAACATGGATGAAATTAGCTATTTTTAATATTTATATATAATGCTAGGATTGGGGTTGTACATGACTGATAGCAAGTGAGTGATTAATTTTTCAAACTATGAATTTTTTTCAATCTTTTTTTTGTGATTTATGCTATGCTTTAAATTATCATGTTAGACTGTGTGAAGCATAAGAAAGTTGACTACATAGCAGCATTGCTCAAGTCCTCCTTTTGAAATCAGATCCATTAGCTTAAGAGGAATATATGAGCATCAATTGATACAAAGTTATTTTCTAGAACTTGTTCTCTTAAGATTTTTATTGCTTATCAATGCACAAAGTAATGCACATTTTAAAATCAAATTTTTTACAATCACACAGGCAAATCTGTTAGCTGTAATGTCCAGGCATTACTAGTATAAGGTATCATTGGCTGTATTCTTCTTCAGCTGAAGGCCCCAAAAATAATCAGCACTTGTATTTTTATTACTGTGGGAAAAGATCAGTAACTATATATCTATACCAATATAATCTGAAGAGTCTATAGCACAATGCATATAATGCTAACCTATTTTTTTCTATTCTAATACAAGTTATGTTTCCACTTTTTTTTTTTTTTTTTTTTTTTTTGCCTTTTAAATATGGGATACCTGTTGTCTAGTCCAGTTACCAAAGACTGTCTCATTCTTAAAATGCATATATCAGTTGTTTGGGGCTGTTTATTTCTTTCCTGCTATTGCCCAGGTTTCTGAGATTATGTTAGACGAGACCATCATTTCTACTTAACCAGTTTAGTCAGAAATCTGAACGGAAAGTGGATACGACAAACATTCTCTCTGGGAAAAAGGTTCTCCTTTAATAGGAACAATTCTTCTAACTATTAAAATATAATGTAAGAAGTAAACTACAGAGACTATACGTTCAAAACTGATTTTCCCACAACCATAAACAGTAAATAAACACAAAAGAAACTCCATTATTAAATGAAATTAAACAAAGCCTTTCATTACAGTAACTGAGAAAGCAATGAGAAGAAAAACACTAACTATAATCTCAGAAGACTTCAAACATTCAACATAAATTAAACCTACCTAACTCTTAGAGGAATTACTGAGAATTACTAAGAATTGTTGTTTTAACCTTTCTTTTTCTGATAGTTCTGCTCCTGTGTGCAGCTAAACATTTTCTTCAAAGAAGCTGGTCTGAGTCACTGCAGCTTTCAAATGATCACAGATTCCAAAGGAAAGCAGGTCTGTAACACTAGAGTCTTGGGCTCTGGCGTGCAAGAGGAGCTGCTGTCCTGCTTATAAAGGAAGAGAGATCAGTCTGAGAAAAATACAAACATATGGCCTTCGAAAGAAGTAGCCAAAAGGGTTCAGGATCCAATTCATTCTTGATTGAAAATAAATCTTTAATATTACCTCAGATGTAGCAACATATATTAACTTGGTCATGCACTTCAAGACTATAAAAACCTCACACAGGTTTTGATGGTCACAAGAAAGAATCACAAGATTTTAATTGCAATCAGGTTTAGCAGCGAAATACCAAAATACTTGAAATTATTGAATGTATCATCACATCCTTCTCCCACCCCAGGTTTTTTTTTTCCCATTCTATTTTTTAGCTATTAAAACTATTCAATTATTAAAGCATGCCAACAAACACTACTACCACAATGAATTTTGTTTAAAGAGAATTTGTTTAAATGATGAATGGGTTGTCACAAGGTCTTGTTTTAAAGTAGTGAGTGGTTTTTTTTTGCAGCAAATGCAGTACAGATACATATTATTAAAAAAAGCAAAAACAAAACATAACCTACCTTCCATATCAAATTATGAAAGAAAATATAAATGGATAAAAAAGTTCTGTATTTTCACAATGAAAGAATAGAGATGTGGGGGTGGAGTTTCTCTCCCTCTGTATGGAATCACTTAGCAAATCCATACTTTGCCCTATTGACAAGCACAACAAAATAAAATTTAAAATTTTTATGGTCTTCAGAGTATGAAAGAAATCTGACATCCAGGAAGATAAAGAAACAGCAGCATTTTACCAAGCCTGCAGACAGCTGAACAGATGTCACAGCAGCCAGCAGCAGAACCAATCAAGGAGTCAAAGGGAGGAATATACCAAGGGAACAGACCTAGGCCCAGATGCCAATACTAGAAGAATTCATCTCTTAACATCTGGTTGTACCAAGTATTCCCCATATGTGAGTGTATGTATTGGCTTTGAGCCTGGTACACACATTAAAAAAAAACCAAAAAAACAAAAAAAAACAAAAAACAAAAAACAAAAACAAAAAAAAAAAACAAAAAAAACACCAAAAAAAAAGATTGAGAATACTTTCAACATTGCCAGGAATAAGAAAAATTCTGCCAAGTTTGTGCTGAAATTCTGTAAATCTGAGAGTTGATTTTCTATTTGTCAATGCATAATGTGTCCCTGTTGTAGTTTTGTATGTGTATAATTTAGACTGTGAAATAGGTTCCAACATGTTTAAAATTTCTGCAGTTGACCCAGTTTGTTAATAAATTCTGACCCCTCTCAAAAAAACTTGAAATCATGAAACAACAACAACAAAACCACACAAAATCAAACTAAAAAAAACCAATAAAACTCCCACAAACCCCAAAACTAATACCCCTCACCCCCAAAAAACCCAACAAAAATGTAACAACAACAAAACATCAGCCAAAGTAACCCTAGAGAAATTGGAGCTTACTGGATTGTGATTAACATACCAAAAACTTCCACCTCCTCTTTCCATCCACAAGCAACACAAATTAATAACCTTTAAAGGAATTGAAGAAATTGAATAGAAATAACACTAAGCAAAAAAGTGACATGGACCTAGATACTGCAGATTACGAAGTTAACAATTCTGTCTAAGTTTTTACTTAAATATTTTGTTATATAACAATTTATACAAAAAGAAAATACGCAAAAACAAAAAGCCTTGCATATGTAACTACAAATTAGGCAAACTACTGTTTTCTTACTGCAAAATTTATTAAACACCTAAAATCACGTAATTTGGGGCATATAAACTGCCAATAGTTAGATAAAAAATCATCCAGTTCTTGAAAAAGTGCCAATTTGGAGCTCTCATTTAGATCTGGTTATCAAGGCAGGTTGTGATTTTTAAATTTTTAAAAAATACATCCTGATATTTTTGTTCTAAATAACAGAGTGGTTTTGACAAGCAATCTAAGACCAGGCCCCTGGAGTGGGCTTGCAGAAAAGACTGCAGGGAAAGTCTTTAAGAACACATTCTGGACAGATTGAAACTAAAACACTATCTATTATGAAATAGACAATTTGATAAACTTTGCCATACAATGGTCAGCCAAGAAGCCTCTTTCAACTGGCCACCAAACAGTCTCACAACTGTTGATGGAAGTCACTTTGAATATCATTTATGTCTTATTATGACGCCAAAGACATGTCAAGGATCAGATTCTAATGATAATTCTACAACTACAATGAACAAGGATTTTACAGACAAAACTGTTAATGCTGAGACTCTGAAATCTGCTTTTGCAGAGGCATTGTAAAATCTTACTACAGGGTAAAAAAGGGGCAATATTTGCTATGACAACAAAAATTTATTGCTTTTCTAGTTAATGTTTTTAAACATCGAATGGTCCACATCTATTTAATAAAAAATCTCTCAGTAATAATAATAGTAATAATAATAATAATAATTATAATAATAATTATAATTATTATTATTATTATAGAGTTTGAATTGCCTCTATTCTCTGGTGCAATTCTCACTCTTCTGATGTTCCACTGGATCCTGAACTTGATGGATACACTTTGTTCCAAGGCTTATAGTGGATGAGTTGTATCCTGACATCATAGCTAGAAGCAAGGTTTCTTAACTCACAGACCTGGGGGCCACTTGAAGCTATTTTTATAGGGCTTTATGTCTTTGCTTTTTCACACCATGTCCCGTTTTAAGCTGGAAAATTGCAAGAAGCCTAATGCAAAGGGTGTGTGACAGCTAAGGAGTTTAAGTCTCTCACTGCATGGCACTCCGAGGGCTCCATCTACATCTGGGTAGGGATAAATTGGTTGAGCTCTAGGATTGCTGCAACAAGCTACAGGTGGCCCAGGACAAGGCAAGCCTTGCCCTATTAACTACTGCAGTGTGCAGGTCCTTGGAGTCCTGAGCAGATGAGTTCATGTTCTGTAATGTGGAGGATCACCAGGGACAGGGAGAGTCAGGTGGGAAGTGCTGGCTACTGGGAGATTTACTTCAATGTACATTCCTGGTTTGGACTAAAATGCTGATGCAGAGGCATTCTAAGTGGGTTGGGAGTTTGTGTAATTTGAAAAGTGGTTTTGGCACTCAGAGTTCAGCTGCCTAAATGCTTAGGTCACTTCAGAAAAATACTAAAATGTATCTTGGAACTCTTATCACAAGCCTTTATTTCCTCACCTGCATGTCAGACTACACCCTCTGCACAATTTTTAGAATATTGTCCCAAAGGCACTACTCACTGGCAGACCCAGGGTATTTGCAATTCTCAAGCTCCAAACCCTGGCTGAACTGCAAAATGCTATTGCTGAGCTGAGCTTTTGTAATTTTTTAATAGCTTTTATGGCTGTAGGCAGCTATCTGCTCTCAAGCATTTCTGAAGCAGAAAAAGAGAATCCAAGGGCCAGAAACATACACTTCACCTCTTCCCCTCCTCATAATGAGATGAGAAAGAGAAGATTGAATCTTCAGTTATCTCTTGCATGTGCTGCACAAAAGGAGAAGCTGTAGGCCTGCTACAATCACCACTTCACCCATCCCTGTGGGAACCTTTTACAATCCTATTCTAGCAGTCAACAAATAGTTATGTGGTATACTTTAGAGAATGAAATAATACAGAGAGCTCAGATTAATATTGTATTTGCCATCAATAAAAATATGAGGTACTGTGGTAATTGCAGTGTTCACTTCTACACTATTTTTTAAAATTTGTTTAGTCTGCTATATCTCATTCAGCACGTGCCAAACACTATAATCTGCACCAAAATACTAGGCTCCGTAACAAAGATCTTAGGTAAAATGAATTCAAAATTGCTCTAAAGCAGCAGACTATCATTGATGTTTTCAGCAGTTTGTGACTAATAACAAATAATTTCCAGAGTGAAAATTAAATTTCTCTTCAAATCTGCATATCAATATTATACTTATAACAATGTATCCCTTTTAATACATACATTTTTTATTATCAGGGATAACAATAAATGTATTCCTTTACATTTTTTATTTTGTTGTTTTCCCAACTGACACAGACAAAGACTTAGGACTAATTTCAAAGACCAATAATTTTAAAGGCAGTGAATTTCAGCAATCATCTTACTGGGCTGAACCTGAGAACCACTTTTTTTTTTTTTTTTTTTTTTATATTCTGTCACTATATTCTGCGTGTAAGGTAGCAGAAGTTACTTCACACTTTTTATCTTACCTGCAATTTTTTCACTCGGTCCATTTAGTTCAGAGTCCTTTGGGGAAGAGACATTTTTACGTATGTTTAGAAAGCTGCAGGCACAATCTGAAGTCCGTATTCTACCTTGTGGACAAATGTTCAACCTCTTTTAATTCAATTCACACTATGTGCTGCCTGCTGCTCTTTTATAATTATCTTCTGATTTCAAGATCTATCACCTCCCTTCAGCCACATTACACCAAAATTTATGTTCTTCCTGTAAGCCGAGTTTTCATATATATTTGCTTTAAAAAAATCCTTTGAACCTTACAATCCTTGAAAAAGAAACTTTTTGGCCATCATCAATGTCTAACTCTAAGACCTCTGTCAGGATCTTTATTATCTAACAAGCTATTTTTACTTATCCAAGTGCACTACAAAGTTAAGGAATTATCTTTCTTCTTAAATAATTTAAAATGTGTTTTGAAACACTTATGAACACAAAAAGAAATTCACTTTTATCTCTAATTGAAAAGAAGGAAAAATGAATATCTATTAACTCACTTTTTGTTCTCTTAGACTGTATTAATTCATAACCCATAAGACTCTCTCTTGGCCAGAGCAGCAACATTTTAATCATATGTAATTTTGACACTCTAGACATGCAATGTAAAATTATCAAAATTTCCACTGATAAGTCCCTTAAGTAACAAGTTTCATTATCCACTTTAAGAGATAAAAGAACGTTTAACTAACACACAAAAGTTGGACTCTTTAGGTTTTATAGGTTTCATTTAAACTGCTGCTCAGACTAAGAAGTAATTTTCCTTATTATCACTTGCTTTCAAAGAATTGAAAAGTGTCAAAGCATAAAATTTAATCATAAAGCACTCAATGCTTCTTCTCTTTAGAAACTGTTATTTTTCCTTCAAGGATTTCTATTATTATCTCTTTCTTTTTATGTCAAACATTCACTTTTGTAATGGTTTTTCCTTATGCTATTTTAATAACATCAAATCTTTAACTAAAACTGCATCTCAACAGAGATTAGAAAGAATGTATGAAAAAAAGAAATTTAAAGTCTCTGGAAAGTGTTAACGATGGATTGATTGTTATCTTATTTCTGACATTTTAAAATCCTTTGTGGGGTCATAGTCTGTCTTCTGAATCTTACAAAATTGTAAAAGGAGGCCAAGACTAAGCAAAACAATCAACTGAACAATCAAACAAAATATTTCCTTAATGTGGGACATGGGAGGAGATTTTGAGTGGAATCTTCTAGGAGAATAAAATACTGGATAAAACTATTTTAATAACAAAAGAAGCAAGAATTTTTGTGATTACTCAAAAAAACTCATGAAACAAAATTATTTGCATCACTACCACTACAGAAGAACAAAACAAAAGAACTTCACATAACAGAGAGAAGAATCAGAGACTTGCAGGCGAATATCGGCAGAAGATATTTAAAATAATTAAGTGTATAAATACTATTCAACCTGTCTCATTTGGTTTGTTACCGTTTGTTCTCAGTTGGGGAGCAACAAGTATTATATGCCTATGAATTCTGTGAGAACTTAACTAGAAAACTCAAACTCTTCATAGGAATGAAAAAGTTACTAAAGCCAACATCCAGCTTCTTTTCAACTAAAATTATAACTTAACAAGAACTCTAGGGAAACACACAGAATCACAAATAAGCAGTTTTGGTTTCTCTACTTTGAAAATATTACAGCCCAGAGTAGAATAAGTGGAGATGGTGGTAAATATAACAATTAGAGTCAACAAAGCATGTAGAAAGAAATGTCTTAAAAATAATTACTTTTTGAAGAAATATATAAGCAGAGAAAAAACAGTAACCCACAGTTTAAATGTGATTATATTTTAAAAAATTCTTGACAGCTCTTCTTCTTGAAAGGAATGGAGAAGGTAGTCACTTCAAGAGGGTGTCACAGGCAAGACACAATAAATGACAGCCCCTGCATCAACAGGCTTGAGTCTGTCTAATCAGCTGAGTCCTTGCTTGTGACACAGAAGTGTAATATTTGAGAGTTAGAAGACAAAATTCTGGGAGTTCATGGCTGTTGCAAACTGTCCTGCTGCAAATCCTAATCCCAGAAGTGTGGAAGACAAATAAGAGTCCCCACTAGCATTGTTAATAGCTAAAGTGAATAGATATCAAATACTAGTGGATCTGGATAAGGGATAGTGATTGAGATGGTGATCTGGATAACAACAAATGAGACAGCAGTATTTAGACTGCTTGGCTAGCTCACAAGCTTGCTCATGTTCTTCCTCATTCACTAGCCCACAGCATTACAATTCCCAGCACAAAGGTCCCTCCTGGGAAGACTGGGCACAATGTTTTATCATCCATGAAGTGTTGCTCTTCACACTTGCCACTCTTGGGCATCGCTGGCAAAGGTCCCTCCCTGGGCATTCCCTGTGTGTCATTTCCCTGCTGTTCTCAGGGTCTTCCCAGATAGAAGATCTGAAGATCTGTCTGCACAAATCTCAGGGTTCTTCCCCCATTTTTCAGATCTTTCTTCCAGCCAGGACTGACATCTTCTCTTCGCTGTCCCTCCTTTTCTCCAAAATCCTTTCTTCTTTACAGAAACCATTTCTTTTCTGTGGGTCTTGTTCTCTGTCTTCCCCATTCTAAGCAGTGCATGTGCAGAAACAACATGTAATCAGACTATCAGTTGCTGCTTCTCTCCCATGTCTTTGCTTTTATTAAGTGGAGGATTCAGGACATGACTGTGCTGTTTAATTCTTGAAAAATTTACAACCAACCAGTATGCACTGATGCTAGCAAGTGGGAATCTTGTGTTTGAGAGTTCAGATGCTCAATTCTAGACATTCAACCTTCTACTCAGCACTCACCACCAATTATCTGTAGTCTGTTAACATGCAAAATCCAATACTTCCTAAAATCAGTAAAATGGAGCACCTTCTAGTGGTGTCTATATCTATCCATTTTCTATTAAATGGGTCCTAGTGATCTAGATAAAGCTCAATAACTAAATATCAGATCATTAAACCACTGATGGCACTTTGCTATATTTTTTCACTAAATATGAAACCATGTATAGTGCGGGTTGAAAAAGTAATTAGAATTTACATTACTAAGCACCCCTTTAAATTATTATATAATTTCCTAATTTGTCACACTTAATTTTGAAAATATTCTAATTTCTTTCTGGTTTTTAGATCTGATTTTATGTTTAGATTTTTAATATCAAGATCAAAAGAGTGCATGGAATGCCAGATTCAAATTCTAAGATTTTCTTTGATGTGAGGATTTTTGATTGCTACTTAGAGCCGTACAAATAAGGTTTCAGTAACTTACAAATGGTTCGACAAATACAATTACTGGTACAACATTTACTTTTTTTAAATCTAAATCCATACCTTTTACATATTCTATAAATATTTATGTTCTCACATTTTAATAAAATGCTTGACAATAATCAATTTACTTGTGTAGGAACTGGAAGATAATATAACTAGCAAAAATCTACTCAAATCTCTTTTATGCAATTGCTCATCCCACACACCTATACAAATTCATATAACAAAGGAAATGCTTCAAAAGTGCATATTGAAAATAATTCCTAGAAATACATTCTTTGTGTCATTTATACTATGGTTATGTCTCTGCCCTCAAAAGTTATATATGCTTACTTTTGTACATAAAAGGAATGAATGTCATTATCTCAATAGGTTTGTAATTGTATAATTGTAACACAAATGACAGGAGGAGAGGGATCTCAGCTGTCTAGATTAAATATGGCATAATTAGTTTCATCTTGATGTATACATTACAAAGTGAAAAAATCGCATCTCAGGGATCCCATCCCAAGAGTTTGATTGCAGACATCTAAATGTAGTCATCTATCTACATTAATTCTATGGTTTTTAAAAGTGAATAAAAACTTATGCTAGTGGAATTTCAAAAACTCATGGATTTGAGGAGTCAATTATAAACTCTTTGTGTGGGTATGTGTCTTTGGACTCCACTTCTGTACTCATGACAACACATTACATCTTTTCTTCTCCTCAGTCAGCTTCTACTTAACAATGCAAATCCCAAAGCTGGCTGAGCATCGTAGGTCATCAGTGTAACTAAAGTATCCAACGTAAAGAAAACAGCAAAATTCATTCCTCAGAATCTCCTGTATATGTACAGCCAGGATATTCTATAATGCTATACTGTGACCTTTTCCAGAAGTTCTGACATAAGATATTAGGGGAATGTCAGAATAATCAGTATGCAAAAGGGTCTTTGTAAGAATGACACATCATTTTGACCAGGGCCTGTAGGGATACAAGGGACAATAGTTTAAATCCATTGAAAGAAAGAAACTTAGACATAATTTAAAAAAAATGATGAGTATCATGAGATGCAGGAGAGGTTGTGGGCTCCCCACCACTGTAAGTGTTCAAGATCAGGTTGGATGAGGCTTTGAGCAATCTGATGTTGTGGAAGGTGTGCCTGCCCATGGCAGGGGAGGAGGACTAGATGATTTTTAAAGGTCTCTTCCAGTTCAAACCATTACATATTTCTATATTTTTTCCTTGCTCTTAATTTCAAAAACTACAGTTTTCATCACCTACTGAGACTAGCCTGCTTTGTGCTTGTAAGTATATTGTTCATCTTTTTAAAAGAAATCAAGTATTTGCTGCTCTCATAATGAAGATAAATAACTACATGACCTAATTATCTGATTTCTTAAGCTTGCCTGAGATTTTCTGAAGGAATATTATTAATATTCATGGAGCGCAATACTTAAATTGAAGTCAAACAAATTTTTCTTTTTTTAATCTGGAAGAATAGATTTAAATTGTAAATCATAATTCCACAAGAAGTCTTCCTGAAACGGTTCCTACTATTTTAAAGATTTTATGTGATTGACACAGTTATTATAACACTAAATTTTTGCAAAATGCTAATTTATGTGTCTTTGCCATACGCTTTGTAACTTACCTTTGCTGGTATTAGATAAGATAAAGTAAGATTGATCTGCCTTTTTCATATAAAGACCTTCACAGTCTTCATGCAGTTTGAAAGCATATGGATTTATTCCCCTTGTTCCTTTAATATTCCAGTTATTTATGCTTTGTCAGACTGACAGTCTGAAATATTAATGGTATGAACATTAATTTAAAACAACATCCAAAACTCCTTTTTTTTGTTAAACACCCAAAGTTCCTCTGGAAATCAAAATACTGGTAGAAAAATGGGGGAAAGGGAAAGGGAAGTACTAGTTTTGAACAGTACTTCCTTCAGAAAGGATGATGCACCTGCTGTTGCTATCCTCCATAGACACCAATTATTTTTGTTCTAGTCTTTAATCTCTATTACAGTCAGAGGCAATTTCAAATAATAAATTTCTTTTTTATGTGACAGTGGAAAATACAGCTATGTAAAATATGTCCGATTAGTCATCAGGGTGTCATAGCCTTTTTATTGGTGTAAATTCAAAAGGGAATTTTTATTAAAACTTTGAGACATAATTGACAATTACAAAAAATATTATTAGAATGACATCTGAAGAATCAGTGAATTCTTTTTTTTTAATAGAGTGTGTGTTTACAAAAATTAAGCTGAACTCTTCTGCACTTGAACTGCCTATTCCCACTATGTTCTCTCTCTACCCAGCCTTATTCTTATCTTGACATATTGAAAGTCACAAGAACGAGTTATTATCCACTGAAGTGATAGAAAATCTTAAACTCTACTTTTCAGTAATAGCATACATGAGGCAGGGACATCTAATGGAAGAAAGTAAAACACATATGCCAGTTCCCCAGAAACATAAATTTTACATGCAAAAAAGTGGTAAGCTTCCTAAGGTTGTGAGACTTCCTTCCCACACACTGGTGATCAGTTTAACTTCAAACTGATTTTTTAGTAAAGCTCATTTTAAAAAGGGAGACTAACAGCTATTCTGTATTTTAAAAAAATTAAGGAGAGATAAAAAATACTTTAGAATTTTCCCAAACCCTTAAATGAAAATGATAAATAATATTAGCTAAATAAAAGAATATAGATTTTAGATAAAATGGACTTACAGCATCAAACATCAGAAACATGATCTTTCATATATATGGTCGATAAAAGTCTGCATAGCAAACAACAAGCTCTCTAAGGAGAACTTTTTTTTCTTTCCTGAGGAACCAATACACAACAAGTGAGGTATGAAGATGAAGATGTATTGTTGAGCCAAATTACACTGGGGGGAAACATAAATAAACTCTGTAAGACTGTCAGATTCAGAGAAGCCTTTCAGGCTGGAGGCAGCACAAACATGATGAGTACAACGTCATAGTGCCAGTTGTTATATAACAAGAATTTTAAAATAACATCATATCCCAAATTACATTTGTGCTTTATTTTTTTTATTTTTGCTTTATATTCACATTTTGTGACTGATCTTATAGAATTGAAATACTAGGGAATGATTCACATATCAGTGAAATAAGGAGTTACTCAAGTATCTTAGGTAAAGGACACATAAAGTATACCAGTGAGAATGAATATTCTTTCTTTCATATGCATACTGCATTTACATTTATTTCAGCAGCATATTTAAGAATGAGAGCTAAAACGTGAGAAAAAAATGTTGTATTTTTCACTTTCCAAAATTATTGCTGATTTTTCTCTTCCTCTCCTTAGACTGAAAGGTAGACTAAGGGAATATTAGATATTATTCCAAGCCATATTTTTATTTTAATTTTAAGTACATTAATCTCAAATTTAGGAATAAAATTGCTGATATTCAAAGAAACTAGGAAGAAAACATTAGCCTATGTACAGTGGTTAGAGCACATTTCTGTAAAATCAAATTTAAAAGTCTCCTTATAAATTTGCAGTCTTCTGCTTTAGACCAAAATTGGGCCTGCCTCACCATCAAAATACTGTGATGCTTGGTATCTGGAAGTAAAATTTGAAACACGAATCAGGAGTTGATTTGAATGCACTATATCTCTGTAACATATCCAAAGCATTTAATCTGAACTCATTTATTATGATCCAATTTTTAAACACCCTTACAAGACTCTATCTTCTCACATGAATAATTGCAGTATAGTAGCTTTTGGGTAGTTTCTTTCAAAATTGCACTTTTAATTGATTCTTTTATTTACCAGGAAGAAAAGGAGCACACACAGTCCTAATCCTTGTCTTGTACAAAAAGGACATTCAATTTATTTTTCATTATTTAGACATGTTTAAGGTCACTAACATCACTGATATTACCATTTTCTTTCCAGTTGGAAAAGAGATACTCCTGCAGTAGGACTCCTTTAAGGCACTCTATCCATACATATGCTATGTATACTGAGAACTATTTATAGAAACTTAAAACAGAGAAGCACTGGCATTAGATATCAATGGATCTTTTTTTTTGGAGCTTGAATAGGTCCAGTCTCCTGTAATTCATTTGGAAGGAAAGGTACAAGTAGAGAACTCTATACTTGACACCTAGCTAGGGTTTTCTGCCCTCCAAATATCTGATGTCTGCAAAGTGACAGACTTTTGGGTTGTCCACCCCAGGTAATGCCAGTGTCACTTCAGCTTTCAAGCCTGAGAAAAGCTGTATTCTCAATCCAGGAAGACTGAATTTCCAGAGAAATAAAGACTTCCAGCATCAGACCTGATACTCCACATAGTATATTTTTGAAGGAAAAAACAAAACAAAGCAAGAAAACAAAACAACAACAACAACAACAAAAAAAAACAAAGTAAACATCTCCCCCCTTAGATTTTTGATAATGATCATGCAAAGTGTTCATACTACAAAAATTCCTTTCCAAGTAGACCCCCTCTCTTCAATGTCATATTGTAAGTGAAAACAGAAATTATGCTTTCAAAGTTTCAAGGATTGTGAAGAAAAGAAAAAACAGGAAAAAACCCTCAAACACCTCTGATGTTACAGTTCTTCCAACAACTGCTTTGTTTGTTGTCTAGTTTTCTATCTGTGTGAGTCTGTGACAAATTCGCACCATCCTTTGATAAAACACATCAAGGCTGAAGGTCCTGTTTACCATGACCTTTAGACAAAGAAACAAGCGAGAATTCATATTAAAATTTATACTCATAAAATGAGTAAGAAGATGTGCTCATATTCCCTTACTCCTGACATTCCATTGACTTCTGTCTGAATTTTTCATTCTCTATACATTTTCTACTTGAATTATACCTTTATGTATTTGACACCACCTATTTTCTTATGTTAAAATAAAAATTAACTATAGGCAAGAAAGCATGGGGATTTTTGTTTTAAAATATTTTCAGAATTACCTTTTTATTAGACTAGTAAAAATGATCAGAGAGATGGAGCAGTGCTCCTATAAGGAAATGCTGGGTGAGTTGGGGTTGTTCAGCCTGGAGAAGAGAAGGCTCCAGGGAAAACTTATAGCAGCTTTCCAGTACTTAGAGGGAGATTACAAGAAAGATGGGGAGAGACTGTTCAGACTGACAGCAAGCCCCTTCTCCATAACAGAAGGGATTTAAACTAAAGTTTAAACTAAAGGAGGGTCGATTCCAAGTAGATAGGAGGAAGATGTTTTTTACAATGAGAATGGCAAAACACTGGGACAGGCTGCCCACAGAGATGGGGGATACCTTATCCATGGACCATTGAAAAAGCAAGTAAAAATTATTTTGCAGTCAAAGGCTTTCAGAAAAAAAAAATCAGTGTTAATTAAAATAACTTAGTGCTGAAGCATAGAACTGCATTAGAAAAATCTACATCTGAGAACTAAACATAAATTTAAGGATACAATTTTCAGTTGAACTTCAAGATAGTCCTCTCCCACATAAACCTAAGATAAAAATTTAAATAAAGTAATTGAAACTACAACTAATATAGTTTTAGATACTTGCTCCCAAAGGATTATGTATAACAAATATTTTCAGAAGAAATTCAGTTGTATTTGGGACAAGTCAGTGAACCTTAAGAATAATTTGCTTTCTAACATTGCTTTTGCAGCTCCAAAGCTAAAAGGCCTTTTCCTACAACTGAAAGGTGAATGGTATTCTTAAAGTGAGATGTGAAAATGAAACCCTTAACTGAGTTCATATGTAGAGTGATATCTGTGTACAGCAGGAAAATATTACAAAATATATGCCCCAAAAATGCACAACAACCCCTTTAAAATCCTTTCTTCAAATCACATTTCCTGGTACTTCTTTTTATATGCTTCTGAGGACCATCATTTTAACACACTTCACTTATGCTTTAGTAAACCAGTTTCATACTAAACAAATAGCATACTTGCCATGTCAATATCACCGTTGTTATACTCCTCATTTTTTCTTCTTATATTATTCTTATCATTTATATCCAGCTTGAAGATTATTAGTTTCTTGTAATCTATAAAATAGAAATTATTTCAGTTATTTGCAGATATGTTTAAACTGCATTCAAATGCAATGTGTCTAGTTATTATATCTTATAGGATACATTATAAAAAGCTAATAAAAAGTAATTTCACAACATTATATCTCATACAAAAATTTGTTAATTTGTGTGTCTGGCTCCTTTTTTTGCTTTTTTCCTTATTTTTTTTCTTTAAATAGGACACCTAATCTTCGTATAATCCTTTCTTTAAATTAAATTCTTCTATTTTGTGACAGGATCATGTTTGGAATTAATGTAAATCCGAGTAAAGGCAAGCCAAATAATTACTGCAGTCTTCTGATCCATCTTAATGTTCCCACATTTTTACGAAGGTTTAGGCACAAAGACACCACTATCACTCATTTGGTGAGGATTAATTCACCAAAGATAACACAGAGCAGTGTCGGTGGATTGACATTGCTAAGTTTTTAGGATACAGTTCTGCTAACTATTTAAAGGCAGTCTTCCCTATACACCTGCCAGCTTGAAGATAAATTTAATCAAGTTAGAAATTAATATTTGAGTAACTAAATGCATGTAAATGTTATGAGCATCTTGACTCAGTTGTCTGCAATACTTAGTAATAAGAACACGTTGAAAGTAGATGATATGGTCTTGAATTCTGAAGTTTAATTTATGAGGAAAAACATTGTCTATGTGTTATGGCTGTATTACAAGTGGCTTGTCTTTAGTATGTAGCAATCTTATCAAAAACATGAAAAACGTGATGGGTTTGGCACCTTTTTCAGGCAGGAAAAGAAAAATGCGTTTCCTGAGGACACTTTGAAATTGTAGATTATCAACAATTTTGGTAGGGAGCTGTCTAGAATACAAAGTTCTGTTTTATCCTTACAAAGAACTATGGGAAAATAAACATAGACTTCAAAGGATGGGATGGATCAAAAATTAGAATGCTTAAATCTCAAAAACATAATTTTAAGGTGAGCTTTATTGTTAACTTCTTGAGGTTACAGATTATCTGAGATTTAAAATTAAAATTATTCTGAATTGGATAAAAATAAATAAATAAATAAGGATTTGGTTTTATTCCATATATTTTTTCCATTTGAAGGAAAATAAAATAAAATATTAACTCATTAATATGTTCTTCCATATTAACCTAAAGGAAATGTCACCATTTCTCTCATAAAAATCTATGGCTATTTTAGGTAGATAGTGAACTAAATTTGGATCACCCACTTTGTAAATTAACTTGTTTATTGCCTACATCTTTTTCACCCCTTAAAACACTTATCCACAATCACACAGATATATGTATTTATGCCATTATGCCACCATGTAGATGCAGAATCCTAAATTTTTATCTTTTTCAGGCAAGAAATTGGTTAAAACTTCAAATTATTTAAATAAAATATTTTCATTGCATCATAGCACGTAAAATCCAGATCCTGACTTTTGCATTTGTCCTTTCAAAATATTCTGTTAAGGCATTTTTCCACCCTTTTTAGGATCCTCTGGGTGGCTTTACCCTTCACTGTATTGACTCACAGCCTGCAGCTGTGTACCTGCAAGCTTGATGCCAGTGCACTCCCATTGCCTTCTGCAGGTGTTTCATAGTAATATTAATGAGGACAGATACCAGCACACAGCCCTTTGTTGTTCCACTTGATTTGAAGATCATTATTATTGTGTTTTTGCTCCTACTCTGAGTTAAACGTTTCATATAAATTACACTTGTTTTACTCTTAGCCTTTTGGCAAACTGAATTATTTGCTTGGGAAAAATTAATTGGGAAAACAGATAGATGTATAAATGCATAATAATAAACATTTTTTTTCTTATTTAAACGCGTGAGCTTCCTTCTGTTGTGATATTTTAGCCACAGAAACCCATAGCAGAAAATGGTTATAGTAGGCAATGAGCTTCTGAAAATGCAAAATATATACATAATTATCTGAATAATTCTGATTCCTCTCTGGATGAAAATTTATAACTGTCTTGGGGGAAAAAAATAGAAAAAGCAACCAATGTTTTCTCCTTCTCTTCAACTTTTCCATATTTATTAAATGCAATAATCATTTCTGTGTTATTTTCTGTGGTTTAAGTATCAGAATTGTTCAGTTTTTTTATTTCTAAACTGACCTACAAAGAAATAAATTGTTTATATTCTTCTTTTTTACACAATGTTGGACAATTCTTGTTAAATATTGAGAACATGTTGATATGTATATATAAATACAAATGTATGTAAGAATGTATGTATTCAGACTAAATACATATCACATAATTTGCTTAAGATACCATAATGAGATGTAATACATTTTTATATTGAATTTCCCTGTAATTGTGATGCTACAATTGTAGCCAATAAAATAAAACCCTGTTGTGGTGCAGATGTTACCTGGCTTTTTTGTTTTTATTATATACAAATTAAATTGCACAACTCTGGATTTATCTAAACCACACTTGGACTTCCTCTGTTTTGCCTATATTCATTTCACAAAGAATACTCTGTATGTTCAAATAATCATAGCTTTAGAAAAATTTTGAGCAAGTACATTATTATTTAGATTTTTTTTAGATTGTGGTTCAAATGACAGCTATAATGTCACTGGGTGCTGGTAGGGCTTATCATTAAATTATTAGGTTAATGAAGATGTATCAAAGTTTCAATTTTTTTCTTTTTCTGGATCACAGATCACTTTGCATCTTATTTTATCAGGGCTTCCTGATATAATAAATATAATACCTATGACCCTGCTTGAGCAGACTGGTTGGACCAGATGGACCCCAGTGGTCCCATCGAATTTTTACCCATTCTGTGATTAGACAAAAATTCACAACATCCTGTTAGTTCTAGCAGTGGTCCAGCTAGGTGAACCATGGGCTGACTAACAAAGATTACAAGGACACAGGAAACATAGAATCACGCTTTTCTAGTGCTTATCATTAAAAGTAGAAATTTATTTAGACCAATAATGGTGCTACAGATTTTAAACTATAACTTTTGGTTAACAGATAAGTGAGGACTCTTGATTTCAAAGAGTTTAGGTAAACTGCTTTGCTACAAGAAATCCAAATATGTTTTAATATTATTATATATCTATATATATGTTGTATATATATATATACATTAACTATAGTTTTGAGGTTTTTTTAAATTGAAGACAGTATTTATAAAGTGTAAAATTATATTCAATTAGATAAATATTTTGAGTTTTGAATATTTTCAAAGCCATTTTGATGAGGTAACAACTTTGGTCAAATGTTCTGTTAAGTGAATAATTGTAATGTTCAGAAAGTTCACATTTCTGTCCTAGAGGTGTCTAAAATTGCTCTTATGAGCAGAAGAATTTGTGGCAAAATATTGATCACTGCAGAGTTACTAAAAATAGTTATCACAGTTCCAGTAGGAGGGAAGGTGGGATCCATTTTAACTCGTGCTGACTGCAGAATTTAGTTGTCTGAAATAATCAGCATGAAAGTACAAGGGATGCTTTTACACTTCATGGCTGCATTACAAGCTTCTTCAATTCTGACTCTGTAGGGTTATTTTTTCTTCAATGTTATTTCTGCCCTATGTGGTTTTGATATGCCAAGGAAGCCATAAGAAACTGAATTATTTAGATTAAATCAGGCATTCAAATCCTTATTTATTACCTTAAAGTTATGTTTTACTGCTACTGAATTATGATACATTCTTGTTCATGATAAACTATCAGTATTGAAACATATAATGTGAAACAGAACAGTGGGCAGGAAAAAGTAATTTTCCCCCTCCTCTTAGATCTTGATTCTTGCTGTTTTGAAACTCCTGACTACATGAATTCAACAGGAACGATATCTTATGTAGAAAATAATTTTGTTAGCTAAGGAATCATGAACAGACAAAAATTGCTGCTGCACATTAGGTTAGGAGAAGGCGTTACTAATCTAAGGACAACAACACAAAAAAGTCCCAGGTGCTTATCAGCAAATTCAATTACACTAACAAAAAATGGCTTATAAATGCAAAGCTAAGAAGGCATTTATATCACTCAGGTGGTTTTTTTCATTGTTGCCTTTTCATGGATCTTTACCAGAATTTGATGAGATAGGAGTAAAATTAAACATCAAGTATTCATAGGCAGACCACATATATTAAAAATAATGAAATTGCTCTGCATATAGTAGCTTACCCAGCAGATTGTCACAGCATGCACCCTCATTAGGATGTCTGCTTGAAGCTTAGATTCCTGGCATAAGGTAAAAATGGAGTATCCAGGTGATGGAGGCTAGACACAGGTATTTATCATTTACAAAACCGTTTTTCAAAGAGCTGTGAAGACTATAGATCTTTTGTAATATATATGTACTGGCAGTTATTTTAGGCTGTTTTCAGACACAATTTATGAATCTTCTTTAAACTAACCACTGATTTTCACTCTGTGTTAACAAAAATTTGAGTTTTGGGAATAGCAGAAAAAGCAGGGAAAGTTGAACATTTCAAGAATGGTTGTGTTACCAATTTGTATGCATTTGAGATAATTTCTAGCCTGCTGGGGTAACAGTGGCTCTTGGTATCATTTACTTTTTGTTCCTGGGAAAGCCAATTTCTAAAACTATACCAGAATTATGCAATACATGGAAAAGAATAAACCTGTTAGAGATGAGACTGATGGTTGTGAGAGAAAGGAAGGAAAGGAGAAGGAGAAGGAGAAGGAGAAGGAGAAGGAGAAGGAGAAGGAGAAGGAGAAGGAGAAGGAGAAGGAGAAGGAGAAGGAGAAGGAGAAGGAGAAGGAGAAGGAGAAGGTAGGAATATAGGAAGAGAGGAGTGGAGAAAGGAGCAAGAGAGAAAAAGAGAAAGAAGAAGACAGAGGTTAGTAGAGAAAGAGAGAGAGAAAAAAGATGAATAAAGGAGTCTGACTTTCTCAGGCTGAAGCCTAACACGCTTGAACCCCATTTTATATATCATGATGACACTTCTTATTTTAGATGCCTTCTACCATTACTCCCAAGAAACCTCTTCCTGTATCCACTGAAAATACATTTCTGTGTTCAGCATGATCCTCACCAAGTGACAGACATCCTGACATCAACAGTAGCTTAGAGAACCCATCAAGGACATCACTGAGAAAAAAAGGGGATTAAAAACAACAGCAAAAAGGCTTGCCAAAACAAGTAAGCAAAAAATCCCCCAAAACAATGGCAGCTAGATGTTAAAAAGAACAAACAAAACAAACACACTTTTTTTTCTCTTAATTTTTATTTTTCAAGAGGATTCAATGCAAATGTAAGAACATCTCTGGATAAATGAGTTTAAAATGTTGCCTATCAACACATGATTTATCTCTTTCTGGGAGCTTGTGATTTATTTTTGCTTTGAATAGTAAAGTGGATTTCACTTTTCCTAATAGTTTGTTCACAATAAATACATGTCTGTACTTTTTAAAGGGTATAGATGGACACAAGAGAGAAAGGTTCCCTGTTTGTCTTCTCCTGTTACTTTTCAGGTGAGGTAGAAGTGCATACAATTATGCCTTCACTGAAGATGAATTATTTTGAGGTTAGTACAGAGAGACACATTAGGAATTTATGGCAGTTTTACTACTACTAGAGATCAGAGGAAAAACAGACAAATCCCTTCCTGAAGCAAATTTGATTGTACTGTGCTAAGTACACTGAAAACCACAAAGCCAGTAAAAGTTGTTTTAGACCAAAACTGGAAGAAAACATTCCACATGGAAGGACACATTAGGCAGAGCAAAGAGTTGTTAATAAACTGTTGAATCTCCATAATCTTTTATCATTTGGGTCTGAATTTCCTCACTACCACAGTTTGTGTTTAAATAAAACCAAGTATTAGGAGATTAAAGGTCTTTCTGATTCTTTTGTAGTACATATTTATTAGCTTTTTAGTTCAGATCATAGGCTGCCTTTGAAGGAAATCTACCACTATTTCCACTACCTAAATTTAGTTAATATTGTAAATCAGTCTTAGAGAGCATAAGGATGATTATTTTTGGATGAAACACAAGCAAAGGAATCTCTCTTGGAGACCTCTTAATATGCTGTAATGTTAATGGCCAGTTGTTCTGTGGTATTCACCTAGAGTTACCCTATTACAAAAAGCATGTTTAATGTGGACATTAGATAATCAAATTCAATTATTTACCCTTACATATCTGCTCCTATTGGCACATATGTAGTTTAAGAAAGTAATTTAGGAAGAATACTTTAAGAAAGGTTGTACAAACCAAAAGTTCTCCAAGCTAGGATCCCATACTTTTCAAGTCCTTGTATTCAGAAAATCATGTTCAAAAAGAAGGAAGAGGACTGCTAAAACTTCATATGTTTCAGTTCAAAGTCCTATGTCTCAGCTGAAATCCTTTCTTGAACACATTTTTAGCTACATCACTACATTTGTCACTAAAGTGGTAAAACATTAATTATGCGTTTATGATTCCATATTGCCTGCAAATAGAATGGCTAAACTAAGTTGTAACATACTGCAGCATGATTAACCAAATCATCAAAACTTGAATCTGGAGCCAAGTCCAAAGACTTGGATCATTTGTAAGATAATTACACACACTGTGATTTCATGAACTATTCTTTGTGGTTACATTGTTAAACAGATAAAGTCAGGGAATGATTTCTGGCCTCAGTTCCTTGTGGCTCTGGATGCTGACAGCCAGTCCCATATGTGTTGGATTGCTTTGGAGACAGCTAGCCAGAGTTCTCTGAATCAGAGCCATGGGATGAACAATCATGAAGTAGCAGTTGATTGGGACTATGTGACTACATTCATCCTCAGTTCTGGCTCCTCAGTACAAAAGAGACATGAACATACTGCAAGGACTCCAGTAAGAGTTCACCAGAGATGATGAAAGGGATGGACTATCTCTCCAGTGGGGAAAGGCTGAGACAACTTTTTAAACTGGAAAAGAAAAGGTTCAGGGGAGATCTCAATGTGGCCAAGAGGGCAAATATCATCCTTACTTCTATCAGAAATAGTGTGCCCAGCAGGACCAGGGAGTGACCGTACTTGTACTTGGCCACTGGTGAGGCCACACTTCAAATCCTGTGTTCAGTTTTGCACACCTCACCACAAGAAAGACAGAGAGGTGCTGGAAGGTATCCAGAGAAGCTGGTGAAGGACGAGGAGCAGCTAAGGGAGTGTTCAACCTGGAGAGAAGGAGGCTCAAGGGGAAACTTATTGCTCTCTACAACCGCCTGAAGAGAGGTTGCAACCAAGTGTGGGTTCATCTCCTCTAACAAATAAAAAGCTATAGAACAAGAGGAAATGGCCTCAAGCTGCACCAGGGAAGGTGGATTGGTTATTAGTCAAAATATCTTTGCTATATGAGTTGTTAAGTGTTGGCACAGGCTGCTCAGAGAAATAGTTCGCTCACAACTCCTGGAGTTATTTTAAAGATGTGGTATGTAGGAACATGATTAAGTGCTGGACTTGTCCATATTAGGTTTATGGTCAGATTCAATGATCTTAAATGTATTTTCCAATCTAAGTGATTTTATGATTCTATAATAAATAATATCTATAAACACCTGAGGGGAGGGTGCAAAGAGGATAGAGCCAGGCCCTTTTCAGTGGTGCCCCTTGACAGGACCACAGGGAAAACCAGAAGTTTCCACATTGCTCTAGTGTTGACTTGGATAGAGAGAAGGATGGGATGGGACAGGGTGGGGCAGGGTGAAGTGGGATAGGGCAAGGTGTGAAGGGAAGGGAATCGAGAGCAGAGAAGAAATAGAAGCAATAAAAATTATTAAAAATGATCAAACCTCCTCACTAGCTTTCTTTTTCACTTGCATATTAGATATGGTGCATTTGTCATTATTCAGCAGGTATCTTTACTAGTGATAAAACAGGTTTGAACAGTTTCAGATTCTACATGAGACTCATCTATTTTCCATCAGCTGCACCCGTAACCTGTGATAGAAAGGCAATTGTGGATTTTCAGATTATAAATTTATATTTATATTTATATTTAATGATTATATAATCATTATTTCTAGACACATAGATACAGATACATTTATATGAGTGTAGTACGATGGACAAGTGGTCAGCTGGAATGAAAAAAAGGATACAAATTAGTTGCAGCAAATTTTCAGTTGTGAGATAGACTGGTTCATAAACAATACTGAAATGAAAGAAGACATTGACCTATTAAAAAAACCAAAGTATCTGGAAATTCTTATAAATTCAATCCTATAAGAAAAGTTTAATCACTATATTTTCTAGATGGCTTTATTTTTATCTGCCAGAAAAAAAATATTTTTAGAAACTTTTAGAATCTTTCTTATGAAACCTCTGTTTAATATTAGACATGTAAACTCTTCAAACTATGATTTAAATTAGAATTTATGCTTCTGTCTAGGGGGTATTTTTTGAAAAAAATGATGCCACATACATCTAACACACTGTAAAGTATCATGACCATATGACCATCTAACCTACCCAGGTTAGATGAAGTAAATAAGGATTTTATACTAGGCTGTGCAAACTAACTTACTTTTTTGTCAATATAATTCAGTCAAAAAAAAACTTCAAAAACAAACAAATAAACAAAAAACAACCATAAAGTAAGTAATTTTCATTTTCAAGAAAATCTATTGCAAGAATTTATAGTGCTGCTATATTTCAATCATCTCAGGAGTTAACAATTTACAATCTTTTGATCAACTGAAACCAGCCTGGCCCAGTTAAAAAAACTAAAGAAGAAATGCAGGACACCAAAATACATCTTGTAGGAATTCATTTAATCAATATAGAGCTTTATTAAATATTGTAATAAAATCTTTCTATAGGTGAAAGACAAATCCCAAGTGTAGTACAACATTCAATACTAGAAAAGAAACCAAAACAAGTAGTGTTTTATGTTTCCAGTTCAAAACCTTTGTATTTACAAAAAAGAAAACTTATTTTAAAATCTGAATCTTTGTAAACAGATACCTCAAGAACCATATTTAGACTATAAACTCTGCTAATATAAAAACTATTATTTATTCTTGAGCTATTTATGTACAGTAAGGATCTATAGCTACATTTCTGAAGGTACATATGCATTATATCCAGAAGATGCATGTCTACCTTGCTCACAGCCTCTCTAGATCAGACTAACTGTTTTACCACTTGAGATACCCCACAAATCTTTTAATTTACTGCATAAATTAAAATATTTTTTCTTTTTCTGGGATGAATGATCATTTCAAGCTTCATGGTGCTATCAGGAAAATAGGAAAACACATTGTGTCATAAAGGATATTTGAACACACCAAGAATGTTTTAACACTGCTTGAGCCCTGAATAATTGGAAGGAGACAAACTATGTGCAGTTTACCCATGCTGCTTAATGAGTGTTTGTGTAAGGACGAGTGGGGGTAAAATTAGAGGAAATTGGGAAGCTATATTCTCATTTTAACAGAAGTTATAACAGCATGGAAATTATAGGATGAAATGCAGTTACTACTCCCTGGATAGAACGTGGTTGGCACACCTGAAACTTATGCCACAATGATTCCCCACACACCCCATCTGCATCCTTAAGCATAATGCTAAGGGGAAGAAGCGGACGGTGCAGTGGAGTCCAGGCTCTGGTGGAATCCTTGAAGGAGCAGGAACTTGATGGTACTTTTCAGCTGATAAAACTAGTGGCAACTAGAATTCACCTGAGGCAGAGAGCCAGCAACTGTGGTGAAAAGACTCTCCTCAGATGAACTCATTATAACCTAATTGTAATTAATGTTACTCCTCTATCCCAAAGTTATGCATCTCCAAGGTATGACCACCCTTCACTGAGGAAGTGTCTGAATTTTATTGACTGTACATTCAAGAATGAAACGAGAATTTTGCAGCAATCAGTAACAATGCTAGGTATGAGCAGAACTACTAAAGTCCCACCTAAACATACTGAAATAGTATAAAATGAAGTTAGAAATGAGGAAAAGTTAGGAAAGACTCCATTGTAACTTCTGGGACCAGTCCACAAGCTGAAGCTGTTCTTTTCATAAACAACTCTATTGAGTAAGATCCATACTCTACATACTCTGATTGATTACATCAAGCTGGCTTTGACTGGTGACTGAAATTTGGCTGTGTATTGCTTTGGATAAATTTTTGCAGTCCTGTACTATCACCAGCAATCCTTGAACCCTAAATGTCACAATTTTCTGTTATCATTGTGTATAATAAGGAGTGTTATTCTGTAGATTGCTAGTGTTAGTCCTTGAAGGACAGTGACAATCACCAGCAGCAGGTAACACAAAAGTGTGGAGACCTGGGAAGGAGTTCTGTCTTGAGTTGTTGGCTTGTGACCCCAAGCAAGTCAGTTGGACCACCCTCCAAACCAGCAGGCTGCTCAGTGGAAAGTCCTCAGAATGGGTTGGGAGCCAACCAAAGCACTCCAAAGCAAGTGGACACATATGGTATCTTTCCAATAGCCTTCTTGAAAATTTTCTTAATTCCATAGACAGGATGATTTTACTAATTTGGGGTTGGTTGATAAGTTTTTTGTTACTATTGCCCAAGAGAGATGATATTATATTTGTTATTCATAGTTCAGGGTGTTCATAAGATAGTGACTATGGACAAAAAATAGATGGATTTTGCATGTCATTCATATCCACCTAAAGCAGAGTGGAATTGTACTCTGCTGAAAACCGTTGCTGTCTTGTTACAAAAAGAATAGACACATTTAACTCAGCTGTAGGGGCAGATGTCCATCTGCATATGATCTATTTCCTAGGTTAAATCAGTCTTATTCCTGCCTTTTGATCTAATTCTAAATAACTGTGTATCTATATTCAATGCAATTGAGTGTAGGCATTTAAATGAGATGTAAAAATTATGCATATTTTCATTGTGTGTCCTTTCTAGAGTACAAAATAAAAAATTATAGAAACGTCTTGAGATGCCTTCACTGAACATAGAAGACACCGAAGAGTGACAAGCTTCCTAGGTCAGTTTACTTCTTCCAGTATCTAAAATCTGCTACCATGAATTCAAGTCATATAAAAACTTAGTGGGGATTTCAGAAGAACTTATTTGAAACTCACTTCCTTAAGCCCTTTCAAAACATATAGGATATGTCTTTGAATGGAATTTATCTGGCCAATTGAAGATGTATATTCTTTAGTAACACTAGAACTAATCACCCTTTTCTCCTTTTAGAGATACTTTCACAGTAAAAATAATATTTTTGGGATATAATTGTCACTACAAAATATACTAAATATATTTTTAAATGTATTTACTTTCTAGAAAACCTATAGAAGGAATCAAGGAAACTAGCTTTGTTGTACATACCTATATTTAGTCAGATATATATCAGCCTTATGTTCAAAGTTTTTCCATGACTTTTCAGTTACCAAAAACCTTGGTCAGAACAATAGCTCTTTGTCAGTACATATTTCAACCAGGAATTCTTAGGAGGCTAAAATTGTCTTCTTAAATTGAATATTGTTTTTAATGAGGGTTTTTTACTCCCCACGTTCACATTTACCAGGGGCTGTGACAACCTGACCTAACTACTATTTATATTTTATGGTCCAGGATGATAATGTTTAAGAATTAAATCTTTAAAAAAAATATTCTGATAGTAAGCTAATAAAAAGGTTTCATTGAGAAATAATTCCCTTAACTTAATACACAACCATATTTGTACACAGTATAATTTTCAGTATTAATCCATTATGCCTGGGGGAAAATGAGATTGAGTATTTTTAAATATTGATATTCAATGCATCAAACACTTCTGTAATAATCTGGAAATTCAAATAATGTTCAATAGACTAATTTTTGTTTAAAATTATAGCATAAATCTCATCTAACATAAAAAAAATATTAGAAACCAGAAAAGGAATCAATTATACTCAAATTTTTCAAAAATTAGCATTACATTTTATCCTGGGTGACAATTTAGAATTATTTTTTTTCCCTGAGTAGTCTATTTTTGATAAGTCAACTAATATTACACTGCAGGTATCAACAGAGTTTCTCAGATATATGTTGAAATATACATATATTTTTGTTTGACTACAATTTAAATCACCATCTATACAAGAAACAATCTGCCTCTGAAAGTAAACCACTTCCAGATAAAGACCTTGTGCTGGAAGACCCAATATAATTTGGCATCTTGAAACACAAAACCCCAGGCTTCCTGACACTCTGGACTTTATCCAAGTTTACATGGCATTCTGTAGAAAGAAAAGGTTTAGTTATTTTAAGAGCCTGAAATGCAATAATTTTTGTTTATCTTTTTAAAATAAGGTTTTCTGTCTAAGCTGTCTGAAGCATTATCTGATAAGCTTCATACATTTTACTAAAGATTCTTGCTGCTCTTCTTGAAATTACTTATCTCAGAGGGTGCATCCCTTCATGATATCTTGTTGACAATAAATGTGGTGAAGGCCAAATGAACAATATCTTAGGAAAAATTTCAAGATAAATTAAAGACATCTGACAATGACATAGATTCGTGAGGTAGAAGAAAATTACATAAAGGATAAATGTTACTTTTAAATAGCAAATACACAGTCTCCAGTTAACTATTCCTGTCTATATACAAATAATCTGGGTCATTCTAGGGACTGGATTTAAAAAAAAAAAAAAGTCTGAAGAGGTGCATTGCCTGATTGTTCCCAGACATTTGTTAAATTGTTATGAAATATTTGCTATCCATGAGTCAGAGTTATTGTTTTCTGGATAATGAGGGCATTCATTTGTCAGTGGAGTTCCCATTGTCTTACCTGCTACATCTCAGCAATGCCAGAAACATTAAAGATTTGTTGTTTTTTGGGGGTTTTTTGGGTTTTTTTTGTTTTGTTTTGTGTTTTTTTGTTTTGTTTTGTTTTGTTTTGTTTTTTTTGGGGGGGGGTTTGGGGTTTTTTTGGGTAACAATTCTACAATTCTTGTCTTGAAGGATATAGTGCTCCATTTTTAAATAGTTAAGTTAGTCATGCCCGTTCTTGTATCCACAAAAGTAAATTTATCTTATACAAGTACTTTTTCCTCATGTGCATAACCAGGTCAGGTAAATTCTACAGCGTAGAGCCAATTCCTGACTTAAATAATCTGGTATAACTCCAGTTAATATAATTGAGAGTATACATGTGATTCAGCTTGGGAGAAATTTCCTTACTATTTAAATCTGCAGTTGGGAGAATTAAAATTAATTAAAATTAATATCTAGTGATGTGTTCAGACAAGCACATTCAATACAAAATATTTGTTTTATTTTTTAAAAAAGGGTTGTCTTGTTGTTGTTGTTTTTGTTGCTGTGAAATGATTATTTGACTTTAATCCCGGGTATATCATTCTTCCTCGCTCTGTTAGAGGCTTACTTGATACATCACAATTTATATAAATATTACACTTCTGCAGCACAAGTACTAAATTATGTTTGTTGAATTACAGTAATGTATCATATGAAACAATGTGTTTTATTTCTTGTTAAAAGAATGGAAACAAGAATAAAGATAAATTGTTTGACTGATTTCTTTACTTTCCTCATTATAGGAGCTAATGTACATACGAAATATCCCATTATTCTGAGATTTTTTGCTATACATCTAAAAATCACATCCTAATTTAATGGTTTGGATATCAGTTGATGCAAAATATAAGATGCAAATCACAAATTAATTTATCTTTAGATCCAAAAATGTGTTAATGTAATTATTAGACAGATTCACAGACTTAATTATTCAAACTCGTCTTCCATAAGTTTATATTTGCTGTGAAAGAGGGGATCAGTGACTTTAATTTGAAACCAAATTTTGATCCAACACTAATGAAGCCTTTCTGCCTTGTTCCTTTCAATGTTTTCTGTACTAATACAATACTTTTTCATATTCAGTTACAGAAAAAGAATAAAAAAACTTTAAGACTCAGGAACTGACGCTAGTGAGCGCTCTTAATACATGGTACTTTGGAAAACAAATTATTCTGAAGGGAAAAAAAGTAAAAAGAGAAATTAACATCACAGGAAAAACATAAGGTGGGTAAATAATAAAGAGCAATATATTGTTTTGTGTTAAAACACAGGTGCCTGAGCAAGTGAAATATTAGTTTATCTTCCACCTTCTTCATAATGATTCATTATGCACACGCCAATGTGAATATTTTTGTCTGTATATCACTATTAGAAGAAGATTAAGTTGAGAGAAGGGAACAACTAGGTAACTTTTGAGACAGAAAATAAATGAGAGAAAAGATATTGTAACCTGTTATGACAGGATCTTCCTTCCACTTGATGATTTCCTTACATGGGGTAGGGTAAGGAAATATTCTGTGGCTTAGTGGAGCACAATATTGATATTTGGGACTGCCAGTGATGACTTCTTCATCTTAATTGCTTTTTAAAGCCTTCACAAATAGCTTTCAGTCTGTTCTCTATGATTTTAACACAGCTTTCTGTTATTTTCAGGATATTTATCTGTTCTGGAAAAATAACTCCTAATGTAATAAACAGAGCAAATAGAGTAATTTTTACCTTATGCTCATCTTTCTGGACATCCAATAAATGCAAGGCTGTAATATTAAACAGTAACACAGATATTTGGGATTATTTATTATATTTATCTACTGTAGAAAATTGAAAGCACTAAACCTCAAAAGACTGGCTTAAAGGTAAACGTGAGGCATAAATGGGATGTGCATGACATTACCATAGGGTCACAAAACGGGATCTAAGAGTAGCAAGAGAAGAAAATGTCTCTATTCCTTGTCATAAAGGGCAACTGGTTTAATCTTTATGTAATATTAGGCAGAAATTTAGTCCAACTTGAGTTCTTCATTTTTCATGAATACTTTTGATTTCAGCTGTCTTGATAAACTCCACCTTTTGTGATGATTTCCCTATTGGCTGGAGACTGACAAATTATCCAGAATAAAGTATTCACATTCTAACTCAGTAGTCCACTGTCAACAGGATATATGGCATTTAAAAGAAGTGATAGAATGATAGAACATTGAGAGCCCATTGAAAATATTAATATGGAAAACAGTGAGATCCAGAACCTGTGTAAAAGAGAAGTTAAGGAAGGAAGCGGGTCCACAGACCCTACTGATGGGAAAGACTTGAAAGACGGTCTCCTTCTCTAAAGAGGAGAGCAGATAGTGGGACCCAAAAAGAACTTGAAGGAGGTGGGATGGGCTGACAGAGTGACTCATGCTCTGCAGAAGGGGATATCTTGCTCTTCCAAGAGGCTTCTACTCAGTTCCCCTCTGTCTTCTCCTAGCCTGACCACAAACGACATCATTCCAATTTTCTAGTTTGGCAGAAAGTTAATCCAACAAGTGAAACAGAAAAAAGTTTTCTGACAGTCTAGTCAGTCAGAGCTCAGTCTAGAGCTGAACAAACTTGCAACATCATTAACCAAATATCAGTTCCACCAAAAAGGAAGGAGGGGAACAAGTGAATACCAAAGGTTAGGAAGAAATGGGGATCATTCCTTTGCAGTGGCAAAGTACATTAGCTTGACTTGAGAGCCTTGATAAAAGCAAGGGGAAGAACTGCTAAAAGACTCCACTTCCGATTTTAATGTCCCTCCAAAAATCTTGAATAATCTTAGCTGAAAATTAAGAAATTTTTCTATGGAATTCCTGCACTATATTTGTGCTTTTTGCCTTCACAGGAAGTAATGATTCTTTAATGTCTTCTCCATGACAGCTTTATATGTTTATATGTTTGGGAGAGGAAGCTAATCTCTCTCCTAAAGTATGCCCAAATTCAGCCTTTATCTGTCATCTCATTTAGACTTTACTTAAGGCTATGAGATTATAACTTCCTTTAACAAAATGTATTACTAGTTCTGAATAACAAGAGAGATATGAATCTGCTGGACAGGGTCCAGCAATAGGCCACTGAGATGAATAAGGAAGTGGAGCACCTCAAATATGAGGAAAGGCTGAGAGAAGTGTGACTGCTTATCATGGAGAAGAGCAACCCCCAAAGGGATGGTATACAAGCATGTAAATGTCTGATGGGAGGGGATAAAGAGGACAGAGCCAGACTCTTTTCAGTGGTGCCCAGTGACAGGATGAGAAGCAATAGATACAAACTGAAAAACAGGAGGCTCTCCCTGAAATACAGGAAATACTTTTTTACTGGGAAGATGACTGAGAAGTGAGGCAAGTTGCCCAGGACTATTGTGGAGTTTTCATCCTTTGGAGATACTCGAAAGTTGTCTGCAAGTGATCCTTGGAAAACAGCTCTAGGTGACCTCATTTGACCCAGGGTGTTGAACAAGACAACCTCCAGAGGCGCCTTCCATCCTCAAACCTTCTGTAATTCTGTGATTCTCATAATTATTCAGGTACATTTATATAGTAGAGATAAGCATCAAATTCATGTTTTCCTAAAAGAGTGATTTTGAAAGGATTCACTGCTGTTTTTAAGGAGAGGCATATATTACACAGAACACTTTGAATGAAGGTTAATATTGTGAAGGAACATACCAGGATATATAATTATTACTGCAATTGCTGTAGAAAATGCTAATCCCATTGAATCTTTTTAGATAAAAAAAAAGCACCAAAAAAAAACCCAACACCCAAAAAACCAAAAAACCACATCAACAACAAAAAACAGTAGAAAATTAGTTTTTCATGGGTGTTTTCTTGCTTTCTTGTAGCTAGAACATTGCCTTGAATAACTGATCAAAAATACCATAATAAAAATAAGAATTCTCTGGTTTACTTTATACCAAGGGAATTTGGACTGGTATAAAAGAGATTACATTATGTAAATGAACTGCTGTGCAAGTAATGCTGCTTAATTAAATTTGTAACTGTAACATACAATTATTTAAATAAATACATCTACCTATTACTAAGAGTTGATTATAAAATAACACCAATAAAATTAATCTCTAAAAAATTTGAACTTTTTTTTAAATTGATACACTGTAGCATTTTCTTTTTTTTAGCTAATTTTGTCATAGAGTAGAAATTTATTTGATGGTCAGTGGAAAAGCTTTGGTGAAATTTTATTTATATTTATATTTATTTATTTATATTTATTTATATTATTTTGAGGGGTTAGATTTGAACTGGTTAGATTTGTTAGGAAGATAAACAGTTAAACCTCAGTGAAGACCTATTGACTTCTCTCTCATGAGGTCACCTAAAGAAATGGAAATTTATTGAACAAATATTAATCCGTTATTCTGCATACCGGAACAAAGCTAATCTTGATGCATTCTGCATTGTTTCTAATAAGGAGCTTCTTTTGTACTGCTCTGAAATTTTTTTTCCATACTAAATAATTAGACAAGAAAATTACACATTAATTAAGATATTCCCTTGTTGACTTTCTTATAGTATTGCAGTCTTTTTATAGACTGCTTCTTCAATTACCTTCTGGGATGTTTCTTATTTAGTTGGCATCCTGCAGGGCTCACTGCTGAGATTGTTTGGCTCTGCAGAATTCACATCATCTTTAAAAACCAACCATTTAGATTCACTTTTTCTTGCAAACAAGGGAAGTAGGAGATGAGGGCTTGCACTTAGCTAGGTCTCAACACAGCATGTTTGAACTCAGAATGAGTCTAGTTTCTCTAGACTAGACAGAGCATTAAATGACTCTCTAAGTGAAGTGCTGTTGTCTGCTATTTTTGGTATGGGGTTTCAGAAATCTGGCTTCAAAGAGCTTCCAGGAAGCTCTGTCAAAAGTCAGGAGGAATTAACTTCCTTTCCATTGATTCAGGTTTGACATTATCCCAATTCACGAAAGAATGCAATTTAACTAGTTATTAAAAATGATCTGTCTGCTGCAATCTGTATCACAAGTTCCAGTAACTCTTAATAGTGACTTGATTTTCTGGATTACTTTTTCTGGGAGAAACAAGGCCTTAACTACTAAAATTTTTTATCATTGGTACTCGTGCTGTGCAACTGAGTTCTGAACCAACTATCAGTGTCCAAGAAATAGTTACAAATATCTGTATAACACATAATCAATATTTACATCCATATAATATTTTATTTCTATATTTCTTTAAAATATAAAAAATGCTTTTAAGTTGTCATATTATTTTGTGATTTATGCTTTTAGGTAAGCCTCAATGTCAGTACAAAAGATTGTTTTTCAGTACTTCAATTCCTTTTGTTTCATTTGCTGCTTGATTTATCAGAATATCCTTAATTTATATTAGTTTCTAATGTAGCTGTCTAAGTCTGTATCCCTTTGGAAGACAATTGATTTTCTCCCTTGCAATGTATCATGCACAGGTTTCAGTCCACTTTGCCACCTATATTTTGCACATTTATGTGGGTGGTTGGGTGTTTTTGGTTAATACAACTTAGTATTAAAAAAATTATATTAACTAGCTTACCTTTCAGACATCACATATTATTGCAATATATTACTTGGAGATTTTTTCCAAATATTCATTAAAATGTTAGCTTTTGGGTTTGTTTGAAACTGAGTTCGCAATGCACTTATGGATTGCTAGTTTCCCATGATGAATTCAAGGACATCCAGCTACAAAAATAATTACAGAAAACTCTGAGCATAAAGCTTGGACCCATTAAAATGTAGCCTAAATGTATTATTTACTTTTGAATTTTTAATTTTAATTGTAATTACAAGTCATTATGTTCTGGGTATTTGCCATTGTCTTGATGTCATAGTACATCGCATCACTGAGAAAATTATAACCCCATAAACCAAACCAAAACACTAAAAGCCCCCCCAAAACCTGTTAATGTAATTTGCATAAATGCAAAGAAAAATAATAAAATCGATGTCCAAAATTAAATTCAGGATTGGTTTCCTAAAGCACATCAACACATGCTTTGATTATCACTGAACTCCAGGATGCTGTAGAATTACCTTGCATATATTTGCACGCAGGCATTGATTAACTTAACTAATGCCCACACTGTGCGTTACTAGAGTGTCTAGGAAAACCATTAGAACTTTTTACCATTTTCTGAAATTGTAGATTTTTTTGCATAAAAATAACAAAAAAAAAAACTATTCCCAGACCTCACCAGTAAATTCAGGCTAATGCCTACATGAGGAAGCACTACACTGCCATTCAAACAATTTTTTTTTTATGAGAGTTTTTATGAGGCTTTATCCTGTGAAGCTTGTTAGGATACATTTCTGTTTTCCTTTACGATGCAAGTTTAAGAGAATGGTCCAGTATAGCCAAAAGGTTTAAGCATTTTTTATTTATTATTGAAAATAAAGACTAAATTGATTCTCTGAGGAAATCAATTACCTAATCAGATTACAAATGTATTACTTAGCCAATTAAATCTTATATTAAAATAGCTATAGGTTTTACTTGTCCTATTTTCAATCCATAACATGTGTCTCACTTTAGTATTCTTGGTTATTTGAGAAGGGTTGGTTGGTTGGAGCTTGTTTATTTGAGGGATTTTGTGTGGGTTTTTATTTGTTGGGGGGGGGGATGGGGTTTTTTTGTTTGGTTTGGTTTGGTTTTTTTAAGCTTACCATACTCACCTATGAAGATTTTTGATTGATTTTATCTGAAGATTGAAAGATGCTTACAATTAAGGTTTTAGGGGAATAATCAGGAAACAGAGGGGGAGTTTCTGTGATCTGTTTTCTATAGTAACTTAATTCTGTAAAATCCTGTTCTTAAGATTATAAAGAAAAAATTCTATGATATAATAAATTCTATAGGATATTATATGCTGAGCAAATTAATGCAAGTCTGAATTAAATACCTTCATTTCTGTGATACAGTTTAGAATAAGCATTTTATATTCTTCCTATGCTTAAAAGATCTACAATGAAAAGGTCCTAATAAAAGATGTTAGTAGTCACCCAGCTGCATGTACTCAAAACGATGTTATCATGGTATTCACTGGACACACTGTATCCATTAGATTCAATGGAATCATTGTTGATGAGGTGGATGATTACATTTGGCTTCTGCAATTTTAGTAAGCATGTGAAAAATAGGAGTGTTTTGCATACCAAAAGAAAAAATATTTTTGATAATAATTTAAGAACAAAACTCCACGAATACATGGGAGATCCAATTCCATTCGTGATTCCATTGAAATAAGAACAGAAAATATCTGGCAAGTATGCAAAACAAAATATCTTTTGTTTTTGATATCTCATCAAAGATGATATTATAGTGTAAGACATGTAAAATTTTTGAAAAATTGAGATTTATTTCTAATTACATATCATCATTTTAATTGTATCAACATTAGATCCAGTTCTGGATTAGTAGCATCAGTTGACCATTCTCAGATAATTTACTGTTCTTTAAGTTTCATGCTCCGTGCCCAAATTCCTGTGACTAAGAGTTTTTCTTCCTATTAATTGAGGCCATCTTTCTCATTGCTACTTAGATTAGCTACTGCACCGTGTCTTCCTCACAATAATTCAGTATTTCAGTGGCTATAAGGAATTATGAAACTGTAGCTGTTCTCAGGAGTATGCTACATTGAGTAAGAAAAAAAAAAAAGAAATTACAGACACAACTCATAGATTTTTGTTGTGAAGTCTATATATATTTTTTCTTTTCTTTAATAATTTATTTGCAAAGTAATTGCTTTTGGTTTTATCATAGCTGCTATGTGTCTATGAGGATGGGAGCAAACAGTCTCCAACCTCCTTTCCTCATGTTTTTAGCTAATTTAGATCACTATTGTATTAATGGTGAGAAACAAGTGTATTAGCTCGGAAAGCTCCTCCTGCATTTATATCTGAAAAGTGCTCTTCACTTTTTCCTCATTATTTCTTTGAAAGACAATGCAGAAAAATTCCCCAGTTTTAGCATCTAAAATGTAAGTAGACATTATTGATCATTTTTAAGAAGTATTTGTAGTATTTGGAAAGAATAAAATGTTATTTCAAGGCAGGCAGTTTTAGTAAAGTTTAGTTAAATATGATCAAAAGAAATTGCCACTATAATTTCTGTTATATAGCAAAATGCGACCTGTCTCAAGCAGATGACAATGAAGCTGAATGCTGAAGTTCATATGCTTAAGGGATGAGACACAATCCAGAGGGACCTTCAAGGCCTCAGGAGAGCACCCTTGTGAACCTCATGAAGTTCAACAAGGCCAAGTGCAAGATCTTGCACCTGGGTCATTGTAATCCCCAAATATCAGTACAGACTGGGGCATGTTTGGGTTGAAAACAGCCTTCCTGACAAGAACTTGAAAGTGCTGGGGGAAGAAAAACTGAATTTGAGCCATCAATGAGCTTGCAGCTAAGAAAACCAATTTTATCCTGAGCTGCATGGCCAAAAGGTCAAAGGAAGAGATTCTCCCTCTCTGTTCCCATGACATCCCACCTTAAATACTGTATTGAGCTCTGGGGTCCCCAGCAGAAAGACATGGACATGTTGGAGCAGGGGAGAACTGCAATGACAGATAGAGGAATCAAATACCTATTCTACAAGAAAAAGGCTGAGAAAGTGTGGATTCTTCAGCCTGGAGAAGAGAAGCTCTGTCGTATTGCAGGATTCCAATAATTAAAGTGAATGGGGAGAGATTTTTTACCAGGAATCCCTCCATAAACAAGGGAAACAGTTTTGAACCAAAAGAGGGTGTGTTCTGGTTTCAGCTGGGATAGATTTGACATAAGGAAATAATCCTTTGTAGTCAGGTTGGTAAGACAGTGGAACAGGTTGCCCAGAGAAGCTGTGGGCATCTCATGAGGCAGTGCTGAAAGATGGTTTGCAGGGTGCTTTGAGCTAGTGCAAGATGACTCTGCCCACAGTAGGAGGGCTGAAGCAGATTGCTGGAGCTCCCTTTCTAATCAAAGTATTCTATGATTCTATGATCCTTTAGGGAGCTGGGAAAAGTTGTTGTAATTGAATAAAAAACCCCACTTACAAACAAAGACTCCCACATTCAATACTTCAGATGTTATCTAAAACTCTTTAAGCACTGGTATTCAAAATGGTACAAACAACTACGTATCTGTGTCTGCTTACTATTAATAGTAAATGAAACCTATTGGCAATAAGGGATGTTCATGCACTTTGTTCTCACATACAAATCATTAATCACCTAATTGTTGATGGTATGCTTTCTCAAAGTTTCATGTCACAAATCTGTGAAATCTTTCATGTATCAGCCAGGACAAACAAATTTATTTGTCTTTTAACTCTCTTATTCCTTGGCTTCTTCCTGGTTTTAAATCCTAAGGAATCTATCAACTTGGTTCTACTCTAGTCTTTAGTTACGTTTTCATGTTTTTCGGACATGAAGAGATATGAATTCAATGCCTTGATTATCTTCTGACAAAAGGAAAAGAACTTCAGTCTATGGTATTTTACTAAAACAACCTCAGACTGACTTTTGATTTTATTAAGAGTTATTTATTTGTTGGAAGAGGAGCTAAATCTACAGTGCAACAAAAAAAATAATGAATGTAAAGTCAACAAGCAATAACTTGAAGAACATTTGCATACATTTTACCTTTGCTTGGTTATTTTTTGTTAGGAGAGTATCTTAAAATAAAAGCAATCTGCATAATGCACACATTGCTGAAAAGAGGCAATTTTCACTTCCTAATTAGTTATCCATGCACATATACTCACACATACATACATAGGCCAACTTCAGAAAATGCTTTATCTGCCCAACAGCGCTGGATAAAGGCTCACCTACAGTATGAGGTCTAGGAGCATGAGTCTGAGGAGCTTGAATGTCAGTCCTGGGCCTGCAGATGGCGGTCCCAGGTGAGGGTCACTGTAGACACACATTGCAGAGGACAAACAAATAGGTTTTATTGAATGTCACGGCACCTCTGTACAGCTAACTATAACAATTAACAATGGAAGCAGTCAGAAGTTGCTGGCGGGGTTAGACTTTATATCCAAGGTAGTATTTGATGCCTCACAAAATAGGGCATGCTCAGCAGGTTGTACAAAATTACTTTGCAGCTCTAATGATGCAGCCAGTAACACTGAACTTTGATGCTGCATTGCTTTGTTCTGTTTTCAGTGCTCTGTGCTTTTCCTTCCTGATGTGAACAATTTCAACCACGACTACTTTTTATATTGGCTGTTATGATGAACAAGAGAAAAATAAAATTAGAGGAATTTGGAAAGGCTGCAGTGGAATGAGGTTTGCAAATAAAAATATCTTAATTTGAAATTTTCTAAAGTTTCATATCTCTAACTCCATTCATGTTTACTACTTTGCAGTATTGTAAGAAATGTACTACTAAGTAATCACTTGAGGATACCCAGTCTAAGGCTTAGCCCATGTGAAAGATTTTGGGTTTTTTTTTTTTAGTTTTGGGGTTTTGGGGGCTTTTTTGTTTGTTCCTTGTTTTGTTTTTTTCCTATTTTTTTTTTAATAAAATTGCTCACACCTCTGTCATGGGGGAGCATTTTTCTGTAAAACAACAACAAAAAATGGTATCCTGCTGCAGGGCTGGAGACAAACTTTATGGAGGGTACATCTAAAAGTAATTGTCTAAATGATCTTTCTTTCCTTTAAGGTTTTTGATCACAATGCAATTCAGGTGGAAAAAACTTTTGAGCATATAAAAGATACAGTTATGAAAACACTTTTAGTCTGACTTCATAATTTTTTTAAACCTCTGTAAGCAGAAAACAGAGTGAGACTTAGCTGTCCAGAGCAGAGGAGCAGACAATATTTCAGTGACAGGTGGAAACACTTCTCTTTCAGCAGGCTCATACAATCTAGCTGGACAATCTGTAATACAAAAGACTATAAGCATGTGACCATTTTTGCTGCTGAAGAACTTTGCAGCAATTGCCTGAACACACACTGAGTACTTCTCTTTAGAAACTTTTTTTAAAAGTAATCTATCTCTTAAAAAAAAAAATCAAGTTATCAGTACTCTTTTAGAATTCATAAATATGAACCTTTAGCAATAATTACAGAATTCCACTGAAAGGTGACTGTGTGAGCCAGGGCAGGCCTCTGCAGCAATTACTCAGTGCTCAATAAAGAAGAGCAATTACTGATAAAACTCCTTCTTCTTAATAACATACACACATATTGTTCTTGCTGATTTACAGAATTAAAAGCCTTTCACAAGTCTCTCAACTAGCTGGCTTTATCTTGTGCATGTATTTAACTAGAGACGATGAGAATGCACCAAATAAGTGTGCAAAGTATGCTTGTCGTCATTTATTTCTTCCTACACTTCATATATTCCTTAGTCAGCACACATTATTCTCACAGGTTAAAGGAAGAATATTTTTAAAGGGTTTTCATTAAAATACAGAGTCAAAGGTTTATTTTTCTGAATTGTTTGCTGAGTTTTTCAAATAAACAGATAGGAAAGCTGGAGTTAATATGATGCATGCTATTATTAAATGCTGAAATTTTTATGTGTGACTTTTGCATAAGATTATGGAATCATAGAATGGCTTGGGTGGGAAGGGACTTTACAGATCACCTGGTTCCAACCCCCATGCAGTGGGCAGGGACACCTCTCTCTAGACCAGATTACTCAGAACTCCATCCAATCTGGTCTCGAGCACTGCCAGGGATGGACCACCCACGGTGTCCCCAGGCAATTTTTGCCACCACCTTCACAATAAAGAGTACTACTTATTCTCGCAGTTATTTTTTTGACCAAGAACCATGTTGCAAATCTGATCTTTTAATTCTCAGATATAAAGAGAAACTAACATATATTTAACAGAAAGAAAACATTGGCACTTTCATGTTTTGCTGAGAAAGTAATTTTTATAGGTTTAGGGATTCTTGAGGGAAAAAAAACCAAAAAACCACACACTGTAGATTACTAATGCATGCCACAGGCACCTAATTCTTCTTTCTGCCATTTGTGCATCTCTGATAGTGCCTGATAATGGATTGATGACACTTCTCATCTAGGTAGAAATGCCTCTAATCCTGCAGTAATATGTATTATATCAGTTACAATCAGCAGTAGGAGTCAGGGATTTTCCCCTGCCTTGTATTATTATTATTTATTTACGTAATATATAACCTAATGGTCTGTGAGAAACAAACTCTCAGGGAGTATTTCATGAAGCTAAACCAAATTTCTGTACAGCATAGATACTGCTAGAAATAAAGAGACAATACTATTTACCACAAGGTGCAGTGCAAAGATTATTTAAGGCCAATTGGGATTTATAAATTGTTGAATGCATTACAGAATTTTTCCCATATTTTCTGAATACTAGAAAAAACTTTAAGGAGCATGTGAAATAAAAAATGCAGGAAATAGCAAGAGTTGTCACAGCATATAATAGAAAGGGAAATAAAGAAGCATATATGGGACAATATCTATCTCAACAGGACTTTAATATTGTATGATGCTTGGGAACAATTGCAACTTTGATAATTAGGCTCTATGAGAAAGAACTGGCTCCTTTTTATCATAGTGAATTAAGAAAATAACAAATATCCAAAACAATTATTTCAGAATAAAGCATATAGAACAAAAAAATGTCACACTTTTTGAAAAAAATAAAAAAATCTGTATAATTAAGACAGAATTCTGACGTAATGATTCAGAATATCTCAGTAGACATTTTAGAATTTCACCAGCCATGATGGAGATATTCAAGAGATATAGGTAATGTTTGCACTTCTCATGAAATCTCTGTTCTGTCTTGAGCCAGAATACAGAATGCCAGATTGGCATAAAATTGTTTCAACAACCATAATTCTGGGAGATGTTATGATTAAAATATCTGTATAAATATCTGTGATGATTTTATCTATCTACAAATTGGAAAGCTTTCAAAGTATTTTTCAGGCTTCTGAGTTCTAGTAATGGGAAAAATGTTAATAAATAACCCTCTTTGACCTACCATCTTTTCAGTCATCTCTGTAAAGTCAAGGAAACAAATTTTTCCTTACCTTAAGTATCAAAATTGGGATTTTAATGTCCTTGTGTTAAAAGAACAAGCATATATTCTGCAAGAGCCAAAATTGACAAGGATATATGTTGAGATATACTAGAGAGCAGCTAATATTTTTCTTTTTTTTTTTTTTGCACAGGAAAAATCCTTGGGCATCTGTCATTTCATCTTCAAAGCTATGATCATCTAAATATTATTTAAAATATGCTACTATCTATTAATTTCTTTTGGAATACTATTTATTCTGAGGAAAATAAAAAAGCAATTTTTTCCCCCCACAAATAAAGTTTTGCAATAAAATAAAAAAATGCTTATTTTTTTCTGCATCTTGTTTTTATATATTTTTAATGTCAGTAAACACAGAGAAGGATAAGTGGGTTAAGTATAAAGTCAAATAGTTTTTCTGAAGCAGGGTTCATTAGTTACAGTTAGTTCTTCAGAAATAGCAATGAAATCTAATTTAAACTTTAACAAAAATTTGTAGTTGAATCTTTCTAAGTACTTACATAATAATAACTTTCTTAATTAAAAATATTTTTAATTATAGAATTGTTAACCATGACATAAGTAAAAAAACGAGATGGGGTTATTAATTTCAGTCTTTTAAAGATGCAAAGAATTGCAGCAAAACCACTGGGTAATTTTGCCTTTTCTTATGTGGCTTATGTGAATATTCACCCATTTTTCTACTGCATGCACCTTTTGGTGCTTCATGTGTCTAACCCCAGCTTTGCTAAGAACTGTTTATTCAGGTTATACCTCAATTTGTTGTGGATAGAGAGAGAAAAATATAATGCAAAGATTACCTTGATCCATGTGAAATCTGTTTTGCTTACCTTCTAGGTGGTCATTTAGACTGAGTTTATATCTTGGTTAAGGTTCCATTTATACTGATGATATTCCTGGCTTTATAAAATATATTTCCTCTTTTTTTATCAACAAATTTTGAGTACAACTCTATTTCAACCTTAGTTGTAAATATACACCAATATAGAGGCAAAGACACCACAGGTAACAGATCAAAAATTCATCACGGCTTGAGAATACAGGAAAGGTACATTTAGGTTTTCTTTACGAGGAATATGATCCCTGTGTTTAAATTTCATTCTCAGAGTGTTTAGTAATGATTTACAGTTTATACTCCCTTATATCATCCCAATATTTATTCTGCTATTTCAAATCTCCTGAACATCTATCCAGTCTAATAGGAATTTAAGATATCTGGATGAAACAAAAATTTGGATAGTAGAAGACGTGAAGATTACACTAAAATGAAATGAACATAATAAAAAGGGGGGGAAAAATCCAACCAAAAAACTTCTACTTCTCTTCACAGAATCCTTTCTATTATTCACCTACATGCAAGCCAAAAGCTGTCAGATGCCACACTGCCTCAGCATAATTATTTAGGATTTGGGATTTAAAGGAAAGATATTAATAGGAAATTCAGTGTTAGCAGTTTCTCTACTCACAGGACAATTTATTTTACTTTTTCTTTAAAGATTTTATCATTCTCTGGTAAAAGGTTTGCCTGTATTCCCTTTACCCAACAGGAATTTTGTAAAAAAAATATTTCTGTTATTACTATTATTATTACTACTATTATTATTATCATTATCATTGTCTTTCAGCTGAGGAGATTTTAGAAATACACTCAGTCTGAAAACAAAATTGATGTCAGGAACACCTTTTCAACGTTGAGAAATCCAGCTCTCCAGATCTGCTTAACTTATACATTTGATCTGCACTATCTACACCACTTTTACATTTTTGCCCCACAGTGACATTGTCATTGCACTACAACTGCTGCAGCTTAAAAACCAGAAGTGCTCTTCCACAGAGCTTAAACACTCTTTAACACTCTCTTAAAGAAGTGTTGTTTAAATTAAACCAGGATGAAACAAATCAACTGAGAAAAAAAAACCATGGAATTTCAGCAGAAATTAATTTTGGAATAGAGGGAGGGAGGGAGGGAGGAACCTTTCCCCCAGTGATAAATGGGTAGCTCACAGGAAGTTTTGTAGCAGGCCCTATGGGGAGCTTTTCAGTCCTGTGAACTTGACACTTTTTGAACCTTACGAAAAAACAATGCAGCCAAAAGTGCCACATGTTGTCTGCTTCTACAGATGAGAAGTCACTATCCTTTGGGACCAGCCAGTCCCTTATGTTATGACAGCAACTCCAAATCAATGCATAGATTCCTATATGACTGACTTCCAAAGCATTAGCAAAATATGTAAGATAAAGATGAACAAGATGAGCTACTAGTTGGACTGGGTTCATTCTGACATCCTTTTTCTGTTGTATGATCTGTGGCTTGCACATCAGAAAGATAAAAAGTCTTCCTGATTATTCCTCAAGCATCAGAACAAATTGAAAATGGAAAAAGTGGACGTGGTATTGATTCTTTAAAGAGGAATTTTAACTAGGTCAAAGACAGAGAAGGGACTGAAAGCACTAAAAGAAGGCATACAAGTATTTTTAGGGATCTTCTTTTCACCTTGATGGATAAAACTGTAGGTGTTAATTTCCTGTAATTAAATTGGGCATTAACCTTTATTCCCCCACAGGCAGTTATTTACCCGGGAGATTTTAGTAAAATTTATATGTTTGGGTTTTCAGTTCAATGATGCAAACTGCCTGAGCGAAATTTTCTCATGCAATACTGTCATAAATGTGCAGTAATTTTAAAATGTTCCATCCAGTACTTGCAGTTCTACAATGGAAATTCTCATAAAATTGCCTCAATTAATTTTTTGTGTGCTATGAATCAGCACCGTACATGATAAAAGAATACTTTTTAAAAATAGATTTTACCTTAAAAATCTTCATTTCAAATACTTTAAGGCAAATAATTTGAAACCATGAAATATGACTAAACTTTAGTTCCATTACATACATGTACATCTGGTATAACTCTCCATATGTCCAACTGAAAGATCTCGGTGGGCTGCAGGAAAGGAGATACAAAATTTACAGAGATTATCAGAGCACATGTGAGAGTGGTCAGTTCTGTCGCTGGGCACCAGTGGAAAGAGCCTGGTTCTGTCTTCATTTCAACTTCCCCTCAGGTATTTATGCACACTGAGAACATCTCCCCTGACCCTTCTCTTCTCTGGGCTGCACAGTCCCTGACCTTTAACCTTTCCTCATAGAAGAATGTTCTAGTCCCTTAGTCATCTTAGGGCTCATTGTTGATGTCCATGTCTCTCTTGCACTGAGGAGCCCAGCAGTGGACATAACACACAAATGCAGCCTCAACAGTGCTGAGGGAAGGAGAAGGATCATCTCACATGCTCTGCTGGCAGGAATACTCTTAAAGCTGTGCCATTAACTTTATTTTCAGCAGAAGCACATTGCTGACTCTTGTGCAAGTTGCTGTCCAGCATGGCCCCCAGGTCCTTTTCTGCCAAGCTACTTTCCTGCTGGATGGTCCAGGTTCATACTGGTACATGGGGTTATTCCTCCACACGTGCAGAACTTTAACTTTTCCTTGTTGAATTTCATGAGATTCCTGCCAGCCTATTTTTTCAGCCTGTGGAGGTAATTCTGAATGATAGAACAACTCCCTGCATATTAGCCATTCTTCCCAGTTTCCTGGCATCAGAAAACTTGCTGGGGGTGCACTCTGCCCCACAACTCAGGCCAATATTGAAGATCATCAAATCATAGAATCATTAAGCTTGGAAAAGAGCCTTTCAATCAAGGAATGCAGCACTGCCAAGTCCACCACGACCCTGTGTTCCCAAAAGCCACATCCACAAGTTTTTTTGAATACTGCCAGGGATGGTGATTCCATCACTTCCCCAGACAGCCTGTTCCAATGTCTGACCATCATTTCAGTGAATCAATTTTTCCTAATGCCCAATTTCAACCTTCGCAGGTGCAACCTGAAGTCATTTCCTCTTGTTCTGTCCCTTGTTATGAGGGAGAATGTACTCACTGCAGCCTCCCTTCAGGCAGATGTAAAGACCAAGAATGTCCTCCCTGAACTTCCTTTTCTCCAAGCTAAACAGCCCCAGCTCCCTCAGCCAGCTCCTCATCAGACTTGTGCTCCAGGCCCTCCACCAACTTCATTGCCCTTCTCTGGACATGCTCCAGCACCTCAAAGTCTTGCTTTTTGTCAGGGGCCCAAAGCAACACAGGGCTTGAGGTGCAGCCTCACCAGTGCTGAGTACGGAGGGGCAATCACTGCCCTGGTGCTGCTGGCCACACTATTGCTGATACAAGCCAGGATACCACTGGCATGTTAAAGAGGATCAGACCCAGTACTGACACCTTGGGTAGCCTCTATTTACCAGCCTCCAATTAGACTGTGAGTCATTGAACAGCATCTCCTGGGCCCGTGCTAGGTCTCCATGTTAGGCTGGGTGTACAGCAAGCAATCCAGTCCATTATAACAGCTATTTATGTAAGATACATTTATGCAAAATCTTCACATTAATTCTGGACTTATGTCATGGAATGTATAATATAGATATAATTAAAACCATGGATAATAATTTTCTATTGCTAAAAAGCTTAATGAGATTCATCAGTTTTATTTTACTGACAGTTGATTATGGTGGGAACATGTACTTTCCTTAGTTTTCATGAGATTGTGAACCTACATATGCATAGTTATTATTCATCTGTAAGTTACCAAGATCTATATATTAGATAGCATTTGTTTACAATATTTAGCTAAATTTGGTTGGATTTTTTCAGAGCTAATCATCAGTACCATGCATCCACCAAAGCCAGTATGATTAAATGCTTTTTTATCGTGTTAAGAAGCAAAACGCCTGTTTCACGTAAAGTTGAGGCCCTGCTATTTCTTGAGGGATTAAGGCATTCACAGTTCAAATTTGCTTCTCTGACACAGCAGGAATGTTCATTTCTGATGTTTCTGCTTTATGTTAATAGAGCATGAAATAAACAAACAATCAAATTCCCCCCCCCCCATGATTCATATAACTAATTAACTAGATGTGCTGAAATACCACAGAGTCCATTTACATCACTCTCACTAGGACAAAAAAACTGTGTGTTGTAAGGACCATTCTTTTCTTTTTTACCTACCTATGTAACCAGGGAACAAAAAAAAAAAAAAAAAAAGAAAAAAAAGAAAAAAAACAAAAGAATATTTTAAAGTAATTGTACACCAATTTTGTGTTACATAGAAATTGTAGTTAGACAAATAGACACAATGAAAATAATAAATTGCTTTGATCATATGAAGACACATGCAACTATCCTTGTAGCAGTCAATCCAAGAGATATTCAAGTGTTTATTTGTACAAGTATTTATTAATTTACACTTACAATCACAGTAATTTGGTGGCTCAAAAACCCCCTCAATTAATCCCAAAATTATAGACATAAAATTTCCTTTCCTTTCTACCCCACTGAAAAACTTCAATACACACAGTGAATAACTGAGATGGGCAGGCATTTCTGTGCCAGATATCCCATAAAACCCATCATCTCACATGTGATACTATTAAAAGCTGTAATTTGTGATGTTGGGTTTTTTTAATCACATTGGTTTAATAAATTTTGAGTCATCTGTTTGATTGATAAATTTAAAAAGAAAATTATTATGCCTACGAAGTTTTTCTTGGGAGTTTTAAAAACTTGATCTTAGTTTTGCTTTCTGCAGTATAATGCTGAAGAGGGTTCTACTTTGTTTTTCATCAGACAAGCCTGAGATTCTCTGTTGGTTTCAGACAGTATTTTTAAAAATATTTTTCTTTTTATTTCAAGACTAATCAGATCTCTTCAGACCAGTTTTACAGATACTATGGGTCAAGATGAATTACATATCTTGTGGAATCTCTTCAGATGTGAGTCTAAAACCACCTCTGACAAAATTAACTACATAATCTCAGCACACATATATCTAATCATAGAGTTATAGAAAAGTTCAGGGTAGAAAACATATGTTAATATCAACAAGTCCAAGCACTGCCAAGTCCACAACTAAATAAAATCCCTAGGAACTCTATGTGTTCACATTTTAAATACTTCTGGGGATGGTAACAAGTAGTTTATGGTCTTCAGCTGTGAAACACAGCCTGCCTGTATTAAGCATCATAGCACAACATAAAATTGTACTCTTTGTTTTTATATTGCACCTATATATAAAATATAGGAATAGGGTCAAAAAATTCTAAGAAAAACCCTTTTCCAGAGGAAATCTTACTTCCTCTCACAGTCTTGGACTTAAGTGGTCCAGTGTGACAGGGTGAAAGTACTTAGCATAGCATTTAGCTACTTTAAGTGTTTAGAATTTAGGAGTTGTGATTATCCTAAGCAACCTGGGAAAGGTTTAGGACTCAGATATTCTATTCCTTGGGAAACTTATTATAAAACCCTGTCTGGTTTTATTCGCTATTGAGAGAATCCTGAAGATGCTAGCTAAAATTTCACAATGCATAACTTCTCAGATGCATCTGAGACTGGCTGTTTTGGATACTCTTGATTAATACCTGAATGACAATAAACTTCAGGAAGAATTTAGACTGCTGCCTGCTATTTCTACTAAAAAATGTGATCTAGAACATGTGCATTTCAATTTACAGTTTAATTACATCAAATTTTATCACAGGAAGAGATTGTGTTTATGCACTTACCCTCCAGTAACTTCTGAAATCCATCACATTTGACATGATTATATTATACGACAATGATGGGATTGTCACATGTGCGTTTCAGGTGGCATTGAGGAGGAATTTTTCTGACTAATTATTTGAGATTTTGGTGCAATATAATCTTTCAGACTTTTTCAGTAGAATTTAAGTAGGCATGTTCTTACTGTTGTTTCTTTGCATGCTCAATTTAGACATTATCATCAAGACTCACAATTTCCTGTATTATTTTGTAAAATTAATAGTTTAATAACTGTTGAATGAAACCACACTGTGAAAGCAACATATTTAAGACTCTGATAATGTCTAGTATAAATGTCAATATGTGTTGCTACTGCAATACAAGATATGTTTTAAAAGAGAACAGCACTTACTAATTTGTTAACTACATTACTATTTATGAGACTTCCTAATAAAACGAACCAAAAATTGGTGAAGTTTTAAATGTAAAATTACTTTAATCGATTGATAAAAGCATCGCATTGAAAGTTGTTTCTATACACACCATTATTTTGCCTACTAAATAGATATTTCTAGAATGACAACTCTTTGCATACCCATTTTAAAAAGCACCTCTACAGCTGTGGTTGAGCTAATTTGAGCAACTCAACCATTGCCATCTAGCTTAATATGCCTAAATAGCACCTGAAAGAAACTAAAAGTAACATTCCCCTTAGCTTTTTCTTTGTGATGCTTTCATGCAATATTCCTTCTCCAAAGAAGGGAAACAGCACAAAAGGCCATTTCATGTCTCAAATGTGTGATTCTGGAAATAAATGTGAAGGACTTCTCTGTGGGGATTAGAGATTTAATGTGCAGCATTGTCCTGTACAAGGTGAGTGAAAATAAAGTCTACCTTTCACTGAGCTGTTTCTCATCTCTCTCCCTTTGAAGAGTGTGCACTACATTCATGTTTTAGAGTCATTCCAAATCACTGACATAGTCATGCTGGTTGGAGAAACAGGTGTGTTTTGACCAATTTTTGACTTAAAACCTGGCTAATGTGATAAATTACCATAATGAACTACTTTATCTACGACTAAACTTCCTGACTAGACAGTACACAGGAGCTGGAAAAAGCTAAATGGTCAAAAATAATAAAGAACATAAAGTGCCATACATTTAATTATCTTTCTAAGTGTTTGTATTCCCTCTATTGAACAGAAAGGTTCAGCTGGTCAAGGCATTTAAGAATTTTTAAGCTCTCCATATTGATTTTTTGTTTGATGTAGAATTGAGTTTTAGCCTAGGTATTCTTTTCATTGATAGATAACAAGGAAAAAATATTCTCTAAATATGGTGCTTTTTTCATGTGGCTGTTAATGGTTGGGGAAACAGACATACACATGCACAAAAGGGGAAAATATTTAGTTACTTACAGTGCACATAGTACACTGCTTAAAGTGGTTCAGAGACAAGTGGAATTTTTACTGGTATTTTTCCCCTTTATGGAATATTTGGATAAAGGGTAAAGGGTTTAGCAATTGCTGGATTTTTTGCAACAAAAAAGTTTCATTGAAGCTTGGACACAGAGGGAAGGATTGTGAGGTCAGCTAGTGAAAGAAAAGAGATATATTTTGTATTTTTAAAAGTAAAGCAAAACAAAGAATCTAGAGGCTTTCCATGCTTGTAGATATTCTATGGGAAACCTTCCAACCAGGTTATAAAGATCAAATATCTAAATATCACCAGCCTTTTATGGTAGTCTGTGAGTATTTTTCATTATTCTCACAGGAAATTTTAATGGTTTTAGAAGGGGGTTTTTATGTTTTGATTTTGGTTTTTTGGGGTTGTTTTGTTTATGTTTTTTCCTTCAGATGAGAGATGAGCAAATGTATCAATGACTGTTCAGAATTTGCAAAGAGATAAATATAGTGAGTGTTTTTCTGGAGGGGAACTGATCTGGACAAAGGGAGAAAGGAGGGTGGGAGGATGGGATCCTTATAATGAAGCTGTGGTGTTAATGCCAGAAAGTTAAAGGTAAAATGTAACAGTTTGTCACAATTATGTTTCATATTGGCAGGTGTTCTGAACTTTCTGTTTGATAACTAGACATATAAATTTCAGTTCTTAAAGCTTTGCAGCCAATTTAAGGGCTCATTTATTTCCCTGACAGCAAGATATATATGCTGCCTGGCATAGTGGATGTCTGGGGCCAAATCCACCACTTTGTTGCTTGTGTGTCTTGTGGGAAGTAAATAGTAGCAATTTTTCAGCACAGGCATACCAGCACAAGGTGTTTAGCAAATAAATGAGCATAAGATGACCTGTAGTGTCCTGAAATTACTAAAATTCATGAATAATAAAATGATCTATAGATTGTTAGCAGAGGGCTATAACAAAGGCTAATTTGCAGTCACTGAAGCTTTACAGGATAATTTGTAATTTTTGAAAATTTAATGACTTCATCAGTTTTTTACCTTTTTTTTTTGCCAACATAATTGTCTGAAAGCTACCTTCAGCAGAGATATTCTGTCTAAATAAAATCACAATCACTTATATCATCACATTATGAGTACTGAACTGACTTTATCTACACAAATTTTCTTTATTTCTCACAATAGGGCAACTACTAAAAATATCTCTTTATCTTATGACCACATATTTTTCAAATTTTTAAAACTTATTAACATATGAAATAGTTATATAAAAAGACCCAAACAACCAACAATGTAGCAATGCAAAGGGAAGAGGAACTCGGGAAAAAAAGAAAATCTAGTGAGCAAAATACAGCTCTTTGAAAATAAGTGAAAGGGCCCTAAAACAAATTAAATAAATGAGAAAGAAAATGAAAAAGATCTGCACGTAATATCTTATAAATTCTATGACAATTAGCTAATGCTTTGAGAAGAAAAGAAGTGACCCATGAATTTGGGTTCTTGATCATATTTAATTTTATTTATTTGCATTGTTCACTGACACATCCATTCTGAAATAACCAAGAAAACATAGACAGAAACCACAGTTATTCTCTTCTTTACCTGAATGGCTGATCACGCACAGCAGCTGTTTTGTCCTCCCAATTAAAAATATTTTTATTTCTATTCAGTGTATGATATCTTCACACTTGGTTGTTTCCAACATACCCTTCAGATGGAGACAGATTTGCATTTTCTTGAACACTATTGAGAAATTGGATGTAAGGCCTGGTTATTTTTTAAAATTATATAAATTTTATGGTTATTTGAATTCTCCATTTCACCTGTCTCATATCAATATGTGCAAATTTAGAAAAAACATACTACCTTTGCTATACTGTTTTATGTCATCCTCTCTATACATCTATGCCCACCCCTCAGTTGAATAAAGGTGAGTATAGGTTGATTTTTTTTTGCCTAATGTATTTTTAAGAGAGAAAAGATCCACATATTACTTTTGAAGAAACAATCCCCCCTAGGAATTAATGGGGAGCAACAATTTTAATAACAAATGTAAGTATCAGAAGAATGCTCTGTTTGCAATGATATATATTTCTTTCAGAAAATATTTGGGCCATGGTCTAGAAAAGCAAAAGTATAAAATAGGAACATCGTCTCTGTAATCGTCTCTGCTTTCTCTAAATCACATTCTTAATTAAGGAAATTACATTTTGAAACCATTTAAAAAGGAAAGCTAATTAACATCATTCTGTCAGTGTAGAGAAATAGTGACATTTGGCAGATACTTGAGAAGTACTTTTAGGAGATATTTACAGTGGCAATATTAAAGAAAGAGAAAGTACAAATGAAATATAGCAATATTTAGAAATTACAATTTAAAGAAAAAAGTATTCAAAGGAGGGAAGGGAAAGATAAAATAAATGGAATGAGCAGTTAGTCTTCTTATTTTACAATTTTAATTGCTTTTTAACCTTTAGAATACTTCTGAAGACAAAAAAAATTAAATAAATGCATTTTTAAAGTCTTCTTTGGTTTTATTTTTTAAAGTAGTTTTTCTCTGACAATGCAGAACAAATTTCTCCTTTTGAAATGTTCTTGAATTATGATTGAAAATTTATGACTTAATAAGTACCATTCCATGAAATATTTATATTGCTCTTCAAGTGGTATTTTTGAAGAAGAAGAAAAGAGAAAAGAATTATTAGCTTGCAGCAATAAGTTTCTCTAGACACTGGACTTCATGGATGAAACTTCACATAGGTAATCACAGTGACCTTGTTCTTTGCAAAAGGTGTGCATAATGTTTACTGTAATCAGAACATATGGGCCATCTAATTAGTCCCAGAGCTTCAGAGTTGGTGCTTAAAACACGATAAGTGGGAATTGTTCCTTAAAAAGGTCAGCACAAGTGGAATGTCTGGAATCTTTTTGGTTTTGGTTTTATTCACCTTCCCAGCCAGTAAGGAAATGTACCCTTCTGAGGTTTCTTGGGCAGTGTCTAGAAGGAGAACAAATAAATAATTAAATGCATACACTTACGAGGATTTATGATCATGACATTTTTGCTGGTTTGCTATTAACCCTTTTTCATCTTATCTTGATCATGCTTCCCCAGAAAATAAACTTGACTGAACTCAAAGTAGCAGAAAAAATGAAGCAGAATTTTAATATTGCTTTTATTTTCTGCTATTGCCAACTTTTTGTTCTATAACTGTTTTTATTCTTTCATGCTTTGAATAGGTTGAGTGCTATATTGTCTTTTTAGTAGTAAAACGATTAATAATTTCTAATAGCATTCTAGTTTTTGACAGGTTAGAAGTAAGGGTGAATGCCCCACAAAAAGATGGTTTTCTTGCAGGCACTGTAAGCCTGTCAGGGGGATGTCAGGCACAGACATGGTGCCCAAAGAACCTGCAAACTGGAACATAGCACTGACACTTAGTTCTGCCTCTGCCTCTTTGGCACCCAGGAGGCTGAAACGCAATAAACCTGTGAGTCTCCAAAAATTGCCTTTTCAGATCATACGAAGCTCTAACATCTCTCTACTTCTTTGGTTGCATTAAGGGTTTTCTGAATTTGTAAGGCTGCTGGCTAACTACATTCACTCTAAAATTGCATGGCAAAGCTCATGTTCTGTAGGTAGAGAAACAGAAATGAATATTATCTATGAGGGAGAGTCTTCTGCATCACTGGGACTGTAGAATAAAGACATTAAAATTTTTTATCATCTTAACGTTGTGTGAAGTTCACTTGCTCATTCAGACTCCTTATCATGGTCTAAAATAAAATAATCAGCTTAACTGTGGAAGGAGAATGTAGCACAGACTTGACTAAGTGACACATATGAGATCTAAACCTTTAAATCCATTTAAAAACTCACTGACTTTAACTTGAGACACTGATTTGGAGTGATTTTATATTGGGCACTGTGGAATGTGTCACCATCAGAATTTTTCGAAGGGTTACCTCTATACAGGTTATCCTTAATTGCTTTCTTTGCTCTAAGCACACTTTGCACTAACACAGCACTTTCTCTGCACTACAGCAACAGTGTAATTGCCAGAACTGCAGCTACCCAAAAAGAAATACACTGTGCCTGCTCAATAACCTTTGGGCAGGGAGATGTGTGAACCTCACCAAACAGATGCATTAGACCTATTAAATCTCTGGTCTGATAATTCTAATAGCCAGCATTCAAGCAAGTTAATTTAATGAGCTTAGTGCAGTAAGAGCAATTTCAGCTATTTTCATGTATTTGAGTGCTATATTTCTTTGCTTCACCTTTTTAGTAAATCTCATTAAAACCACACAGACTCAGTTAACTTTTTCAAATAGCCACTCTTTACAGAACTAGAGGAATTAAGTGAAATTAGTGTAGTGTTCTGAGAATGCTTTGCACTGCTCTTGAACTTAAACTTTAATAATTTTTATATGTCTGAGTTCAGCTCATTGGATCAGATTTTGAATAATATTGTTGCCATGCTGAAAACTATTATATATGTGTTTTATGCACAGATTAATTTAAAAAGTCTTTATTTTTACCTGAATTTTTAAAGCAGGAATTTGCTGAAAAGGTAGTGTAGTTTCTTGAATATCTGAATGCTGGTGGGGTTTTAATAGTCACTTAAGACTCTGACAATCAAATGTTAAAGTTATAAATACTAAGAATAGAACCAGAAAGTCTGATTAAACTTTACAAATTAAAATTTCCAGCATAACTGTAGGTCCTTGGAAGATTATTCATTTTAACAATCTAAACTAAATTGTAGAGATTAAATAGATGCTTTAAAGTGGCAGCATTTTGTGCAAACTTCCATATGCAGTGGCTGTGAAAACTTCTCTTGTTCAGTATGTACAAATATTTCTGAGTCACAAATTTGCCTGAGGAATTATAAAGATTTACAGAACAGAAGGACAGTATGGATGCAATAGTTACATGATGCAACAAAAGCTTGTTCAGAGAAATACCAAGATCATTAGCCTTTTATCTTAGACTACAGAAAAATACACATATTAAAACAAAATCAGATATAGATTTTAAAACCTATGAGAAAACTTTTTTTTTACAAATTGTTTTCTATTTTGATCCTCCGTCACATACTTTACAAAAAACAATAATCCACTAAAGCCTACACCTCAAAAAAGTTATTAGACTGTTCTGGCAAGAAAGAGAAATATTATCTGGCTAGTCCTAAGAGTTATTCAGAGTACTGGTGATTTTGCCAGCACTTACTATATATAGAATCTGAAGATGTATCTTTCCATCTTAAGGTTTCAGTCTCAATCTGTGAGATCTAACAGCAACAAGCCAGGTGCATGAGGTGGAAGAAACAGTGGTGATGTAACAGCCATTGCCACTACATATTGCCAAAGTTCACCTGAGGATGCTTGGGGAAAGGGGGAAAAGTGAGTTCTCTTTTTATTCTACTTGGTGAAATGGAAATAGCAATATAAATATGGAAAAACACTTGTGGGAAACACCAAGTTTTTTTTCTTTTCTTTTGCCTTCTTTTTTCAGACATTACATTTGTTAGTTCCATGTTTAATCTAGAATGCAGTCATTAATTTTCTTTTTTACTGATAATCTGTGTTCCTGTACACTGTAGACTTTGAAAGCACAGCATTAATATCACAGAATAATGTTTTGTAAATTAGCCAATATGAGAGCCATGGTAGTTTCCTTAGGCTGCAAATCTTCCAAGAATGGGGGTAAAGGCTTTGATGATTAGTCCAAGCTAAAGCCCATGCTGTTTTGTGTAACATCCCACTATTATCAACCCTGTCGTAATTGCAAAATGTAAGCAAGGCATACTTCAATAGTCACTAGACATGAATGGCTGAAAGATTGTCCAGCAGATTACATTCAAATATGTAATACTTGTGATTTTTTTTCAGAACTGTGAAAGGATTGTGAGAAATCCCTTGGATTTAAAATAAGTCACAGTATCTCTTGTGTTTAAGGACTACAGTTTTATATTTTGAGTCATGCAGTACATCTTTTGGTTCCATTCATAGACTGCAGTTTATTGTACTATGCAGTCTTCACAATACCTTTGAATCAAAGAGACCAAGAAGCAAGGAGAAATTACTAAAGAAAAAGTCACAGGTTTTAATTCTTTTGAGAGGCAGCCAGTTTGGCACCATGATATTGCAATAAGAACTACAGGGAGAATCAGAGTCTATTTTTGCTCTGATGCTGACTGACTCCTCCTATGATTTCAGCCAAATTAATCAGGGCCTAATTCTGTCAACTTTAGCCACAGTGATTAATTCTTTACTCAGTGAGTAATCCCACATGCATCAGAAAGTTGGAAAGTATGCAGAACCTTTCACAAATATCAGAAGGCTGAATCCACTCAAAAACTCATCTGTCTCATGAAATGTATATATCACTGACTTCCCTCTAATCACCAAAAATGCTCTGTGTTACAGATCTGCAATGAGAGCTGAAAGAACCAGTCATTTATATTTTTTCTGGGTGGCTTAATTTTTTTTTTTTTTTATTTTTTACATCTGCCCAGCAATGCTACTATTGGGCTTGGACTTCAGATATTTATAAATAACATTATTCTACAGATTGCATGACTGCAGAACAGCTTAAGTCAAGTTCTGCAGTTATCAAATCTAGTAGTTTGATAGATTTACTGCAGCAGCCTCATGCCTCCATGTCCAGTCAGTAGTGAGTCTGGCATGGATTCCCAGTAGGCACATATGCATAGACCACAGATCTACAGCACATTATACACGCAGCTGGCCATACAGATCAATGCAGATGAAAACATTCATCACTCACACAGACACAAACAGCACCAAAAGCATCACTGTGTTCCCATTTCTCATTATATATCTGTGTGTGTATGTATGTATACAAATGTCCATTTTTTTCTGCCCTTGAGTTCCAGTAGCTCTGTTTGCATCTCGACATACATCCCCCCAAGGGTTACAATCACTTCCAGGTGCTGGTACAGACCATTACACGCACACATACAAGGATACAGATGCAATCAGATATTCTAACCAACCCCCTACCACACAATCCCTCCAGCAGTTCTCTGGAACTCCCTAGATGCTCTGAAATCCAGCTTCTGCTGTGGTGTCCCCCTCAGAAACACACTGACTGCCTCCCAGGTCACTTCACCTGCTCAACTGGCTCGTTTGGCTTATCTTCAAAACAAATCAAACCCTCACAACTGCACTTTTCCCAGCTGCTGCCTCTGTCCCCTGCTCAGATTCTATTTGCTGGAACTCAAGCACTCTTAAATGCGTGCATATTGAAGAGAGATACCCTCATGTAGGAAAGAGTTAGAAACTAATTCAACAAGAAGGTAAGACAGACTGAACTGATCAGATGCAAAGCATGACTGAAAACTATACAGACCAACAATTCAGCAAATAACATGCAAATGTCCCTATTTATCCTCTTACTCCTTTATTTTCTCATTTTTGTTCCTCACCAAATTGCCCAGATAAATCTCTCTATCCTTTTCCTTTCCTTTGGTTCCTCTTCCAAACATTCTGCAATAATTCCTTTGTAGTTGCAAATGATTTTCTCCTGCATCCCATAATATGTTGCAAATTCTCTAGTTAGTGATTCACACTTTTTCAGTAAAATGATCTTACAGATATTGCCTTTGGCTCATGGGTGGCTGAGACATCTGAACCATGGGCCTGAGGTTCTCCTGGGACAGCCCTGGGGATGGCCTGCACAAGACTGTCTCTTTCTCTGAGTCTTTAACTTGGCTTCCCACTGGACATCGTACTCCTGTTATCCTCTGAGCTGCTGGACAGGGCTGTGATGGGCTCACGAGTCCCATGGTGTGTCTGGGTGTAGCCCAGCAGTTGTGCCTCTTATCTCTGTTCCTCACCTTTGTCTGTGAAAATGGACATTTTTTTTAGCTGACAAGCTAAAAATGGGTTCTTGAATGTGGTGTTCTTCCCTTCATAACCGTGACACCTTTAGCATTTAGGACTTACATACTGAAATGACTGTTAAAGAAAGAAAGAGGACAAAAATAAAAATGGCATAAATGAGTGAGGGATGCAAACTCTAAATGGAATTGAGGAACCTTGAAAAATATAGTGTACAAGTTTAGAGTAGCCTTGAACAATACAAACTTTTGTATTTAGCATTTATATAGTCAATAACCTCAATTGACATTGACCTTGGGAGCAAAATGGTCCAATATTTTCACTTGGGTGAATTGTTATTGGAGAGTTTCTCCAGTGTATTAGACACAAGCATGCATTCCATCAACATCAAGTATACACTATCGTTTTCATCAATTTTCTTTTATTTTGTTTTAACAATGTTATTGTGGTAAGGACAGGGAAAAAATACTTTTTTTCTGAGAGCTAACTTCATCTCTGATGAACTACTATTGAAATCAACACCTTTGCTGTAGTTTTTCTTAGCAGAAAGCTCTGGATTTTTTATACCAGTAATAAAATACACTGTATGAATGAAAAGAAAAAATACAGTTATTCTCTACAGACATTAGGATTAATTTCTTTTTAATTTAAAGAAGTGAATATGCAGTAGGAAAACTTCTAAATGCAGTCTAAACTGTTGTAGACAAAATTAAACTAATGTACTTATCCAGCAGAACTGTCAGTGAGAAAGAACATTGACAAAATGAGTTTTGCTATAATTCAAAACAAGGGACTGGCAGAAGTGGTACTGACCACCCAGCCTGGGTGACTGACTGACAACCACGTACACCAATTGGTAAGAGTTAAGAGAGCCCAGCCAAACCAGAAGAACAGTTGCCATACTGTAGATTACATGTAATTGCGCTCGCTCAATCTGCTTTACCATGAACACAAAAATGTGTTTCAAACACATAGAACCTATTTCTAGAATACATTTAAATTGCAGCAGGAGCTTTTGGTTGCTCTTAAAACCTAAGATTTTAAGTTTCCATTTAATTCCAGGAAAAACTGCTCACGCCCACAGAAAATAGTTTCCTTACACTGTTGGTTCAGCTACATACAGAAGAAATGTTATCTTCTCCTTTTCTTCTGGATTTTTTTTTGCCATCTAGACTCCTTTCAGTTGGGAGACAAAAAAAGGAAATCAGTGTTGACAAACTCACTGGAATTAAGGAAAAAAATACATGGTGCTGAAGGGAAGAAGGAAGGGACATGTCTAACTGGAGCAGTTGCCAATGTTTTACTCCATTTTACTCCACTATCTCCATTCTATCTTGCATACAAGCATCTTGCTTGTGTTTATACAGTTGTCACATTGCAAGAAAGCACCTCTCAAAAAGTAAAGACAGGTTAACATACAACCAAATATTTGTATATCTTGATTTGAAGAAGGAAATAGAAATAGGAATGAAAAACAGAAGAAAAGAAACCACGGGAAATTGTTTTTTAAGATCTTTAAAAATTCTATAGTTATCTATTATATACTACTAAATCTAACAAGGAGAAAGTTAATGTATGTGAAGTAGTAGTAAGAAATTTGTAAAGATTATATGAATGTTCTAAATTTTCGTATTTTGGAGAGGTCAACAAGCATCAGGAGAAGACCCTTTCCCTGGGTATATCCTTATATATGGAAGCTCTCTCTTCTACAACTGCTAAATAGAATGGTATTCTTTATCTTGTTCCAAGTGAACTTTTTACTCAAGGGAATGTTGTCAGCATGGACTCTTTTTCTGATTTTAAAACTGATAACTGACCATTTATTTTCTACAACATTTTCACTATCTCCACAAAAGTAACCATATGTCTTTATATCTCCAAGAAATCTCTGTTATATGTTTTATCTTTGTGAAACTAACTCAGAAACAGAAATAGAAACACTAACACACTAACACATTTAAGGCTGCCATAATGAATACAGGCTATTAGAATTTGAAACCATATTCAAATAGGTTTAAAATTTAGGGATGGGAAGAGGCATAAACCATGCAATGCACAGATGATGTGGGGGATATAAGAAGTGTTTGACAACTAGGAAACTAGCTATTTAAAAATTAAAAGTGTGTGAAATTAAAAATTAAATGATATCTCTTACTGAAAACCAGTATTTTTACAGTACCCTAATGTATCTGACTCCTTCATGGAAGTATTGCTTTATTTTTGACTAAAGTTATTTGACCAGACTTTCACATTTTCCCTTTTTCCATTACATCTCTTATTGTCATTTTATGCACATAAAATATCTACTAGTGATCAGATCAGCTTGATATTTTCTAGTGTTTTAACTTGTTCCAAATCCAGATACAAGAAGCATTGTGACCCTGATATCCTTTTCATGTGGTCACAGTATCTTGAGCATACTAAAGTTCCATGGTGCTTGGCTCTGCTATTATAGTATATATATTGCTCTTGCACTTTTTCATAAATAGTAAAGAGGAAAGCAGGACAAAAAAAACTAAAATAGCCACTCTGTAATTTCCTTTCATATCAGAAATTAGAGTATTTTGATAAACATCTGTTTCACAGCCAAAGCCAATTTCATTAACTGTCTCTTCGAAACATTTGCCTCCCTATCTTTATATTTGGAGCACTGCTTCTCTGAGATCCGTCTTCTTTTTATCTGCCATCTCTTTGAAAACCCTTTCTACTCTCTTTTCCTTTCCTTGGTCTTCTTTTCCTTTCTTCTTTTTATATTACTCCTACTCTCCCTATATTTCTACCAATTTGCTGCTCACAAGGATATCTCTGGGGAAAAAAAAAAAAAAGATTAAAAAGTCATTGAGTTGTTGTTGGAATTGCAATCACATGAGAGAATATTGGGGTAAAAAAGTACATAACTTTTCCTTCATATTCCATTCTGCTTTTCTTCATGTTAATAGGATTTTAAAAATTCTATTAATATATACTCAAAAAAATGCACACTGCATATTTAGTGGGATTTTTTTTTCTAGTTTAGAAAATAAGGACAAAAAATCACAACAAAAGCTCTCAGTAGAAATCTGACAGGATTCAGGCTGAGTCCTCACTTTCAGGTTTGAGAAGGGCTATCAGAAGTTGGAAATTCTTATTTTCTTGGGTTATGTTCCAAGGCCAAGAGATTATGCTTATGTGCACTGCTTCCCTCCATCCTTCAAATCCTTGTTAAACCTGAAAGGAGCTGTTAGCAATCAGTGATTTTCAGTTCTTGGTTTCTCACTCCCTAATCAGCTCAGACACAGTAAAATGTCCTCCAGCAGAGAAGTGGTCTGCCTCAATGAACTATCAGCAATGGCTCCCAGACTTCAGAAATGCAGCACTCTTCTTAAGCCAGAAGTTCCTGATGGTTAACAAATGAGGATTTCTCACAGCTATCTGTATTTTAGCAGTGATACAAGTGTGTCTCAATTTTCTAGTCATTAGGGTAGGAAAAGTTCTGTGGAGATCTTTAAAAAATCTGTTCACATATATCTGTTACCATATGGTACTAATCCCTACTTACACTAGATTTTTCACATCTGGGCTTTAGGAAACTGATTGAAATAGTGAGCTGTGATTTAGCTGACAAGAGATTTTTGAAGGTATCTGTGAGATTTTGTAGTGTACAAATACCAGAGAAAATTATTCATGTTAATATGATGTAGCAGTCACAAAAGGTGTCTGCATTTCTGCTCCTAAAATGCACAGTGCTTTTGAAAATTCCCAATAAATGCAAGCCTCCTAAGAGAGGATAAGGAGGGTTTAATTTTTTGATAAAACAAGCCCCGGTAAAATTAAAAATCTATTCCTAAAGAGAGAGATGAAGAAGAGAGATATTTCAGCTGTTAACAGCTAATTCTACTGCACTGCAGTATCAGTCTTTATCAGTGTACCTTATCATTGGTTCTTTAGACAAAAAGCATCTTTTTGGCATCAATCTCTGTATGCACAGATCCCTGCAGAATCTGGGTGCAGTTCTATACTCAGGCTGCAGTGTGCTGCTGACATCACTTGTAAGAGGTGCTGTGAAATGCTCTAACTACAAACTGCCCAGAGTTAACCTGGCAAAAAGTTCTTTTTACTAACAATTGACTTAGGATGAACATACATTTCTAGGACTGTGAACATGTTCTTCATTGCAAGAATTTCAATTATCTTGACCAAAAAAAAAACCTCCTTGGTGGAATTAATGTTAAACAATTTTGAAGATCTAGATCTAAACTTCAAATAATTTAAAACTTTGGAGCTGCTGAGGTGAATAAGAAACTTTTGATACATGAGTTATTCTGCCCTGAATTAGCATTTCAAGACAACTATTCCAAGGTAATGTTTACTTCATCTTTTTGCAGTGGAGCTGTGTGTGATAGATCTCTCTGTCTAATTCCACTCGTGGACATACAGCAGGGCAAATCACTCAAACAGCCATTTTTTACTAACATACATATACAACAACTTTTTTTTTTCCCTCAGGTATCTTAGTCTGGCTTAAACTGTAACAATCTTAGTGACGAGACATTCCTGAATAAATTCAAATTAATTACTTGTTTTCTATTATTCTGCAGAAATGAATATCCTCTCTACTGATTAATTATCTTAATGGAAACAAGGTTACCAGAGTACTGCAATACTATTTTTTTTAATTTGATATCTTTGGTACACCATATAAATTATTCTTTATTTCCTCATTGTGATCAACATACAAGGAAAAACATGCTTGTAGTAGTCTGAAACTATAGTGTTTATAGTCAGTAGTAAGATGCAAAACCTTGCTTAGAGGCGTAGATGAATGAAGGATGGAGAACATTGTAACAGAGGTCTGAACCAACTTTATTAATATACTGTAGTGAGTAATGCATGCTCCACATAATGAGATTAGTAGAGGCCTTGTGTTTGTACAGCCCTGACATCTCAGGACTGTGCATCCCTGGATGTACTCTTTGAGATTTCAGTGAGGCTTCAGATATCACACGCTAGTGTTATACTAAGAAGAGATACATCTCCCAATGCACAGACGGTATTAAAAATGCATTAATATTTTAAGTAATGCACTAGTACTAAAACTAAAGTAGTACAAAGAAAATCTCTGAAAGCAGTTTTATTGCTTTTTTCTTCTTAGTGCTTTTATTTCGTGGGAAACATATAATCCAAAGTAATTCTAAAAAACCAAAGTTTCAAAACTGTTATGAAATATGCTGGAAATAAAGCAAAACGAATATACAAGAAGCCTGAATATTCTGAAATAAATACTCTGAAACAATTGCAGATAATTCTTATAGGTGAAAACACAATGTATGCATTTGCCAAGGGAATGTATTAAAATTTCACAAAATCCATTTTCAATGATCTGTTCATTTTCTATTTTATTTCTCTCTTTCTTCATTGTTTTGTTTTTGGTTTTGGTTTTGTGTTTTGCACAGAATGCTGTGGGACATTAAATTAAGGTCTTTGCTGCTGTACATTATGCATTTTGTGTATTACAGTCATTATGTTTCCATGTTAATAGCCTACCTATAAAAACTCTATTACTTTTAAAACAAATAGAATAAAACATTAGATAATAGTGGTATATTTCATCAAACATACTTAACATGGTTATAGCAAGAACTTCTGCATTAGAACAAAAGCAACCCTGCTAATAGAAACACTTTATGCACAAGTATAATTTTAGGTGTAGGGATATGCAATTGCTTCCAATTAAAACCACTTTTACAATGAAGAAGTAGCAAAATCAGCATGCTTTACTGAAAGAATGAGGTTTGTCAGAGGATGCTGAAAGAGAAGAACTATGGCACACATGGGATAAGGTATAGTATAAAATTTCATCATGACCATTTGTCTTGTTGTCCTGTTGCATCCGTTTAGAAGCAGCTAACCACAGAAGACACTAGTAAATAACTGTGTCTGCATCAACAGAGATGTAATTTTATAAAATAAATATCATTCCTTAAAGATCTTGCCTGTGATTGCTCCTTTTTGTGAAGCATGCTTGGTCCCTAAATAGTCAGAAAAAACCTGGAGATGCAAGGGTGCAGATTGTTTTCAAACTGGAGAGTGGGGAGAGTCCCATTCTTGCATCTGGGTGATGTAGCTGCAAGGAGACTAGCAGAGGAAGAAGAGACTGATCAGGAATTCAGCACTTGTTATCTGCCTCACTGGCATCTTTAGAGGCCTTATCTGAGCACACTGAGGTAATAGCAATTCCAAAGCTCCTCTGCTCACACTGTCATTGCACTGGTCATCTGCTATTAAGCTCTCCAGCATTTGTTATCTATTAGTGGATAGGGTGTTCATGAGACTTGGAAAGAGTATATTCTTGTCCTTATTCAATTCAGCTTTAACCATGCAGTTTCTCAGCTCAAAATGTGAAAAAAATCCTAGAATTTAGTGTCTGAGCCTTTCAGCATTCTGTATAAAATAAATATAAAATACTCTGTTCCAGGACAAAATTATTCTGCAAATCTCACGAATTATACACTGGGTGTCTGCTTCTTGAATACCTATAGAAATTTTACAACCTCATGTCAGATCTGCTATTGGAACAATCAAGAATTCACACGCAGAAAGATTTGTTTGTCCTTAGTGGCTGGAGTACATTACCTTCAAGGTCACTAGTTCTCTCCTATCCTGCAGTAGATGTTGAGTACTATTCTGATTTTGAAAGTGGACTAGAAATAGAGAAGTTAAAAATATGTCTGTAATTTTGATTATATTATTTAGCACAGAAATAGATTAGAGTTTTGATTTTTTTTTCTCATTTAGTAAATTATTAAGTCTGCTTCATTCAGTTCTCAGAGACTAAAAATAAAGTTCCAGGGTGTTCCAGACATTTTCACTACTACATAGACTCCTCTTAATCTCTCTCAGGTATCACCACTGCCTTCCCCAGTCCCACAAAACACCAAATCCACAAGCCATTTTTAAGCTTCAAGTACAGAGAAGTCTTCATGGAACCATTAGAATCTAATTAGGAGTAGGTAATAAATGATGCTGAACTAGGGAATTCTCATGCATACAACCCCCTTAGAAGAATTACCAGAATGTCATAAAAAATTAGTTTCTAACTCTAAAGAAAAATACATGCAGTGATTCAGAAGAAAACAATGAAGGAAGGACTTGTTTCTGGGTTTAATTCAAAGAAAAGAAAGAATAAATGCATGTTAGATAACATGGCAACAGGAACAAAGAAATACCTCAGAGAGAAAAGAAATAACAGAAAGAAAATAGGTCACTTAATAAATGAAGGTGCTGAAATTAATGCTGAATAAAAAATGGTCTGGATGCTGGTATTTTATTTTTCTTCAATAATCTGTCTTCAGCGGGAAAGCTGAAAGAGAAATGTTGATATGATTAGGAATACTATGAAGATTTATTACAATGAGGACAGGAGATACGAGCATAGGCAGCAATTGGAAAAGATTAGCATATAAACATCAATCTGAAAAGAATCATGGACTGGACTACTGAAGGCACCCACTATTTACAGCTCCCATTTGAATTCCTGGGCATTTAACAGTCTATGACCCTATCAAAGCAGTTATAACACACTGTCTCAATGTTCAGCATATGTGTACCACAAGCAGATCAACTGCCTCAGATCACTGAACTTCTCTGAAAGATGAACACTTCAAGTAGGTGAAAAAATTGACTTAGTATTCTTTGAAAATCTGGCTTTTGGAGGATAATTTGAAGTTCATGAATTGTTAATTAATACCTTTGTCAAGTAAAACTAGAAAATATAGAGACAGAAAAAAACCATTTAAAATTTAAGATAACATTTTTTTAGATGCTTGATTTTCTCTGTATATGGTTAGAAAGTTTTGAATTTCAAGTATTGTTTTACAACAGGGATGTCCAACATTATGTTGAGACTTAGGCTAATGCTCTTGAATATCAAAATTTAGGAGCAGAAGTCAAGAAGTCAAAGAGAGACATGAATATATTTTACATAGATATTCATTGATTGTCCTGGATTAAACATTCACATGATAATAATTTCCCCCAAAACCATTAACATATTTCCTGCATTCTTTTGTCCTGGGGTTCTCTCTGGTGGTCCACAGTGGTTGGGAACCCCAATGTTCCACCTGACCTGGCTGAGTTGGAAAGGCACAGGGGCTGTAGGAATTCCAGTTTTTATTCTTACACAGAGGACATTGCGCAGTTCCATTCACCAGTGGTTTTGGTAGAACAAGAACTGTATTAAACCACCTGGTGTGGACAATTTAGCATCTGATAAAGTACAAGATCTATCATTCTTTCGTTTTTCATTAATTCTCTTCTTTTGACATTCAGTCCTCAGATATATATGTAGCCACCATGCAAGTATGTAACTGTACATACATGCAACCATTTTCAGTGCATCCTTTACTCCCACCTATGGAGTATGTACACCTCTGCAAACAAGTATGTTTGCAGCCTGAGAAAGGGAAACAGAATGGATCCCTCAGATGTTTGATGCTGAGTTTTAAACATTTACAGTCACGAGTCTAAAAGACTCTGCAAAATGGCTGAAGGACCATGATGAAATGGTTCTAGTGTTCGGGAAAAAAGTCAGAGGCTTTATTAGTACAGGCATGACACAGCTCTAACAGCACCATTTCCATTCTGTGCTTGGTGTTATCAAGACAGACAAAAATATAGACATAACAAATGCTTAACTGCTGGAGCCTATTTATCTAAATACAGCCTGGTACCTCTGGAGGATTTTTGTCTACAGGCCTGAGACTAACTCTGCTATGTCCTCGTCTACTGAGAACATTGATGAAGTAAACCAAACTGCCACTCAAAAAAAAAAAAAAAAAAAAAAAGGCTTATTTTATTAATTTCCAAATCTCTCATTATCAGGGGAAAATGAAGACAAATTGGAAAGAATTCATTGAATAACTGAAATGGTTTTAAGAAGGATAAATAAAAACTGATAACTGAAAGGTGATTAAATAACTTCAATAAAACTAAATATGCTTCATTGAACAATGTATAATTTTAATATTATTTTAATTTCTTTTTTATTTTTTATATTAGTAGAAAAATAAAGAATATTACTCCATAGTAATACAGAGTGTGTCTTAAAGATATAGACTAAAATTAAGTGAAGTAAAACAAAAAACCTAGTACAATTTCAAGGAAATCTTTAGTTTCAATAATGTCTATTAAGCAGTGGAAGCCTTTTTAATGGTAAAACTCCCACTGTTTGCTAATACTAGGTAGACAAAAAAAAGAATGGAACATAATAAATTTATCTGAGTTTCAATTCTGCTCCACTCAGTCATATTTCTGGTTTAGCAACAGGCAGATGGACTGCCTGACTGTAAGAAATTTCAGATGCTTCATTAATTGCCATTTTGGCATATGTTTATAAAACTATCTAATACTGTGTGGAATATATGCCTATACATATTTAGCTACCAATAATAGGTAACAGTATTCATTTACTACATAAATTTGAAGGCCTTTTCTGATATTTTTCTGGTATTTTTCACTTTCACAGAATCACGGAATGATAGAAGTTGAAAGGGACCCGTGAAGGTCACTACCTGGTCAAATCTTCTTGTTCAAGCAGGGCCACCTACAGCTGCTTGCCCAGGACCGTGCCCAGACAGTTTTTGATTATAACAAAGGATTGAGACACCACAACTTTCCTGAGCAAACTGCAGTAGAGTTCTGTCATCCCGACAGGAAAACAGCGTTCCCTGTCATTTAGATGGAGCCTTCTGCCCATTGGCCCTGGTCCCATTGCCTATTGCCTCTGCCCATTGCCTTTGATCCTGTCATTTCACACAGCTGAGGAGAGACTGCCTCTGTCTTCTTTGCAGTCTCCCTTTCAGGAATTTACATACGTTAATGATATGCACAGAGCCTTCTCTTCTCAAGGCTAAACAGTCTTAGGCCTCTCAGCCTTTCCTCCCAGGAGAGATGCTCCAGACTCCTAATGTTTGTGGCCCTTTGCTGGACTCTTTCCGGTATGCCCATGTTTATGTGCATCTTTTTCTCAGAAGTGGTCTGCTCCTGCAAGTGTCATGGAAGGAGCTCATCTCCATGTATGATGATGATTATAGAAAACAGGTAACTGCCAAGTGAACAGAGCTTTTGCAATCAGGGTCTCAACTGACTGGCACTAAACTCATCTATGTTACTCCATATCATATATCTTAACTTGGTTTTGGTATGGAATTTTGTTGTTGTCCATTCCCCCTCCCCCACCAGCTTATCTCTCCCAAGCCAGTTCATACCATTGCAGAAAAAAATAGATATACTCATTATCTGTAAAAATTCACATTTTTGAAGCTACTTAATATCATGGTTTGCTTAACGATTGAATGTTTTTGGTGTTTTTGGGCAGGTAGTTCAACAAGAAAGAGAGAAAAGGGGAAAATCTGAGGGTTTGTCAGATCACCCGTGAAAGGAAAAGTCTTCATTGTTCTTGAAGGATATTTTGGTTTTGCCCAGTGCAGTCTCAGCTTTTAATTTAATTTGGCATTACATGATTACTTTATGTCTCTGCTTGTTCTCATGATTGATGCAGTCACGTGTTCCCTGCAATGTTCTTATCTCAGCCATGAAGCAAACATGGCAAACATTGTTCTTTGTCTATTTGCTTTTAATTATAGAGGGTGAAAACAGTGGATATTAATAACAACATGATGCTTTTATAGATAAATTAAATACTTCTCAGGTAAATGTTACAGGAAACAAATAACCCCCCCAAAAAATCCCTGCAAATGCTATATATTTGTTTATAAGACAAAATGAGAAATCTTGCAGTTTAATTTGCCTTTGTAATTTCAAGCATTCTACATGTTTTATACTGAAATTGAATGAATCTGCAATAGAAAGTCAAACAGCATCACCATATTTGAAGGCCAGTGAAAGCAAAAAGAGGGATTAATTTTTTTTATTGGTTATTATCAGAAAATAAGTTTGGAACAGACATACTGCATGACTGCAACAGACAATGTACCTGCTCACCAAGCTTTTAAAAGCTTCTTCTTTATTCCTGTGAAATAATTTGGGTTCTAGATATCAAAACCTATTTTCTCTCATACAGAAAATATTAAGCATTAAAATATTGGGTTGAGTTCTTTATTAGTACAACATTTTATTCTTAAGTTATACATTTTCCCTCACTTTGATTTGTATTACTTTTTGCTACTTTTCTATCGCTATTACTGACGCTTTGCGACATATACCTCCTGTTACCACTAGATGGCACTGGAAAACCTTGTAATTCCATTTTTTTTCCCTGTTACACGGATCCATACCAATTTCTTCATTATAAAAGCTTGGAAATAGTCCAGAACTGGAACTTACTAAGTTAGAGAAGGTTTACTGAAGCACAGTAATTGCTACTTGGTGTAGTACTACCTACCTTTGTTGCTTGAAACTCTAACTGCCAAAAGGGGAAGATATTTAAAATGTTAAATGAACATTGTACTTTCATAGCAATGAAAATGAAAATGAAAACAAAAACAAAATAAAAAAAACCCCACCAAAAACACAAAACAAAAGAAACAAAGAAAATCCTAAACAAAAAGTCACCAACCACTCTAGCTTTCCACATATAATAACTCAAACTAAAAGCTAATATACATGGATTTTTCAGGAGATACTGTGGAGTCAAATGAGGGTAGAAGTTAATTTGTTTTTCATGATATCTGACATCTAATTGTAAAAACGTGAAGCAATTTTTTTTTTTCTTTTTCATCTTGTATGTGAGTGAGGTCCTGGGGTTTTGATTTTGCATTCCTACACGCAAAATAGGAGGGACTGGAAGACACTGCTGCTGGAACGGTGTGGCCTTGTAGCCATTACTGAAACGTGGCAGGATGAATCCCATGATTGGGGTGTGGTTATGAATGGCTGCAGCCTGTTGAGAAGAGACAGAAAAGGAACGAGAGGAGGAGGGGCTGCCCTCTACATTAAGATGGAGATTAACTATGAAGAGCTGTCTATGAGGAACAGCCATGAGCAGGTAGAAAGCCTTTGGGTAAAAATCAGAGACTGAGGCAAAAAAGGGAACTTTGTGGCTGTGGTATGGGGCATAATTTCTTAAGGCAGGTGATAGACAGCCCTACCAGAGAGAACACAATACTAGATTTGATGGTCACCGACTCGAGAGAGCTAATTGACAATGTCAAGTCTGGAGGTTGCCCAGGCTGCAGAAATCATGGATTGCACATGCACAGTCATGGTGAGTCCACAGTCTTGAGAAATACAGGACAGAAAAGGAGTAGAGTCAGGCTCTTGAACTTTGGGAAGACAGACTTCCAGCTAACCAGGGAGATGGTTAGTGGGATCCCCTGGGAGACTGCCCTCATGTATTTCACCAAACAAAGTTGTGATTTTTTTGCTTTCCTTTTATCTCTTTTGTTACCCGATTTTCTTATTAAATTTCTTGACCTTTTCCTTGTTCTTTCTTTGGCGTACCAGTCCCTTTAATTCTCTCTGACATTTTTTTTCTTTTTACAACCTCCACCTAGATCTCCTGTCTCCTAGAAATATATTATATTCTTGGTGTTGTCAACATACATACAGAAGGGCAAAACACTGAGATAATTAGTATTACAAAGAGGAAACTCTAACATATGATCAACTCCTACCCAGAAAAAAAATAGCATTTTATTGACAAATGAACATCAACCTCATTTTTATCTTCTTAGTAAACTAGATTGAATGTTAAAGTTAGGTAAAATACTGTTTACTGGGAAATTCTGAAGAGGAGAGGTAATATTTAATGGAGAAATAATAGTTTATGTTTTCTTCCTAAAACCCTTACAATAAGATTTCTTTGACTGTATATGTTTAAGCTATTCACTGCACAGAGCAGCTACCTGTTTCTTTTAAAAGCAGCCTGCATGCTGCCAGCCTTCTGCAGCACCAGATGACAGTCTGCTAAAGCCTGTAAAAGAGCTGAAGACAGTTTGCATCCTCTGTGAAATCCCCGAAAAAGATTAAGTGAAAGCAACTTCTTGCAGTTTCATAAAAGAAGGCAAGAAAAAATCTGTATGAGAAAGTGTGTATTCTTGGCTTAGTTCATGAGTGCCCCACAGAGTTGGGAAGAGGCAAGAGAGCTCATGTATTAGAGATATGAGTCTTTCCTTTGTTTTTCTTACAGAAAAAGAGCTCCCAAAAAGATCCTTTGGTAATAGAAAATAGCTGTGTAAAATAAGTGTCCGTGCCAAAAGTGAATATGTGAATTGCTCTATAGGGTTAAGTTACCATGGAACAACTTTTGTTTTCTGCCAAAATGGGTGCTGCTCTTTTGAAGTGTCTCTAGTAGGAATTGCACTGATTTTCTTTAACATCTTATATTTTAGTACCTTGAGATGCACTCAATTTTAGTACTTTAAAATGCATCCACATCATGTCCCAGAGGTTCTTGCTTTTGCTTTATATGATTTTATCTTCTCACTTCATATTGTATAAAATACTATTCTGTTATTATGACTAAGTGTCAAACTTCTAAGGAAATTAGACATACACCAGTAATGAACTGTGCAATTTACTGCTACAGTTGTACTAGTATGTAATTCAAGCACTAGGTATGTACCTCGTGTAAATCAGGAATCTTGATAGACTTTGGCCTTGATAGTGGGATTTTACTAGCTGAGGCTAGGACAAAAACCAAAGTACATTCTATTTCTTCACAAGAGCTTTATTAAAATTGCAATGTTTTAAGTATATTTTCCAAGTGAAAAGCTTAAACACTGTATGTGATTATGCATTATTTTCAACATTGTTTGTTTAACAACGGTGCAGTTCGTACTCTGAGAACAAATAGACAAGAATGCTGAAGTACATACCTGACTCTGAATACACATTGATATTGCTCTTTACTTATTCATCACTGTTGTTTCAGTAGCTTGGGTGTTGAACTAGATTATTGTTAGAAGCTGAATTGGAAATTTTCTAAATCCTACCTCAGGAATGACAAATATTTTATGGTATATTTCCCATCCCTTGCTCAGTCTAGCTTTTATATTTTAGTGGCTGTCATTCTAGTACTTGAAATACTACTTAAAAAAAAAAGTACTTAAAGGCAACTTTTCACAAGAATGTATCCTATGCTTAAGTTACAAGTAAGTTAGCAAAAGAGTAAAGAGTTTATATGTGAAAATTTTTTACTGGAAGATTAATGCACTGATATATCGTCATAGAAAATGTTATTTATATACTGCAATTTTGCCTGATGCATCCAGCCTAGAGATGATGTACTAGAACTAAAAATGACCTTTGCTCTGTAACTTTTTGTCAGATGCACACTGTGCTGCATGGCTTCACAAAAGCTCTTAAAGCAATTAAAGATCAACAGAAAGCTTTGCCCTGATTTCTCTCTGCAAGTCTTGGTTTGTTCTTTGCACCGTGCAAAAAGGGTGATGGAAACTCTGCTTCTGTGAAAGACACTCACAGCTGAGAATAATACAGGAGCTGGAAGTCAGCTTTTGATTTACTCTTTGATTTGCTTGAATGATTCAAAAGTCTTCTGTTGATATGTTTTTCAATTATTGCAATTTTTCAGAACTTCTGGTCTGAAATATACCTCCTTTTCCTACACAGTTTGAATCTGAATCTTTTACTTTCAAAGTCAATGGGAATTCCAGATTTGACATTGATTAAGGCTCAAGAGAATATTTAAAAATTCATTTAAATAGTTATAAAGAAACACCATTCTTCTACAGATAAAGAAACAATGACTTATAAAATCAAATTAATAATTTAATGATTTTAACTCTCTGATATCTATGCAGTATCTGATGATGGAAACCACAGTTGTCTGTGATCACTAATCACCAAACTAATCTCTCTAAATTGAGCTTAAATCCTTTTACATAGAAACCAAAGATTAAAGAAAAAAACCCATCAAAACCCAAACCAGTTACAAAAATAAATTTTCACTGACATCTTAATAAAATCAAACACACAATTGATTAGCCAGCACCAGGAAAGTTGTGTGAAGATGAACATACCCATGATACTAATCTACCTATTGAATATGAAGTCAAACACTGTTTCCTGAACAAGGTAATTCTGGATTTTTTCGTATCATGAAGTCGATGGACCACAAAAACCCAAGCAACCTCCTGTGTTGCATTAGCAGTGTTGCCAGCAAGCCAAGGGAGGTGATCTCTTACCAGTGCTTAACACTAGAGCTGGATCTCCAGCCCCAGTTCTGGGGGCACTCCACGACAAACAGGGCATCCTGGGGACAGCCTGGAGCGCGTCTGCAAGGATGATGATTCAGACACTGGAACATCTGGCATAGAGAAAAAGGTGCAGAGAGTTGGGATTTGCAGCTGGAGAGTTCTCCTCCCAGAAGAGAGGACTGGATCACAGGGAACTTGTCAATGTGGATAAATACCTGATAGCAAGGAGAGAATGAAGAAGATGAAACTAAACTCTTCTCAGTGGTGCCCATTGATAGAACATGAGTCAGTGGGCACAAGTGAACACACATTAAATTCTGTCTAAACACAAGAATACTTGGACTTCTCCCTTTTTTTTTTTTTTTTTTTTTAATTCCTTTTACTGTGAGGGTGATCAAACACTTGCACAGGTTGCACAGAGAGGCTGTGGAGTCTGCAACCTTGGAGGTATTACAAACCTGAGTGAATATGTCCCTTGATAACCTGTTCCAGCTGACCCTGCTTTGTTCAGGAGCAGACTGGACTGGACAAACTCCAGGGGTCCTAATGACTCTGTGAATCCTAATGTCTCTCTGAGTTTAAAATCAGGTATAAACAATAGATATTTCTGCTTTATTTTAACCCTTGACCACAAAAGTACGACTTTGTATGTATGTAAGAAAAAAAGGTAATGAGAACCTGTCCTTTCTATATTTAAACCTAACAAGAATTATTAGGCTGTTAACATTTTTGATTTAGCTTAATTACAGCAATTAAGAGATTACCTGCACTGAAGCACTTATCTGCAGCAGATCTAGCCTAGAGGTGAGAATCAAAGGGAGAAGAAAAGGGAAATAGTTCATTATTTCTCAGTTCAAGTTGACACCAGACTTCAAGGCATATTTGTCACCTTTCCACTGTTTTTAAAGCAAGTTTGTAAGTGACTGAACTCTGTGGAAGAAAAAAATGTAATTGAAGGTCTCTTGGAACTTTCAGTCTATTCATGACTTTTCTAATACTGGGAAGGAAGAAAATCTGTAACTTTCCTGTTTCAGTCCTTGAATTTTGTTCAATGTTGCCACATAAATAAATAAATAAATAATCCAGTTCAACACCTAAGCTACTGAAATACCAATAAGAATGAGCAATATCAGTGTGTATTCAGAACTACATATTTACTTCACTTTTTGAGTTCTTGTCCATTTGTTTGTTTTCAAAGTATGAACAACATCATATGTATTTCAACCCACATGTGGATGTGATTTTTTATTTAAAGACTGAAGCTGAATAGGTCATCAATTCTTTCAAAGCTACTTAAAATTTCAAGATTTTCCCGCATCAAAGTTCAGCTCTAATTTGTCACATATTTCTCTTATTGCATTTTCCATTTGCATTACCTCTTACAACCTCTATTTTATCTGGTCTTAAATATCTTAGGGATCTAAAAAATTTTAAACCAGGTGTGATATTCCACCCTTAAGGTGAAGGGAGCATGAAAGTTTCTTAGGTGCTCATGGTCAAAAGGAACAACAAAAGTCAGATGGTCCACAAAAGCTTATAAGATTTTTTAAATAAATAGTACACTTTGCATGAAAATTCATATGTTAGTCTCTTATCTCCTCATATGAGCACACAACAGTAGGTTTTGAATAAAAGGGGAGAATCAATGAGAAGAGAGAGAGGGAGATGGATTAAAGATCTGGAGAAAATAAAGGAAGAAAACTAAGAAAGAGAAATCACTAATCCTGGCACCAGCATTGAACCACCTGATGGGGTGCCTGGGGCTCCTGGCACACACGTGCCTCCAGGCTTCGAGGAGGTACCTTTTCAAAGATGAGTTTTCCCTGCCCTGGAGATAAGTTTCTCACTTGCTATGTAAATGTGTTATTGTGCACAGACTGTTCTTTTAGACCTTCCTGGAAATGGGTTGTAGGCCTTAATGATTCTCTGGTGATCTTGACCCCACACACAGCTCATGTCCGTTTCTTAACCTCATTCCTGTGCTGGCACAGTAATGTCTTGAGCTTATCTCCAGGAGCCAGAACAAGTGCTGGTTTACCTCTATATGGCCTCCCATCACACCCCAATCCCTTGCCCCCTTGTTATTCTTATCTCAATCTGCAAGAAACCAATAATCTCCTTAATCCCAAATCTCATATTACTAATGGGAACTGCTGTAAACATTTGTCTAATCATTCAACCCTAGATGCAATAGACTGTGGTCATTCTGTAGTGGTAGAATTAGGTACCATACCTTCTGTGAATGGATACAAAACAATACTAGTGAACAGAATGTCTGATATACGCCTATCTGGGGGCACATGAAATATGATACCATTTCATGACCAAAGGGTATTTTGAGCTCCTAATGGGAAAGTGTGTTGGACCCTAAAGATGAGATGTGGAAAGGATGACCCTATGGGAAAAAATGTGAAATGGGAGAGTAGGGAAAATACATGCTGCCTAATTCAGATACATATTTTTGAGTTTCATCTTACCTTACTGACTAGATTGGGCAGGTAAATCTATGGTTTTAGGGTTTTTTTCCTCTCGAGTTAGAGGAAAATACAGGCAATAATACCCTGTGTAGTCTCTTGGGGGAATATTTGTGTAATATTTGAATACAAACAGCTCTTTAGCTAATGTATGGAAGTAAAGACAGCTGTTCAGATGTTTGAAATAGAAAAAATATAAATTGTGTGTGTGTGTGTGTGTCTTTCTTTAAGCAACAGGTGATCCATCTGTCTTAAATTACTCTTCAATGCATTTCTTGCTCAAATCTACTGCTTTGGTATTATGCTACTTGCTCATCAACCAGTTCAGAATTCCAGTTCAGAGCTCTCACAGTGATATGGTGGTATGTCTATGCTGTAGTTTATGCTTCAACATTCAGGGAATCACATATACTGTGCATATGTAAACATGAATTTCCAGTGCAAATTAGCTGCAAGGCCTTAAGCAATGAAAATTTGATTGAAGAACAAGAGAATTTTTAGCACTAGAGTTTTACTTTTCAGTCTCCAAGATCAAAGCCAGAGCCATGGCAAAACCCATAATCCAAGAATATTTCTTTTGAGAGCCTGAATTTCACCTGATATATTAAATGGATCCTGTGAAAATTTCCACAAGGTTCATCGATACCACATTTGTGCTGGCCGGAGAATTTTATTTTTTTCTCTTGGGCAAACCCAGTACCCATTACCTCTGTTTCTTTAAAATTCATCAGAGGAGTGGACTAATTTGTCTAGAACCCTAGAGTATCTACTATTCTCTGGGATTCCGGACAAATAATCTAATGACACTTTACAAGGATACTTGGATCTTGCAGGACAAGAACTTAACACTCAGGTAAGGAAGACAGATGTATATAGTCAAATGTGTGGTATGTATCAGCACATATTTAGGTCTTCCTGCATGCAGTAAGAAAAAAGACCATTATTTCTAGTATTTAAAGGGAAAACCAAACACACTTTATTCTATTTTAAGGATTATGAAAGTATGAAGCAAAACTATGTCACAGCACACACTTTAACCCCCTCTCCCCACCCCTATCCTTTCCTGCCCTTAGACTGTAAGAGTATAAAAGCCCAGGGGTTCTTTTCTTTGGGGTCTCTTCCCAGAGACACCCAGTTTAAGCTGATATTTTGTTATTTTTTTATCTAGGACCATAATCAATTTTTATCTAGCACTATAATCAAATTATTTAAAAGATCTGGACATCTGAGACTCTGCTGTGGGAAACCTGGGGCCAGGTTTTTAAGGAAATTTGTTCTGATCATATGCGTGTGGGGTGTGCAGTGGCCGAGGGGCTTCAGTCCCAGCTCAGGTGGTGCAAAAGTGACTGCCAGATGGCGTCCTGGATGGTCAGACAGGGATGTTTCCTTAATAAAGATGATTGTTGTGTAACAAGGTTTATAGGTTTGTTGGAGGTTTTTTAAGTCTAATTTGTCTTCAGATCAGCTTTATTTTTTTTTCCCGTAAAATAACAGGACCACAAAACCACAAAGAAGCACAGAATCACTAAGGTTTGAAAGGACTTCTGAAGTCTGCCTAGTCCAACCTGCTCCTAACAAAACAGAAACAGCCAGAACAGAGTTTTGAGGGTGATATCCAGACAGATTTGGAACATCTCAAAGGTTGAAGACTCCACAGCCTCTTTATGCAACCTGTGTAAGTGTTTGATCACCCATCCAGTAAAAAACAAACAAACAAACAAACAGACAAGAACAAATAGAAGGGAATGCAACCAAGGAAGCTGATGGACTTCTGTGTCATAAGGTTCTATCACAGTCATTTGACATCCAGCTTGTACTGTTGCACAGGATTATTCCTCCTCAGGTGCCTGAATTTTATTTATTAATTAAATTTATAAAAACTGCCTAATTTGGACTGAAAGGAGAATAATTATTATTTAAGCTTAACATTCCTAAGTGATAATTGATTGCTAACTTTTTTTAAAGAAATATATGTGGTATAATTTAAAAAAGCAGAGTTAATATGAAAGAAATTCTTTTGCCAGAGAGATAAAAATCAGTTCTTATACAAACTAGAGATACCGTGAAACTTTAAAGGATTAGAATATGATCTAATTTTATTATTTTAAGAGCCACTTTTGTTGGGTTTGTGTGGCTAGGTTCTAGTAGTGAGGAGGCTATAGGGTGTGTTTCTGAAAGGCTGCCAGAAGTCTCACACAGACCCAACAAGGACAATGCCAGCTGGCTCTAGGGTGGAACTGCCCCTGGCAAGGCTGAGGACAGAAATAGTGATACTGACCCTGGGATAACATATGTAGGAAGCAGAGGGGAAGGGGGGAGGAAAGAAATCTTTGCACAGAAGCAATTGCAGCCACAAAAGAGGGGAGTGAGGACATATAAGAGAAAGAATTGTGCAAACCCCAAGGTCAGCAGAGAAGGAGGGCGCTCCTAGGATTTGTTTTACTTATTATTGTCCTGTTCTGATTTTGACTGGTTAAATTTCTCCAATTCAAATCTGGTTTGCCCATGACAGTAACTGGTGAGTGAGCTCTCCCTGCATTTACATCATGAGCCTTTTGTCATATTTTCTTTCCCCTGTCCAGTTGAGGAGGGGAATGAGAGTGCAGCTTTGGTCAGCACTTAACATCCAGTCATGGTCAAAGCACCACACCATTTCAGTAATTTAATTTCATTTAGTAAATAAAATCAGGCAAAAATATCCATTTTAAAATCAGCATTATTTTCTTGTAATTCAAAAGTCGTTGTGTATTGACAGAAGTTTAAAGTACGAGTTTGAAGGTTTTATTTCCTTAAGGTAGATACTCGAGGTTTAATGATTCTTTTTATTATCTGTCTTATTATTTTGATATCTCTGGGATGTTTGTGGACATTTTAAATCTGATAAGACATTACAAAACCTTTTGCATATTCTGTTCTTACTTTTGGATTTTTGATGATCACTAATATGAACCTAAGATTTTCAGAAATCAGGATTTATTTTATGAAGAAACTGAGCATTAGGTCTACATAGTATTTGAAGCTTTATACTTGGAAACAACAAAAGTTATTAAAATTCAAGTATAAGGATTTTATTTTATTTTATTTGACAGTAGAAACATATCTCCCCCCCCAAAATTGTTTTTTATTTAAATGCATTTTGTATGACACTTTTGAAAAGTAGTCCGCATTCGGCTGTCTAGTTGAAGCTGAAATGGCATAATTTCATGTTACATTTTCACTATACTATATGTGACATTTTTGCACCAGAAATGCATCACCCATAAAAACAAGGGAAGAATACTGAGAAAAAACAACCTTCTTTCTTATAAAAGAAAGGAATTTCCTTTCCTGAGTCCGGTGTGTGGTCTGGAAATAAATATCCTTATTTCTACAATATAACCTCTGATATCTCAATGTATAGCACTTTTAAATTATGAAATTACAAACAGATAGGTAAAGCTTAAATTTTTTTCTTCTTTTAGCAGAAACTTTTTTGTGCAATATATAAGGCTTCTATGCACACCTTTAAAATTTTGGGGGTTCAGAAACTGTAAACATTTCTAGAAAGAAAAGAACTCTTAAAAAAAATGGGAAGAAGAGGGAAAAAGGCACTTAGACTATTGTCTATAAAGATTGCAAAGACCCAGTATCAGTCTCTACCTCAATATCTGCTCTGTTTACTTTTTTTTTTTCTTTCTTCTGATATTAAAGGGGACTGGTTACAAAAAAGTTTAAAAAAATCCCTCCCATGTCATCAGAAACTACAGCCCCTTTTGTATTCTGCTTCCTATAAACCTGACATTTTTACTACATTGAAACGTTACCTCCTCTCTTCTGGTTCAGTTTGTCAGGGCATAATTAGCCAGGTGCAAAGAGACCCTGCCAGCAGAACTTAAGGATATAAAACAATTATTGGCTGCCTACCACGCACAAAAGACTGATCATTCTTGAGCCCAAAGGTACCTAAAGATCATTCTTGGCCATGCAGACATCAGTTTCTGAAACTATTTCTACTGCTCGTTGAGTTGCTGAGGTTCCCTATAGAGATATCAGTGGTGATATTTATGCCGCAGGCCTGGAGATGCAGCAAGCACACAGCCAGACCCCAACTGGCCACTCCTGTTCTGTTTCAGTTTTCCAGCAGGATTATATATTTTTCCACATGAGTACTTCTTTCTGGAATCCTTGAGCTAATAACCATCTATCTCTCTTAACACTCCTATCTTATCCATAACTTTACTTTTTTTATCCTTCTGCATTCTTTCCCACAGCTTTCTCTCACAGGTTTGCTTTTTTTTTTTTTTTTTTTTCATAAATTGCATCAAAAGTCATTCTGCAGAGCTACATCTGAACTGGTCCTTAAACCCCCTGTGGCATCCAGAGCACTGAGCCTGAGGCTGGGGGTTTGCAGCAGAGTTTGCAGGGAGAGAGGGTGTTACTGTGATGGCCAGAACACAGAAAGCATCCACTCCAGTATATGTACCTATGCACGTATGTTTACATATATGTAGAGTAGATACATTGGTATTTCCTCTGGGAAAGATAAGTTTTCCTGTTTCCTGTGTGCAAATGCCAATAGTGATAGCACCAATCTTCCATCCTACAAAGGCTTCAGGGCTGTAGGTGTATAGACTTTATCACAGTACCTCTACTAGATTGTGTACCACTGAGGGACACTGCCTCCAGCCTGAATCTAGGGAAGTCTAAGGTGAAGGAAACTGTGTGTAAAAATATAGTAGAGCAATGTCCTCATTTTTCATTCATATCAACTGCTGTCACATATGCAAGACCTCAAAAAATTATACCTAAACAGCAGGGACCCAAATTAGATACCAGAGTATGATAAGATCCTCTAGAGGATGATTCAGAACATCTGCCTAAATTAGCATTTAGTAAATATAAATGCAGCATTTAAATATTTTTATTGCTTTGAATGGAAAGTCTACTGATTGTAAGGCAGCAAAGACTTGAGCTGCCTACCACCTTTCAACTTCAGATGTTCAAATTCATATTCAGGTTAGACCATGAATTTTGTTGTTTTATTACTTTATCTTAGTCTGAGATTTAACAACAGCAGTAAGTATTTGTAGTTATCTTTCTTTGGTTTGGTGAGGGAGGAAGAATAAAATGGAAGAGAACTGCATGTCAGCTGCAGTTATGTAGATTCTATGAGTAAATCTGTGGTATATTTATCCTACTGAAGATATATTAGTAATTATGTAACGTATCTCCATTTTTCTTTCATGTATCTCTTGAGGTACCATATCTTCCTTAACACAAGAAATGACAGGTGAATCTTGTATTATGTTTATAACTTTGGCACTGTTTTCCTTCACAATCACCACATCCATGCATGAGAAAATAATAAACAGAAGCACACAATTTTAAATGTTTAGAAAGTTTCCTGACTCATGAAAACCCATATTTGTTTCAGCATGATAATTTCTTCCTGTTTAGAGATGTTTTCCCTTTCAGATGTAAAATATGCTTCAGTTCAAATAATACAAGAAACACGAGGCAAAATATGGCTATTAAGAATTGTTAATATAAATGAGGCTGTTCATTGTTTTCTAATCACAAGTCCTTGTGTAAGAACTAAAATTCTGTATTACACTGATGAGAGATTTTATGTGTGAAGCTCTGTTCTGAAGGATCTAAATTTCTGTCAAACATATATGTCATTAAGGTTCTATAGTGTTACTGTATATACATGATAACATTTTTCCCATCAGTACTAATACTCTTTTACATACTTCTTTCAGTGTTGCTTCAATTGACTGCTTTAGTGAACATTGGTATTGTTTGAACTAGCATTTTAAATACATATACATATATATATATATATATATATATACACATATATACATGTATTGAAAATTTTTGCTTGGAGCATGGCAATATTTTGTATTACTAAGAAATTTCCCAAGAGGACCAATGTTCTAAGACTGAAAATCAATCTTCTCTTCCCTCTGCTTCCAGAAGATTAAGAAAAGGGGAAAAGGGGATTCACATAGCTTAATTCAAGTACTGACAACAGAATTTTAGTACAGGGGTTTTTTGACACTTCAGTTCACATTTTTTTTATACAAATTGTACTTTTATTTATATGTATATATAGTATATATTTTGGTGATGCAGTACATTCTTCACATCTGTATCTTCATACACCCTAAGTGATTTAAGGTCCTTTTTTACATTCTAGTGCTTTTCTTTTCCCACCACTCTAATCTTATCAATGTGTTCACTAATCTCCTTTACTCTGTTTCTTTTTTGGGTACATTTTCCCTTATGTGATCCCTGCTCATTCATAATACCCCTGTGAGGCATAAATAACATCAGACATTACCCTTACAGAAGACAGTGGAGATAGCAGTTATTTCTCTGTAGTTCATCCAAGTTTTCTAATTTCTACTATCCTAATATGCCCTCAAGTTGTTAGGGGGTTTTATACATTGTTGTTTGTAAACTTTGCATTTTTAATTACTGATTTTATTTAATTTTTATGGATAAATGAAGACAACAAAGATAGGCTTTTCTACTTTTTTGTTGTTTTGTGGTATTTTGACAATAGTGCAAGTACATCACAAGAAACAAGATAAAGAACCCACAGTATTAACTTTTAAGAAGAAGAGCAAGGTGCAAAAATATGGTGGATATATTCCACAAGCAGCATTGTTTCACAACAATTTTGTATTTTCCAGTAGTTGAACACTGTCTAGGAGATCAAATATAAACTTCAGACTCCTAAAAATTTATCTATAAAGTCCTTTTCTGGAAAAATATGCAAAGATTATAGCATCTTAGGTAGGCACGAAGCATATTTACAAAGTAAAAAGCCTTGCAAAAACATGTAATAAAAAAAGTTGAGAATTTTCAGAACTAAGAAACTCTGCAACTTATTCATATTTGGAGGGTTTCACAGAACTTAATAAGACATTATTTTCAATTTCATCCCAAATTTGTTGTTACTTCATTTCTATACTTTCAAGTGGAAAGTTTGCTACTTCTCTTAATAAACACATATCACTGGTATACATGTACAATCAGTTAGAAAACTTGTTGTCTGTGTAATATAATCCTGTTCTGTATTCATTGCATGAGTATTTATAACCAAAACTGAAACTGCCAAAAAGGATTTCACAGTGCTGCAAAGGGCATCATGAATTATTTACAGTAAATCAAATTTTATAACCCTTCTCAATCTTTCATAAACTGTATCTTTGCATTTTATTTGATATTTTATCCAGAGACTTAAAGCCTCATAAGTCAAGGAAATCTCTTAAATTCCTGAGAGGTTTGTGGGAGTATATGAAGAAACAGTTCTTATGGTACCTTCTGCATTTGATGTAGCTGTAAGACTATTGATATCCTGTAAGCTTTCAATATTTTAGAGAAAGGGAACAAGATTTTCTGAAATGCTCATCACCCTCAGCATTCTTTTATTCATTTTATTCATGAATTAGGGCTACTGGAAGTTGTTTGGAACAGTTAAAAGTTTTATCAAACTTAGTCTTTGACTGGGCTTATCATCCTCACTTTTACAGGGAGCCAAATGTACAATAACTCTTCAAATGTATGAGAGTCAAAACGTAAGTCACAGATGAGAAATGAGAATGTGTCCTCAAAAGTGCTACTGGACACTGGAAAAAAAGAGAAAAGTTCAAAGAGGAAATCCAAGAACCAGACCCTTGAGCATCCTCTTTGCAAGTAAGTGCCTAGAGAGGCTTATGAATGGAGTTACCTTCGGGGAACATCAGTATGTGTCTCCATTGCAATTGCAGGTGTAGTTCAGAGGGGAGTTTGTTGAATTTTCCAGCCAAGGACATAACAAGGAAAATGCAGTTCCTGGAAGGAGAATTTATCTTTGAGAAAGCAGGAAATAATTTGTCTGAACCTGCTGTTCTCTTAGGACTCGTGGTTACTTAGACAACTGTAGTTACAGGAACTGGCTCCCCACAGAATTAGTCGTGGCACTCACCCTGCCAATGTTCAAGGAGCATCCAGACAATGCCTTAGTCATGTGTTAGGTACTGCTATGAGAAGCATGGATTTAAAATCAATTATCCTTATGGGACCCTTTTAACTTGATATATTCCATTATTCTATGACTAAAAATTATCTCTGAGTTATAAATATACTCAAAAAACCCCACACATTTACACTGTCATCAGGAAAAGGGAATATAAAGAAACCATAGGACAGCTTGGAGACAAATATTTTATTGACGGAAGACCATGAAGAAGCAATTGTTTCCTTCTATCTCTGACTGAGAGCAGTAAGAGCCTATTTTCAAGATGTGCCCCAAAAATGTTTTTATCTTCACATCCCTACAGGTTCTTCTTTGCTCAGAGCCAATTAAGCCTTCCACTTAACAAGGCACATCCTGGGGTTATTGTACCTGTAATGATCCCCGTGGTTTTCTGAAGAGTTTAATGCCAAGAATTACGGAGTATTTGTTACTTTACCTTCCACCACATTTAAACCTGCATTGTATGTTTTATTTGTTTAAATCTGCTTTCCCACACGCATATAAGCATGTTCCTTTAGGAAATGCAAAACAATGTGAGATTAAAAGAAAATAAATTCAATCATATTTTTCTTCTGTATCTTATTGGCAATTGATGAGACCTATAACCTCTTGATAGCCCCTGAAATTAATAATTCATGAGAAATGTCTTACATGTGATGCACATGACAAAACTTTCAACAAAGACAAATGCTTACATGTAAAGTTACTAAGAGTTTATGCGGCAATGAAAATCAGATTAGGTTTGTACTCACACTTCCAATATTTAGTTATGAAACACTCAATTTTATGCAATTTTTCATGAAAGCTTGCATTTCACTTTTTGCTGAATGCCTAATTTTACTCTTTCATTTTTCTGTACAGAATTTGAAGATGACATTCTTACATACTGTAACATATGAGATTATGAAATAATATGAGGTAAGTCTAAATTATTTTATAAAAAGTATTATTGAACTTAGAGATCTTGGGTGATAAAATATCCTAACTGCTGATACAGAAACATTTACTCTTCTGGTAATACACTTACTGGGTTAATTATGTTCCTTCTGAAATAAATTGTTATCTTTTGCAAGGATCATCACAAAAGACTGCGAGCCTTTACCCAGAAATTATGGGAATTTATTTAAATGCTTATCATCTTAAAGATCACTTAAGAACATAATATATATATATTACTTTTAGTTAATAATTTTATATTCTCATTTTCCCTTAAAAATACAGGAGAAAGGTCCTCCTTGGACCTCCTTTTCCTCACCTCCCTCAGCCATTTTCCATGACTTGTGCTCCAGACTCTTCACCAGCATCTTTTGTCCTTCTCTGAACACCCTTCTCTCCAGTGAAAGATTAAAATGTCAATGATTACTGACTCAAAAAAATCACCCAAAATAAGAGGCAGATACTGAGAACTGGGATGGTTTCCTTTCCTTGCCCTTGCCCTTGCCCTTGCCCTTGCCCTTCCCCCCCTTCCCCTCCTTCCCCTTCCATATTTTCTTGAGTAATATTTTTATTCTTTCGCATTGTAATATTTCTGTAGATAATAATAATCAAAATGCCCACATACCTGCCTTCTGGGTCAAGTCACAGCAAGCTGTCCCAAAAACTGAACACACAGGACTTGAGGTGTGGCCTCACCAGTCTTGAATACAGGTGGACAAACAAAATACTGTCCTGGTTCTGCTGGCCATGCCATTGCTGACACAAGCCAGGATGCCATTGGTCTTCTTGGCCACTTGGGCACAAGCTGGATCATGTTCAGCCAGTTGTCAGCTAGCACTGCCAGGTTATTTTCCAGCCATTCTTTCCCCATCCTGCAGCACTGAATGTGGTTGTTGTGACCCAAGTGCAGGACTCTGCATTTTGCCTTGAGGAACCTCATACAATTGGGCTCAGCCCACTGCTTCAGCCTCTCCAGGTCCTTCTGCAGTCCTTCCTACCCTTAAGAAGACTAAAACTGCCTTCCAACTTAGTGTTGTCCGCAAACTTACTGAGAGTGCTCTCAATCCTCTTGCCTGGATAATTTATGAAGATATGTAGTAGCAGGACTGGCCCCAATACTGAACCCTGAAAAACACCACTTGTGACCAGTTGCCAACTGGATTTAACTACATTCAGCACTACGCTATGGGCCTGGACATCCAGGCTGTTTTATCAAAGGAACAGTGCACCCATCCAAGCCATGAGCAGTCAGTTTCTCTAGGAGAATTCTGTGGGAAAAGATTGTCAGTCTTTACTAAGGAAGAAATTTTCCTATGAGTTTCACAATCCACAAATCAATCATATACTAAGAAAAATAGGATGTAACTATTTCTTGTCATCTTGTTTTATTTGGTAATAGAACCCAGTATAAATTATGAATTGCTCAATATTCAAAGATGACAAGATTAAGAAAGAGTGTTGCAACTTTTGAGTTTTCAATTCAGTTATACTTCAGATAACATGGCATAATTAACAGGTTAATGAGAAGACCTATTTGCTTTGGTTGGTTTTGTCTTTATGCTTAAAAACTTAAGAGAGAGATATCTTTGGAGAGGCACATTAGTCAATAACAGATTTACAATTTCATTTAATTGTAAGAAATTGCTTGAGCCAGTAATTTATGTGATTGAAAAGACTCAACCAGTTTGCCTGCTAGAAGTTTTATGTCACATATATTTCAGCAATGCAGTACCAGGGGAATATCTTCTATAGACTTGACTCTCATTTGAATGAGAAAGATGTTGAATGGTTGTAATTTGAGGTTGGCTGTAAATGAACAGTAATGTTCTTGAGTACCTCACTTGACATACTTTGTTTACAGTGTTCCCTTTAAAAATGTTGAATAGTTGCCATAGAAATAATACATAAGTAATTATCA